>CM033684.1:72073752-72791670 GCA_019514585.1 Dendrobium officinale
TTGTAATAAACACTCCATTTTTAAAAAGCAATAAAAAAGCTGTCCCAAACGAAGCGTAATTTAACAAAAAACCCTTTATCCCGATTTAGTAAGCACCTTGTAACCAAAACCTAAATCTTTATCCTACTTCAACTCTTGTATTGAGTGTACAATAAACACAAAGCGCCCAAGTTTAAAATGAGCTTATATGGAATAAGTAGCAAGATAAAGTGTAATAAATGAATGACTTGCACAAATTCTAATAATTTACCTCTTGTGGAAATGACCTATATCGAGGTGTAAGTGAGGTCGAGTTGAGCTTCCCCAACGTACTCTCAAAACAAAATAAACTTAAATGTTCAATTATAAATATTTAGAACATTCAACAAACTTAAATGAATGATCAGTTTAGAGGGAGTTGACCTATATATATGAGTCATTAAAGAGTATAAAATATATACACAACCTTGATGAACCCAAAGCTTGGGTCAAATCAAGCTATATAGCATAAAATTTGAAATATCTCCATAAAATGCATCAATCTTAGAGTAATGTTAAGATAACATAAAAAACTCTATTTCAAAATTATCACACTTTATTACTGTTTAGTAATATACAAATATATGATCAAACTAGTTCGCAGAATATCCTGATAGAGCAACAAAAGGAGAGGGGGCCTCAACCATAAGTGCCTAAACCGACCCTCTATATAAGCTATTGAAAGTCTATGACAATAATATACGCCATTTAATTTATATTTAATGCTTTGGAATTTGGTAACATATCATTCACTAAGTGGATTGTTTTTATGTTATGTTTGTATTAGGTCAAATGACTCACCACTGATATTTACTATAATTTAAAGCCTCTAAACACTACTTGCTGGTCCTTTCAATATTCCACAATGATACGTATTTTCTACAGCTATATCAAATATATTAGTTGTAAGACCTAACTCTTAATCCTAAAACATGATGATGTAATTTTTATCATGGCATTTAGCTTTATATTTGCATAAGCCCTTTTATAATAAATATTCAAATATAGGCCACCTAGCCGAAATGGTGAGGTGATAAGGCTTATCCATGGGCTTGCCTTTATTTAAGGTTTTAAGTCCCATATTTGATAATATATCTAATTGCCTTCATAGGTGTTTTGTGTTTTAAGGGTACCATTCTTTGTCAAAGCCATAATCAAGAGTCTTAATAACATCCATGGGCACAAATAAACCCTCGTAATTCCTATGTATAATTTCATGTTAGATTATAGCAACACAAACCCCTCACATGTCCTTGAGACGGGTCATAGCCTCATAAGTTCAGTATGTCCTCTCAAGATGGGTAATAATTCATAAGTCCTAGGCACATTAGTGGCTTTATTCAAATCTCCACAAGTCCAACTTTTTATTGCATTTTATATTTAGAGTTTTAGTTATCTACTTTTCTAATATTGGAACTTAGCTACATAAGTGAATGAATCCTCACTCATAGTACATGTGCTTATCAACACTATTGAGTAAGGAAACTTAGTTAAGGATTCTTATTCGAGAAAACTCATGAGTATAATAATTCATCTTATACTACATAAAAATGACTTTAGCCTACCCAACGATATATATTCATCAAAATTATCTAATTTATAACACATGATTAAAACTTAAAAAATATAGTACCCATACATATTTTAAGTCGTTGATAAATGAATAAATCTCCCACTTCATCAAAGTAGTTTCTCTTGAGTGAAGAAATTTGCATAAAAATTTGATGATGATTATACTAAGGCTTCGTTTGGAAACTTTCTTACTGCTTCCTAATACAATTTTTTAGTACAAAATTTTTAAATTTTGTGCTAAAAATTTATTTTAAGAAACAGTAACAAATCCATCCTGAATGAATTCTGAATGTAAACAATTTGAAGTAGGAATTGCTGGACATTTTTTTCTCATATAAAATGAGTGGTGAGTATAATAAAATTATTATTTTAATAAAATGTATATTTCTACAAATTTTATGTATATTTCTTTGAGAAGTATATATATATATCTCTGCCCTACGAGAGATATATAAAATTTTTCGAATTTCCATTGCTTACTTACAGTAACACATTCAAGCCCTGTCCCCAACTATCTGCAGCTACCAAGAAATCCCTAAACCCTTTTGCCCTGCCCCCAACCCTCTCTACCCAAATTTCCGAAACCCTCGACGACAACTGAAGAAGTCGCCTCGAGATCTCGCGGGAGAAGGCATCGGCGGGACCAGCGGCGCGTGAAGGGGAAGAGGAGTTCGTTCGCTTCGGATTTAAGTTAAATCACACGAATGCCCGGATTTTGTTAATCCCGGACTCAAGTAAAACGGAGGAGAAACGGGATTTAAAGTTGGCATTTGTACCGTTTGGCAGGATTTAGATTAAATCTTGCTCAAGTCCTCATAGTAGCCTGTCCCAAAGCTTTCTTTGCTACTCCGTTTCCTTCTATCTAGCTTTTGAACCCTACCTCTATCTATTCTCTCTTCGCGTTTATGGCGAACGTTAAGATGGCTTCTTCTGGTGCGCCTTCTTTGGAGAGAAAGGAGAAGCCAGTAGTAGTCAGAGTGAAAAGGAAGGCTTCTCAGGCGAGTCTGGATGCTTTTTGTGAGCAATCTTCCCTTTAGTCTTATTTGCTTCCTTTTTCTTAATCAAAGGAAATCTCATATGTTTTTTCTTCGTTACCATTTAATAGGGTTGGAGATCAATGAAAGGCCGCTTAAGAAGCCTTTATTGGATTTTGAGAAGCTTTCAATATCTGATCACGAGAGCAAAGGTATTAAATTTTCTGCCTGTTTTTAGTTTGATGTTAATGTTTATGTTTTTTTTTTTTTATTGCCACGAAAAAAATTTGGGTAAGTAAACTGTAGTTCATATGATATAATTTATTCAGTTTGTGGTGCTGGTGATGTGTCCTGAAAGCCTGATTAACTTTAATGAATAGTTTCTAAAAAACATATTTTACGAATTTGGAATACCTCAAACTGAGAGGTTATTCATTTGTGATAGAAAAGCTGAGAGGTTGTAGAACAACATAAACTTGATTTGCGCATTAAGTTACTTTTTTAAAAACTAATCTAGGAACATGAGGAGATCCTCTTATGATGTAAGTAAGGATTGAATTCAGATTGAATTTAATATAAAGGGGGTCAGACAGGCACCAACTTTTCATTAAAATGTGAAAAAATTGAGATATCGGGATTGCTTTTGTCATTACTAAATTTCCTTATTTCTGAACCTGCATATTGATTACGACCTCTCTGCAGTTTCAGAGGCATTGAAGAAGAAAAGGTTATTAGTACAGCATGTTGAGACTGTGGGCCCCTCTGAGGCAATTGAAGATGTTTTACAGTCCCTTCTGGTAAGTGCTTCCTTTTTTCATCAATTTTGGCTTTCTTGTATGTGATTAACTGCATTTGTTTGAATGCAAGAATGAAAGGAAAGAAGCTCTAGATCGAGGAAATATACTGTTGAAGACTAGGATTTAGTTTTGATGCTAATTTCTCAAGTTTAGCTTAGCTTGTTTGAAATTAGAATGTCCATCAGCACACAGTGCCATAGTTTCATCTCTATTTAATATGTCAATATATTAAAGTATACGGTCAGTAGGAAGGAATGAACTTAGCTTTTTTTTTTTTTCACCCAAGTTGTTTGCGTTCAATAAATAGTAATAACCTTTCTGGATTGTCATTAAGTTCCAACTACAGGTTTATATTTGTATATTCCCTAGTTCAACAACAACAATAACAACAACATCAAGTCTTTGTCCCACTACGTGGGGTCGGCTACATGAATCCTTTTTCGTCATTGTGTCCGGTTAAAAGTCAAATTCTCATTTAAATCTAATAAAGAAAGATCATTTCTAATATTTTCTAACCAACTCTTTTTAGGTCTACCTCTACCTTTCTTAACATAAGTCAAATCTAATACCTCAACTTTCCTAAACGGGTCATCGGAAGGCCTCCGTTTAATGTGACCAAACCATCTAAGGCGACTCTCTCTAATCTTATCTTCCACTGGAGCTACTCCAACCTTTTCACTTATATGCTCATTTCGTATCCTATCTCTAAGGGTCAAGCCACTCATCCACCTAAGCATCCTCAGCTCTGCAACACTTAACTTAGTATTATGCTTCTCTTTTAATGGCCAACATTCGGCACCATAAAGCATTGTAGGTCTCACCACAATCTTATTGAATTTTCCCTTAAGTTTGAGGGGGACTTTTCTATTGCACAATAAGCCTGATGCATTCCTCCACTTCAACCATCCAACTTGAATTCTATTGATAATATCCCCATCAATTTCACCATCACTCTGAACAACAAATCCAAGATATCTAAAACGTGTACTCTTATTAATGGCTTGATCGCCCAAAGTCACAATCCCATCACTAGGTCTATTGCTACTAAAATTACACTCCATATAGATCTACTCAAGCAAAAAATCATTATCTTTAGAAGGCCTCAACTTTTTTCTACAAGGGAAATTTTTAGGTTGATAACTATGTGTTTTGAGGTGTTCAAATATAGCTGCTATAACAGACTTGATGGTATTGTTGATTTTGTTTGATACTCCTGCACAAGCATATTTTTTTAGTCAGGTGGGGGTTATAAGCAGTGAGCTGCATGTCTATTAAAGAGGTTGTTGGGTTATAAATTATTTTTGCACAAAAGTGCTTGAGATTATCTACTAAGGGCTTCATGAAAATTGTTTAACTGACCTATAATAAATAATTTAGCTAACACCAAGTACTTGGGCTAAGGTTAATGATAATGATGATGATGATGATGATTAAGAATTTCAAATACACATTTCGTTGGGTGTATTTTACCATGAAAAAACATGCTTGTTTATACTTTTTTTTGATATATATTTTTTTGGCAGTCTAATTGTGGTGGCTCAATGGACTTCATGAGGAAGATTGAGGTGCGCAAGGGTTATTTCAAACAAGACAAGGTAAGAATATCATGGTACAGGATTGGTGCTTTGATATGGTTTGACATTTTTTCAAGACTTTTTAAATTCTTACCGTTTTATTTTATTTTACCATATGAAAGTAAATCAAGAACACAAGCATATATGAATGACAATGAGACATGCATATGGTGAGAAACTGTACTGCCAACCCACTTCCTTTACTAGTTAGGTTGTGAAACATCTTTCATGCTTAAAAATTTTTACTTCTTATGCCAGACTTACATTGCTACACTTAAGTTTTAAAAAATGGGGTATGAAATGTGGGTGGTAATAGAGTGAGTGAGTTAGGTTAGATTGCATCCTGTCGTAGAATAGGAAAGGGGTTGTGCTCCTATGTTTAACATCTATTAAATCGATACAAGGAATTCACACAACTAGTTTACAAGACCTTTAAGGTTCTTGGACTAGGGTTTTTTGTTGAAAACAAGGAAATCCAAAATCCCTCTTGATATCCTCATATTTTTTTCGCACACCCCATCTCTCTGGTTACCTCTCCTCAGCTACATGGATTTGTGTTGAACTTACGTTAAATAGGATGCAACTTGACCTGACTTTTGGTCGAGCCTAATACACGGCAACCCTTTCCAAATTAAAACAGGCATTTTCAGTCGGAAATACCTTTCTAAGTATTGATACTTGGAAGTTACATGTACATGCCAAGAATATGTATAATCTGAGGGGTGTGTATGCTAATACTCTATAGCTATTATTTCAAATGTTTTAAGTTAATCTAGCAAAGCATGCTTGATCATTTCTAAGAATCGGCATCCACATCTTGTGCTATTGGCATGGATGCCATTTATCTTTTTTCATTGAACCTTGACCAATTTTTCCATATTAAGCAAGTTTTTGCATTCTGAACTGACCTATACCAATTATTCTATGGTGCATGCAGAAACGTGATCAACTGCGCTCTCTAGCTAAACAAGAACGTGAGGTATCTCATGTCATTCCATTTTTAATAATATGCTTGCGATATGATCTCATTCATCATAGTTTGTGGTATATACACATTTATTTCATCCTCTGATCTCTTAAAAATGTTTTTAGATATGATGACTGTAGCCAATGCATGCCCTTAAATCTCATGTTAAAGTAGAAATATAAAAATAATTAGGATACTCAGGATAATGGGAGTATATGGACCAAATCTTAATTACAAAATTCAAATTATATTTTAAGTTATTTCTTTCCTAATGTAAGTTGTAAATCTATTTTGATTAATTTCTCAAATCCCATTCATCTTTGTATAATGATGTGCTTGGAATTATTTTTCTTTTCTATTTTCTGTAACATGTTTTGAATTATAGCACTGTAAATAGAGAAAATATGTTTTGCCGAACTTGTTTCCAGTTTTAAAAATTAAACGGATTTGTTTGCTGAAACACGGGAAACATCCATGTTTACGTTTTTCACCTGTTTTTGAAACACTATTTTTGGAAATTAATTCTATCCAATAAGTATTTTAACTACTTCATAATATCAACAAATGTTATAATAGTAGGCTGTTTTACATGAAATGTAATAATATCCGCAGTTTATATTATAATTGTCATGAATCATAACATAAAGTCTCTATATATAATAGATTTATGTTAATCCCAAATAACAAATTTGATTATTATACTCTAATGCTAATCCTATATGAAAATAGCAACGTAAGATATGTTAATTATGATATACTCAAGGTTATTGAGTTTTGACATGTGAATTACATTTTTATGATAATTTTTTTCATGTATAAAGTTGGAAGTTTTTTTTTATTCGTTTAGTATTGTAATTTTTTGTTAAAGCAAAATTACTTTGCATGATAAAATTTATAATAATATTATTTTAATTTGAATAGTAGCTTATCTTTTAATATTATTTTTAATTTTTTTGGAAAAATTTAGGATATTATTATTATTTATTGGTGCTTATGTACATTTGTTTAAATATGATTATTAGGTTTTTAAATTGATTTTTTTTCAGCATTACATTATTGACTATAGTATCATTCACTGGAAGTGCTTATCATATAAATAAAATTTTGGTTTTTATAACTATATAAAAAAATGATTATGTTTTAAATTTCACTTTACGCATCAAACTTATTTCCCTACTTTCAACATGTAAACAAAACAATTAAACTGAAGCGTTAAAAAAAAACCCATCTAACATGGCCGAAGTCATTCATAACCGTATTCCACTAATATATATTAGAGTGATTTGGCCTCAAGTTAGATGGATACAGGTTGCTTGAAATGATTTACAAAGAATAAATTTAATACTTCATAAAACATACAATAAGAGTGAATGGAAAATCAGGATTTATAATGCCGGCCTCAAACAGCTAGGATAAGGATAATACTGATGATCATAATATTGAAGTTGTGATTTAATTTTATGAACAGCTGGAACTTATCTCTGCACTTGTAATAAAATGGGAAAAAAATCTATCTGCTTAAAAAGTTAAAAACTTGAAAGTGTTTTCAATTTTAATTTTCCCAGTTATGTTCTTTTAGTAATTTATAATCAAGTGGTTAGGAATGTTTCTACTATCTCTAATGTCAAGGTAGTTTTTTTTGGTTTTTTTAGTTGGAGTAGAATATAATAAGCCTAGCCAAAATTTGCTCTAAACAAACGCCACTGTATATCAACATTACTATAATAATTAAAATATACATTGATGGGAACTAGCGAAAAATATTTTGTAGATCATTAACGATGTGAAACAATGTAACAGTTATAGGAATTGCAGGGAAATTTATAAAATATTGATAAGCTTTGTAATTACATTGTTTCACCATATTAGATTCTAGGAATCCTTAGTTATTATTTTTGTTTTGGCATGCGGTTACAAAGTAGATTAGAAGGAAACTTAAAATAATATCAAAATAACATTAAAGCTTAATGTTCAACTAACATAAATCCACCGGTTAACAATTAGAACATTCACCTTGAGTTTCCCTTACCCACACTCTTGAGGGCTTTTAGCTGAAGAATACTTTCAACAATATTAATGATGCCACCATAAGACAAAAGATGCTTACGGTATCGCCCAATGAAAATTTATCCGAAGAGTAAGGAGTTGGTGGATGTTGGAGGATTTGCCATTGGCCGGTGGTTTGATGCTCGTCGATTGCGGTCGTCAAGGAGAAGAAGATCCGATCGATGTAATCTTCAACGGTGTGGTTGAACTCAAAGTTGATGTCGAAGAAGGGCGATCTAAGCACATCTACTCGTCCTTGATTATCGTAGACAAATTCATGATCTTGTTCGGGATCGGCCATTCATTTGTAAGGAGGTCGAGGGAGGTTGTGTGTCTTCCTCCGTAGATGATGTATCAAGCAAGGGAGAAGAAATGCAACGGAGGAGGGAGAGGCTTGGGTGGTTGGCCAAGGCTAGAGGGGCTAACTTTAATTTCAGATTTTAGGGTTTGGTTAGGGTGGGAAAACAACTTCAAAATTTGAAATTTAATTTCAGATTTTAATGTTTGTGAAGGAGGAAATAATTTTGAATTTGAATTTTCTCTAAATTGGAGATAGGTTGGGCGGCACACCATAATGGGAGGGGATTTGATTGAGAGCATTAGTGGGAAGGAATTAATTAAGAGAGAGGGAGAGAGGGGGGCTAGCCAAGGGATGGGAGGGAGAGGTGTCCACATACAAATGATACAATGTATGTGGCCACATGCATTGAATGTTGAATTGGGATTCAAATCTAATTTTAATTTCAGATTTGTAGTAATTAGGGGAGCTTCTTAAAATATGCTGATATTAATTAGGAAAGGTTTTGAAATTCAAATTCATTTGAATTTGAATTAAGAGACCTTCCAAATTGATAATGTGCTAAATTAGGAAAATATTAAGTGGTAGTTTGAAATCGGATTTAAGGGGATTGTGGGGGTTTGGGTTGGCCGGTGGCTAGGGTTGCTCTAGGGGAGCTGATGACTATGGAGGGGGATGGGGCTTGGGGTTTTGGTGGAGTAGGGTTGGCGGGTGGGTCTAGGGCCGGTGGTTTGAGTAGGGGAGAGGGGTGGCTATGGAGGGGGACGGGGCTTGGGGTTTAAGGAAAGGCATCTTATATACAAGAAATGTAGTGCATTGTGTTAATAATGAAGTAAAGTGTCTTTAAGGCAAGACAAGAAGGAATATGAAATTCAGTATCCATTATTTTAATTTATGATATTTCCTATGAATTTGGATATAAAGGAAAAACATGATACGCTGCTATGCAAATAACAACTTTGTTGTTAGATAATTTTAGAAATGACCTAGAAAGATTCATTAAAAATCCATCATATTGAAAATTGATTGTTGTTTATAAAAGCTACTAAACCTTCCATGCTACACATATATCACTTCATGTACTATCGTAGAGTTTGAAGCAAACGTACGGTAGTTTTCAGTTATTTAAACAACTTTGAGAAGTGGAAATAAACTATTTAGCATTGTTGTTTACGAAGTGATCTTCCATTGTTGTTTTCAGTAAGAAGGAAAGCTAGTGATCCATGAACCAACGAACTGGGTGATCCCGAAACAAATGCATCACGTGATATCCCATATGAAAGAGAAATTACTTGAAAAAATGGTCAATAAAATGAGTTAAATGTCGAGAAGATCTTTAGTTTTTAGCATGCTGAGGAAACCATTGTAGTTTAATTCCTTTAAAAACTCTTATGAGACAAGATCGACCCCTCTAGGTGCACCTGTCACCAACTGTGTACTGATAATCTTCATGATCCTACTGTGTACTGTCGATGTGCTAACATGCAAGGGTCTTAACGACCCTGATGTTTACAGAGATTGAGAGTTTGAAATGGACGATTTCTTTGCATGGCATGAAATGTATGAAATATAATATATCAAATTTGCCAAAATCAAGTTGTCAAAAGAAGTGAAATGGTACTGCACTAATATTAATTGTGATACTGAATTATAGGGAGTTGCCTTCTTCTCTAATTGGTTGAGATGAAAAGAATTTTAATTGTTGCTCCACTATAGTAGATATCTTGTTGTGGCTTCTTGAATTTTAGAGAAAGTTCTTAGTCAATCAATGATTATCTTAATTTAAGGAGCTTGTATCAAGGTGTGGGATTTTTGAGAATGACTAGTAGTTGGCTATCAAATCTATCAAAGGCCTTGGTATTGACATTAAGTTAGAGGTATTAAGTTAGAGGTACATTTATATAAACTTGATAATGTTGAGAATGCATTTATCTATTTGGGTAAGATGAACATAATTTTAAAGTATAATTATTTTGTTGCTCCATCATAGTTGATATCTTGTTGTAGCTTCTTGAATTATAGAGAAGGTTCTTAGTCAATCACTTATTAACTTAATTTAAGAAGCTTGTATCAAGGCATGAGACTTTTGAGGATGACTAGTAGTTGGCTATCAAGGTTATGAAAGGCCTTGGTCTTGACATCAGGTTAGAAGTGCATTTATATAATCTTGATAATGTTGAGGATGCCTAACCACGGGGCTTTTGAAATAGAAAAAAATTATAAGCTTTCATTACACACTTTTTTCACCACACTTTTTTCAACACTGCCGTTGCCAGGTCCTAAGTCCTGGATGAGAAAAGTGGAGGCTTGCGTTAGGTAGTCGACAACCAGCGTAAAACTTGTCGAATATTAATGACATGAATCATTTAAGAAATTATGCTAGGGCGTCCCCTGGAAGTGGCACGCTGTATGACCTGAATACAGTGACAACTATGCAAGGGCCGCTGCATCGGCGCCGGGTGTAGTGTTAAATAGGCAAGGGTTCCCACATCAAGGACGAATGTGGGTAAAGAAGCTAGTCCATGATACTAAAAACATGAAACTAAAATTAGGATAAAAACTTGAAATATAGGTTCCCTTACAGGAAAATTAATGGAATTAATAGATATTATGATTCATAGGAAGTTAAATATTTTGTGCATTCAAGAAACTAAATGGGTTGGAGAGAAGACTATGGAAATTGATAGTTTAGGATTTAAACTTTGGTATTCAGTTAAGAGTCGTACTAAAAATGGTGTAGGTGTTATTATAGATAAGAGTTTGAAGGATAATGTTATAAAAATTAATAGGATTGAGGATAAAATTATAACTTTAAAGATTGTTATTGATGCTAAGATTGTTAATATTACAAGTGCTTATGTTCCTCAAGTAGGTTTGGATATGAGTTCTAAATTAAATTTTTGGAATGACTTAGAAGAATTAATACAAACGATACCTCTTGAAGAAAGAGTTTTTATTGGAGGAGATTTAAATGAACATATTGGTAGAGATGTAGATCATTTTAAAAGCATTCATGGTAGCCATGAGTTTGGAATGACAAATGAAGGTGACAAAACCATATTAGATTTTTGTTTAGCTTATGATTTTTTAATTGCTAATACTTTATTTAAGAAAAAGAATGAGCATCTCATCACTTATAAAAATGGATATAGTACAACTTAGATTGGCTATTTTCTTATAAAAAAATTAGATCGTTAGATCGCAAAGATTGTAAAATTATTCCGAGTGAAAATTTATGTACCCAACATTGATTATTAATTTTGGACTTTAAGATAAAGGGGCAGAAAATAAAAAAAATAAAGTAAAACGATATTCTAGGATTAGATGGAGACATTTAAAGAATATTAACAAAAAATATTTTTGAGATTAAGATTTTAGACTTAAGATTTTGTTTGTGCATGAGGATGCTAATGTTATGTGAAAAAAAAATGGCTAGTGATATTAAGAATATTTCAAAAGATGTGTTTGAAGTATTAAAGGAAAAAACTCCTAATAGTAAAAATAGTTGGTGGTGGAATCCAAATGTGCAAGAAAAGATTAAAAATAAAAAGATTTGTTATAAAAATTGGTTTAATTCTAAAAAGTCTGATAATTAGGAAAGATATAAAGAGGCTCGTAAGGAATCTAAGAAAGCAATATGCGATGCAAAGACCTTAGTTTTTAGTGATTTATATAATAAATTAGATACTAAGGAGAGGGAGAAATATATATGTATAAATTAGCCAAACAAAGATATAGGTCTTAGGAGTAGTAAGGATTTAGTTAAAGTGAAGTGTATTAAAGATGAAGATCAAAAAATATTTTTTAGAAGATGATATTCAACAAAGGTGGATAAGATATTTTGCTAAATTTTTAATGAAGATTGTAAAAATAAGATTGATTGTAGTGACCTTAGCACCCTAAATGAAAATAAAGATTTCTGTTTTTATTGGCGTATTGGTAAAATCGAAGTTAGAGAGGCTTTAAAGAAAATGAAGGGTGAAAAAGCTGTTGGACACTTGGACCTGATGATATTCCAATAGAGGTGTGGAAATACTTAGGAGATGAAGGAATTTCTTGGTTTACTAAACTTTTTAATACTATTTTGAAAACTAAAAAGATGCCAGATGAGTGAAGAATGAGTGTGTTAATTCATATTTTTAAGAATATATGTGATGCACAAGATTGTGCAATTATAGAGGAATTAAGTTAATGTGTCATATTTTAAAACTATGGGAGTGAGTTATTGAGCTTAGATTGCGGTGTGATACTAATGTTTCTCAAAATCAATTTGGATTCATGCCGGGTAGGTCGATTATGGAAGCCATACATTTATTAAGAGGTTTGATGGAGAAATATAGAGAAAATAAGGAGAATCTACATTGATTTAGAAAAAGCACATGATAAAGTTCTAAGAAAAATGCTATGGAGAGTTCTTGATAAGAAAGGAGTTAATAACGCTTATATTCAAATCATTACAGATATGTATGCAGGAGCTATTATTTGTGTTCAAACACAAGGTGGTTTGACCTAGCATTTCCCTATTTCAGTTGGGTTACATCAAGGATTAGCCTTAAGCCCATATCTTTTTGATTTAGTCATGGATGTTCTCACTAGACATTTGCAAGAGGATGTACCTTGGTGTATGCTTTTTGTTGATATTCTTCTTGTTGATAAGACTAGAGAGAGTTGAAGGTAAACTTGAATTATGGAGGTCAACATTAGAGTCTAAAGGTTTTCGCTTGAGTAGATTTAAAACGAAATATATGGAGTGTAATTTCAATAGTAATAGACCTAGTGAGGGGATTGTGACTTTGGGCGATCAAGTATTAATAAGAGTACACGTTTTAGATATCTTGGATCTATTGTTCCGAGTGATGGTGAAAATAGATGGGGATATTATCAACAGAATTCAAGTTGGATGGTTGAAGTGGAGGAATGCATCGAGCTTGCTGTGTGATAGAAAAGTACCCCTCAAACTTAAGAAAAAATTCTATAAGCTGGTGGTGAGGCCTGCAATGCTATATGGTGCTGAATGTTGGCCATTAAAAAAGAAGCATAATACTAATTTAAGTGTGGCAGAGATGAGGATGATCGGGTGGATGAGTGGCTTTAGCCTTAGAGATAGGATACGAATTGAACATATACGTGATAAGGTTGTAGCTTCAGTAGAAGATAAGATTAGAGAGAGTTTCCTTAGATGGTTTGGTCACCTAAAATGGCGGCCTTCCGATGACCCGGTTAGGAGAGTAGATGTATTATATTTGACTTATGTTAAGAAAGGTAGAGGCAGACTAAAAAAACTTGGTTAGAAAATATTAGGAATGATCTTTCTTTATTAGATTTAAATGTGAATTTGACTTTTTATAGGACACAATGGAGGAAAAGGATTCTTGTAGCCGACCCCACGTAGTGGGATAAAGGCTTGATGTTGTTGTTGTTGTAGACTAATTCTTGTAGGTCATCGACTTCTTTCCTCATGTTGAAAATAGAATTTAGCCTAAATTGACTAGTACTATTGCACGATCAAATGATCAAGGAGTACTGCAAATGCTAGCCCTTGAAAATTTATATGGTTACATTAATTTAGCTCTCCAGATGAGAGTTCTTCTTTGCACTCTATGAGATTTAATGTAGCACAGGTCTTCAAATAGGTCAAAATAGTCTATAAAATCCAAGTCATCATAGGCTGATTACCATAAGTCAAATCATGCGAAAATAGATTTGAATTGAGCTTGCTTTCATTTCTTTTTAGGTATGTTTATGTTTATGGCTGAATTTCTTTAAGGTTGTTTTATTTTAATATTTTAGTAAGTGTTATCCTCTCTTGGACTAGTATAGGTTTAAGGTCAGTCGGATTTGATAGAATTAGATTGCATTTAAATTTTTAGCATTATCTTTGTAACCCTATTTTTGTAAATAAAGATCCATAATGAACATTTGAGGATTGTTTTTTATTGAATGAAAGAAATTAGTTATGGCTAGTTGAGTACTTCCTAGATTCCTCGATACAAGTTAGGTATGCAAATTGCTTTCAATTCTGTGTTGAGTTATATTCTTTGCATTCATCATATTTGTAGAGTAGCTTCTCTGTCATTTTAAGATTATTTGCTACTAAGTTCGTACAAGACATCACACCATTTCAATCCAGTCCAAAGAGAGGACTGGGTTATACTGATTTAATGAGACTTCATTTTTGTTTATGATGTTGATAATGTAATTTAGCATTATAGTATTTCAATTATTTTAATGAATTTGTTAAGTTTAGCATTATAGATGAAACTTGAAAGATGTGATCTAAATTGGGATGTAATTGAGATTAAACTTCTAAAGTTAAAAATAGCATGCCTACTTTTAAAATGTGGATAAGAAAACCCAATAGCTTAGTGGTTAAGGCTCTTTGATAACTGAGGTACCAGTAGCTGCCTCTTATAACGATCCAGTGGCCAAACATCACTAATGTGCTTGAAAATGGGGGTAAAAATTCTTCCAGCTAAGGTCATCTCATTTGAAACAAAATTTTAATCTAACCCCATCTTCTTTGAACAAAAAATGGAAATGGGCACATTTCTTCAAGTTGCTAGTTTTTGTACACAATGAAAAATCTAGTTGATGTAATCCTCTATATACTGCACTCATTTGTGTTATAGTTTTCTCACTGTTATGATGAGTCTGGAAAATCCCCCAAACAAATTTGGTAGTCTAATAAATGCACTTCTTGCACACCCTCAATTTTGATAGTTAACCTTAAAAAATTTCCTCTCTCTAACAAATTGTTGGACTCGTTTCTTTTATAATTCCTATCCATCATTCCCTGATCCTGATGATTACTTACTGAATTCATTTCAAGTAATTTTTAGGGGATGCTTAGTAATTTTGTGAAGAAAGAGAATTGTGATTATGTTTACTATTGAAGTTTCTCATAAAAAAGCTGAAATATGAAGAACTTGATCCAACTTCAAACCCATATTTAAGTCAGATTGCAGGCTTCAGCTCACTTGCATGAAACTGGATTTGCTAGAAATTGCTGGACAACTATAAGATAATGAATTCATTCTTGGGCCTTGTCATTACTACCCATCACATTATTGCTCTCTATGTTTACCGCACATTCATCTCACCATGGGTCCATGAGAGCCCTTTTTGAAGTAAAAATTTGAGATAATAATATATATTTTTTCAAATAATATCAATATCAATATCAATATCATAAATGTCTTTTCCAGGAATAGCAGACATAAAAAATGTAATAAATCTATATCCTTTTTGGTTATTTATAGTTTTCTCTTAATTTTAGGAACTTGTAAGGAATGCCCGTTTTGAGCAAATTTGGAAAAGCAGAAGGGGAGAAATCGATTCCTTGCGGGAGTTGTGCCATCTTTATGATGTTGTCCGTGTTGATGCTGAAGATGAAAATACGAAGAAGGAGCTAAAGTGCGTGCCTTTCTTCTTGTAGCTACTCACTTGTTTCATCTTTTGTATTGATTACCTCGCTAGTACAATGCAGGCATATTTCTGTAGAAGATAATGCAATCTTGTGCAACTACCTTCCTTTGCTAAGGGAGTACATTCCTTCAGCTGCTGAGGAGATTGAATCTGAAATAAAAGCCTATGTATCCGGAGAAGGTCATCTTAGTTTTTTCATTTGATTTTGTAGTGACCTAGGCTTCGTTTGAGACAGTTTTTTTACTGTTTCTTAAAGCGGCTTTTCCGTATAAAAATTTTAATTTTTTACTAAAAATTCACTTTAAGAAGTAATAAAAAAGCTGTTTGAAGCCCTAGTCTTACAAATAGCTAGGAAGAAAAAATCATAATAAACCATCCCATGAATTATGAATCTTTCTGCTTTGCAGGTAGTGGTTCTGATTCAATTGCCGAGGTTCCTACAGAAGGTTATAATTTTCTTTTCATTCTTTTTGTCTGGTTTTAAGCTATTATGATCATTCTCATTATGTATACTTTGTACAAAATAGATGGCTATGTGTATGACTTGTACACTGTTGAGGACGATTTTACTGGAAGTGACAAAGATATGTCAAGCGACTTTCCTTCGTATGTATTTAAAATCATATTCTCAGATTTCTCCACACTAACCTTAAGAGTTCAACAAATTAACTGATTGCTTTCCTGTCCTGATCTATAGGGTGCAGGTAAAAAATGAAGATGAATTTGATGAGATGCCTGACTCTGAATATGATTCAGAGGATTCAAATGGTTTGATCATGCGCTTTCACTTATCTTCATAGTTATGATCCTTTTCCCACCTCAATGATCTTCTGCTTGTACTGCAGCTGAGGATCATCCAAGAAATGATTACCCTGATGAGGAGTCATCCGACAAGGAAGATGAAGAGGTAGATCCTTTTGGTGATTTTGAATGCTCGAACTCAGATTATGAAGAAGAAGAAGAAGTGATCATAGAAAACAAGAAAGATGAGGAGGAATCTAGTGAAGGAGAAAAATATGTGCAAATGTTCAGTGATTCAGATTGCTCAGACTAGGAAGATGAAGTCTTAAGAGGTTCCTAGAGAAGATGGAGATAACTGGAGATGGGGATATCGTTGATGCTGTAGTGGAATTTTTTTGGGTTATGGTGACTTGCCCAATCTGAACTCTCTAGGGTTGAATTTTGAACATGAGTTTTAGCTGCATCTTCATGGATTTTTCTGAATTATGAAACTTCTCAGATGAAAGAGCTGTATTGAGTATTCTTGTACGAAATTATTGGAATAGTTAGTCTATCTTGTATAATTAAGGTTTCGTTTGAGATAGCTTTCTTGCTGCTTTCTAAAATAACTTTTTAGTACAAAAATTTTGTACCAAAAAGCCATTTTCAAAAGCGATAAGCACCACAGTAATCCTCCCAAGAAAAAAACAAAGAACCCACCACTCCATACTGAGAGCATTCACTCTTTCTGCCATTGCCATCTTCGCAATATTACAGCACAGCAGCACATGAACTAATACGCCTTAATTCTAACATCTCCACTTCAGGATACTAATTTGTTCAATAAATTGTAGCTCTTTTGTATAAATTTGCTTTGTTCCTGGCAATGCGTTGCAGGTATTTGATTGAGTACAGATTCCAGGAGGGGCCACGATGAAGGGAGGCCTGCAATGTTTATCTGGTGATAGGTACGTCAAGGTGGTTTGCATGGTAGAATATTTACTGGTTTCCTGTTCCTCACATTGGCAAGAATCTTACTGGTGCAGGTTGCATTGCTTGAACCTACCCAACCAGTCCTTTCGAGCCTGATCTGGCAAATTCGTCTTCTTGTCACCTAAAAGGTTCGGCTTCCTGTTTGAATACTACTTTTTTTACCAGTTGAATTAGAAGAATAGTTTAGAAGTGCTGATTGGAGAAATTTTCAGTTTGTGTAACTGGGATTTATTTTTTTCAAAATTGATGCAAGTTGGCTTTATTTTTTAGTTGACAATGACAGTTTTGAGACAAAACAAAACAAATCTCTCCTACGTGATTGTCAATTCCTCGTTATGCGGAGAAATTATTGTGCAAATATTGGACCGTCCGGAGACGAATGAGAACGCGTAACGTCACTCGGTACACAATAATGATACACAACAAAAAAGTTACATAACGTGCTCTCATTCATCTACGGATATGCCGTCCAGTATCCACACATAATAATTAATCCATCATGTGGGCCTCATTCTCATCATATGGGCATCATTCCTCATAATGGGCTCCATCATGTGGTCATGTTATTAGGTTCAGGATGACCACCCCTAACAATTATGAAAATACCTTTGGTTGCAAGAGGGATAGACAACCATAAGACCCAAAGTACAACAGTGAATCAAAATATATAACATAACAACATAATTAAAAATGAACACACACAGGAAACAGGAAACATACCTTATTTAAATAAAGTAAAAGTTTCCAGTAACAATTATACCTTAATTATTATCGCAAACACACATATCTTAAAACGTTCAGGCTTCATTTGGATGGCTTTCTTATCGCTTCTTAAAGCAGCTTTTCATTACCAAAATTAAATTTTTGTACTAAAAAACTGTTTTAAAAAGCAATAAAAAAGTCGTCCCAAACAAAACCTTAATCATGCCGGTCTTCGTTAATCTCATCCAGAATCACAATAAGAGCAACAACAAAGGCATAGTCCACATTTGGGTAGATTGTGATTCCAAAGGCATCTTTTCCCAAAACTATGTTCTTCACAGTGTATTCGCGATGCATCTACAAGAAAAAAAATATATATATTCATACAAAAATTTATTCTGAACTATCAGTATCAGTTGCTAATACATATCACCCCTCTCTTTAATGATCATAATTAAAGCCATGAACTATGATTACCAGTTGAAAAATATAAATTTTCACTTACTCGAGCAATAACATTTGTGGAGTCCCCAAGATAAATCAAGCAGGACCTCTCGTGGAAGCTTCCTTTGACCTTGAAATCACATTGGCTTTCAGCTGTATTTGAAGCCACGAACACATCCAGTCCTGTCTTGAATTGCAGAAGGCTTGATTTTTTTACGCTAAATAAGAGGTCTGCGGAGTTGGAGCTGTCTCCTTTATAAACTTGCCATCTCCTGTGCATGGATATCATCTGTAAAACGACACCATATATATATCAATTCATTCAAGTTGCTTAAATTGAGGTTATATTTGGGACGGCTTTTTTACTGCTTCTTAAAACGGCTTTTTAATATAAAAAATTTATTTTTTTACTAGAAAGTAGTTTTATGAAGCAGGAAGAAAACCGTCCCAAATGAAGTTTGAATCTTAATAGATATATAAACAGACACTAATATGTATTCTTTACTAAGAGACAAATGTATATTCAATCATTTAATTATCATATAATAAACAGCTAGGAATATAAATTTATTAGTTATTAAGAATGCTTAATTATCTATTACAACAACAACAACAAGCCTTTATCCCACTACATGGGGTCGGCTACATGAATCCTTGTTCTCCATTGTGTCATATTAAAAGTCAAATTCTCGTTTAAATCTAATAAAGAAAGGTCATTCCTAATATTTTCTAACCAAGTCTTTTTAGGTCTACCCCTACCTTTCTTAACATAAATCAAATCTAATACCTGTACTCTCCTAATCGGGTCATCGGAAGGCCGCCGTTTTATGTGACCAAATTATCTAAGGAGACTCTCTCTAATTTTATCTTCTACTGGAGCAACTCCACATATTAATTATGTGTTAACCATTAATAAAATAAATTAATTTAATTTTAATAATTAATATTAATTAAATAACAATGTATAATCATAATTAATATTATTTTAATTTTAATTTAATTTAACTAAATATAAGTTATTATTTAATTAACTTAATAAATCACTAACAGATTATTAATATTCCTCCCCCACCCCCCAAAAAAAGATTATTAATTGAGATATTTATTATTATAATAATTATTTAATTGGTCTAATTAAGAAATGATGTAACTATCATCCTAAACCACACAAGATTTAATAAATCCGGATTTAAATTTTTTAAATCCTATTTGCAGCCCTTTAAAGTCAATCATGATCAAGACCATATCCTTACAACAGATACCGCAGAAGAAAAAGAAGATAAAATCACGAAAATTCTAAAAAAACAGAACAAGAAGAACAATCAAAATAAAAAAGGGCATATAAATGGATCCTTGCAATCCGATCGCAGAAAGTGGATGATTGAGAGGGTTGATTTACCTTTTGCTGCATAGAGAGTAGGGGATTTCCAGCGGCATCGAGGAGGATGCGACGGTCGCGGAGACTAAGGAACTTTCCCTTCACTTTGAACAGGATGTTGCCGTTAACGTCCGTCACGACGTAATCGCCGTCCGTTAAGCTGATCGCCTTCTCCGTCACCGTCAGATCCACCGTGTACGGTGCGCAGAACTGCTCTCCGACGACCGCTATCTTGCTCGCCGGACCCGAAGGTGGCGCCGGTGCCGGCGGCGGGTAGAATGGAGTCGCCATCAAACTTCGATCTGAGAACCTGTAAATGTGAGTAATTGGGGTAATTGGCTAAGATGCGAGGAGCTCTTGGCTAGGGTTTATATAGCTTGACAGTCCGCGTGAGATTTTTTTATTGGTTTTATGGGTGGTTCGTGTCAGCTCGTGTGAGGTGAATCATATTGACCTGTTAGCCTGGCTCAGCACGATTCAATTTGACCCGACCACAATTAACCCGATCTGAAAAATATAGAGCTTGGCTCATTTTCTTTTATTTAATTGAGTGATAGTTTTATGACATTAAAATTTCAGTTTATTTAATTTTTAATTAATGTTTAATTAGTTTAATGTAATGTAAATTATTTAATAAACAAACTAATTTCTAAGATTGATGGTGAATAAGTTTTTTTTTTTTTTTTTAAACTGAGTGAAGATTTCTTCATTACAATTTAATGTGAATGAATTTAATTTTTTATAAATTTATTTTGAAATAAGTGTGATACATCACACAAAAATTATCTTGATCGGACACAAATCTTGAGGCAAAAGCTAGTTGGAAACTTCAGAAATTAAATCCGGGAGCACTTGAACTCCGATTTCAGCGAGCTTATAGTCAAACTGAGCGTCTCGGAAATACGAGCCCAACGACACCAAGATCAACCCAATCCGAGCCCAAATAAGTCCGAATCAAGGGCTCAAAGCGCTGTTGGAAGGTTCAAACCGCAATTTGAGTTACCAAACGGTCTCCGATTTGACAAGCTTATATTCGAATCGAACGGCTCGACGAGACGAATCCAACGAGCCCAAGATCGCCGAATTCCGACATCATTAAGGCCTTCAAATGCCTAACGAACGGTGCATGATCAAAGGATTCGATATCGGCTGTCCATTCAAAACACTCCCAATTCGCCCCTGATCTCACGCCTATTTACGAGCTATGCCACTCCAGAAAAACTATAAATAGAGCCCTCATTCTACACAAAGGGGACTCAAGTGAAGAGAGAGAAGAAGAAGAGGAGAAAGGGGATAAGGAGATTCCTCACCTTCTCGACCACCGCCGAAGCTCTTCCTGCCGCCTGAAGACGCCGGAACTCTGCCGGATTTTCAGGAAACGCAGGAATTCTGCACAACTTCCACGTGATGCTTAATTCCTTCCCAATTAACAACAGAGTTCCCTCCTGGGCCGAAACTCCGCCCAAGTGAAGCCGGAGTTCTCCTCTACCACCAAAGACGTCGGACTTCTACCCGTCGTCGGACCTTCACTCTTCGCCAAGTTTCTACCCGACGCCGGACTTCTACCGGTTATCGGACTTCGTTGGACGTCTATGCGAAGATGCATTATTTTCCATGGCTGGACTTCTACCTGACGCTGTCCTACTGATTTTCGTCGTCAGACTACAGTCCTTCCGACCTCCGTCGCCAGCCGACTACAGTCCTCCTGACTTATGTCGCCCGCCGACTACAATCTTTCCGACCTGCGTCGCCCGCCGACTACGGTCCTCCTGACTTACGTCGTCCACCGACTACAGTCCTCCGTCACTAGCTGACTACGGTCCTCCTGACCTACATCGCCCGCCGACTGCAGTCCTTCTAACAAATCGAATACGTCGATAGTAGCTCTTTGTATTTACATCATGTAATGTACTCCATAAGATGTACATCAAGCTAAGGCCTTCTCCCAAGGAGGGGCCTCATTTGTAATCAACTGCGAATACTAGTGGATTCGTTCAAACTGGGCTAGGCCCCGTGGTTTTTCCCCCTTTTACAGGGTTTTTTCACGTAAAAATCTTGGTGTCTCATAAATGCTAGACCCTCTCTCCTTATCTGATTGCGTGCCAGATTTTCGTACAACGCTAAAACGATAAACTTTATATTTCTCTACCGCCGCGAATACTCCTGGACGCAACAAAGTGCAATATAAAAATTAATTGATTATATATTTATATATATATATATATAACTTATCTTAAAATAAATCCAATAATTTAAAATTAAGCTTAGCTAAATTTTGATCAGATATTCTAACATATTTTTTCTTTCTCAAATTTTATTTTATGAGAAAAATATAATACATCTTATACTGTACTTTGAGGCAATTTTGTCTTAAATATTAAGAGTAAGAAAAACTTACAACTAGAAAAATTAATATTTTAACTATTTTCTCATCTTGAACAAAGATAGTTTCTCAAATCTAAAAAAAAAAAAAAAATTCATATATAAAATTATGCATTTCACAATTTTTTTTGTCCACCCTAAAAAAAGAGGCCAATTCCACCCTCAAAAGAGAAATTATTCCGTGCGAAGTTCGGACGGAAAATTCCCATCCGGATTGAGAGTGTACACATTATGTACAAATAGTAGGAATCAAATTATGTATAAAAATTATGCTCGATATACACAGTATGTACACTCACAGCTTCCATCCAAATTCTGCGTGAAATAATTTCTTCAAAAGAGAGGCCAATAGGGCTCATCCCCAACACTTGCCGCTCCTAATCATTGCATGTCACTGTCATCATATTTCGATATATTTGAACTATAACATAAAAAATGTTTTTATAGTATACATTTAATTTATAGTTAATTAAATAGATTATATATTTCTAAAAACATAAAATCAAATAGGCCCTTAAATAAATATGCTTTTGTTCCATCTGTAGATGGATGCAAATATACCTTGAGAATCTTAAGGCAAAATATTAATTAAATATAAAATAATGAAGCTCGGCTTCGGCTAATTACACGATTACCAACCTTATCTTATCAAAGAAACTTTCCGGTTTATGTTTTGTTTAGATAATTGCGGATCAGTTGCTTAGTTCTTTCCTTTCCGCGTGAATCAATAAGATTAGGCTTTATTTATTTATTTATTTAAGTTTTATATGCATTGTCAACTCCGATTGCCGTGTCATCTGTTTGTAGTATGGTGATTATTTTAGCAGAAAATTATTGTTATTTTCTTTCCTCTAACGTAGAGGATAATTAAGAATACTTTGTTTGAGACAAAATTTTTTTTTCTATTTTTTATATTAAATATTTAGTGTAAATTTTTTTTTGAAAAGGAACAAAAAAAAAAAAGTTGTGGTCAAAAGTGTAATAAACCTAAATATATATTTCTAAATTTATAGGAAATTTGATTATGTGCTTCTTGAGGTGTTGCAGCATTGGGATCTTAGATTTTTATAAATTTGAGAAAGTGTTGCGGTGTTAGATCTGAAACTTTATTTTTTTTTTTTTCAAAAAATATATCTCAAACTATTAGACTAAAAACTCTTGCTCGCCATATTTCGTCCGCACATTCTTTGCTTGGCGGAGAGAGAGAAGAGAGAGAAAGAGAGAAAAAAAAGAGAGAAAGTGGATCCGATTAATATTTTTCATCACTTCAATTAGAAAAATGTTTTGATCGTGCTAGGTAACTTGGATCCTATTTATGTTTTTATTGATTTCTATTTCCCAGATTTTATATCTCCTGAAATTGACAAAAGTATAATATCTCTCACATTAGTGAATTCACATTGTGTAACTTTTGATATGTATTAATTATCGTTCCTTGAACATTTTGGCTTGTTTATGTTGAAATTTCATCGATTGGTTTTGCATATACGTCATTTTATTTGAAATAAATACTACTAAAATTGAGTATAAAGGATCATGAGTTAATATAGTGCACATGGACATGAAATACATGATATACATATATCTATTATTCATTTATTCAAATATGTAATTTTGGTATGCTGTAAATATATTGATGAGTATAATGATAGTTACATTGAGCGTATATGATATTTACTATTATGCATAATATGATATAATGTGTATGTAAAAGTAAGAAAGACTTATTAGAAATGATGAGTTGATTTAGGTTGATTGGAGATATGCTACCTTATAAAAGAGGGTGTGTGGATGAGATTTCTTTTAAATAAAGTTTATGATGTAATCTTCAGTGATATAAAAAATAGAGGTATAAGAAGATTGTTGATATGATATGATGCGTCGATATTCTATGCTATAAAGCATGGTAAGTCTCATCACCATTTTATAAAATTTTTTCTTAAAATTGAGGGATACTTTTCAATAGGCTTAATGCATTCCTCTACTTCAACCATCCAACTTTGAATTCATGTCGAGTGTCCGTATCATCATTGTGTGTTCTCCGTGTCCGTCGTGTGGTCAGTCTCCAGCGTCCTCCGGCTGAACGGCGCACCTTCGTGCTCCTTCTCCATTCCTACTGGAGAAATCCTGCCCTTGCCTCTGCCAGACTTGCCATTCGATCTCTCACCATTCGCATGGGCCTCCCATTAAGTGCAGACGCTCGGCGGCAATGGACAAAAATGTTCCATTTTTTGAATTTCCAGTAAGTGCTTATCTCAATTTTGTATAGGGTAGATGCAGAATTCGAGATAAGTTAGAGTGTTGATCTTGTTTGGGCTTAGACACAGGTATCTTTGTCAAATTGAGTGCTATTTCGGGTGCCTGCATGGTGTTTGTGAGAATGCGTCAAGGGTGGCTTCAGGGTTTTTGACTGAAGATAGCTTGTAGACAATGGTGGAAAGGATTTAAAGCAGGCCAGGACGAAAGACTATGTCGAACTTAGGGGTGATTTTTCCATATTTTATAGAGCTATAACTGAATTTATGGACGAAATTTTCACTCTTATAAGAGGGTTTATCCCTCACCTACATGGTTCCGCCACTATTTGAAGATATTAGGAATTATCTGCTTTCTGTTTATACTTTTACCCCTAAAAAGTAAAGACTGTTTTGAGAAGTGAATGAATTGAAGTGTGGGTTAAAATCAAGTAAATGCAGAATTTTTTGCTGAAAAAAAAAGTAAGATTCTTTGAATTCTGTAGAAAACCAAGCAGCCCTCCATAATTATTTTTTAATTATTTGACTATTTATAAATCTTTCTGTCCTTTTAATTAGTTCTGCATCATAGAGTATTTCGCCGGGGGGGGGGGGGGGGGGGGGGGGGGGAAGATTATTCTGTGACGCCTTATTATGTGCGGGCTTCAAATACAGCTCTACATTTGGATACCAATCAGAATGAGCCACGTCAGCGATACCGAGCCGTGGGCTTAGGTATTCGGACGGGGTTCGGCTTCCGCACAAAATAAATTTTCCCGCGGGGGGGGGGGGGGGGGGGGGGGGGTGGGAGTTTTAATAAAACATACTTCTATAGTAAAATTTCTTTACTGTTGAGTAATCTCTTTAGAGGAAAATATAAGACTCCTAACTTCTTTATGCTGGATTTTCGGCAATTTGATTACCCACATTTTGCAGGTTGCAAACAAAATGGTACTGAGTGCCTCTTTTTCCATGCCTAGCCTTGCAAAAGGAAATTGGTGGTACTAAGTAGGAAAATGAGATTGAGAAGTTGCAAATCAGCTCGTTTTCCTTACAAAGGTAAGTGGCAGGAAAGCTTTAGTGAGTTGTTAGCAATGGAAACTTTTAAGAGGAAAGTGGCAGAGTTGCAAGACAGAACAACAAACGTCTTCTCTATTCTCCTAAATTGCTTCAAAAAATATGAGATAAACCCAACCCCCTCTGCATACTCCTTTGTCATTAAGTATGTGTCACATAGATGTCTCTTTTCCCAAATCCCTGCGATTCTAGACCATCTTGAGCAGGAAGAGACTCTCGAAGTCCCAGAAAGAATATTTCTTGGTCTTATTCAAGTATATGGGAAAGCAAACAAGCTTCAAGATGCTATAAACATTTTCTATAGGATTCCTAAATTCAGATGCACACCTTCTGTTCATTCCTTGAACTCTTTACTCTATCTTCTGTGTAAGAAAAAGGAAAGCCTTCTTTTGGTTCAAGATGTCTTGATGAAGACTCCAGAGATGAAAATTCGATTAGAGGCCTCCACATTTCATATACTAATCAGAGCTCTTTGCAGGAATGGCAAAGTTGGTTCTGCATTGGAGCTCTTAAAGATGATGCAGCTTGAAGAGTACAATCCTGAAGCCAAAATATACTCCATGGTGCTTTCCTCACTCTGCAGGCATGGTGGTGTGACAGAGGTACTTAGTTTTTTAGAGGACATGAAAACCGCCGGGCACTTACCGACTGCAATGGAGTATAACAGTGTGATAGAGGTTCTTGTGAAGGAAGGTAAAGTAAATCATGCCCATTCTCTTTTGGAAGAGTTGAAATCAGAGGGAAGGAGGCCTGATGTTTTGAGCTATAACAGTGTTCTCCATGGTTTTTGCTTGACAAATGACTTTCAGAATGTTGAGGAGCTGTTTGATGAAATGCTTGTTATGGGACTTCTTCCCAATATTTTCACCTTTAATATTTATATAAGTAGTCTTTCTCAACGAGGTAAATTTGAAAGAGCGTATAGAATGATAAGTTGTATGGATAAAATAGGATGCAAGCCAGACACACAAACTTTCAACATTCTCCTTGCAGGGTATGGTAAAGCAGGTGAAAAGGAGAAAATCATAGGTGTGAAGAAAGAGATGGTTGAAAAGAGAATCCAATGGAATTCAAATACTTATAACATTTTGATTGAGGGGCTCATTCATAACTGTGAAACAATAGAAGCTTATGGGCTATTCAAGGAAATGTTGGGCAATGGATTTGTACCTCAGCCTTCAACTTGTAACGCTTTGGTTTGCAGCTTGTGTGAAATGGGCAAACACACTGAAGCTCTGCGAGTTCTAGAAGAAGTAATGAGCAAGCCTATTTCTCCTGATGCTGTAGTTTGGGAAGCACTGCTTTATCAATTCAGGCTGGATTTCCGAAGAAAGCCAGTTGATTTTGAGGCTATTATAGGGGATTCTTGACCTTCTTTCTTCTGTTTTTTAAGTAATTTATTCTTTATAACATGCAGTTTCCTTGTTTTCTTTATTAGTGCCGTGGTTTTGTGGTACTAATTGATTCATAAGAGGCAATCTGCGTACATGATTTAGGCTTCGTTTGAGATGGCTTTTTTATCGCTTCGTAAAGCAACTATTCAGTACTAAAAAATTGCTTTGAAAAACAGTAAAAAAGCCGTCATAAACTAAGCCTTAGCATAGTGCGAAGCTGACAATGTAGGAGTATTTCAGTAGCTGTTTTATATAATATGAAATGGCAGGGGCTTCATATGATCATTAAAAGTGCCAATATCAGGTGAAAAAAAATTAGTTATGATGGGTTACAATATTATTGGTTTTATTTTAAGATTAGTATAGTATTCATTTTGATTGATTATTTATATATTACACGTATTTCAAAGCAAATTTAACAATTAAAGTTTTGTTTGAGACGGCTTTCTTACTGCTTTTTAAAATAACTTTCTAGTACTAAAATTTTAATTTTTTGTACTAAAAAGCTGCTTTAAAAAGCAATAAAAAAGTCGTCCCAAGCGAAGCCTAAGACTCATCCATTGTGTATTAAAGCAATTATTTAGATCCCTTTGCTTACCTGCATGCCATAAACTTCTCATGTTCAGATTGGCCTTCTCAGTCATTTAATAAACATTTTACATTGAAGTTGTCTTCAATTATGTCGAAATATTTGCTAGCCAAACTCAAACCTGACTTATATCGATCGCCCGACCTGTTTATGAAAGAACTTTATCTTGCAACTCATAACAAGGTGAAACAACGGGCTTAACGTACATTATTTCCGAGTATGAACATCTCAGAATAACAAAAATTGTACGCAGTTGATGAAATTTTACAACCAAGCTGCTATGATTTAGAAGATTCTTCATGCCAAACAATTTAATGTTCTAACCTTTTGCTAATTTGTGCTGCTGCTCTTCACTTCACCGCCAAACAAACTAAGAATGTTAGAGGAGATGGCAATACAGCTTGTAGTTAGTGCCAGTGAAATCATAATTCCAGCCAACAATTTATCGTTCCTTTTAGAAATTCCGTACATATCCCTGCAGAAAGATGTGATCAGATAAACGAAACAGAACTAAGTACAAGAAAATAATTAAATAAGTACAAGGGTAGAAATCTATTTCTACTTCCCAACGTGCTTAGCTGAATATATGGCTAAAAATAAAATATATTTATATATTCCGGTATAAAGGACAGAATTATAAAAAAAGGTAAATATTAAAAAATATTTGGATGTCTGCTTTGTTACAGTTACAACATATTAGCAAATGTTGTAAAAATAACATTTCCTCACAAAATTAAAAAAAAAAAATAATGAAAAAGAAGCAAAAAAAAAAAAAAAAAAAAAAAAATTGCAGTTTGAAAAAAAAAATAATGAAATAACTATCACAAATAGACTCTTGATTTGATTTAATTTGATTTGATTTGGTCAATATAACCTAAGATTCTCTTGGAGTGCTTCAAATCATATTAGAATATTGTGTAACCTCCCGTCCAAATTATGAGGTTCAATTCAATGCACTGATGCACATAAACTGTACAAGTTACTTATTATGTTTTCTCTATAGTTGTAAGTTAAAATAAAATCAATCAATGGTAAACAATCAAAAGAAAACACGAAAAAAAAAAGTCTTAGTGCTAATTTGTATAAGTTTTTTCCGAATTTTGAGCGAGTAGGTCTCAGATTCAAGACTTTGAAATTAGAGCTAAAATAATCAACAATTATGTTAGGATGAGATGCATAATTGTATTATAATTTCAAGGGTGGAGCCAGGAGAGCTCAAGGTAGGCAATTGGCCACCTTGAAAAAAAAAGTTCTTAGAAGAAAAATCATTTTAACTATTTTTGCTTAGCTTCATAAATGCAATTGACCAAATTCTAATAAATTTTTTTTTTTCATTTTCTATTTCATACATAAAATAATGCATTTCATCATTATATTTTGTCCACCTTTAAAAAAAAAAAAAAAAAAATCTGGTTCTATCCCTACATAATTCCATACTTACATTCAAACAACCTGCCAACTTTTTTAAAAACTGCATCGATCCCCAACCTCATTATGACCAGATAAACTGTTAGCTATTGGTCCAATTTTAGGGTAGTTGTTTCCTAATTGTATTTTATCTCAATAAAGCCTCTATATATAAAGAGAGGATGTAAGGGGCTTATGAGCAAGCCAAGAAATAAGATTTAGTTCATATTCTCTATTTTTTTCTTCTTGATTCTCTATAATAGCTCAAACTTTTAACTATCTAGATATTATCCGCTTTGAACCAAGGGCCTCACAGTTTTGTCTTGTTAGTGTAACTACCATGGAGGTCACTTATTACAAAATTTCTTTAGGATGAACACACTTAACTGTAGAGTTTCATAATGAAAATTCTTCTATTACACCAAAAGGCGCCTCGATGTTTAATAGTTTATCTTCTTTTACTTAAGGGGTTTTACAATCTCTCACACTTAAGTAATTGACGTCCTCATCAACATCAATATCCCATAATCATCCACTAGGCAAATAAGCTTCTAGAGGTGGCCATTACAAGTTCAAGTGGTGACTCCCGCCATATAACACTTTGTCTCATATAGGGTTTAAGAGGTGGCTCCCATGACGTAGCACTTTATCTTGTGTGATACTTAGTTCCCATCTTTCGGCTAATGTATTGCTCTGAAATACCATTTATAACAGTCCAAACTCTTAAGTGTCGAGATATTATCTACTTTGGCCTAAGGGCCTCAAGATTTTTCTCTGTTCGTGTAACTTTCTAGGAGGTCACCCATTTCAGAATTTTTTTGGAATGAGCATGCTTAACTGCAGAGTTTCTTAAAGAAGTTTCGACCATTATACTAAAAAGTGTCTCGATGTTTAAGAGTTTAACTTATTTTACTTAAAAGGTTTTACACACTCCCTCTTATCCAAGAATCCTCTTCCTCATTCAAGATCCTAACTATTGGTATCAGAGCTAGGTGGAGGTGGAAGAAGGTTCATGTCCAAAGAAAGAAAGGAGGAGGACGGAGGCTCAACAAGGTTTGTTCGTCAAAGAGATCGGCCGAATGCAAAGAGTTCCGCATAGGTCGGATGTCGGGTTGGTGCAATAAGATAAGGCTATTCGGTCGGCCCTGGGTATGTGTGAACAGGATGCTATGAATTTAGAAGTATCAGCCGTGGGGTGCTAGGAAGATGGGGCCATGGACGAATTTGCCTGCGCTTGCACGGAAAGCGATGCCTCTAGTTCATAGATTGGTGCATGTCGTGCGGTCGGACCGGGAAGCAAGAGTGGCACAAGCGCTCTGTGGGTCGGAAAAGAGAGGTGCGTGAGTTGGACGCGAGAGAGATGCGCAGACGCAGCAAGTAGTGGGAACCTGGGCTGCACAGGAGAATGTGGGCAGGGTCTTGGGCACGGAGCGCAGAGTGATGCAAGACAAGGGCATGGGGCACAGGGTGCGGGCAGATGCGAGCTGGGTGTTCATGTGCGGGGTTCACGCTAGGGAGGCACCCGAGTTAATGTACCAGGCCTAGGCGCATGGGCTAGAGATTGCATAGGCACTAGCGGGACATTTCTTGGACTATGTGATTTCGAACAGTAGATATGACAACAGGAGGAGCGGAGTTGGAGCTAGGCTGGGGCTAGGGCTCAGGCAACAGGAGACTTGAGAAGATGGCATAGCAGTTCTTGAGGAAGTCGGTAACCGTTCGGTGGAGTCAATTGATGGGGAAGACTAGTGGGCCAGATGGCAGAGCAATTCATGGGGTACGGGTAGATGCGAGCTGGGTGTTCACGTGCGGGGTTCACGCTAGGGAGGCACGCGGGTGAATGGACCAGGCCTAGCGCATGGTCCAGAGGTTGCATATGCACTAGAGGAACATTGCCTGGACTATGTGATTTCGAACAGCATATACGACATCAGGTGGAACGAAGCTGGAGCTGGGCTGGGGCTAAGGCTCAGGCATCAAGAGAATCGAGAAGATGGCAGAGTAGTTCTTGAGGAAGTCGATAAACGTTTGGTGGAGGCAATTGATGGGGAAGATTGGTGGGCTGTTCTTTGTGGACATCATATATCTTTTCTTAGTTTTATAAAATCGGACCAAGGTTAAGATTGATAGATATTGGTCAAATTTTAGGATAATTGTTTCGTAGGTGCATTTTATCCCAATAAAGTCTCTATATATAAAGAGGATGTAATAGACTTAGGAGCAAGGTAATGAATAAGATTTAGTTCCTATTCTCTTCTTTTCCCTATTGCTCTCTCATCCAAGAATCCTCTTCCTCATTCAAGATCCTGACATAAACTAATGCTATTTAACAACAATTTTATAAATTCTGATATGAATAAATGAAAGGATGTTTTTATTGGGTAATTATTGAGCCATGTTATAAGACCTTTTACGTGATATTATATGTTATTAGGTGCCTTCATGGTCTATAAATACTAATAATATGGAGAAATCAGGGCATTCCAAAAAACAATGAATGAACTCAATCTTAATGTTGCTCTCTTTCTTCATCGCAACTTAAAAAGTCAACCCAAACGAAGTCTCAGTCTTAATAAATCAGATATCTCATAACCGCAACTTCCAGGCGCCAAAATCACCATTATAATTCTCGATAACTATCGCATCTAATCTTTGCCATCATCTTGGTCAGATCCTCGGTCTACGCTTGTCTGATCCATCTTCGGTCGAAGGAGAGATTCAATGTGACTTATTTATTTAAACTCCTTAACTAAGTGCTATATTATGTTAATATTAAATTTTAGGCGGTGTTACATATATAAATAAAAAATTTGAGTGTTATGCTTATAAATCCCTTTATTTTTCATCAGGTTAGATACAAGTTTTACATCATGAAATACTGGTTAATTAACAGATCTGGAAAAAAAAACTATTACCTCAATACGACGGCGCCCGGAAAAATCAACGAGATGCCGACCGCAGAAGTCGACCCCATGAACTGAAACACTGTCCACACATTTGGGATTGCGATTGCCGCAAAGTAAACCAAACCCAATAGTACTGCTGTGAGAAGCAAAAATCGTCCGGCATCAGTCGTGAGCGGCCGCTGCTGCGACTTGGGGAAGACAAGACCATCGATGTTCAGCCGAAGTGAGTAGAAGAGTAATGGAAACACCAGCACCAAGTGGAGCGCATAGCTCAGCCGAACCACGTCGTCAAGAATCGGGCTCCCTGAGCTCTTGTCGAAGTTGGAAAGCACATCGTCCATCGTATCGTCGCCGAAGAGAAGGTACCCAGAGAGCCCGACGACGGCGTAGATGACGGTGCACAGGAGGAGGGAGACTCGGACGGCTGGTTTCATGTCGGAGACGCGGCTGAGCTCCGACCGGATTGGGTGCACTGTAGATTCATTGCATTCAAAATTTTTAGGTTGAGTGATGGCAAGTTGAAGGGTTATTTGAAGAGGAGAATGGCTTGGTTACCGTTGAATTGGAAGGTGAAGGCTACGACAATTACGGGGATGGCCGTGAAGAGTTCGAGGAAGGATTGATTGTGCAAGTCTGGAAGTAGTCTAGGTCTTTTAATGGTGCCTTGAAACAGGGCATAGATAGCCATTCCAGAGCTGATGAGCACGAAAACTACCGCAAGCAGGACCGAAATTGCTGAAGTGAATCTCAGAGAATCTGCGATTTGCAAGAAAGAAAAGTCAGAAAGATGCAGATATTGATCGTTATATTCGTTTATCAACTGTTTTCACTGCATAGAAAAAAACATTAAAATCAGGCTATTTATTGATGAAAAATAATCGGGCCTCCATTTGAACTTAATTATGTGATATTGTATTGATCAGCAGCTCTTCCTCACTTTTTTTTTTCTTTTTAGATTTTTTTAGAGTATGTAACAAAGTCTGAATCGTTAAACTTATTAATAATTTTTTAAAAAGCAAATAACTACGAAGCTGGATGGTCCTCAATAATTGGTGCCGTGTCAGACTCGAAAACAAAACCGATCACGCACAGAATAATGAATAATCTCTTACCTGACGCTCTAATCCGTACCAACTAGTATTAAAATAATTGCTTGGAATTTAGTATTTTATTTCAATAATAAAGCACTCGTCGCCTATTTCCAAACCTCCTCCTTTTTGCCTTTTACAGGAAAGTCACGACCTCAAGATCGAAAAAAAAAACGTAAGAATTCATTAATACAGTTCATAATATTATATATAAATATTAATTTTAATAAACATTTAATAACAATTAAATTCATTCTAACATAAATTACAAAAAAATATTAAAAATATAATTATATTTAGGCTGCCCGGAATAAAATTATATATAGTCCTAACTTAATAGCTCGCTAATTTTATAAAACTCATGGTTAATTTATAAAAAATATTAAATAAATTTTGTGCTGGACTTGGCAGCTTAGCATAACTACTGCTAAAAATCTCACCTACGCGACGAAGAAGCACCAGAGGGAGCATCACAACGAAGACGGTGATCGGAATCGTTGCTGATCTCGTCGTCCACCACTCCTCTCCGAACCACTCCTGCAACACGCCCAAGTGATCCACTCCCTCCGTTCTGTTCCCAGATAACACGTCCCCTGCCACGAAAGCACCCAGAGCATCAATTAGAGTGATAAAATGTAAAGAGAAAAAGAACAAGAAATTAAAAATTGACCGACAAAGAGTTCTTTATACAGTTCACGATTATTTATCTTCAACAGATCGATCAATCAAGTCTGACAAATTTGAATTGGGGATCATGGAATTGAGTTATTGTTCCTATTTGACTCATATTACTCAGAAATAAATGATTAAAATACAAATAAATTGTTCAGCTCATTAATGAACTGGAGCTTATCGATCTATAATTCATAGCTCCCCATAGTTATCAAATGAGCTGAAGAACAGCCCACGACTTCGTATTCGTCAATCGCATCGATCAAACAACATAAATATAAAAGCAGAAACTAATCTAATCGAGAGTTTCGAGGTTCACCAATGATGATAAGATACATGATGAGAGATCCCAAATTGGTGAGCGCGATGAATATCTGAAGCACAGCGGATCCCACAAAACCAAATGACTTCGCCATTAGACCAGAGTAGGAACCAGTCGCGGACGATTCTCCTGCGGCCGTGTAGCGTGTGAGGAACTCCACTGATACGTCGGAGAGCAAGGCGACCGCTGCGATGATGACCAAAGCGGGGATGACGCCGAGGACCCTCAGGGTCGCCGGAATTGACATGATTCCGGCACCGACGATGCTAGTCGAGATATTGAACACCGCGCTTGAGAACGATGCGCCACCGCCTGAATCTTCATTTTCAGCTGATTCAGCTGGCCGTTGGAGCTCCGGCAGGAGAGGGGCGAGGATTTTACCGCCATTCGCCGGAGATCTCATCGGGATTGGAAAGGATTGGGAAATTTAGGTGGGATTCAGGAAACACCGGCGGCAAATGAGCCCGAGAAAATCGCGGGGTTATAGATTAGTTTCAGAGTATGCAGCCTCTACTAAATCGAACCCGTCACCTTCTGCCACCGTTTGCCACGTCGATAGTTGAACACGTGGCGAGTGGTGCAGTTTATTATTAAGAGTTCCTGAAACAAAGTGTTTATAAATATTAAGTTCCATGATTTTGATTATATTAATTTTTAAAATTAGTTGGCAACCATTAATAGGTTAAGGTTCGAAGCTGTAAGATGTTCAGATAAAATGGGTGGTGCGATCGGAGAAATGCACCTGGACGAGAAAATAAGCTAGATTAATAAAGGTGATGTAATTATATTATCATATCGAAAAAGATGTTGCGGGAATATACTATTATATTTATATTAGAATGAATTTAAAAATTAATGATTTTTTTTAGATTAAATCATATATGAAAATTTTAATCTACATAAAATTTAAAATAAATTTATTAATTTTTAAGCATTTTGATATATGATATCTTACCATTTTTTTTTTGTTATTAAAGAAATGACGAGTAATGATATATCATAAGAAAATTTGTTGAATTTTTTTAAGCAAATTTTGGATCTAAAAAAATTCTAAATATTAAAATTAAAATTTTCAAGAATTGGCTTTATGATCATCTAAATGTATTTTCACCAAATTTATAATTAATACAACACAGTCTAATGAGATGAGCCCAATCATGAGTAGAGCATCTAGATTTGGGTTTTAAATGAGTCTAAATCAAGCATGTGATAAGTAGGGGTGTCAATAAGTGACACGACACGAAAACCCGACTCAAACCCGACACGGAAATTTCGGGTCTGACCCGACCCGATCTCAAAACGGGTCGGGTTCGGGTTTAGTAAAATGACCCGGTTCAACTTTCGGGTCGGGTCCGGGTTCGACACGATAACCCGATAACAACCTGTTTTGACCCGCGCCTTATTAATTTTCGCGCGATCGCGGCTGCCTTAATAGGTGTTAGGGCTCCATTAGGGCCGCATTTCGCATCGACGCATCCGCCTCCTCTTCTTCGCTTCTTCGTCTAGGGTTTCTGTTCTCTCCGGATCTCCTCGCTCTGTCGACGGTTTCCTCTCTTCTCCTTCTTTGGCACATTGTTGTTCATCGTGCACATCTCATTTGGCTCAACACGAACATCTACATCAATCGCTGTTTGTATTTCTTATCTTTTTTCTATTTTCTCCTTTTAGAAGCTGTTTAGGGTTTGTCCGATTTATTTTTGTCTTGCTGATTTGCTTTTATGTCGAATTGCATATCAGTTTTTTTGAAGATTTGGTAAATTTTGGCATGCATTTGTGGATTGGCATGCTGGCCGAATAGTTGAAGAGGTGCTGTTCCGTGAAATCTATTTTGGGAAGGGTTTTTTGTTCAGTTTGTGCTGGGTTTTCTGTTCAGTCCATGATGGGTTTTAATCTATCGCAGTAGCCAGTAGGTGTGCAAACGAGCCAAGTCGAGCTCGACGTGCTGATTTTTTTTTGTTCAATTTGTGTTGGTTTTTCTATTCAGTTAATGCAGTATTTGTTGTTGTTCTTAGTTCTTGGAGAAGTTGTATTTGGCAATTGGCAGTTATGTTGTTATTCTTAGTTCTTGGAGAAGTTGTTCTTAGGCATTTGGGGAAGAATTAGTTGAGTTAAAGTTTCGATGTTTTATATCTTTTTTTTAAAGAAGAAAATAAACAAAGTAGTTAGAATTAGTAATGTAAATTTGTAATATATTTTATTGTTTTGGTTAGATGGAGGATTCGAACATCATTCCTGAGAATTTATCTATTGATGAAAATGAAGAAGTTCGGACTTCTGAAAATGTGGTAGAGCCTTCTAACGAGCTATGTAATGAGGTGGCAGTTACTAAGAAACGTCGAAGGATGATCTCATTTGTTTGGGGCCATTATGAGATGTTACCTAATACGAAATATGGAAAACAAAAATGTAAATGTAAGAAATGTGGCAGTACTTACCTATGTGATAGCAAAAATGGAACTGGTAATCTTAGACGCCACCTCGAAAATTGTAAGAAAAGAAGTATGCGTGATATAGGACAATTGATCTTACAAAGTACCACTTTACATTTTGGATTATATTATTTGCTCACCTGGAATACTGTCTTGCTTACCTGGTTGCTGTCTTGGTTGTTGTCTTGCTGCGTCAGTTTGCGGGAGATTCCGAATTGGCTTCCCTTGTGATGCCTTGGGATGCTATGTTGGTTGCTGTCTTGGTTTTTCTGGAATGAGGTCTTGCTGGGTTTAGCTGGGGTGCTGTCTTGCTTACATGGGTTGCTGTCTTGGTGGGTTGGTCTCCTGGGAAACTCGGTTTGGGTGTATGGGTTGCTGTATTGGTTTCTTTGTAAAGGTGCATTGGTTTACCACTTTACATTTTGGATTATATTATTTGCTCACCTTGGTTGCTGTCTTGCTTACCTGGTTGCTGTCTTGGTTGTTGTCTTGCGGGTCGGTTTGCGGGAGATTCCGAATTGGCTTCCCTTGTGATGCCTTGGGATGCTGTATTGGATGCTGTCTTGGTTTTTCTGAAATGAGGTCTTGCTGGGTTTAGCTGGGTTGATGTCTTGGTTGCCTACTTGAACTGCCTGGTGAATGGTAATTGTGTTGGTTTCCGGCTACTGGCTGTATCTTGGTATCCTGTAACTTGCTGTATCTATTTAAAAGCTGGGTTGGTTTCGGACTTTCGGAAGCATTGAAAGTTGAGTAGCAATGATGAGTACCCTTCTAAACTGATTGTGAAGTCATTATGGGGGAAAAATTTATTGGCTATTGCAACCAGGTGGCATTTGTGTCATCATCTAATCAAACAGATACTACGTATACTCTAAAACACAAAATGCCGTCTTGGATGGCAATATCGAAAATGTATTGTTGACTCACATTTTATTATTTGATGAATTTTTTGAAGGGTTAATCTGAGCTAATGACTCAATCTTTCAATTAATTCATGGATTTATAATTGTATCACTTTTACCATTTATATTTTTTGCAGTTAGCGTAAATCTCCAATTCTCTATGAGGGCAAGTAGGCATGCAAATGACTTGGACTCTAGAGCTCGAAGTTCTTCAAATAGTCAACTTTTTATTTGGAAATTATAATTTTGATTTGTTATTTGATATTAGAGATTTTATGGTTGTAAAATTGTAATTTGTAATGTGGTATGTCTTGGTTGTAATTTGATATTAGAGATTACTTTTCATTTCAGAATTATGTAATTATAATTCATAATTTATAAGTTAATAAATTATTGTCTTTTTTTTTGGTAAAATAAATTATTGTTTTGGATTATATTATTTGCTCTCTTGGTGGATTGGTTTGCATGTGCTGCCGTCTTGCTGGATTGGTTTACCTGTCAGGACCTCTCACTTGAAAACGGGTCGACGGGTCAATCCGTGTTGACCCGAACCCGGCTCGGGTCGGGTTCGGGTCCTAAATACTGACCCGTTTCTATAAACGGGTTCGGGTTCGGGTTGACCCGTTTAGGTTCGGGTCATGTCGGGTTCGACCCGAACCCGACCCGTGACCCGAAATTGACACCCCTAGTGATAAGCATAATTAAAAAAAAATTAAAGGTGTTGCGTGCTAGAATATACGTGGCGGTAGAGTTTGTAAATTCGCGTCAGAGCGTTGTACGAGTATTTAGCACACAAACAGAAAAGAGAAATGAATACTAAGGTTTTTATATGGAAAACCATAAAGAGGGAAAAAAACCCGGGGCCTCGCCCAGTTGTAAAGTTCCACTAGTATTTGTTTGAAGTAAAAAGGTTGATCCGTCTTACAAATCAAGACGATCAGTTTATAATCAACTTCTCACAAAGTTACAAAGTTCTGCAAATTCCCTACGTTTTCCGAAAATCCAGCAAAGTTCCGGTGTTTTCAAGCGGCGGGAAGAGCTCCGGTGGTAGTCGAGGAGCTTCTTCCTTCTCTTCCTTCTTCTCTTCTTCTTCTCTCTCTTCACTTGAGTCCTCTTTGTGAAGAATGAGGGCTCTATTTATAGTTTTTCTGGGATGGCATAGCTCGTAAATAGTCTTGAGATCATGGGTGAATTGGAAGTGGTTTAAATGGACGGCCGATATCGGATCATTTGATCATGCACCGTTTGTTGGACATTTGAAGGCCTTAATGACGTCGGAATTTGGTGATCTTGGGCTCGTTGGATTCGTCTCGTCGACCCGTTCGATTCATCGACTATAAGCTTGTTAAAATCGGAGACCGTTTGACAACTCAAATTGTGGTTTGAACCTCCCAACAGCGCTTCGGGCCCTTGATTCGGACCCATTGGGGCTCGGATTGGGTTGAATTCAGTGTCATTGAGTTCGTGTTTCCGAGACGTTCAGTTTGACTATAAGCTCGCTGGAATCGGAGTTCAAATGCTCCTGAATTTAATCTTTGAATTTTCTAACTAGCTTTTTGCCTCGAGATTCGTGCCCGATCAAGATAATTTTGTGATGACGCATCAAAAGGCCATTTAAGATATCAAATATCCTTCAAAATTTTCCTATTTTTAGTGAAAATGTGCATCTCAATGAATTAAAAATCAATTAATTTTGAGTTAATTAAGCTACTAATATCTATACTACTATATAAAAGTGGCTTGGGACTTCACCCATAGTAAATCTTGATCGTTCATTTATAAACATAAAATTAAATCTACACCATTCATTTATAACTCTTCATATTCTTTATTTTTAATTTCCTCCAAAAGAGGCTTGAGTTTCATATTAAATCTATTTCATTGAAGACTTTAAATGCATAACTGAAAAAGCCTTAAATTTCATTAATTAATTAATTACCACCTTCGTTCTCTTGAACTTCCAAAGCATTTAAATCTATTTCATTGAAGACTTTAATGTTACAACTCAGGCTTCCGAGTTTATGATTTTGATGATAACAAATAATATTTATTAATCTCTTATTTCTCCTAGTATTTGCAGTGCATATGTCTTTCTATGTTGACTAATATTTCAGGTACATCATGCACCATTCTTTGAAGATTCAAGGCTCAAGATTGCATAGAATTGGTCGTATTAAATGAGTCTGTAATTTTCATTTATTGAGTCAAGTCTTGTAATGATGTATGTTAGTTTGTTGATCATGCACACAAATAGAGGGAGCAAAAAATGATTATAAATATTTTAACTTTTCTGTTCATCGTACTGTACGAATTTATTTCGTACTGTACGATCTAGTGTAACAGAAATAAATTAAAATATTTTATTTTTCCTGGAAAAATTATTTTTGAATATAACTAATCGTACTGTACGATCACCACATCGTACTGTACGATCTGTTATAATTAGAAAGCCCGCCGTCCATTAAATTAGGCAGAAATTTGAATTTGAAAGGTTGTATAATCGTACTGTACGATCATAATCGTACTGTACGATGTTTAAAATATTGCCTAAGTTATTCCTGAGATTATTCAATCAAAACGGCAGAAATTTGTCATTTAGATCGTACTGGACGAACTGGATCGTACTGTACGAACTGGATCGTACAGCACATCGTACAGGACATCGTACAGTACTAACAGGTCAATTTCTGCACTTCGTATTGGACGATCTTGCGATCGTACAGTACGATATTTGACGCCCGAATTGAGTATTTTTAGGGTTTTTTGAGCCCTCTATTTAAGCTCTCTCATAAGACTTTGTAAGAGTCTTTTGGCAGCCACTGTGTCTTTGTTCTTTTGGAGAAAACTTGAAGAGAGGACTTGAAAGGGAGAGAGGAAAGGGTGAAGTTTGAGAGAGGGAGAAGATCCTTGGAGGGGGTTTCAAGGGAGTGTGAAGGAGATCACACGGTTGCTCCGGCGAGCTTGCACCTCAGTACCATCGGATTCAAGGTTCGTCTTGAAGGAAGTTTTGGGAAGAAGAAGATCTCATTGGTGTCAAAGGACCCGGCTCCTCCGCCGCACCGGGGAAGGTGGAAGTGATTGTGTAAGGGCTTCTCCGCCTAGCTGTGGGAGCTAAAGGAGAATCACTAAAGGTTTAGTGTAATACTCTGAGGGTGCCTCCGGGGAGTGGACGTAGGTCATGGTTTGACCGAACCACTATAAAAATCTTGGTGTGTTCTTTCCTTTATTTTTCTGCACTTTAGTTTTGCATTTATTTTTATTGTGGTTGATTACGTGGATGAATTTGATTATATATCTTTTTATTGTGAATAAAATTCGCTTCCGCATAAAGTCATAAAAAGATATTTCTTTTCATTAAAAGAAGTTTTTAATCATCGAATTCACCCCCCTCTTGTCGTTCAGTAATTTCAATTGGTATCAGAGCGGGTTTCAAAAATAGTGTTTTAGAAAACCTTGAAAAAATCGATCATGGCACATTTTGGAAATCGTAACATTGCAGAAGGCTATTGTATCACACGACCACCTTTATTTGAAAATATTTTCTTTTAATTTTTGGAAAATTCGCATGTCAACATTTTTTGCAATCAATTGATTATCGAATGTGGAATATGATTCAGACTGGCTATTCTGTACCTTCACGTATGATAGATGAAGTCAAAATTAATATTCCTTTTACTGAATGGAGTAGAATAGAACTAGTCAATGCACAACTAAATGCTAAATGTTTGAATTGTTTTTTCTGTGCATTAAATTCTGACGATTGCATGAGAATCTCTACATGTACTAGTGGGAAAGAAATTTGAGATAGATTATGCATTTCATATGAAGGTACTAGTGAAGTCAAACAATCAAAATTGAATATTCTAATGCGTGATTATGAACTTTTCAGCATGAAACCATATGAGACTATCTTAGACATGTTTACTAGATTTAATCAAATTGTGATGTCATTGCATGATTTAGGAAGAGAACTTTCAAATGTTGAAAAAGTTAGTAAAATTTTACGTTCTTTACTTAATAAATTTGATGCCAAAGTCACAGCTATATATGAATCAAAAGATTTGAATACTTATTCTATAGATAATCTAATCGGCTCACTCATTGCCTACGAGCAAAGTGTGAGTCAAAGATTTTTGGATGCAGGTGACGAGAAGACTATTGTGTTAAAAGCCAAACACACAGATGAATATGGCTTAGTAGATGATGAAAGCAAGGAGATATCATTGATAACAAATAAATTTGAATGTTTATTGAAGCACAAGCATGAATATCAACAAAAGCAGAGTAAAGGTAAAAATTATAAAAATGCTAAGTTTTCTTCTGACATAATTTGCTTTGGGTGTAGGAAACCGGGACATTTGAAGCGTGAATGCCCCAACTTAAAAACTCTTCCTGCAAAGGAAAAGAGTAAAACCAAATCGTTTGTAATATGAGGAAACGATAAAAAGCAAAAAGTCTCATGGGCAGACCTAGTTTCTGAATCATCAGAACATGAGCAAGATGATGAGGTATAAGTATGTTAAGGTTTGTTTGTGTGTTTTGTTTATGTGTTTTGTATGTTTTTTTTATCTGTTTTGTATGTTTAACTTTTTTTTAATTGTATGTTTTTGTTTGTTATTATGTTGTTATTTTATATTTTATTTTATCTCTTCTTTTTGATAATGTCAAAGGGGGAGAAAGTATTGTTGTTTATTGCATTTTATTTTAATTTTTGCTGTTATTTTTTTTAAATAAAAAAAAGTGAAAAAGAAAAGCTTTTCCCCTAATTTTAATGTAATTCTTTTAGTGAGGGGGAGTTTAGGAGAATTTTTTTTTTAAATTACAAAGTCAACCAATATTATTTGACATCATCAAAAAGGGGGAGATTGTTACAACTCGGGCTTTCGAGTTTATGATTTTGATGATAACAAATAATATTTATTAATCTCTTATTTCTCCTAGTATTTGCAGTGCATATGTCTTTCTATGTTGACTAATATTTCAGGTACATCATGCACCATTCTTTGAAGATTCAAGGCTCAAGATTGCATAGAATTGGTCGTATTAAATGAGTCTGTAATTTTCATTTATTGAGTCAAGTCTTGTAATGATGTATGTTAGTTTGTTGATCATGCACACAAATAGAGGGAGCAAAAAATGATTATAAATATTTTAACTTTTCTGTTCATCGTACTGTACGAATTTATTTCGTACTGTACGATCTAGTGTAACAGAAATAAATTAAAATATTTTTTATTTTTCCTGGAAAAATTATTTTTGAATATAACTAATCGTACTGTACGATCACCACATCGTACTGTACGATCTGTTATAATTAGAAAGCCCGCCGTCCATTAAATTAGGCAGAAATTTGAATTTGAAAGGTTGTATAATCGTACTGTACGATCATAATCGTACTGTACGATGTTTAAAATATTGCCTAAGTTATTCCTGAGATTATTCAATCAAAACGGCAGAAATTTGTCATTTAGATCGTACTGGACGAACTGGATCGTACTGTACGAACTGGATCGTACAGCACATCGTACAGGACATCGTACAGTACTAACAGGTCAATTTCTGTACTTCGTATTGGACGATCTTGCGATCGTACAGTACGATATTTGACGCCCGAATTGAGTATTTTTAGGGTTTTTTGAGCCCTCTATTTAAGCTCTCTCATAAGACTTTGTAAGAGTCTTTTGGCAGCCACTGTGTCTTTGTTCTTTTGGAGAAAACTTGAAGAGAGGACTTGAAAGGGAGAGAGGAAAGGGTAAAGTTTGAGAGAGGGAGAAGATCCTTGGAGGGGGTTTCAAGGGAGTGTGAAGGAGATCACACGGTTGCTCCGGCGAGCTTGCACCTCAGTACCATCGGATTCAAGGTTCGTCTTGAAGGAAGTTTTGGGAAGAAGAAGATCTCATTGGTGTCAAAGGACCCGGCTCCTCCGCCGCACCGGGGAAGGTGGAAGTGATTGTGTAAGGGCTTCTCCGCCTAGCTGTGGGAGCTAAAGGAGAATCACTAAAGGTTTAGTGTAATACTCTGAGGGTGCCTCCGGGGAGTGGACGTAGGTCATGGTTTGACCGAACCACTATAAAAATCTTGGTGTGTTCTTTCCTTTATTTTTCTGCACTTTAGTTTTGCATTTATTTTTATTGTGGTTGATTACGTGGATGAATTTGATTATATATCTTTTTATTGTGAATAAAATTCGCTTCCGCATAAAGTCATAAAAAGATATTTCTTTTCATTAAAAGAAGTTTTTAATCATCGAATTCACCCCCCTCTTGTCGTTCAGTAATTTCATTTAAATGCATAACTGAAAAAGCCTTAAATTTCATTAATTAATTAATTACCACCTTCGTTCTCTTGAACTTCCAAAGCATTTGCATTAAGCATCTCGCATTTCATGTTTTGGAAGATGAAGGAAACAGCCTATATTTGTGCCTTGGCCGTTTCATTCTGCTACCAAATTATTTGAAACTATATTATTTATTTATTGTAAATTATTAATTTAATCTGCTCCATCCGTTTTTGCGCCTCTTTACATTCCATTCCGCTCACCTCCTTTTATATCTTCGCTTCCTCTTCTTCATCGTGACAGATGAAATCGCTAAAAAGTTTATCGCATTCTTCTCCTCCTGTCGGATGGGAAGTTACGACGGAAGCTCTAGCTCATCTTCAAATCTATTCACACCCTCTTTTAGGCGTATTCGTTTCCCTGCTTCGTGTGAAGAAGAGTTTTGAGAGGGTAGAGGAAACTTCTTCCTATGTTGTTCCTATTTGATCGGAAGTCACGATGAGAGATCCCCATGATTTCAAGTCTCTTCACATCCTTTACCTCTTCGTTCACCTATTTCACATGAAGAAGAGTTTTGGGCCCTTGACTACCAAATCGCCATTGCTTCTCTTCAACTTCTATCCTCCTAAGGTTGGAAGAAACAAATTCATTCTATAACTTCCAAGCATCCTGCCTGCGGTAAGTTTTACAGGTTATATCTTCTTATTAAAAAATACTCAATTAATGCGTGCTTAGATTATTGTTTTATTGTCTCTATAATTGGCTTTCTCCCATATCGTTTCCTTTTATTTTGATGAGAAAGGATTTTCCTTAATATTTTGACGAAAAAGAAGTAAACATAAATTAATTGTATTATCATTGTTATTATGATAATACAAATTCAATCACTCAAGATTGGGCATCTTCAAATTATTTTTAATAAATTTAATTACATGATTTTGAAATACTTGCACAGATATGAAATGATCTCTTAACCTCTATGATTATTTTTTAAAATACTCAATTTAAGTCGTCTTTAAGAGCTTATGTGATAAATCAAACATCTTTAATTAGATATAATAATAGAGATAGAAATGTGATTAAGTGCACGTACAGATTTGATCAAGTGCACTTAAAAAGATATAGTAATAGAGATAGAAATGTGATTTTTTAAATTTTATTAAGTGCACATACAAATATTTTATTGTCTATTTCATTCGAATAATACCTACAAACCTTGAATTCTTTAGTTCAAAGTTAATGTGAAAATTGTAAGTGTTAGAATTCCTTTAGTAAGAATGTTTTTATTTGAAAAATAGGATGAAAAATTGTTCAAAAATTAATGATGTTAAGCTATTGGCTAAAAATAACCTATTTTAATTCTGATCAAAGATATCAAAGATTTTAGTTTCTTACTAAACTATAAAAATATATATTTTTTGTTAAATATAATTTTATATAATTCTAATTTTTTATTAATATGATCATTATTACAAATGTTTTTATTGATAAATTTATTTATTCATATAAAGCTATTGGCCGTTTCATTCTGCTACCAAATTATTTGAAACTATATTATTTATTTATTGTAAATTATTAATTTAATCTGCTCCATCCGTTTTTGCGCCTCTTTACATTCCATTCCGCTCACCTCCTTTTATATCTTCGCTTCCTCTTCTTCATCGTGACAGATGAAATCGCTAAAAAGTTTATCGCATTCTTCTCCTCCTGTCGGATGGGAAGTTACGACGGAAGCTCTAGCTCATCTTCAAATCTATTCACACCCTCTTTTAGGCGTATTCGTTTCCCCTGCTTCGTGTGAAGAAGAGTTTTGAGAGGGTAGAGGAAACTTCTTCCTATGTTGTTCCTATTTGATCGGAAGTCACGATGAGAGATCCCCATGATTTCAAGTCTCTTCACATCCTTTACCTCTTCGTTCACCTATTTCACATGAAGAAGAGTTTTGGGCCCTTGACTACCAAATCGCCATTGCTTCTCTTCAACTTCTATCCTCCTAAGGTTGGAAGAAACAAATTCATTCTATAACTTCCAAGCATCCTGCCTGCGGTAAGTTTTACAGGTTATATCTTCTTATTAAAAAATACTCAATTAATGCGTGCTTAGATTATTGTTTTATTGTCTCTATAATTGGCTTTCTCCCATATCGTTTCATTTTATTTTGATGAGAAAGGATTTTCCTTAATATTTTGACGAAAAAGAAGTAAACATAAATTAATTGTATTATCATTGTTATTATGATAATACAAATTCAATCACTCAAGATTGGGCATCTTCAAATTATTTTTAATAAATTTAATTACATGATTTTGAAATACTTGCACAGATATGAAATGATCTCTTAACCTCTATGATTATTTTTAAAATACTCAATTAAGTCGTCTTTAAGAGCTTATGTGATAAATCAAACATCTTTAATTAGATATAATAATAGAGATAGAAATGTGATTAAGTGCACGTACAGATGTGATCAAGTGCACTTAAAAAGATATAGTAATAGAGATAGAAATGTGATTTTTTAAATTTTATTAAGTGCACATACAAATATTTTATTGTCTATTTCATTCGAATAATACCTACAAACCTTGAATTCTTTAGTTCAAAGTTAATGTGAAAATTGTAAGTGTTAGAATTCCTTTAGTAAGAATGTTTTTATTTGAAAAATAGGATGAAAAGTTGTTCAAAAATTAATGATGTTAAGCTATTGGCTAAAAATAACCTATTTTAATTTCTGATCAAAGATATCAAAGATTTTAGTTTCTTACTAAACTATAAAAATATATATTTTTTGTTAAATATAATTTTATATAATTCTAATTTTTTATTAATATGATCATTATTACAAATGTTTTTATTGATAAATTTATTTATTCATATAAATAAATAAATATAGTACTATAAATTATAATGTTTATTTTTATTTTTATTCACGTGAACTCAATGTTTTATTTGATGCTAAATACTTTGTCTTATTTGATATAACACATTTGTTTCTTTTTTGTTTTAGTTGAATTCACTTGACATTGTAGCTTATCATTTTATTTTGATATTTTAATTTCATATCTTAATGACTATAAAGTTTTATCTTCTAATTATTGTACATAAAATCTATGAGGCTTCCTACTCATTGGTTGCATATTTTAGATGACTCCTTTCATTCTATTTTCTTGTGATTTCCTTCATTTTGAGGAAACTTTTTTCTTATGATTTGATTATATTTGTATCTTCAAAATCGAGAAAGTCATATATGGAGAAGTGTTAGCTCTTAGTACTGTTCTCTACTTGTGTTAGATTCCAATTAAGTGGTCAATAACATTAATATAGATGAAGTTTGGGAAGCAAGCATACCTCACACTCACCTTGCACATGAGAAGTTTGATCAGAACTTGATGGTTGTGAATGCTCATAAGATACATTTTCCCTGTGATAGCACACATTTTCATCACAGAGGTGACAAATATAAAGCCTCAATTGCAAATGTAAGTTGATTTCTTCTTCTGCCTATTTATGCTATTGAGATTAAATTAACTCCTAGAAAGTCTTTGTGTTGGCTTCTTTTGATTTGTTTTAATGTTTAGTGATTCATTTATCTCAAATATTATTTTTATTTATTTGTCTATAGAACTGTTAAATCTTAAGAAATTCATCATCCATTGCAATCTCTTTCAAAGCGTATTATTTTTTTGTTGAACAATAAAATGAACGACTAATTTTACTTAGTTTATTAGATGGAAGTTGAAGTTCCCAAATAATGTTAATAAACAATGATGCAAGATTGAGAACAATCCTGAATGTTTGTTGTGGAGTCTTAAGTTTTGTACAATTGACAGGATCTTAGTGAGCTTGCTTTGGACCTAAATTCTCCCTTCATGCATTTGTTTTTGTCTTTAAAATTATAAACAATACAGCTCTTATGATAATTTGTTATGCGAGGTGTAGTTCACTACTAAGTTCCAAATTTACTACGACTTATATCATATATAATATTTATTTGATGAGATTGTATTGAAGTTTCTATTGTTTGTAGTTCACAAAAATCATGCTTCTTTGTTATTTCAGCTTAAAGACTTTTATATGAAGATGATGGTTAAAAAGATAATAAGATAATATAAAAGTTTATTCTTTTTTTATTTTGAAACTTAATTTTATTTCATATGATTTTTGCAATTTTCTTTCATGTAGATTTGTTTTTTTTTTTTAAACTATAGCTTTATTGTTTTATTTATTAATATTTTTATTATTTTGTTATTTATCAAGAGAATGAAAGAATTTTATCATATGAGATTCAGTTTTTGAAAATATGTAACATTTTAAATTCAATTCAAAACATATTTCATATTTAACAAAACTTTTTTTTTAAGTTATTTGTCAGTCAATGTAGATGAATGGATTAACAAAAAAAGAAATTAAATGCAAATAATTGATGGATAAAACAAAAATAAGTGCTTATGTTGTTCATTTCTTTTAATTGAGTAATAGTACTGTCATCCAAAACAACAAATGATAATTCCAATAAATGATGGACCATATATTTTTATTTAAAGGTTTCGTTGATAAATTTTGTTGATTCAAATTGAAAGATATTTGATGTGAAGATATATTGATGGAATCATTAATATTTAAGTATTATGTATTTTTAATGACCTGACTCTATCAATTTGATCCATATAATATTTTATTATGAACTTATTTTCATTTGGCCTATATAAAAAATTAATTTCCTTTTGGTGTGTTAGTTGTTGAATACTAATTAATTTCGCTTGATATTTTACTTTACTAATTAATCATCCTAATTTTCATATTTTCTTCATCTCTTTGATCAATAAAAGTTAAATCATTGTCACTTAATTTACCTCTTTCCTTATTACATACCACGAATTTGAATTTCAAAAAATTGTTTGTTTAAATCATTTTATGCTATAATTGGTTATTATAAGAGGGTACTGAGCTTGCTTGATGTATGTTTGTAATAGGACATAAGAATATTTTAAAATATAAATAGGAAATGCAAATTAATAAAATTGGATGATAATGGCAATGTTTCTTGAACTTAACTTTCTTATGGGTTCGACAATTGATTATGCATTCCTAAATTATAATTAATGTATATGAGGTTACATTTATACTTTGATTATATCATTGATGTGAAAATCAATCTACAAGTGGCTGGAGCTGTGTAGATTAAAAATATCTTAATTGTTTTGCATATCGATCTTTTTAATTATTCAAATTTACTTCTTGTTTGATAATCAATTTATATTTTGAATTTTTTATTTAGAGATAGAGTGGACGTTTATCTCACTTTGATTAATTTCATGTTTTAATTTTTTTTTTTCTTCTTTTTTCTTGTTTTAGTTGCCTTAAGGATTAAAATGCTTTTAGCGTTTAGAAATTGGCATGACTGATCAATCATAATTTTCATAATATGATAGTATACTTTTAAACATCTAAAAGTATCCTAAAATAACGTATCAATTAAATTTTAAGAAAAATTTTCAAGTTATTCAATAATATGATCTTTATTAAAATTAATTATAATGATAACTTTATTAATTTATAAAAAATTAATAAAATAAAATTTTAAATTTTTTTCACATGCAATCATATTATATGAATATTATTTTTTAGCTTTTATTAACGTGCACCATGTGCACGTGCATTTATACTAGTGCTTATAAAAATATCATGTAAAAGGATGAACTATTTGGGCTAGCTAATGCTGTGTTCGATTAGAATGCCCCCTCTCTAATATATAAATAACCACTATCTATACGCATTTAGAAATACCTTTTGTTGGAAATACTTGGAGAATTTTAAAAATCTAGCTATCGATTGGAACCCTGATAAATTTTTCTGTGATTTTCTTTGTTCATACTTCCTCTTTGTCTCTTAGTTTCTTGCAACGTCTATTTTTTAAAGAAGACTTTCTATAAGATTGAGAAGGCAACCTTAGTAGTAATGGCACATAAATGCTTGCATTAACATACAAAGGTAGCCGCACATCACTTAAAGAGTTAAGACGGCAAAGATGTTTGTTCCTAATATCGATAAATTTGTCATTATATCATATCTAAATTGTAGCCCTATAGTGAATATCCACAATAATGACTTGAAGTGGATATAATTAAATGGCATTTTATTTAATCCACTTGTTCTCCGAAGTTACCTACATATAAAAGGAATTTATTGTAAAAATTCCTAAGGAATCTCTTCTTCTTATATAGCCATTAGCAGGCACAATTATCTAAAATCTTGAATACCTTTGACATAGGAGTGTCAATTTTTTACACGACTTGAAACATGACCCGAACCCGACTCGGAACAATCCGGGTTAGGGTCAACCTGGACCCGAAACCGTTCGGGTTCGGGTTCAACAAATCAACCCGTTTAAAAATCGGGCAGGATTCGGGTTGACCTAGCAACCTGAAAATGACCCAAAATTGACACGAAAACTCCTATTTGACTCGGAAACCCGAGATTGACCCGATTTTGACCCGAAAATCAAAGATTGGTCCGATTTTTGACCTGAAAACTAGCAATTTTAGGTCAACTTCGAGTCATTCGTGTCGGGTCGGGTTGACTCGGACCCGAATCGGGTCGGATTCGGATTGACCCGAACAATGTCAGGTCAGTTCCAGGTTCGACCCGAACCCAACCCGTTGACCCGAATTGACACCCCTACTTTGACATACTCAAATGAAGTTCTACTTTTTTCCCAAGACATTAAGAACATTAGAACACTCACTAATTTAGCTCCTTCAAATTTTATACATGTCAATAACAATGCATGGGAGTTGAGGAATAACCAATTAGGAGTTTTTATAAAAATAAAAAAATTTCATTAAAATTATATTATCTCCTCCCTTAAATGGAGGCAAGTCATAAAAATACTCTAACTCCATAACTACTAAAAAAATATATCAAAAGGAGCTAAATTGTTTTAATTTTATAGCCTATCAAATGATAGTTTTTTTTTATATGTAAAAATTTCAAGAAAAGATTTTTTATGCAAGCAAAAAGTACAATTTTTTTTTTTTTCATTTTAAATTAAGTTGCAAAATTTAATAGAATTGAAGACATGCAAGATAATTTTAATATTAAAAATAAAAAAAAATAATCAAAATGTCATTGATATATCATTAAAAAATTATCTTGATATGGTCAAAATCAAAGACCCGAAGCACATTGGAAGGTTCTATCCATAGTTTGGATTACCAAACATTTTTCAAATGTGGCATGGTTATAGTTGAATCGAGCGGCTTAACGAAACAAATCCAGCGAGCCCAAGTTCGCCAAATTCTGATATCGTTAAGACATTCAAATGACCAGTAAATGGTCCACAATCAAGGGATTTAACATCGGTTGTCCATTCAAATCACTCTATATTTTCCCTTGATCATCCTCCTTTTTAATGGTCATGCCACTCTAAAAAAATTATAAATAGGCCCTTTATTTCTCAAGAGAGGGGACCCAAGTAAGAAGAGAAGAGAAGGAAGCAAGAAGAGAATGAAGAGAAGGAAGAGAGATCTAGCTCTTCCCACCAGACTCCTCCTCGACCACCGTCGGACTTCCACCTGGCAGCCGACCGATGACGGTGTTCTGCCCGACTGCCGCCTAACACTAGAGTTCTGTCCGACTATCGTTTGATGTCGAAATTTTGTCCGACAGCAAACTAACGTCAGATTTCTGCCCGACCATCAATTGAAGTTGGATTTCTGCCTAACCAGCAAACGTCGCCGGATTTTCGATCTCCGTTTGTAACTAGCATGGATTTCAACCTGACGGTTGATTATTGTAATATGACCGTCCTCAATTTCAGGAATGAGTTAGTCACTTGTAATTAATTTAAACGTTAGCAGAATATTTTTCAGCTGGGATAAGCCCCGTGGTTTTTCTCCTTTTCAGGATTTTTTCTCATAAAAATTATGGTATTTTTCATCTTATGTTCGTGTGCTGGATATCCATCAACGCTGAGATGAAAAATTCTAACTCTTTCGTTGCATATATTTCAGCCCGCAATAGTCATAATTTCACATCAGAAAGCCTTGAAAAAAGAAATATATATATGAAACGTCTTACAATTAAAAATCTAGCCAAAGCAATAAGAAAAGGCTAAAAAAATCTCTAGAGATAATAAAAAATTTATCAGACAAGCAAAAATTGAATTTCAGATTGATCCATAAATTTTCTTACAGAAATTTTATTTTGTTGTGATATTCTTTACTTTTTTATTTTTGTCAACTTCACATCAATCTTCATCTCCCACTAAGTGGACAATGAGTTTAGGGATAATTGACTTTATTTAAAAATAAATAATAAAAGCCTCAAAATAAGACAAAAATCAGCATCACCTCAATTCAAATTCATGAAATTTTGATACTTAACCCTTTTTTAGAAGAAGATCAAAGTTTTGTCTTGAGAAATAGGAACCTCATATTTTTCATTGGATATAATCCATCCAAACAATAATATTCTACCCCTTGATATTTTAGAGGAAGAACAGTACTTCAGCCTATAAATTATGAACCTCTATAGTCAAGGACCAAGTACAACTCTTTTTTTTTATTTTTTTATTTTATGAAGATTTGAGTCTCATCATGAAAACTGATATAACTTTAGGCCCCTCACAATTAAGTCTCTTGCAAGAAATTTTTTGGCATATTTATAGAGTGAAATTGAAGCTAGTGGAGATTTTTTTTGCCAATTTTTAAAAACTTATATGAAAAGGAACCAGAGTTTTCATTTTTTTTAAATGACAATTAAAAATTCTCAGCAAAATAATTTAAATAAAAAAAATCCCACGAGTGTCACCCAACATTCACGTACAAAGCGAGCTTTTTATGACATTTTTAAAATAATTTTATTTTATTTATTAAATATAAATATAAAAAAAATAATAATAATCACCTAATTTTTATTTAAATATTAAACATTTAATATATATATTTTTTAAATTTTATCTAAGTTTTAAAAATCCCACCTAATTTTTCAAAATTTAAAAATCTCGTCTATATTTAAAAATTCCCGCCCATGGCTATCGAGCTGGCTCGCGAGCCGGCTCGAGCTCATTTATAGTTAGACGAGCTCGAGTTCGAGCTCGACTCAAGCTCGCTTTCCATGTAATGAGCTGAGCTCGATAAGTGTCTAAACTCAACTCGTTTACACCCGAGTCCCAATAAAGCTAATTTAAGTAAAAGAGTATTCTTCAAAATCATAATATTCACTATTCATCCAACAGATAACCAAACAATAATAAAAACCTTCAGTAATAACAAATTGATATTTCATTTGGGACGACTTTTTTATTGATTTTTAAAATAATTTTTTAGTTTAAAAAATAAAAAATTTATATCAAAAAATTACTTTAAAAAATAATAAAAAAATCATCTCAAACGAAGTCTGAATCTCAGCAGAAAAGCACGGCCACTCTCTTGCTTAAATAACATTAATTATTTTAATAATATGCATGTAAAGGTTCTGCCAGTGGCCACACCCTTCTTATTATTTATTAATTTTGATAAAATGTTTTGCAAATAAATTTGGGGTTAGTTATTCCTTCAGGTTTAAACCCTTTAAGCTCTTTGCTTATTTAACATCTAGGATATGATTATTGATTAATTAGTATTAAATATATAATATTATAAAATTTTAAAAAAAATCGAGGATAGTTTTAGTAAAAGCTTGCAACTGTAAGGGGTAAAACCGTCTTTTGCATTCTTCACATGTGGAAAACATGGCCTCCCTTTTTTTGTCTTGAATCATGAGCGAAGCAGCGTAGTCAAACTGCCAACTCATTTTTTGTTCCTGCTTCTTTATCTTTAAAACAAAAAAGAATATTCTCTAACGTAAGAGTAAGACATTTGTCTCAATTTTTTAATGTTTTTATTTATTTTCCAAAAAAAAGTTTTTATTTTTTTTTAATTTCTATCTATTTTGTAAAAAAATAATTAATCACATTTCAACTATATTTATTTTCTCTAATTTTGACATTATTTCCTTTCCTATTTTAGAGATTTAAGAGTTAAAAAAAAGGAAATGCATTTTAACCTAAAGTTTCTAAGAATTTACTATTAAATCCAAAATTATTTGCAAAACATATCAAAATTCACTGAGAGTATTGAGTTACAAAAAAGAGTGATAACTATAAATTTTATATATTTGAGTTGAGGCTTCCGTGTATATAACTAAATAAAAATAAAATTTTCATATACACGGAAACCTCAACTCAAAAATTATATTAAAAACCGCTTTCTTACTACTTAAATCCACTTTTTAGTATGACGTTTTTTTTTGTATTAAAAAACTGCTTTAAGAAGCAATAAGAAAGTCGTCCCAAATGAACCTAAGATGCAATTTGAATTTTAATCCAATTCTTATCAGTCTATCTATGACTGTTTTACTAGACTTCGCAACTTGAATAAATTCTAGATAATCGAAGCTGTTTTTAGATGACAAAAGCGAGTCTATGCATTAAGGATAGATTTTTTTTTTTTTTTGAAGTTCTTGCAGATAATATGTGAGAAGCATCTTATGGACACTAATAGTAGATTTTCTACTACTTTACTTTGCCTATCAAAAATACTTGTTTTCAATGGGATGCAACCCTGACAATCAAAGGAATACTACTTACTTCAATTCTTCTCGAGCTCCATGATAATGCCCCAAACACATAATCGTTCGAAGGAGTGACCACCCAGAAATTCACCGTGAAATTTCTCTTCTCACCATAGCTTCTGAATGATAGAACATCAGGTACAACGGTTACATTGATTCCTTTTGGTGAAATCACAAGAGATCTATATAAGCTTCTAGCTCTGCCCACATTTGTCACTTCTCTGGTAACCGAGTAGTTTCCATTCAGATCTGGCACAGTAATTGCAGGATAATTCAGGTTAGATCGCACTTGGTGTGACTCACTGCAGCTGTGATTACTTTCTCCTGTTACTAAATTCAAGTATTTGTCACTGTATCCAGTTAAACAGAGGAAAGCTTTGTAATCTTTAGCTTCAACATCATAAATGAGACCGGGGTGGAGCATTCTTGAAGGATCTGGGAAGCCTGAGCCATAGTCAAACGCATTTGCTCTTCTTCCTGAAGGATCTGCGGTAATGAATCTGCCAGTCTTGTCTAAGGCTGTCGCTGCAATTCATTTCAATGAAGTCAATAAATTTGGATGGGAAAAAAAGACCAAATTTTTTTTCCTATATTGGTGATGAGGTCTCATTAGGTTGGATGAAAATATGCTTGTCAAGAGGTTATATTGAAAAATGATAATGCTAAAACAGATGTGTTTAAAAAATTGAACAAGCCAAATACGAACACAATACAAGCTTGCTCAAGCTAGGCTCGTTTACACCCTTAACATTCATGAGATAATCCTTTTTGGCCTTTAAGTTGGTAATCAGTAGTTTAATTGTTATTTGTCAATTTGGACTAGTTTGACATCATCATATTTGTCAAGTTGGAGGTGGCACCGGACATTAAACTTGGTGGTGATGGCAGAATCGACTTTGGTGGCGACGATGGGAGTGAGCATTAGCATTGTTGGGTGCAACATGTGTTGTTGTTGTTAGACACAACTTTTGAACTCTTTGGGTCCTAAAACTCTCTCCTCTAGAATCCTCACAGGGTCATCCTTGGGGCTAGGGCTATCAAAATTGGGTCATGGGTCGGGTCCAACCCAGAACTAACCCAGCAATATTCGACTCAACCCCAAACTTAAAACCGTTTTTGAAAACAGGTCAATTTTTCGGACCCGAACTCTACCAACTTCGGGTTCAGGTGAACTCGACCCGACACGAAAATATACCTGACATGAAAAGGAGGAACTAGAAAAAGAAGAGAGCGCAAATGGCAAGCCGCCAGTCGGCAGACGGTCATGGCAGGCCAGAGGACAGTCACAACTCACGACAAACCTGGAACTTCGGAAGGTCACGGGTACACGACCGGCTACAGCGGGGGGTGGGAAGGCAGCATTGAGATGACCAGCCGCATTGGGCGTGCAAGGGCAGCGACGTCAATGAGCTCGAATCGAGATGGTTCAGAGATGTGACATTGCGACTAACGGACGCGACAGATGGAGTGATGAATTGGGGATGCAACTCTCAGCGACCGACACGACGGCAGATAGGGCGGGAAAACTGTCGGTCCGAGTCAAACTAGGTTGATTTCGAGTTTCCGGGTCAATAAAAAACCCTTAATCTGAACTACCCAATTCGGGTTCAGGTCAACCCGAACCCGAAATTTCGGATCAAATTCGGGTTGAATTTTCGGGTCGTGTCAAATATTGAATAATGCTTATTTATACATTTTTTAGGGGAGAGTTGTATTCAAACGGGCCATTCGCACGCTTATTTAGAGAAATCCCAGTTGCATTTGCCGTCCATCGCATTTGAATAGAACTCTCCTCAAAAACCTCTTCTAGTCAACTTCTTCAGAATCACATTTAAAACCACATACCCATATGCCTCCATGAATTTCTCTTAAATTTAAAATTGTAACTAATTTTACATATTCTTCATTTATATTCACAAAATTCTCATTTGACTGCCTCTTGAAATGTTAGATTCATATTATGTTCATCTAATCTGTATTCACTTCCTAAAATCCTCAAAAAATTTCATATTCAAAATTAAAATCCAAATCACCCAAAGCTATATCACACTTTCTAATGTATATTATTTGGTTTGTCACTCTTCAATGAAAAGCACTAGAAGAAAATTATTCAGGTGAAGAATAAACCACAACAACAACAAGTCTTTATCCCACTACATGGAGTTAGCTAAATAAATCATTTTTCTCCATTATCTCCTAGTAAGAGTCAAACTCTCATTTAAATCTAATAAAAAAGATCATTTTTATTACTTTCCAGTTTCTAACCAAGTATTTTTAGATCAACTTCTATCTTTCTTAACATACGTCATATCTAATACCTCTTCTAACAAGGTCATTGGAAGGCCGATGTTTTATGTGACCAAACCATCTAAGACAGCTCTCTATAATTTTATTCACCATTGAAGCTACTCCAACCTTTTCACATATATGCTCGTTTCACATTATGTCTCTAAGGGTAAAACCACCCATCCTCCAGCATTAATTTGAAAAAGATAAAAATTTAATTATCTGATCAACTTCACCCTCTCTAGTAAACCTCTTTTTCTTTATTTTCCCAACGTTTGTCAAAGCTCCCTTAAATTCAAGCTGTAAGGTTGAATTCCCTATTTAAACATAGAAACTATATATCAGAACCACTAAAAACAGTGCACAATTTTCCTGAGCTTTTGCCGCTGTTACTTTTACCCTTTTTTTTTTTTGGTGTTAAAAGAGTTAGTTCTCTAAACCAATATTTCAGCCAAAGTAATCTAACAGTGAGCATGAAGATATCCAAGCTTTCAGAGATATCTTTCTTGAGCTATAATAATGTTCTTGAGGATTGATGAAGAGGTTCTTATATCAACATTGTTGGAGGTGGTCTGGTTATTGTCTTCAAGATAAATTTTGCATTTGTCACCTCTTCTCTGGGATGAATTTTCCATTGCCTGTCTTCTTAGGCATGAATTTCCCTAGCTATATCAACAGTACAATCGAAAACTTTCAATTTGCTCTCCCATAATATTTCAAATTTTAAAAGTAGAGTTCTACGCATGCTAGGGGAATTAATGCAGCACAAATTTATCTCAATCATTGATAATGAGAATGTATTTTTAATATTATTCAATATATAATGGGATCATCATGTTTTCCTTTTAAGTTAATATTTTAATGGTTAAAATATTATTTGTCATTTATAACAACAACAACAACAACAACATCAAACCTTCATCCTACTACGTGGGGTCGGCTACATAAATCCTTTTTCTCCATTGCGTCCTGTTAAGAGCCAAATTCTCATTTAAATCAATAAAGAAAAGACATTTCTAATCTTTTCTAACCAAGTCTTTTTAAGTCTACCTCTATCTTTCTTAACATAAGTCAAATCTAAAACATCTAATCTCCTAGCCGGGTCTCGAAAAGCCGCCGTTTAAACCCATACTTTCCTCTCCAATAAACCTCTTTTTCATTCATTTTAATTTGTCATTTATGACTAATTTGAATTTTTTATTTGTTCACGAGTAGGTTTGTTGCTTTCAATAGATATATTTCTATGAACAATACCATAACCTTCTAAGCTAGATGATTGATGAAGGAATCTAGAGAGACATTCTTTGGCATGCCTTATAAGGATTGAATTCTTTCTCTTAGAGTTTCTTCGTGCTTTATTTGTGTTTACCTTTTGGCTCACTTCCTTTTGGTGTACATACTTCTAACCTATGATGCACCAACACTTTTCCTCAAAAAGACATGTAGTGTCTGACACATAACCAACACGACAAGCATCCGACACATCTCTAACACATGCTGGACACGCCAAAAACGAGTCTGATTAAAAATATGAAATACAATTTGGACACGCGTCTTAAATATTTTAAGAAATTTTTTATAAAAATAATTTCTTGTATTTTAAAAAAATATTTAAAATATAAAAACTAAATTTCTGATTTCCTATCCACAATACCAAATCAATCGTCCGCACCCAATACATCATTCATAAAAATATTCTCATTTTCAATTCTCTTTGGAGGGTCACGACTTTGGTTTTACAACAATGTCCGATGTCATCTCAACATCGATGTCTGACATCGTTACAACATCGTCATTTTAAAATCATCTCAACATCAAAGTCTGACACCGCCTTCACATTGATGTTCGACGCTAGCAAATTTTATAACTACAACTTGACAGCTCATCTTTGTCCGACATCATCTTAACAACGATGACAGACGCCCTCTTGACATCGACACCATATGCTTATTGCATAACATCGATGCCCGACTCTCGACAATATTGTCGTCTCCTCTCTCGATGCCTGATACACGGCATCGATGCCCGACCCTCAATATTCTAATATTAATCATTTTAAGCACAAATTTTTAGTTAAAACGACTTATTATTTTTAATATTATACTTATTCATTTTTATAAACTTTTTTTTAAAAATAAAAATTATAATGTCATGTCCAACTCGTGTTTGTGCATATATTTTTAATAATTGACGTGTCCTATGTCCGTGCGTATCCGTGTCGCCGTGCCTGTTTCTGTGCATCATATCTTCTAACATTCTAAATACCCTCCTTTTTTATCACTTTTATTCTCTCTCTATGTCAAACTCTTCCCCTTTCAATAATCAAAATATCAAAAGTCCACCACCATATGATCTCACTTTGGCTGCCCGCTCATCATCGATTATGTGGTTTGAGCATATACAACAAAGTGCGAGCAGACAAAATTAGTGTTAATGGATTAGGAAGAAAAAGACTTAAAAGTAAGTATGGATAGAAATTGTTCAAAATGATTTATAAAGGATAGGTTTAACGCATCAAGTAACATTCAACATGAACAAATAAAAAATGGGATTTATAAAGCTAACTCCAAATGGTTGGGAAAACACAAAAACGTTTGCAATAATGCTGATGAAAGGAGCCGATTCGCTAACCTGTTGTCATCAATGCAGATTTGATTGCTGAGGGAGACCATGATGGATGAACAGCTTTGATCAATGCTGCAAGTGCTGTGATATGAGGGCAAGCCATGGAAGTGCCAGAAAGAATGTTAAACTCCATCTTGTTATCAACAGGAGACCATGCTGCTAATATATTCAACCCCGGAGATGTAATATCAGGCTGCAAGGACATTGAGAAACTCATCAACACACAAAAATCTTTCACTCAGAAGCCAGAATAATCATAGTTTCTTTATACTTTCAGAATCCCGGGGTCAATAAATTGGGTCCTTTTGAAGAGAATGCCGCCACACGTGGAGCTCGTCTTGATCCTATTACAGTCTTTGCGGGCAAAATAAGTGATCTTGCTTTCCTGAACAAAAGCTTAAGATGTCAGAGAGTGTCACAATGAAAATGGAAGCCAGTAAGGTTCTTACTTCGTTCTTGTAACATAATGTTGAATTCTTTCACCAGTTCTCTTTCCAACTGTCACTGCAGGAATTACAAAGGGAAGGGCAACATCATTCTCAGTCTCATCTACTAAAATCATTCCAATTCCCCCAACTTTCTTTACTACAATGCTCTTCCCTATCCTTGACTCAGAATAACTACCAGAATGGTAGCAAATGAGAACTTTCCCTCTGGCCATTGTTTTATTTAATGAGCTATCCAAGCAAAAGCTGTAAGAAAAAAAAAATCAAGTTCCATCATCCATGTTTCAACTAACAAAAGGCGCACAAAAGCAATTCATTCAAACAAATAAAAACAACTTTTACTAAATCCATACTTTGCAGTATGGCAGATCAACAAGTTTGGTCACCTTGATTGATAAGGGGTGAAGAATCCATTACTAACTTGTGAAGCTAAGATGGTAGGCGCTGATGCATTCATTCTGAAAGTATTTAAGCTCTCTCCCTATCGATGTCAAAGGGAACTATTCAGTAACTGTATTCAGTATTGTTAGTTTAAGTTACAATCATTAATCACAAATCCACAAACTATTGACAGCATACTTTGCATACACAAGGCATTAAAAAATATGTAGCATGAATCCATAAGAGATTAGTTCAAACAAAAAAAGTATCTCTAGTTGCTTCAACTGTGAATGCATTTACCATCAACTTCTTTCGAGATCCAAGTATTATTTGAGAAGAGAAGTCCCTATCTGTTGAGCTAGCAGCAACAGTGAGCATCCAAGGAGCAAGGTTGGTCGCAGAGCCTCGAGTCCCAACATTTCCAGCAGATGAAATGACAAGAATTCCATGATTAATTGCATGGAATGAGCCGACAGAGATCGAGTCTCGGAAATAATCTCCCTGTGGAGAGTTGGGGCCTAAGGACACAGAAATGATGTCCACTCCATCTTTGATTGCATCATCAAAGGCTGCAAGCAAGTCTGCATCATAGCAACCCAGTTTCCCAACAAGTTTTATAGACTGCAATTCTCGACATTGGAACCCCTCCTCTTGCTGCTCCATTGCCCAAGCCATTATAGTTCATATTGTTCACCAATCTCCCTGAAGCTATCGAGGCGGTGTGGCTGCCGTGGCCAGAACTGTCTCTAGGAGACCTAAATTTTGTAATTCTATTGCTCTCTTCAGCTTCATATCCTCGAAGATAATACCTTGCTCCTATGATTTTCCTGCAGTTACAAAGCAAGTTGATGCAATCAGGTACTTCTAAATGTAATAACATTTAGAAATTCATCAATTGTTTTGCATACTTGTTGCATGAAAAATTTGCAAAGTTTTTTTCCTTGGCATATCCCCTCTCCACTTTGAAGGCACAGGAGGCATCCCATGGTCATTGAAACTAGGTGACTCTGGCCATATTCCTGAGAAAAGTAAACCCTAAGTGACAAACCATAATGCATTCCCTTCAAGTAGCCTTCTCCATAAATAAGATCTCTATCATAATTATTTACAAGACTTACATGAATGAAAAGGTATAAAGGAACTCAGTAAATCTTACCAAAAGTTCTTATGAATGGTACTAAGTTCAGGGAAAAAAAAAAAAAAAAACTTGTTGAAACCAGACACAAAACTAAATCTTTAGCTATTCATAGTTAAAAATCATTAAGTCGTCAATTTAAGAGTTAAGGAATATTCAAAGAAGCAAAAAATTCTGAACTCAATAAAATTTAGTCCATTGAAATAGTTTCTCACAGAAGAACTCGATAATGTGATGAATATTTAACGAGAGCGGGATGCAAAACCTGTATCAATGAATCCAATAATAACATTCTCCTGATTCTTGGTGGAAAACCCTGGAATCTCCATGTCCTCATTAGTTGAAACACCAATAAAATCCCATGAATGAGTTGTATGCAACATTCTCTTTTCATTAGGAAACACTGAGACAACACCGGACATTCCTAAAAAAAGAACACAAAAAACTTAAGCAAGCATAACTATTAATCAGAAAACCTAGATATACATTATGAAATTAAATTGTTGTAAACCATTACGGCGATCTTCAAAAGCCTGTTTTTTACTTAACCTGGCAGCAAATCCCTCTGAAACCGTGCCTGTAACTGTATACATGAGAAGCCCTTGCTTTCTCCGAACTGTTTGAAATTTAATAAGAAAAAAAACAGAATCATTTAACACACGCAAGAATTCCTTTCCAGTACTGTGGAAATGATAAAACATGATTTAACCTTCCATCATGAACAGAAGCAAGTAACATATGATTTTGCTTGGATATCTCATTTGCCTCAACCGTTCTTTTGCTTCCCATGTATACTATATAAACCTAAGAACAAAAAAGAGGAAACTTTCTCTTTTTTCTTAATAACCATCCCATTCGGAAGAAGAAAGATTCAAAATAGATATTTGAAATGCTTTGTGATGCAATTCAAACCTACCTCCGAGGAGTAGCAGAAACCTATTTCAGCCAGTAGTGTATAGAGCAGGACGAAGATACGGAAAGCAGCCATTTTAGAGAGAGAGAGAGAGAGAGAGAGAGAGAGAGAGAGAGAGAGAGATTAGTGAAAGAAGATCAAACAATGAGCTTTAATAAGGCATGGCTAGTGCTACTGGCGAGTCCGGAATTGTTTTATGTGTGGCATAAATTATTAATATTAAAAAAAATTCTTAACCTTTTTCACTTGGGTTTAGGATCCACATTAATGATTTAAATTTTTTTTATTAGTTATTAGACTTGTGATATAAAAAAATAAATTATATAAAAAAAAGTTTACAATTAAAATTACATTATATTCATATTTTTCCTGCATTACACCTACAATTTTTCCCTTCACTCTTCATATATATATATATATATATATATATATATATATATATATATATATATATATATATATATATATATATATATATATATATATATATATATATATATATTTTCTTCTTTTTTCTTTTTTCTTTTCTTTTCTTTGACTTAACTCTTCATATATTGAAATCATTATACAACCACTTCATAGTAAATATTATTAAAAATATCCTTATCAATATAAACAATTCTTCACAATTTGCATAGCTAAGAATGCTCGTTCGACTATTGCTGTAATGCAAAAATTTGATCGTAGACAAGCATGAACACGGAGGCACGGTAACGCCATCATCGATGATGAGCACTGTAAACTTTTTTTTTGCATTGATGGCGGCTATTGGATTTTTAATTTATGATTATATATAAAAAATTATCAAAAAAATTAAAAAAATATATATTATCTAGCCCATGGAGGCATGTGCCCTCGTGCCCCCGTTGTGCCTCCACCACTAGCCAATGGAGCAAGAGGGCGAGCGTCCTCTTATGCTATGGTGAAATACAAATGCGCTTCTCGTATACATGTATTGATACTATATTATTATTTACACAAAATTTTATTTGGATATTTAAAAATTCTCCAAGTAAACTTAATTAAGTAATATAGGTTTCATTTTGGGACAATTTTTTATTATTTTATTTTTTAGATCGCAATCATAATTTTTATTTGATCTTTATTTTTTGTTATTATAAAAAAATATTTTGTACTAAACAAGTTATTTTCTACAAATTTAAAATATTCTTTTTATTGACCGCTTTATAAAATAGTAAGAATGTAGATCCAAACTAAACCTTAATTTACACAATTCATCTGATCAAATATTATTTCATTTGAATTATATTTCTTTTTAATAAAATGTTTCTCAAAACATAATATAATGTAATTCCATTGTTACAAATTTTATTTTCGTAAATAAATTTTATCATTATATTTATTCATTAACCTTTGTAAAGCACAAAATTATGCGGAACAGTTCGAATCTGTATCTTCGAACTGTTCTATTAGGACAGAAAATCAAATCTGAAAGAATAATATTTTATAGTTATGATCGAATAGTTTATTGTAGCAATGATAACATCTCATTAGTTAATTATTGAAAGGTTTACCGAGCACTAACATCTATGCGACTTTTGATTTTTATATTGAGTGCAAGAGCATGCGCCGTTGGAGTTATTTGAAGAAAATTTTGTCTTGAAACACAAATGTGCTGCATGGTCAAAGACTTTGTTTTTATTACGTTTTATTATTTAATGATGAGGTAACCATTTACTTTTGTGAGTAATCACTGTCATTTAATATAGGCATCTGGTTTAGGATTTGTTTGAGATGATTATAATGTTTTTGAAAGTAATTTTTTAGCCCAAAAATTTTATGAAAGTAATAAAAAAATAATGACCAACTAGAAATTGTGGTTGCTTTTTGAAAAAGGAAAGCAGTAAGAAAGTTGTCTCAAACAACATCCATGTTACTGTTCAAAACTTAAAGTTGTCACCTTCACGTTGAATTTTGGCTATTATCTTTTGTTTTCATTACGGCAATGTGGGCTCCGAAAATTCGCGCCTCAGCCTCTTTGCGGATCCTTTCTTCTTATTTGGGTCGTCGAGGAGAGTTTTAACGAGTATATATATACCGAGGAAAATTTTTAGAAGGCATATTTGGTTTCAATAAGACACGACCCAGAGATTTAGTCCTGTTTTGAGAGGACTTTATGATGGGAGTTCATGTTTTCTATACGCGCAAGCCCCTATAGTTAATTACCACTCCCGATAGTGAAAGAAAACTTTCAATTAAGGCTAATCGGCAAATAGATATGTTGTATCTGGCGTATATTAGCAGCAGGGTTTGATATTGAAATTTAAAATTTAAAATTAGAAATGCACCATCTCGCACTTAAAGCGGATGGTGGGGGAAATGAATGATGATACCCCCATCAAAATCTCATGATTCCGTCATCCCGATTTATCATGATCCTAATCTACTTAGTCAGATAAGATAGTTGACTCGTAGTCTATTCAGTGATCGAAGGTCGATTGAACCTTCAAGCGACACATAGTGCTGATGCGCGTCACTTGAATCGCCGGTTTAGTTTTTATTTTGTGCGTATTTCACTGGATAGGTCAACAGAAGACAAATTAATTCCACTTCTTCAAAGTCATCAAATGAATCATTTGGTGGAATATATTTTCCTCATCGCCTAGTCCTCTGTTCATTATGATGTGTGTTTTAAATGTAATCTCTGTTCCAAGACCATAAGATGCTGCTAAAGTTTGGAAACTAAAGAAGATGATTAAAACCCAAAAGCATATATCACACACATTCAACAAATTAACTAAAAAAAACAAAACAAAGAAGCCTAAAATTTGAAAATTTTCAAAGCATTAAGTGAAGGACCATTCCTTAATAAATATTAAAAAATGCACCCCAAAAGTCATAACTTTCTTGGATTAGGCCATATCCATCGTTATAGTTTTTTTTTTTTTTTTTTTTTTTTTTTTGGGGGGGGTTATTTAGGTTAATTAAGACAAATTCACACGTACATCATATACATAAGCCTTGAATCCATGATGTTTTGGTTTGTAACCAAAGCCCTCAATCTAGGCATGTCAAAATTTGAAATGACACGGATACCCAACCCGTTTTCAAAACGGGTCGGGTTCGTGTTATCAGATTTGACCCGTTTGAAAAACAGGTCGGGTTAGGGTTGACCCAACGGGTTGCCGGGTCAACCCGAAAATCTGTTTGAAATGATTGCCTGGCTGCGCAGCGACATGCCCGGCTGCCCGTGTAGCTGCCTACGCGCCCGCCGAAGCTGCCCGCGCATGCCAGCGCGCAAGCGTGAGCCCGAAATTAGCCGCGAGCCCTGCTTGGGCGCATTCATACCCGCACATCCCCCCCGAGCCCTGCTCGAAGCTGCCCGCGCCTACCAGCCCGCTTGCTTCCGCGTCTGAGTCCGAGCCCGCCTTCCTGTGTCAGGTTAGGTCAACTCGGCAACTCGTCGTGTCAGGTCCGGGCTTGGATTTACAACCCGTCTTCCTACCTAGGTCGGGTTAGGGTCGACCTGCTTGAACCCGAGTCAGCTCCGGGTTAGACCCGAACCCGACTTGTGACCCGAAAATTGACAACCATACTTCAATCAATAGATCAAGATGAGCTACATATCATCATAGTTAAAAATTGATAGAAAAACTAATTATCCCAATTTTATAATTATTCTAGCATAAAATATAAACCATATATGATAGAAAAATAATGCAAAAAAAAAAAAGGCATAAACCTTCCAGCATCAAGACAAATCCAATGCAAAAAGATAGAAACTTCTAGAAAAAAACAGAATCATATTATACATGTCGATGAAAATAGTCTAGAAGTCTAATTAGCCATCAAAGACTCTAAAACCTTTCATATAGTTCAGAGAAAAGGCTTTTGACATTGAAGGGTCAAGAATACTTGAATTTCTATTTTCTACCTTCTAAGTTAGTAAGTGATGTACAAACAAAATATTTTGAAGAATAAAGAAAGTACTTTATAAAGATTGAAGGCATGAAATAGTGTTTCATGAAGGTTTTAAATGCATTGATGAAGGCTTTTCAAGAAAACATCAATGCAAGATGAGTGATTATAAGGCATTTAGAGTCAAAAGGAGACATTCCGTCGAGGAGGCGGTGGCTCCTCAATGCATGATTGGAACCCCAACAACAACAACGTTACGTCAAGCCTTTATCCCACTATCTTCATGTGAAGAGTTATTGCAAGTATTTTTCAAGGAAGAGTAGGCTCGACCAACCATGTATGAAAGATCAAAAAAATAATATGGAAGAAAATAAGCCATTTCTCTTGGTCAAACCTATGTGATAAATGTATTTATTTTTATGTTGTGTAAGGAGGTTATACAATATAAATAATGTTATGTAATCATAGTCTACAATCCACATAGTGCTAGCATGACAAAGCTTGGTTCAACCATAATAGAATGCATAGCTGGTTGATTACCTAAGTACACTCTTGGACATTTGACCACACACTAATAGTTTATCTCTAACAACTTAGGACTCTAATTTATGTTGGTTGTCATTGGCAGGGAAGGGAAATCCCATGGGATTAAACTATAAATAACTTCCTTCTCAAATAATATTGATCGTATAATTCAGGCTTTATTTGGGACATCTTTCTTTCTGATTCTTAAAACAGCTTCTTAGTAATTTTTGTACTAAGAAGCTGCTTTAAGAAAAAGAAAGAAAGTCGTCCCAAACGAAGCCTCAATCTCCCATCATTCCCCATAGCTCTAGAAATTATCCCCAAGCAATCCCTAGCTCCAATTCAACTCCTAACCCTAAGATCAACCAAGCTATAATGAACCTTTCATGACATTCGATATCTTGGTGATCGAACCTCTCCCAATCTAAGCTCCGTTTAGTGAACTTATTTGTTGATGTAACACTCAATCTGTTACACCCTAGAATTTAATTTAAAAGAATTGTTTCTTTTTTATCTTTTAATAATACAATCAGAGCAATCTAATTTTTTTCAATAATGAAATGCTAGCCAAAATGACTTTATTTGATCAAAACATTAATAAAAATATGTATTTATCTTTTAAAAAAATATATACAATAGTTAGAAGTCATACAATACAACATACTGTTTATCCCCTCATGGCTACAAATGAATATATAAAGACAAAAAGATAAAACAACAATAGATCTGACCAAATTTTGTTACATATATGCCTCACACTCTTAATATTCTTCTCATACCTAAAATCATTTAAATCATATGTATTGAGCTAAAAAATCCAATAAATAAAATAAAATAAAATAAAAGGAAAAAAAAATGAGCTAAAAAATCCAACAAATCACTAAAATCCTATAACTGAGCCAAAAGCACAGTAAAGAAATAATAGACATGTTATCACTCAGTTTATAACAATAACAATCAATATGATAATGAATTTATGTAGAAATAATAAAACACTTACTCTACAATAAAATATGTAAATCAGTAAATCAGTACGGTACAGAGGGCTATAAGACAGTACAATAACAGTAAATCATTACAGTGATAGTGAATCAGGATAATGAATGTAGCTTAGTAATCATGTTGGACAAATAAGGATTTCTAGCTTAAGCTGTATTTTTTCGATAATCAGTAAATAAGTAATCATTGCTCAGTAAACAAAAACGTCACTTTTTGTCCATCGAAAATAAAAAAAAAAGTAATTTTAGAATCCTTGAATACGCGAAATTATTTTTCATATTTTTTAGTATGAAAAAATAAATTTCGTATTTACTCACTTTTTAATTTTGTTCTGCCTACTTGTAATTACAATTTAATTAAGATACATTTAAAAATTTACTCATTTAAATTTAATTATAAATTCTCATATAAGAACTAGAGTAGGATTGTAAACAAACCAAGCCGAGTCGAGCATCGGCTTGATCATATTCGTGTTCGTTTATTATCAACTCGCTCATGTTCGTTCGAGTTCGATTCAAGGTGTTATGTTCGTGTTCAAGCTTGGTTCATTAAGTTGATGGATGTTCATGTTCGGTTCGTTTTGTGATTATCGAGCTCTAAACAAACGAGTCTTATCAAACTATAAACGAGCGCTACTTCTAAATGTTCATTAGCTTAACGAACAAGTTTTATCGAGCATGCTAGCAAATATTTACGCGAATGTTTCTAACGATTGTTTTAAACTACCAAACGAGTCTATTCACGCACATTTTATTTTTATTATTATGCTTCTTATCTAACAAGAATCAATAATCCATCTTCTTATCAAACAATAATCAAGCTTATTATCAAGCTCCTAATGAGCTTCTTATCGAGCATATTCACGAGCTTCGGATGATATTGTCCACGAACATAATGAGCTGAATACATACTCATTCAAATTTGTTTATTAAAGCATTTAGTATTTAGGAAAATACTCAACATTATTTAATTAAAATATCATGAACAAATTTTTATGAGTGGAGCCTTGAGTAGTTTGTTAAACACTCCGTTCTTCTTCTACAGCTTTAAATTATGAGAAATTATTATGTGCTGACACCGAATTATTCGGAGATGAATCAGAGCGTACACAACGGGCACACAGCCACGACACAGAAAAGAAGTGACATAGCACAGCACACAGAAAAGAAGTGACATAGCACAGCACACCGAATCATCTAGTACACAACGGGTACACAACCACGACGCAGAAAAGAAGTGACATAACACAGCACACAGAAAAGAAGTGACATAGCATAGACGGCTTCTGTATCCGCTTTGAATAATTTCACTTAAACTAGAGCGTTGAAAAATAGAAATTAGAGAACAGTCTACAGGGAGCGAGAGAGATAGAGAGAGAGAGATGGAGGCCAGGAAGGTTTGCGTAACAGGAGCAGGAGGTTACATAGCTTCATGGTTGGTGAAGCTTCTTCTATCTGAAGGATACAAGGTCAACGGAACAGTTCGAGATCCAAGTAGTAAATCTCTTTTTTTTTTTTTCCTTATTTATATTCACTTTGTTGATCTTTATTTCCCTTGTTTTGCTCTATTTTCCTTTTTTTTTAATCCAAAAAAAAAATCGTAGATATTGAAAGTATCTAAATCCCAAATAAAAAAGAAAGAAAAGATCCTAAAAAAATCGTTCTTTGCTGATTTTAGGCGATGAGAAGAATGGCCACTTGAAGAAACTCGACAAGGCTTCAGAAAACCTTCAACTCTACAAGGCAGATGTTCTTCAGTATGATGGTTTATTATCAGCAATTCAAGGTTGTGAGGGAGTCTTTCATGTAGCCAGTCCTGTACCTGAATTCCATAGGGTTCTCATTAATCCAGAGGCAGTTTCTCCTACTTAACACTCAAATATTATCATTTCATTTTATTCTAATTGATGATCGATATCCTATAAACCCTAATTTTGTTGTCGTATTTGTCACCAAATTGCAGGCTGAGGTGATCGCTCCTGCTCTCAGTGGAACTATCAATGTACTGAAAGCCTGCTCAGAGGCAGGAATCAAGCGAGTTATTGTTGTTTCATCATGTGTTACTGTCTTCATGAATTCAAAGTGGCCCAAGGATAAGGTCATGGATGAGTCTTCTTGGTCAGAACAAGATTTGATGAGGAAAATTGAGGTAATCTAGTTTGCTTTGAATCTAATTACATTTTATAATTAAAGAACATATTGCAGTAAAAGTACTAGCAATTGTCTTTCACTCATAAGCTTTAATTTTTTACTGTATTTGTTTGATCCAAATTCCTACAAAAATTACTTATAAATCATTAAGAACAATATTTTCTTAGTATTAAAGTTTGTAATCAATTACTTAGCATATTCTTAGGTATTTATTGAGGAAGTATCAATGTATATCAAACATTAGAAACAGATGTAAATGACAAGAGAATACAACAACAACAACAACAACAACAACATCAAGCCTTTGTCCCACTACGTGGGGTCGGCTAAATGAATTATTTTTCGCCATTAAAGGATTCGTGTCATGATTATTTGATAAATTTTACGCTGGTTGTCAACTACCTAACGCAACATTTCACTTTTCTCATCCAGGACTTGAGACCTGGCAACGACAGTGTAAATGAAAAGAGAATTTCAATTATAAAAATGTGACTAAAGTTTGGATCTTAATTTATTTGATGTTTACAGCATTGGTATGGCCTTTCAAAGACACTAGCAGAAAGAGCTGCATGGGAGCATGCAGAGAAGACTGGACTGAACCTGATTACTGTTTGTCCATCAATGGTTTATGGACCACAATTGCAGACCACTGTCAATGCTAGTAGCTTGATGCTTCTTACTATTGTGAAAGGTCTAAGCCACTTGAACATTTTTTTTTACTTTCATAGACACGAAAGTATTGAAAATAGCATGAAACTCTCATTGCTTTCTTACTATTTGTTATGCAAATGCTTTTAAACAGCCTGCAGTTTCTTGCTATAATATTTTGGTAGATCTGCAACTTCTCTCTGCAAAAGGACCCTATCCACAGCCTCCTAACAGCTCATTTAATCTCAGCCGTTGGTTCACTTCTACGTAATCATTCTTCTTTGTTATAAAGGCAGGCCCTGTAGACACTTGATATGCATATAGAAATTTAGGCTTCGTTTGGGACGGCTTTGTTACTGTTTTCTGAAGCAGGTTTTTAGTACATATTTTTTTTAGTTTAAGAAATTTTTGTATTAAAAAGTTTCTTTTTAAATCAGTAAGAAAGCCGTCCCAAACGAAGCCTTAATCCCTTGTTGATAGCTTTACCAGTATACATTCCATCTTCCTCTACTCTTCATTCTCTATTTTCTACATTGCTGTGTGTGTTTCACAACAGCAGCACCGTTTGCCTCCCAGCTTTCAAGAGCTTTATGACAATCTTTTTTTGGGAAGTACTCTTTTCTACCACAATGAATAAGAACATATTTATATATTTGTTGGATATGACACCTCTATTGATAACATTACAGTATTTTGAATTGGAATAGTATTATTTTCATAGTAAAACTGCTAATTATTTCTTCATTATGCATATTACATGATCAAGCCTTGTAGAATCATTAATACCTACTTTATACCAACTAATTTTCTTTATTGTTTTTACAGATATAATTAGGAGAATGTGAAATTGCTACTGATAAATTGATTTGAGGAAACTAAGAAAGAAACCTTAAATTTCAAACAACTCATGCATTTTTTTAAGCTTATTCATTAATTTGCTTATGCACACAGGAGCATCAGAACCAATGAAGAACAAACTGTGGTCCTTTGTAGATGTAAGAGATGTGGCTGATGCTTTGCTTCTAGTATATGAGGCTGCAGAGGCTTCAGGAAGATATATTTGTGCTGCTCATTCTACTTATCTCCATGACCTTATCAGCAAACTTAAGAGTATTTATCCGAACTACAAATACCAACAGAAGTAAGATTTTGTATGCTAGATTTTTCTTATGTTTATGCTTATAAGATGTCGTTTTTAATATCAAAATATGTGCAAAAAAAGAAACTCTGAAACTGCTCACTACCATAATAAATGATTGTTCAGTGAACCATAACAAAATGCAATTCTACTAATATTTCACTCCATTTATGGCCAGTTTCACAGAGCTACAGCCAGAATGTCGACTTTCTTCAGATAAATTAAAGACGCTGGGCTGGAAAACTAGAGCTTTTGAAGAAACGCTTATTGATTCTATTGAATTCTACCAGCAAGCTGGTCTTCTTGAGAAGTAGCTTTTGCTTCTTACAATGGAAACGATATTATGAGTGTAATAATGTTAGGGATTAAGGTTTCCGTTGGGACGGCTTTCTTTCTGTTTCTTAAAGTGATTTTTTTGTTAAAAAAATTTAATTCTTGTGCTAAAACGTTGCTTTAAGAAGCAGTAAGAAAGTTGTCCCAAATAAAATCTAAATTATATTTAATTTTGATACTCTAGAAGTAGCTTTTTCTTTTTACAATGGAAAATCACACAGCAATAGACGAGGAAGATGGTGAAGATTAATCTAAGTGAGTTCAGATTTATTTTCTGCACTTTGATTTCTGTGGTGAATCTTAGTTTTTGTTTTAAGATTGTGTTTTGATCGAAAGATCTTTTAAAATACCAATTCAACTCCCCTTATTCTTGATTTTCAGCTAAAGGAATTTAATATCATCATTACCATTAGGAAGCCAAGATCATTTATCACATTGCTCGATCTAGTTGTTCTCACAAATTGTAGCATCATTCAAAATTTTTGAGTGTGATGAGCTTTATTAAGAAGGCGATAGCTGAAAAAAATTCTTGTTTAACTTTGAGAGAGGAGATGGCCTTAAAGATGTAAGACAAGGACTAAAAATTGGAATCCTTAAAAGAAAACTTAATATTATTAAATTTATTACAAAAGGTAAAAATAGGAGATCCTCCAACAGGAATGCTCCAAGCTATGAAAATTGTAATAACTCAAAAATATAAAAATTAATTTTAATAGGTAAAGATTTGAAATGTTTGAGCTCATTTTCATATATTTGGAAATATTTTAATGCTTAAAAATGGTTGCATGTGTTTTATAATGAATTCTAAGGATTTGGTGTGAATTTTGATAAAATTTAAAAAATATGACTATTAAACTGTCCCATTGTTGGGTATTCGAGCATCTCGGCACTATTACAGTACCAGTTGTCAAATAGTGATATTGTAGCAATTTGGCCTCTGAAATTTGAAAAAAAATGAACTAGTGCCACAGTACTGATGTGACGTCCCATAATTTAATTTGGAAAAATTCTTTCTTTTATTTTTGAATAAATAATATATATTATCTAATTATTTTATATCAGTATCTTAATCACATGTTCAATATGTCACACTAATCAAATAAAATGTCATGGCGTAATTGATGTTTTTCTAGTATCGTATCTATTTCAGCAAGTCGTTAGCTTAGTAAACAGAGTCATCACTCTTTGTCCGTTGACATAGTACTCATTTCCTTATAACTCCTAGTTAGTGTATCATGTGAATAAGTCGACAATAAGATTAAATCACATATTTAAAAGAAAGCATGTCAGCCCATCATCTTGTACAAATCAATCAATTTCCAGCCAACATTAGTGAATAATAAGTCTTTATTTATTTTTTCTCCTCATATTATATATTATCATAGTGCTATAATAATAATATAGCTACCAGTTATTTCTCAACCACATATCCACACTTATTTCAATGCATTGTAGTAAATAAAATATAAGTAGACTAAATTAAGAAAGTGTCAAAATATCATAATGGTATCATCCCGGCAAATCCCCCATTTGGGGAACTGGGCCTTCCCACCACACTAAGAAAATCATGTATGGTAGGTGTATGTGGACACCGCGGCCATGGTCTTCAATTCCACCATGCCAAAAAAGACGTATATGGGTCTTCAGGGTACTTGCTTAAAAATGCACAATTATTTTCTAACCGGCACTGAGGTGCGTAAGGATACTTAAACTTGTCCTGGCCATGCTAAGAAAAGTGTATACAGGGCCTACATGCCTCATCGCAAGTGGCGCTCTGGGTTACCTCCTACCACACTATGAAAAGCAAGTATAAGTTGTTGCCTAGCGCGTCACACGCGCCGTGGACAAGGTTTGGACCTTTATACCTGTGTAGGGGTCAATGGCCAACAACCTATGTAGGGGTCAATGGCGTTGGCTGTATCGAGGTGACGAAGACTATGTGAGGGCAACGACAATTTATCTTAAAAAAAAAAAAAAAATCTAAATTTCATCATTAAAAACTTTTTTCCAATAACTTTCATTTAAAAAAATAGCATAATTGATCGTAAAATCAAATTAATTTGATGATTTGAAAAACTAAGCGTCTAAATTGATTATAAAATTATTGCATGAAAAAACAACTTAACTATTCTTATCTTTAAAAATATCTTTTCACCATAATTTTTTTAAAAAAATAATAAGAAAACAGCAAAAAACTAATAACCCAACAAAAATATGATAATCATCCAAAAAGTACAGCAGCAAAACAAATCCTAAATTACACATAAAAAATATGAACCACAAAAATTGCACGCAAGGAATTCCTAAAATCCAAATCTTGTCCATATTAAATGAACCACATTCCTTTTGACTCTTTTGGGGTAATTTTGTAATATCAAAATATTTAATATCCTCAAAATAAAAGATATGGCACACGTGTGGCACTAACCAACATGTCATTGGCACATTTAATTAAAATAAATAAATAAACAATACAAATTATGAATTAACTAAAATAATAATGATAAATTTCAAATTTTTATCAAGAATATCATATCTATATCAAAGCATTATAGATTTAAAAAACCCTCCATTAAAATATTACTTATTATTACGATTAAAAAAACTATGGGCAGATGTTTCTTATAAAGGGCATATATGTAATATATAAATGTCCCATGATGAAAAAAAATTTAGCACATCATATCGTCAACAAATTTCAGTCGGTATAGATGTAATTTTATTCAGTAATGCGCAAAATTAAATTTACCAATGCGTTCGAAATGACAATTACACTCATTTTCAAGCTATCAACTCATCATCATAGATCAATTAATTAAAAAAAAAAAGAGGCCTATTTCATTTCTGCAGAACTCAATGAAATGCAGGACAAAAATATTCCTTCCATATCCATAAAAAATGGAATTTATTTGCGAACAAATTCTTCTAAGTTCTTCAACCATGTTTGATACTCTCTTTCATCCTTCTTCATCATATATTCAGACAAGAAACCGTAGAGAGAATCTCTGATTCCCCTCACTTTGAGATACTGGTGGAGAGCTTTCTGTAAGCTTTCGTCCAAATCTCTGAAACAATCAATGGAGGGAGAGAGGAAGTCAATATTTTCTTTTTTAAAGAAGAAAATATTGCAAGAAAAGACTTTGACTGCTAAATGAAAAGAAAATTTTTTGAATTCAGAATGGATAATTTGATAGAATTCAGGATGAGAGAACTCACGAAAATTCAGGACCTTCATAAGTTCCCTGACAATCAGAATCATCGGGATTTTTCCTTGCCATGTTTTCTATTTCAAGCTCTTCAGAATTGAGATTGCAAGCAAATTCCAAGATAGGGACTTCTTCTCCTTTGTCAATTGTTACATGCAAAGAAATACTTGGCTTGGATGCATTTTCCTGATCATCTTCATCATCTTCATCATCTTCTTCTTCATCATCCCCGACATCCAGATTCATATAAACTAAGATTTGGATGTTCTCACCAGCAAAGTCTCTCTTGAGAGTAATTGTGTTGTCACCAGGATTATCAAGGATTTCAAAAGGAAATCCTTCAGGTACATCAAGCTCCTGCAAATAGAAAATTCCAATAGTGAAAGAGTGCAAACTGTTATTATAGGCAAGAAAATTCATGAGGGGAAAAAATAGGCATAAAATGCAATGGATTTAGTAGTGTTGGCATATCCAGGAAGGTTACAATCCTAGAATCAATTAGCTGGGAATTAAAAAAATCCATGGTCTTTATTTCCTTAATGGAATGATTACTTCCGTACTACTCTTGAGAGAAAAAAGAGGAAGAGGGTGAGAGATAACAACCGCATGATTTCAAGTAATTTCAAGGATAAATAGAAAAAATAAAGGAATAAAATGAAAAAAAAAAAAGAAAAATTGCAAGCTCCTATTGTCATTAGAGTTTAATGTTTAGTATTGTGATAATCAATAATAAGCAAACATCTCTTGAGATGGAATGACATCTTCATAGATCGAGTCATCAATCCAAATTCGCAGGCAATGAGGTGCCTAAACAAGGAGTGGAAATAAATATATTATAAATTTGGTCGGATGTCATTTACAAGTTTCTAGTCATTTATCTTTTTATGTTATTTAGGGTTTATGGTTTCCTTTAGGGTTTAGGGTAATCTCTTACTTTCTGTCAAGACTGATAGCATTATGTTCAGAGTAATATAACCTCAAATTAGGAGCAAATGGGATTGAACTACAGAAATACTTTTGTAGGTGAAAGATCCCATCAAAACATCCGTATGCCAATACTGTTCCATGCTTTTATGCAATTTTTAAGTTCCAAAGTACGTCAACCCGATATCTCTAATAAAGTCAAGTGAACAATCATTAATAATATAGATGGGAGAAATAATTACAAATGATTATATCTTTCTTGAATTGTCATTCTAGTATAAACATATATAAAGACAAGAGAAGCAAATAATAAATGAAATTATAGTAAAATAGAATATTAATGCTAATGAGAAAATATTATAATAATAAATCATGTTTGATTTCTATTATAAATTGAATACAATTCTACACAAGCTTCTAATAGGAATCATATAAAATTAAAAAATAATAACCACAAAATAATTATAATAGTTTACAGATTGATGAGTAGGTAATAGGGGTCCCACAAATCAATGAAATGACAATGGAAGAGGGAGGATAAAAAGCGAAAGTTTTGGTGAGCATAAGTCCCAACTGAAGGCATTTCACAGCCCTCTTAAGTGAATGAATGGATGTTATCCATTTAAGTGTGAAACCCATTAAGTAAAAAGAAACTAAACTTTTAAACATTGTGACTTCATGTAATGGTTCAAATTTCATTAAGAAATTCCACAGTTAAGCATGTTCATCCCGAAGAAATCCTAGGAAGAGTTACCTTCTAGAAAGTTACACAAACAGGATAAAACCGTGATGCCCTTATGCAGACAATATCTCGATAGTAAAGTTGGAGCTGTTATAAAATGATATTAGAGCAATACAACAGCCGGAAGATGAGAACTAAGTATCATACAAAAAAAAAGTGCTATGTCGTGAGAGCCACCTCTTGAACCCTGTATGGGACAAAGTGCAACGTGGCATGAGTCACCATTTGAACTTATAAAAGCCACCTCTAGAATCCTATCTACTTGGTGAATGATTATAGGATAAAGATACTAGCGAGGACGTTAGTTACATAAGTGAGAGATTGTGAAACCGCTTAGGTAAAAAGAAGCTAAACTCTTAAATATTGAGGCGCCTTTCGGTGCAATGGTTGAAATTTTATAAAGAAACTCCACAGTTAATTGTGCTTATCACGGAGAAATCCTTGGATAGGTGACCTTGTGGGAAGTTACACCAATATGACAAAACTTTGAAGCTCTTAGGCCAATGCGGATAATATCTCGATAGTTAAGAGTTTGGACTGTTACATTAAGCTTGCCTGATAATTTCTTAATGATTGTTCATAAGAAATCTTTGGTAAAAACATATGCAAGTTGTTGTAGATAAAAATATTTATTTTCAAAAGGGATTAAAGACCTTTTAAAAAAAAAAGTTGTTGTAGATAAAAAAAGTACAAATTAAATCATTTTCCAACTTTTCTTTCATAAAATGTGCCAACTCTACAAGCTTACTATAGTCATGTCACACGAGATTATATAATATTGATGATTGACTTATTATCATAATAATGCCTCATCAAATCATTTCATTCAATTATTAAATCTTCTAGGATAATTTTTAAGTCAAAGAAATTTACAAATTCTTAGTTCTATGTATCTAAATTCAACTTTTGTGTTGATATTGCAACCACATTTTGTTTCTTACTTCTTCACGCCACATTGCCACAAGATTGCTCCTAAGAATGTGCAATATTTGATATGTGATGCTAGTAGTGATGTGACCCTAGAGGGTGCCAATACTCGAAAAAAAAAAAGAGAAGGAATCACTAGAATTTCATATATATATATATATATATATATATATATATATATATATATATATATATATATATATGGCACTTCCAAACTCTTGAACCACAATCAAAGGTTGGGGGTCAATTGATATGATTTAGCCCCAATAAAATATCAGCTTCATTGTTTCAAGAATATCAAGATACGTGATACTTTAATTAGTAACTCCATAATATAGTGACAACTCAAGTCTTAAAGACTAAAATCTTCTGATGATGTTCTAATAAAATTCAATCTGTGAATGAAGTTTCCAATGATTCAACCAAAATCATACAGTTCAATAATGACCTCCTAATATAAAAGGCATTCCTCAGATAGCTTACATAGATCTTAAGAACACTTTCATTCCTTTTCATTGTACAAGGTTGAGGACATAAACACTTTCATTACTTTTCAAGTTGGGCATAATCTTCTCAATCTTGGGTGGAGGTGGACAGCGACAACTGCAATTCTAAATGTTTTAATCGATCCTTGTTGATCTTGATTTGATGTTCTCCCAAGAAGAGCTATGGACTTATGAAAGGTTTTGGCCAAAAGAAATAGCGCTTCAATAAAAAAAAATCATTAGTGGATTTAAATTCCTCGAATTGAGTGATAATCATAGTATCTGACTTATAACTCTATAAGGTCAATACAAATTTCTTGTTGGATTTTAATTTCAAGTGTAAGGCTTTATGATTGAAATTTGTTCTCCCTAAGTCTCAACCACACATTTTGACAACTTTAAACTAAGGCAAAGTCTTCATTATCATTGTTCATGACAAAGTCTCCGAAAAAAATCATAATAAGGATTTAAATTGCTCGGATTAATGCTTCTATATGTCGTCCTTCAATGACGTGTCGCTACTCCATTCTCCCAGAGAGGCCTATGCCATTCTTTGAAATCTCTCAAGGGTTGATGAGTGCAAACTACATAATGATCATTGCTAAGTTTCCATCACATAAACTAACATGATTTTTCGACCAAAAAAACCAAACTGAAAATCAATAACAAGTACCTTCATCCCTTATTTAGTGATGAAGCCAAAATTTAAGGAAAAATAATTATTTTCATTAAGAGAATTTGATCAAATTAACTCAAAAATTGAGTTGAAATAATCATTTTCAACTTTGCTCGCAAAGGACTCCACTCAAAATCAAAATACTCAATTTTTGACTTGAGAGACTGACTCACTTGAACTCGACTTGATATCACCCCCATACTAAATCAATGCTCAAATTAATTAACCTCGACATGAACAACAAAAGGTCAAGTTGAGAACAATCAAATTTGTTGGACAAGAATGAACCTAAATAGCTTGACAATCAAGCCTACGCCATACATCAAGTTACCATGTCCTTCACGAACGATGAGACGCTAAAACGATCTTCTTGGTAGGCCATAACAACAATATGGTTGCCAAAAAACAAGGGGATGCTATACTGGTTGTGGATGAGGGACACAGGTGACCTCCATTTTCATTATTAGTATGCTCTCATTTGGTCGTGAAAATTAAGAAAATATAAAACTTTCCCCAAATTAATGCCCCCTTATATTTCACCTGTTCACAAGTCATATTTAAAAGCTCCTCTCAAGGAGAACAACAATCTGGGAATATCATTGCCATAGGCCTCTCGCTCGTTCTCGCTTGTTGCCGCATCTACTATATAATTTGGTTGTTTTACTTCCAGAAAAAAAAAGAAGTTCCAAATAAAAATTTTGAATAGACAAACTAAGATGATGTTCGTGTCTTAAAATCATTTATAAACACATTTGGTTAAATATAAACTTTTAAAATAATACCCGAAGTAGATGAATTTCCCATAATGAGTACTATTATTCTAATGATAATGATACAAAGTTAAAAAAATTATGTATTTTTAAAATAATTAAATTGTGCCCCCACTAAAACAAATTCATGGCTCCGGCCATGGTTGTATAGTGGAGGATGGGTCGGAGGTGGAAATTGGGTTGGATTGGGAGTCTTTGATGCCATTAGCTTGGCTCCTTATTCCTGAACTAGAAATGCAACCGCAGGTTAGCTGCGGCGGAAGAGCTTCGGAAGGGCGGGTTGTGTTTTATGGGAAAAGAAAAAAACAACTGAAACTTATTCTGAATTTTTTTAAAAACTAACTAATTTGTTTTCGAGGAAAAGCAAAAATAAACAGACTAACATATTTTCTGTTTTTTAACTGTTTTCTTAATAAATAACAAATTAATCCCAAAAAAGCCCTAGGTTACAAACATACTTCAAAGCACCATTGTTGCACTGTGATTGTAGTAGAATAATAAGACTGCAAGCAACCAAGGAAAAATGGGTTGAATGTGATCATACCCGGGGATCTTTAAATTCCTGGATGCATTCGATCTCAGACCGGAGAACTTTCAAGAGGTTTTCATCCGCTCCCAGCTTAGAAGAGGCGAATCGAACAGATAGAAATGACGAAGATTGCTTGAGATTCTGCGTCAGTGCACTCCGGACAAGAGAAGAAAAATGTGACGAAGAGGCCACAGAAGAGCAGGAAAGAACAGGACGGTGCCGAGCACAGAGAACTAAGGAAAGCTGGAGGCGAGCTTCTCTGCAAAGGAGTGGACGAGAAATGGTAAAAGCCATTTTGCCCAACACGGAGGTCTGTGGTGCCTCGGTGAAGCCGATTTTGGAAGGGAAAAAAAGAAAGGTTTTTCAGAGCCAAGCTGTGCTAGGGTTTAAAGAGCGGCTGTTGCACCTGGGGTTTTAGGAAAGGGAAAATTTTTAAACTAGGTATTATTAAAAATTTAATAATGTAATTAACTATTGAAAAAAATAAATTTAAAAGTAGGTAAAGTCGCCCATCAAATCGGGCGACTTATGGTTACTCAGACTTGTTGAGTCATATTCCAGTCACCGAAATGACATGTGACTTATTTAAGAAAAAAAAAATTATTATTGTAAGTTGCCCGTTAAACAGGCGACTTGTTATAGTAAATTCTGAAAAATAATTTAAAAATAAAATAAGAGAAAAATAAATTAAATAAATATACTAGAAAAATAATTAAAAATAAAAAATAAAGACAAAAAAATGTAAAATTATGATATTTACTTTCGAAGCTTGTGTTTAAGGAAAAACTTTGAATCATTAATTTTTTTTATCACTTTACTTGTCGGTATAACGCCTATCCATTAAAAATATAAATTGCAATTTTAATATTGTCAAAATAAATAATTTTTTTATCAAATTTTGATGAATATATATTTTAAAAGTATTAACTTGTATAAAAATATAAAAATTATAGTTTACATTAACATTATATTTTTTTTGTTTTTCCTCTATTTTTTATTTTTAATTATTTTTTAAGTATATTTATTTGATATATTTTTCACTTAATTTATTTTTAAATTATTTTTCAAAATTTACAGTAGCAAGTCGCCCGTTTAACGGGCAACTTACAATAGTAATATTTTTTTTAAATAAGTCGTATCTTAGTTCGCGATTGAGATATGACTCAGCAAGTCTGAGTCAGCATAAGTCGCCCGTTTGATGGGCGACTTAGCCTATTCTTAAATTTATTTTTTTTTATACTTAATTATATTATTAAAATTTTAATAATACCTAGTTTAAAAATTTGTTGAAGTTTGAAGGGCTGTGGCGCTGTAATGCTAATATATGGGGATTTAAGAGCTAAAGCCCAATTCATTAATCTAAAAACAAAAAGAGAAGCTATTAAAGTAGTGCTGTTAAAATTGGGCCACGGGTCGGGTTCAAGTTCAATTCGGAACTGATCCGGCACTGTTCAACCCGATCTGAACCCAACTTGTTTCTACAAACTAGTTGATTTTTCGAACCCTAACCCGACCTACTTCGGATATGTTTTATTAATTTTTTTTATTTAATTCAATTTATTTAAACCTAAATCGAATTAAGGTCAGATTTACTTCAATCAATTTAAAATAAATCAAGCTTAATTCAGTTTGGGTAACATGATTTATTAATTTTTGGAAATAGCATTTACTTATTTCATAAAAATCTTTTAAAAATCTCCTTAATCAATTAAAAATGGCTCAAAACGGGTTGATTTGGGTTTCCGTGTCAACCCGAACCGATTTTACAAACAGGTCGAAATTCCTAACCCAAACCCTACCCAATTCGAATTCAGGTTGACCTGAACCCGAAATTTTTGGGTCAAATTCGAATCGATTTTTCAGATCGTGTCAAACATTGACACCCTTATATAGGAGCAGCCACCAAAAAATGAGCTATGCTCTGCAAAAAAATCACCAATAAAATAGGTGATACCAAAAAGAATCAAGATGGACAATGGCAACAGATAATAAGATGGGAAATAAGAAACCAAATAGATGGGATAACCCCTAGCCAGGACTTAGGCTTCGTTTGGTTTGGCTTTTTTACTGCTTTCTAAAAAGGAGTTCTAGTACAAATTTTTTTTATTTTTGTACTAAAATTCTGTTTTAGAAAGCAATAAAAAAACCGTCCCAAACGAAGCGTTAATTTTAGGTAATTCATAAGCATCAATATTGTAGAGATACCTTTGTTGCCGTAAAGAACATCTAATAGGAGAAGTCTGAACATAAGGGATGATCATCATCGTCCATGGCTGCCAAAAAACCCACCAGACTATGGTTAGAACTCACCAAAAGCTTCATAAAATCAATCTGAAGGCAACAAAGGGAAAAAGGCACCAGGCCACCCTTGAAGAACCCAAGAGAAATCCATCTGAACAATAACAACATCACAGTAGAACCCCCAGTATTGACCAACAATAAAGCCGAGCAGCCCATATGCTAAGAAAATCACCAGGAAAGTAAAATCAGACAGCAAAATAACTGCTTTAAGCATTAAACCAAACCAGCAAGAGAATCCATGTTCTTCCATTTAGAAATTTTGAGTTTAATAGCATTCTTGATCGTCAAAATGACAGTTGAAACACTCAAAGAATTTACAACAAATTTTTTGCCATTACGACCACGCCGTAAATGATAAACCGAACAGCAAATGGTGAGAAGATATAGGGTTCGTTTGGAAGAGCTTTTTTATTGCTTTTTAAATCAACTTTCGAGTACAAAAATTTTGATTTTTATACTAGAAAACTGTTTTAAGGAGCAGCAAAAAAGTTGTCCCAAATAAAGTAATAATCTCTTACAAACAACAACCCATAGCATCTACCTTATTCAGAACTTAAAGTAAATTAGGCCTAAGTAGGTAGCTATTGCAATCAGGAATCAGGCTAGAAATGATAGACAAACTATAGTACAATCAAAGAAGAGATGCAAAATGCTTTCAGGAGAGGAGTGACAAAGAGAGCAAAGATATACTTAAAATTATCTTATTTATATCTAATACATAAAACTTTTCTATTTACCCAAATAATATAATTCTTTAAATAATATAAAAATACTTTCAAATTTTCTGTTACACAGTTCCATCACTCTTCTTGTCACTCTCATGAATTCTTCTTCACACTCAATAGGTTAATGCCTTTCTTCATGAAATTCCATTGTGATCTACCGCTGATCCCATCAATGTTAGTACGGCTGCAAATGAGTTGAGCTTCAGCAGGCTCGAGCTCAAACTTGTTAGCCAAGATCGTGTTTGAGCTCGGCTCGATAAGAGCCAAGCTTTTTTCATACCAGTTCAAGCTCAAGTTTGTTTAAAAAATTTCTGTTCGAGCTCAACTCATATTCATATTAGACCTTGACTCAATTTAGGCTTGACGAGCCTATTAACATGCCTCTATTCGAGCTCAGTTCATTTAAGGCTTATTGAGCCTATTAACGAGCTCGAGCCTATTAACAAAATTAAATTAAGTTTATTTTCTATCGGTCCGGCTTGCCATCCCATACGCTAAAGCCTAAGGAGTTCTTTGTAGGCCCGACCCATCTGCCAATTGCCAGGTTTCAAACGAAAGCCCAATATCTTTCATTATATAGAACAAAATCAACTTCTCATTCTGGGTTGGGACTAAACAAAAATGTTTCTTTTTATAATGCCGTGATGCGTGAGCGGGAGCAACGAGAGGGATCAGGTGCGAAGAGCAGAAGCGGACGACATATTTGAGAATTTAAAATTAAATTAGTAAAATTAATTTAATAATATTTGAGCTTGTTAATTGAGCTTCTTAACGAGTTTGTTTGCAAGCTCTGAATGATATTGTTCGTGAACATAAACAAACCGAACACCAAATTGTTCAAGCTCATTTATTAAGCTATCGAGTATTTATTAAAAGTTCAAGCTTATTCGTTTACCTTATCAAACGAATATGAAAAAGCTCTTATCGAGCCGAGCTGCGAGCGGCTCGTCAAATCCTTAGTTAGTTTGCAGCCCTAAATGTTTGTCTCATCAAGATTTTGTTGCAATTTTCCCAACTCTTTGCTATCATCGAGGTTTTCAAGATTTTGAGGGGAGGGTTTCATAATTTTGAGCACAGAAAATAAATAGGAAGATTGGAAATTAAAAATGCATTAGTGATAATATATATATATATATATATATATATATATATATGTCACCATTATATTATTAGAATTTTGCAAAAGTGAAATATATGATTGGTGTTTTATAGTGAATTTTGATATTTAGGTGATTATTTGAAAATTTTAGGAATAAGAGTATTAATTTTATAAATAGTTAAGATTTATATGAGAAATTTAATTTTTAAAAATACATAAACTATTATTAGTTGTAATATGCGATGATTAGAACCCCCTTAATGTAGCCTTGTTAATTCAAAATGTATGCCACTTTGATACTTACTCTAGCTAAGAGACCAAGATCTTCCATTCAAATCCCTATATTTGTTCATTTTTAAAGCAATAATGAGATAACATAACTTCTCTATAGACGCTTTTTCTTTCTTTATTTTCATCCACAATGATCACTAATTATAATCCCACATAGATGATTAATTATTCTGTGCAGACGCAGAACGTCGTCCGGAGACCAACCAGAATACGCCACGTCACCCCTTTCGCTCGGTATTGCTCGATACCGCTTGATATTGCTGACGTGACGCATTCTGGTTAGTCTCCAGACGACGTTCTGCATCCGGTGTCTGCACAGAACAATAATATAATCAAGAAATATCCATCCTCTCTGTGTGGGTAACATAAATATTTTGGTTAATTTTAAATTTTTCTATTGTTGAGATAGGAAGAAATCTAATATTCAAAGAGAATTTAATGATGCAATTAAAATAACTGATAATGAGAAAAAAAAAATTAATGAGGTAAGATGATTGAGAAAAAAATTGAATTATTTCAGAAAGAAAAGCACAAAATAAAGAGGAAAACCCTAAGAAAATTGAACACCACTATAAATTCATGAGATCTACTTAACTTGAATAATTTTGGAGAAAAACATGCACATAAATTAACACACCATAATCATCACTTCAGTTGCATATAATGGTTCTACAACGTCTTCCAAAACCAGGAAATCTTACATCACCTTGTTCATAATAGATCATATAATAGCTTAAGAGCAAAGTTTTTATCTGCTGTAGAGTAAAATGTCTGGATTTTTTATTCTACATAAGAGCACACGAATGGACAATCATATTCTTATCCGGCATCTCCAGAAGTGAAAATTGGTGCAGATATTTCATACAAGAACTCATAAATTTTGCAGGGGGAAGGAGTTTATTAGACCTGGAAGTCACTGAAGCCCCGGCGAGTTCGAAGAGGATGACAAGACAGAGAGGATGTCAGATACAGAAGCCATGGCACTTAGAGCTGCCTTCAAAACTTCCTGAGAACATCCAGGCTGCACTATATTTTTCACCTGTGACAATCATGAGAATCCAGGATTGATTGATGATTAAGATGGTATTTATTTCATTCATTCACATGGTAATGCAGCAATACAAGAGATGGTTTATTTATCTGTCCACTGTTCAATAACAGAACTATCTATTTGAGCTACTTATTAGGAGAAAAAAGATAGATGTTAGAGAGAGATAGAGAGAGTCCACAATCATAATAAACTCAAGATTTACGTGGTTCAACTTTGTAGCCTACATGCACTATGCAAGAAGATTCCACTATGAAGAGAGTCTCAATTAGGATAGATTATTACGTACAGCGTTCGAACCGTCCGGAGGCGAATCCGGACGCGCCATATCACCCAGATGCACCGGATAAGTAGCGCATCCGGATTCGCCTCCGACGAATCCAAACGCCTCACGTAATAATTTTTCCTCAATCAGACGTAGGGGATCCAGATTTCTTGCATATGGGGCTTGCATTTATTATTATGGCAAATGAGTGGACGGGATTGAATGCAGAAAATAAGGTGTTGCACTTTCCCCCTCCATTTTGAACTATATGAATAAATGTTATAAATGAAAAACATGCGCACATTTTCTATTCTACAATCCCCTCTTTCCCAACATCAGATGAATATATCCTTGAGTTTTGTGCGATCATTTCGTAAAGGTTGATCAATGACATCAAAGTAGAAGGGAAACAACAAGCTTCTAGCATTGCTGAGGAGGGTGAAGAAGGCGATGGTCCATACAATATGATTGACTAATTGTAATTTTAAAAAGTGTATATTAAGTCCTATAATATTATATTATTGCTTAGTCCTCTTTAGACACTTCTCCAATTTATATCCTCCAACTCAACTTTAGAAGTTATATAATTATTCTTCAGTACAAGAAATTTAAGATACTAACACCAGTTGAGCCTAAATATTACTGTTCTAATTTATTATTAGCATGATTATTAATTCAAACGCATTAAAGTGGGATATCATATCTTAAGCCATTAAACTTCTAAATATGGTCTCAGTTCTTCCAAAGCTTCAATTTAGTGGAGGTCACATCAATCAATTAGAAAAGTATCAATGAAAAAAAAACCTCATTTTAAGGAAAACACTTAATATTGTAAGAATCTAAAAAATACAAAATATATGAACTTAATATTGATCATTGATGCAATTATATTGTGATGAAAACAGTTTGGTCACTCTACAAATAGAATAAAAAGACCATAAAAAAGGAATAAGTGTCATATTATCTACTGAACTCCACCACTGAAGTCTGCTGACATTAACCTAGCGATGATAATCACAAGCCGGTAGGATCAAGTTCTAGAGGAATAATTCAAGTGTAACAATGCAATAGGAAGATAAAAACAAGAAGAAGCACAATATCAGGGGCAAAGGAGCATGGGATAAAGGAATGACTCCAACCCAGTCTATTCGAAGAAGTGTTAATGTAAATACAAAATGATTGAGGTCACCGAATGAATAATAAAATAATCCAAAATTTTGAGTTGGATTGGCAAAATCAAGCTGAAGCCAAGAAAAAAACACAACGAACGGTCATGTTTTGAAAAATAACATAGCCATGATACTTTAGATCAGGATATCTACATGGATACAACTCACTGGAATTTTTAAATATAGAACACATTATCGAGAAAAAAATAGCATAATAAAAGCTTATAAAACTTAAAGAAAGCATATGTGAACCTTATCCAGATATTCTTGTAGTAATTTAATCCGCCCCATGTAATCATGATCTTCCACAGATAATGTAAATGTCTTAGCATCAGCACCATCTGCATCAAACTGAAGTGGTCCGGGGTTTCTGTAAAGATCATCCAGCAAAAAGCCAGATGCATTGCGTCTCAGCAACCTGAAAAGGATATTCATCAAAAAAACACAGAAGAATAGATCAATCTTATAAGAAGTTTTGTTATAAAAAATGATTTAGATATAAAAATTTGAAAAATTGAAAAAGATATAAAGGGGCCCGTAAGAATTTTATGAAAAAAAAATGATGCAAATAATTTAACTTATTGTAATTTATAATATATACAAAGTTGGAAAGTAAATGTTTGAAAATGTCTCACATTATCAGAAGCTAGTTGGAAAATCGATTTATTTTTATATCTCCTTCCTTATAAGAGTTTTGAGTTATAGGAAGTTGCTCAATGTATTTTTAGATATATTAATAAGCCACATGGAAAAGCACTACTATATACAAAGAGTAAACATCTTATTTTACCATGTAGGGTTAGGTATTTTAGAAGGTGGGAAGCCAAATGTATGAAAATTGACCAAGACCCCATGCACCATTTCATTTTTGTATATATTTAGGCTGAGTTGTAATTACAATAGATCTCAACTACCTTTTTGCAAAACCCAGCTGCATTTATGACCATTCACTATTATTTATTGTTTGATGATTGGTGTGTTTATATTTGATTGCACATTCGAACTGCATTATTTCATAGGATTCTTATTTTATTTTGCTTTGGGGTGGCTCGGACGGAGTCCTCGTTAGGCTCTTAGGATGATAAACTTTCTACAAAGATAAAATTTTCTTAAAACAAGATAAAAATGAACAAAAGACTTAAAATCAATCAACTTTTTAAAACTAATGCATGATTATTCTTGTGTCAATCTTTTAAATGTAATTAATGTATCAAACCTAGCCACTTCACAGTGACTATTGGTTAGTTCTGATTAGCCCTACCCATGTATACAAAGCCTGAGTCAAATCATATATATATTTTTGTCACATAGAGGGATAGTTTACTTTTGCATAACATAGTACCATACATGGTCGCTTAAGGTCCATCTCCCTTCTATGCCTCCCACCACTCTTTTATTGGCATATGATCGAACTTCATGGATTTGAAATGCTAGGTTGGAGTTTAGCTGGTACCCCTCTTCAGAGTAGAGTGGTAAATCCAGATCGGGGCTGCCTAGATCCCTGGTGGGGTTTAGGTTATAAGTCCCCTCGGTGTCTTATATTAGTTAGGTTATGGTTGTTAGTACCGAGTATACAATACGTCCTTTATAAATCTAAGGAAAAAGGCTGGCAGTATAGGTATATCATTGTACGCCTTATCATTGACTATGTTTTTTATTCTCGGGAGGCTATAAATCTCACACATCCGCGTTACACTGATAGCGTCGTTTCCATCTTTCTCTCATGCATGCTTGGTATAAGATGACTCTCGTGATTTCACCTCTTTTGACTGGCCGAGTGAATATATGTTCTTTGCATGTTGAATAGAACAATTGAGCCTATCTTCATTTGGATTAGGAGAGCCTAGATATTCCACTATGTGCCAAACCTACACCAACAACAACAATGACAGCATCAAGCCTTTGTCCCACTACATGGGGTCGGCTACATGAATCCTTTTTTTGCCATTGTGTCTTGTTAAAAGTCAAATTCTCATTTAAATCTAATAAAGAAGGATCATTTTTAATATTTTCTAACCAAATCTTTTTAGGTCTACCTCTACTTTTCTAAACATAAGTCAAATCTAATACTTCAACTTTCCTAACCGAGTCATCGAAAGGCCTCCAGTTAATATGACCAAACCATCTAGGGCGACTCTCTCTAACCTTATCTTCTACTAGAGCTACTCCAACCTTTTCACGTACATGCTCATTTCATATCCTATCTCTAAGGGTAAAATCACTTATCCACCTAAGCATCCTCATCTCTACAACACTTAACTTAATATTATGCTTCTCTTTTAATGGCCAACATTCGGCACCATAAAGCATTGCAGGTCTCACCACTATCTTATAGAATTTTCCCTTAAGTTTGAGGGGGACTTTTCTATCGCACAATAAGCCCGATGCATTCCTCCACTTCAACCATCCAACTTGAATTATGCTGATAATATCCCCATCTATTTCACCATCACTCTGAACAATAGATTCAAGATATCTAAAATATGTACTCTTATTAGTGACTTAATCGTCCAAAGTCATAATCCCCTCACTAGGTCTATTGCTACTAAAATTGTACTTTATATATTTAGTTTTAGATATACTCAAGCAAAAACCTTTAGATTCTAAGGTTGACCTCCATAATTCAAGTTCACCTTCAACTTTATCTCTATTCTTATCAACAAGAAGAATATAAACTCCATCTCTAGTCTTATCAACAAGAAGAATATCATCAGCAAAAAGCATACACCAAGGTACATCCTCTTGCAAATGTCTAATGAGGGCATTCATGACTAAAGCAAAAAGATATGGACTTAAACCTGATCCTTGATGTAATCCAACCGAAATAGAAATTTGGTCAAACCACCTAGTGCTTGAACACAATTAATAGCCCCATGCATGCATATCTTTAATGATTTGAATATAAACGTTAGTAACTCCTTTCTTTTCAAGAACTCTCCATGGCACTTCTCCTGGAACTTTATCATATGCTATCTCTAAATCAATAAATATCATATGGAGATCATCTTTATTCTATCTATATTTCTCCATCAAATCTCTCATTAAATGTATGACTTCCATAGTAGACCTACCGGCATGAATCCAAATTGATTTTGAGAAACATTAGTATCAACTATGTGCCAAACCTAAAAGAAAATAAAATAACATCCTCAATCGAGAGTATTCTTAGGTCGAGGCCTAAGATGCAATTAACCACGGGAGCTTGCGCCTATGCGGAACCGATACCCACATCAAATAAGCCCCATTCGAGCTGATGTGTTGAATGAGGAAAATCACGTGACTATCTAGTTATACATATTATTATAGATCGGGATGTGTAAGAGGAAGCCACTATAATTAGTACCTTAAGTATAGTCATTATCATCACCATTAGATTTAATCCCAACTATTTGTATTATTATTTTTCATTCCTATTGAATATTGCATGAGGTGTTAAACATATTCTTCATAAATCATTTTGAACTTCTTCTATCTATGTTGCCCAATTCTACTGCATTTTCTTTTCAATACTAAAGTTATCTAATCATTTAATGGTGCATTCTCTTTTTGCTGTGCTAAAATCACTTAAGTTTATTTTCAACAACCTTATAGTCAATAAATGCTGCCCCAGCCATCCCCAATATAATCATTAATTATTTCATCATTCCTATTTTTGCCACATATTCATTTTAATATTTTGAATGTTGACCAATAACTTGTTATCAACTTTTCTATATGTCAATATTCAGAACCATATAACATAACAAGACTAATTATAATTTTATAAAATTTACCTTTAAGTCCTCATGATATCCTTCTTATCAAATAAATACCATCGTAAGATACTTCACTATTTTAAACACCCAACCGTACAACAACAACAACATTAAGCCTTTATCCCACTACGTGGGGTCGGCCTATTAGATTGGAGATACCATTTTAAATTTAAACACCCAACCCTAACTACAAAAATTATATCATTGTTTAAATTTAACTCTTCTATATAATAGACTTAAGATACTTCAATTTATCACACCTAGTAACATCTTATCTTCTAATAATAATAATAATTGATAATTATTAATATCACTCTTATTAAAATTACATCTCATATATATATTCATTTTGTTCTATTAATTATAAACCTTTATATTCTACATATTTTCTTTATTTTTGTACCTTTTAATTTTTTTTAATGCAAGTCTAAATGACTATAATAGTAATTTTTAAAAAGCACATGCGATGACAGCAATTTGAAATAACTTCATGAACAATACATACATATATATATATATACACTCAATTTTAATCTTTAATGTAATCTTACTATAATGTAATCAATAAATGTAATCTTACTATAATTTTTCCCAACTACTACCACTAGCCAATGCTCCATCATATATATATTTTCTTGTAACATACTTTTGACACATTTTTTTTATTTAAGCTAAAAGTAATCAAATCTCATAAAATCAATTAAAAAATATGAAGATCGTTTCTAAGCTTTCTATTCATTTTCATTAATTGTCTTAATAGAAAAAATAGTTTCGTAATAGTCTTCCAGTCACGAAACTAAATTGATTTTCTAAAACCAACATAAATTTTATACATTCATATTCTATTACTCTATCGCATAACTGAATTTCACAACTCATATGTTTGATTCCTCTATGGCCACCACAACTTCCACAACCCCTCCATTCTTAAGCAGTGGCCCTAAAATGCTTCTCATCTAATTATTTGGCATCCTCATATCCTTGAAATTCCATTGAAAAGAGTTGTTAACCAAGACATAGGAATATCACCAAAAACTCTCAAAATCTCAATATACATATCTCATTTGGATCTAAAGTATTACATTTATGTATATTTTTCATAACAAAATATACTCCATTTTTTTAATAAATTTATAATATATCTTATTTTGTTCATTATACTCTTCTAAAATAATCTTTTTATAAAATTTCCAGCTCCCTACACGTGAATGTTTAAATATATCTTAAAGATGTTATAAAAACAATGAAGACGTGAATGATCATATAGCTATAAGAGAAAAACATAAAGCTAAGAAGAAAATTTTAATGAAGCAAAACTGTGATCAATGAGATTTTATGAATCCGAAATGCTGGATAAAAAAGACTTCACAGATATGATGGATGCGACGGAAATAAAATTATTAAGATAACTAACTGAGTCGTATGAAGGATGGAATGGAAAACAACCACAAATAGTATCGAAATAAAACCAACTAAAATTGAAGTTATAAAAATAGATACGTATTTTTGTACGTAAAAAGAAACCAGAATGTGCAAATAAAAAAGAGGGAAAATAGAGCCAATGTATATATGTCAGTTCAAAATAATATGGCTTAAAGTTTAGCAAAAAGAATCTAAATACACTGAACTTACCACCAAAAGCAGCACTTAACAAATGATGATTGGAAAAGCATTATTATAGAGCTGACCCTATATAATTGGGCAAAAGCTAAATACGAAGATGATAAAGCTTTTGCTAACTACATAAAAAGAGGTCAATACTGACCTCAACTCAATTTCATGGAATTTAAAATGCTATTTAGAAAGCATACTCGTATGCTTTTCCTTTCAAATCAACAGAAGCAGGATGGACAGCAGGTTTCCCTATTGGACTTATGCCAGGTCCACGAGACCATCTCTTTACAGTCATCATTGCCTAACAGCAACAAAACAGAAGTAGTCTCATGTGGTCTGTATTATAAACATTGTAAGTTAATAAATATCATATTATAAAGGAGATGAACAGATAATATAACTGTAATTGGCGCAGCACCACATTTCCACTTATTCACAGGGCTTTTCAGGTTTGTCACAGTAGCCATGTAGCCATTAAGACCAGCTGCAAGAATATGGTAACAGATGTGCCCAAGAACCTGTGACACCTCTTATTCTTTAAATTAATTTATGATAACATAAATTTAAAACGAAGGAAAACTACAAGAAATTTAAACTTACATAGGCATAGTCACAGTCAAACTTTGAAGGTAAAGAGCCCCGAGCTTGATAACCAAAAAAGTGACAGATTGCATTAAATTTCTTTCCTTTATATGTTCCTTCTTTCTGTAATAAACAAGGTTAAATATAAAAAAGGTGACTCTGGAAAGTACCAATAAAATGATACAAATTGAAAATTTTTGGCAGGTTCAAGACTTATGATAGTGTAAACACGAGGGGAATAACATCAAGCACTATGACTAATTTATCATGTTAAGAAAGAACAATAAGACATAGATATTAGAAAGTAATTAATATAATTATAGGTTACATCAACTGTTCTCCTAAGGATAATGCATAATTTTAGCCCTAAGGGCCCAATAAAACAATGCAAAAGAATCAAAACAAAATCCAATGTTCTTTAAAAGTTTATCCGCTAAGAGTAAGGCACAACATGCTCACCGTTCGCTTTTTCATTTCATTCTCCACCAAATGAGCCAGAAGCTTTTCGGTTTCGATCTATGCACAACCAAGAGTGTAATTTACAAGAAAAGGTAATTAAGACTACCAGTTACACGCAACAGAATAAATTTACCTGAGACAACTGTGCTGAGTCATCAGATTCAGGGTGAAGAAGCAACTGCAACATGATAGCTTTAAATATAAACGCAACAAAATACATTTAAACCAGAAGCATCTCATCCTCAAGTACAAGACCAGACCTGCTTCCTGATGAATGGCGGCAAAAATTCAAATAAGGCAGATGCCCAGGGAGAAAGATGGGTGGATATCTTCTCAGCTGAAATACCTTGACCATGAAGAGCATGAATTTCCTGTAATAATTATAGCTACCCATGCAATCACGTTGATATAACATAAGCAGAGAATTATGAAAACAACATGCTGCTTCTGAAATGTCTAATCAAGGAATCCAACCCTTAATTAGCAGAATACCTGCAAGAGAGCATACAGTTCGGGAATACTCTCTACCAAACCCTCTGGGATAAGAACCACCCCATGATACTTCTCTGCCATGGAAGCATAATTAAAGCAGATTAGAAAATTAGAGAATGGTCAAAATGGTCTTTAAACTATTTGAATGGAGTCATTTTAATCAAAGGCTACTTAATGTGTTAAATTCAGTCTCCTGACTCCTGACTTAGCAAATATGATCCAGAGTTTAAAAGCCAAGAGATTATTTTGGATCAAATTTAATCAATGGACAAAATTGGACACATCGGATAATTTAGAACAAAATGTCATCCCATAAATAGTTCAGAGACTATTTTGAAAATTTTCTCATTACAAAACCAAATTTTTGGTTCGCCTAAGTCTACACAGAAAACCTAACAGATAGCTGTTAAAACGCAATACAAAAACAAAAACAATCAAACCTAGCTCTGCCCTGGCTTGAACAGCGTTAGAGATCTGATTTGTGATATCAAAGAGAGTAAGTTTTGAGGCAGTTACCTCCTCACCAAAAATAACCTGGCAACATGATGAATCCAAATTAATTCATAAAATGTTAAGAGAAATATTAACGTAGCATGTCGGAACAGAAAGCTATACCAAGTTTGGATGAGATTGGAGAGCACATTCTAAAGCTACATGAGAAGCTTTGCGGCCCATCAAGCGAATAAAATAATAATACTGCAAAATAAAATGTAAAACATCATGAAGTGAAGAAAAAATTCAAACAAACCAGGACATCTTATGGAAAAATACGCAAGGCATGAAAATTGTGAATAATGGAGTTGAAACATTAGCTCTTGATAAACATTCTTTCTAGCACAAAAAACACAATCTCACAGACACGTAAGATTGAATTTTCAAAATGATCTTCTTAATTAGATCTCATACTGGCAACAGCATAATGAAACTTTACAGTCATATCTCGACAACAACGATAATTACACCAAGGGCAGTAGGCATACAAGCTATTCCATAATGAACTAGATACCTTTTCAGCTGATAGAGCATCAGTACATACATTGCTTATAAGTTGTGAGTTAACCTGTGAAAAGTAAAGCAACAATAGTAAGTAAATATTGTTGAGAAGGGAGACGTAATTAATAGTGAAGCAATCTCTTGTAATCAGATTTCAAAATCAATACAAAAATATAAAGGTAATTAGCCATATTCATAAACATGGAAAACTACCAAGCGAAGCTCAAATAAGTACAAAAAAAAAAAAGATGATGAAAAAGAAATCATTATGGGCATATGAAATAACTGCAAATTATCATGCAAGTTAAGATAGAACCAGGTCAAAAACACTAAAATGAAGAAGACAGTATTCTCCAAGCGCAGGCAAGAAATTATAGAAGAAGAGTATTAAAAGGGTACATAACCATCGAGGTTTTATATGTTATATGGTGAAGTAAATTTATATATGCATTTTTAGTGCGTTATGGTTTTCATACCTTACATATAGTGTCAAACCCGACATTTGCCTCCACAAACTGGTTTCTAAGGTCTCCATTCAGTGTTACGGGAACCCCAACCACCTGCCAGTAAATTCAAAGTTCTCAGCCATCAGGAAAAAATGGAAAAAAGATTAAGCACAAAATATAAGTATCGATGAACATGGCTCAAAAAGCAAATTATGAAGTTAGGCACCCATGAAAATCAGTTAAGGAGCCATGTTATGGCGTGAACTTACACCTAAAATGCATTGAAGCATAATCAAACTAACAAAGTTTATATGCAATATAAACTAAGGACCTGCAACATTCCGTAACATTTAGATACTCTGGCTTGTCAATACCTTTGTTGGACATTTTGAGTCTGCAAAAGTCTCAGCAAGCTGCGCAGCATCTGTGTTAGATGTAACTCCTTGAGAAGGAAAAAAAAAATAGAGTCAGCTGCTTAAATTATACTAGAAAGAAAATAGTAGAACAAAATCAAGAACTCGATCACCTCCAATTATAACAAGACCATCCAATTTCAGGGCTTCACATGCAGCCTTTGCTGCATTAACCTGCTCAATAGTCCGGATTTGATCAACGGTTCGTCCAAGCAAATCATAACCACCTTGAGAATTAAAAAACAGAGAATTTAAAACATGTTGAATGTCAAGATCATATAACTGAGAATCATCGAAGAATCTCTTAAAAAACCTTGATTCTTGTATGAGGAAAGAACTTCATCTGTGATCTTCAAGATCTTCTGTGCAAATAAGCCTTCAGTACCACCTATATGCATGGAGACGAGACGGAAAAAAAAAAAAACAGATCGGGCATCATCAAAGCTGCACGTCAATATCCAGCAATTCACATTTCATTTATTTGCTTATAAATTAATTACAACATAAGTGTGCCTATCAAAATATTTGTTATTGAACAAAGAATATGTTGGGAATAAGAATGAACTAAAACGATTAAGGAAATTACATGAATAAATTATTGGAATAAGTGAAAAGTTAGCAGAATGATTGTTCTTTAAAAACCTTAAGGGTTAGGAACAATATAACAAATACCTAGAATATGATAAGCAATTTTCATGGATGTGAAACATAACAACTATCTGATAGGGAATAGAAGCTCTTTTCACCAATTTCAGCTGATGAAACTAAAAAAATGAGGAGAAGAACACCCACAAACAAATTTTATTGAACGATTATGCAAAGAAAAGCAAGATACAATGGGATCCTCAATTGGAGAGGAGGATCCGACTCTCCCAAATCTCTAGCCATCGACTAGAGCCCAAACACCCTAAGAACACTTAATTTTCCAGCAAACAAGCGATTTCCCAACCCTAGCAAAATTTTCCCCTTAAAGCACACGAAGGAAATCTCAAAATAGATCCCCCCCTCTCCTCTCTTAAATTTCCCTCCCAAACCGTATTAAAAACATCATTCCAAACAGCTAAAGATGGGGGACGACAATCACAGGGGCGGAACTCCTGTTCCGCCTCAGATAGACTTGGGTTGGCCCTGTATGGACCGGTCCAACGACGGGTCCAACAATACCTCCTTCCCAATGACCCACCTTGTCCTCAAAGTGGAAGAATGGAAATTGATATTTCATCCTCTCGTACGGCTCCCAAGTGGCATCATAGTCGGGTAGGTTCTTCCACTTAATCCAACACTTCCTTGATCCCTCCTTCACCCTTCATACCCCTTTCAACTCTAATGGTTAACACCACCTCTAGATACTTTGTCAGTGTTGCCAGTAACTCTGAATTAGTTGTATGATCCCCAATAGCTCCCCTCAGCTGGGAGACATGAAACACTGAGTGTATGGTAGCGGTTCGGGGTAACCTCAATCGGTAAGCCACAAATCTGATCCTCTCCAATATCTCGTAAGGGCCAAAGTATCTTGGTGTCAGCTTTTCATTTCTCCTGTTCACTAATGTCCTCTGTCTGTAAGGAAGAAGCTTCAAATAGACCCTCTCTCCCACCTCAAACTGGATATCCTTCCTATGCTCATCTGCTAGTTCTTCATGATTTTTTGAGCCCTCTACAGATGCCTTTTTTATTCCTCCAACACCCTGTCCCGCTCCTCCAAATATTATTCCATAGAAAAAATTAGTGTGTTGCTCTACCCAAAATGCACCAGGTGAGGTGGATACCTTCCATACAACACTTTAAAGGGAGTCATCTAGGATGTCGAATGATACGAAGTGTTGTACCAGTACTCTGCCCATGATAGCCACTTGGCCCACAATCAAGATGTCTTTGAAGCAAAACATCATAGGTAACTCTCCAAGCTCCTATAAACTACCTCTATTCACCCATCTGTCTGAGGGTGGTAAGCAGTACTCCTCTTCAGTACTGTCCCCTGCATCTTAAACAACCCTCATGAAAATTGGTTTTCGAACTCTGAAATCTTCTCCACAATCTAATTTTGATTGGCATATCTCCCCTTCCAATACTTCTACTTTTCTTTTAGCCATAGGTACCCTGAATTGATGCTCTGATACCAATTTGATAGGGAATAGAAGCTCTTTCCACCAATTTCAGCGAATGAAACAAAAAAATGAGGAGAATGCCCCCAAACAAATTTTACTGAAAGATTATGCAAAGAAAAGCAAGATGCAATGGGATCCTCAATTGGAGAGAAGGATCTGGATCTCCCAAATATCTAGCCGTCGACTAGAGCCCAAATACCCTAAGAACACTCAATTTTTCAGCAAACAAGCTGTTGACTGTAACTGCTGCATAAGAACCAAATTTCACAGCCGACTCACCCAACACTTTCATTCGGACCAAACCGGACCAAGCCGGCAAACCCTACGACAAAAACTACACCAAAACTGCCCACGATCGCACGACCGTCCCCTCTCACGATACAAAAATGACCTTCTCTCATTTGGTTGGCTCTCACGCATACAAAGAAAAAGAAGAAGTTTTTTTCGGAAGACTCACCTCAGAAGAACGAAGCCCTCTTCCGATCTCCCTCTCGTTCGCACATAGCCGCCGCCTCCTTGCAATCCGTCGCTCTGGTTTTCGACTTTAACCTCGCGCCGGACGACCCCACAACCAAAGCCAACGTCGATCTTACATACGACCTCCGACCAGCCTCCTCCGACCTGACCTTCTGCGTTCAACACCGCCGGCCTCCAAGCCTTCGACGCCCGACACTGACTCCGGCCTGCCTCTTCCCGCAGGCCTGATTGTCGTCGACGTCGACCACACCGCCGACGAGCCAATCCGACGCCGCCTCCGACCCGAAGCCCTAGCCTCCCATGCGTGACTCCCGTCCGTCCCCGGCTCTGTCCCGATCCCTCTCCTTCCTCTGTTATATATTATATATTATATATAAGATATATATTATATTATATAAGATATATATTATATATTATATATAAGATATATATTATATATATAAGATATATATTATATTATATAAGATATATAATGAAATTAAAGAGAGAGAGAGAGAGAGAGAGAGAAATCAATTTTAAATAGGTATGAAGATTTGAAGGAAGTCCCGGGGTTGATCCGGTCCCCCGAAGCCCTTGGCCGTCGAGTTAATCCGGCCGAGGTAGTGCAGACACCGATGGACTCGTTTGCTCTCCCAAATCTCCTCGCCGTTGATTCGCTCCGGCCGAGTCGAGCACTCTCTTACCTCCCGGCATCGGGGAAGGGACGCCGGAAGGCTGCCGGATTTTCGAGGGGACAAAATATTTTTTTAAATTTAAATTAAGTTGTTTAAATTAGCAGGTCGATCGTCCACATTAGAAGATTTGAAGACTCTTTTATGGGATCGATTTGCTCTCCCAAATCTCCTCGCCGTTGATTCGCTCCGGCCGAGTCGAGCCACTCTCTTACCTTCCGGCATCAGGGAGGGGATGCCGGAAGGCTGCCGAAATTTTCTCTAAATTTTGGGACTTAGCCAAAATTTTGAAATGAATGGAAAATGTTCAATTGCTCATTTAATTTTAAAATAATTATAATATTAATTATTTAATAAATTAAAATAAGGAAAAAGGGATTTCCAAGCGAGCATCGACAATCAACTACAATCTTCATCCAATCATCGAGAGCAAATCATCGACAACCAATCATCTACAACAACGATCATCAAAGCTTCTGAAGACTCAATCTACTCGCCGTTGATTCGCTCCGGCCGAGTCGAGCCACTCCTTTACCTCCCGGCGTCGGGGAGGGGACGCCGGAAGGCTGTCGAAATTTACTTATAAATTTTGGACTTAGTAAATTTTGGAAAATGCGAACTTAATTTGAAACGAATTTAATCATTTTAAATGATTTAAAATCAATGAATAATCATTCCAATATAAAATAAAAATGAAAGGGATCTACACTCTCAAGTCAAGCAAGAGTTTCTAATTAATTCGAATCTATAAAATGACAGGGATGTAAAATGTTTTTGCTTGCCTAAATCATTAAATAAATGATAGTGCATATATTAGTGGCTTATAAGATAAATTGTGTCAATAGAAAGTGACACAATCTCATTTTAAAAATTCAAGGAAATTAACAATTGATTTTGATTTGAGTTAATTATTCAAGAAAATTATGATATTATATGAAATCAATGAATATTGATTTAATGCATCTTTTAGCCAAATCAAGATCATGCCACTATAGTCTTTACTTAAAAAATATTTATCGTACATCTCTATCTATCTTATCAATGTATGATTGAAATGGTTCTTTAAGAAATTTGAGAAATCTTATTCAAACTAAGAACCTTAGAGTTGTTTTTAGACTCTTCCTATTGGATAAATATCTCCCAACAGATAAACAATAATTTTAAGAAGATCTATTCAAAGCATGATGTCAATGCCAGGAGATGTCACATTTGATTCAAATACATTAGATCACTCATTTGATCTTGTTGATTTAGAAATCTTAGATTGGCGCTACCGGATCCGCAACATGTATACAAGCGGACAGAAGACATTCGTAGGCCCTTAAATGAAATCCCGGGCTATTTTCTAAGAAAAAATCACTTGCGCAATGGATCATATTTAAATATTTTAAAATGCCCCTTATGTATTAAATATGATCTTTTAAACTAATTAAATCCCTGCATGTGCTCCGGTTAATGCATTAAAGTTACAAACATCAATGACCGAGAATGCTGCGCAGGGTCAAATGCTACAACCCGTATATGCTCCAATTGTTACATCTAAGTCCTAAAATCCAACAATTCGAGAATGCTGCGTGGGTCTAATATTCAAGTTTCATCCTCCTCGAAAGGACTGGAGTCGATATGACTTAAATTACAAAATGCCTTCCAAAATCCTACAAAAAATACACGTGACTTTGAAGTCACCCCGATGATGGCCGTGTTGATCGAAAATCTCAACCGGAGGGGTCAAATTTATAATCAAATAAAAGTTCAAATTCTTGAAATGAAATATATCACCTTAAAATTAAAATTAAAAATCATCCACCTCCCGCAATCGTTTGTCGAGGGCGATAAATGTAAAATTAACCTCAGCTCACAAAGAGCAAATGTATATCGGGTGTATCACTACGATTCATCCTCAAATAGTCTCTTGCCAATAGGGACGTGGCACGTGCCCTCTGATCGGGTGGTTTCACCGCAAAATGGCACCATTATATTACGATCACGGCCAAAGCCCGTATGTTCCCTAAAGGTGTCAAACCCTTGAGCGATGAATCATAGGGTATATTCGATAGACATAAAGCCCTCTATGAGCTAAGGTGAATTCAGATATATCCCCTTAGACAAATATCAACCCAGGTCTACAAGGTATTCTTGGACGAAGCAACCCATGGCTGCCGACAAGGTGTCTTCTGTCAGGTTGGGTCGACTACCTCCTCTGACTAAGTAGACTAGGGATCATGACAGCCCGGGACGACGGAACCATGGGATCTTGATCGGGCTCGTCTTCATTCCCCCCAACATCAGTTTTAAGTTTGTGGTGATAAACTCTAAATTTCAAATTATCCAAACTCAAAATTGAAACCCTAAAATTGTTGCTATTATATGATAGATTTTTTAACCTATATAACTACTTTAATGACTAGCCTTAATCGGAAGTTCTCTCCTATTATCGGGAGGTGTAATTAACTATAGGGGCTTGCGTCTATAGGAAACCATAACTCAGATAAAAAAGTCCTCACTAAATGAGGGCGAAATCTCTGGGTAGTGTCTTATCTAAAACCCAATATGCCTTCTAAAAATTCCCCCGGAACCTAATCTCGTTAAAACTCTCTATCGTCGTCGTCACACAAACACTTAAAAATAAATAGACCGATGGCGCAGAGAGGCCGGGATCACACATCCAAAATGGAATTTTCGGAGCCCACACAAGCGATGCTCCAACCCTAGCAAATTTTCCCTCCAACACCCTATCCCGCTCCTTCAAATATTATTCTATAAACCGGTCTAGTCACCATTCCAACAATATTACTCAACATTAGTTGAAAATCAAACAATGCCTGCTTATGGGTGATATTTTGATGTATTATAGAAGAATGTGGATATAAACGATGGTGTACTCTTTAGAAGTAAGTTTGGGCGGCTAAAATGAAGAAGTTCCACATGAGTTTCTTGCAATAAGAGAATCTCACGAATAATTGAAAGAAAAATTTTATGAAGTAGCAATTAGATAAGCTATCCTATGCAAATCAGAATGTTCGAATATGAGAAGTCAACAATAGCCAAGCTAAATGAAACAAAATTGACTATGTTAAGATTAATGTACAATAAAATTAAGATTGATAGGCTAAGAAATTATTATATAAGCGTATGGTGGAGTAACACCTATTGATGATAAGGTAGCAAAATATTAATGTAGCATGTAAAAGATGCACCAATAAGATGGGTGTATAAATTTAATGTACAAGAATTGAGGAGGAACATAGGCAGACTAAAAAAATTAATATAGCTATAGGTTGTGTAAAAGAACTAGGTTAATAGATTTTGCAGTTCAACTCTAAAAAGAAACGAATAGAAGATGAGGCTTAATGAAGCAAACCCGAAATAGTTAAAAAAAAAGGCTAATGATGATGGTGATGATGACAAAATACATAATAATTGGGCATAACAACTATTAAATAAAAGACCTTTCTTAAAAAATAATAATAATAAAGTGAGGAAAGCAAGCTTGTATTGAGAGGAGATAGAATATCATTCTAAGATTTTTGAAAAGTTTGAGTGATGCATTAATAGAAAAAAACGTATCCATCACCATCGTGCAAGAAAAATACATAACTGCAAAATATATATTTTACATTGTTCAGGTAACTATTCTTTCTATGTATTGCTCTTCGAGTATAAATATAAAACATCAACAAAATTATGGGGTTTGCCTTGAAAGATTGCAGTCTAAAAATGCTCAAAGGACTAAAGGAGAAATGGAAAAGACATGCAATAACATATGTATAGAAATCAAGAGTAGAAATACTTCAAAATGTACATCAAAATAAAGCCAAGGCTGGTTCACCAAGTCGCATTGATCACAATAAGCTAAATTTAAGTCAACTCTACCGGTTAGGAAAGGCCAATTCGCCACAAAAAAGAAGTCACCATGGTATGTGATAGTCTAGCCAGCAAGTTCAAGTAATCAAAGATGTTCGACAGATTTCCTTTGTCCTTAATGATACTAAGATCATTTGAAGTTGTCAAGGATAGTCGTCCAATTCATCAAATAAATTTGCCAAAAGCTTCAAAAAAATCCGGCAAAGCAAGTGAAATCGGCAGACAACTTCACTTAAATTTGTTCCTCACATAGAAGTCAACATCTGCACACTATGCAATAAAAAAGCTAAGTTCATTCATTTTACAATGAGCGCTTGTTAAGCCTTACAATATAGATTTTTTATACTATTTAAATATAAATTTTCTTGCCACATTGAGCCCCAACTCAAACCAATAAGTAGCAAGGCAGAGGATAAGCCTAACACATCAAATCATTAGCCATTCTATTAAAACCTAAGCTTTTTTCACTAAGTTTTTTCTCTCTCATCTTCTTCTCTCTGGCTTGATAAGTTTTTGTTAGTAAAGCTCTAGAGTAACCCACGAATAAATTTGGATCTAACAAAAGATGATTGATGTAATAGATTTGATGATCTCATTTCACCAAACATAAATAAGGGCTTAGAAAAAACTGTTCCAGTGAGTAATAGAAATTGTGATTACAATAACAACTATTACAAAACCTGAAAATAGTTTAAGACATGCATCCTGGGGAAGCTTAGTCAGTTGGAAACGTTATCCTTGACGGCACCAAATTTACCAATTTGAACTTCAGTTAAATCTACTTCTAGCACATGACAAACATTAATTTCTATAGCATAAAGCAAATGTATATTCAATGCTTACTATCAAGAACGCCATCAATATAAGATCTTTTATCCCAGCACCCAAGATTTTTCCTTCTTTGTTTCATTGTAACAGCTATTCAATATAAATAATATTTTCCATCTTAATGAATTGACTTATAAATATGACAAACAAGATACTTACCAACGAATCCAAGCAAAACACTGTTAGTATTGTGCACCTTCAGAGCATTATAAAGACCCCAAATAACATTATGTCCTCCTGGAGATTGCCTTCCACTAAACACAACGCCCACTCTGAAAGAATGTGATTAAAATATCACAACAGCAACAATTGGCCAAGAACATCCAAGGTCATCAAAAAAGCCAAATGAAACGTCTAAAATAATAAATCCCGTAATACAGACATATCTGTTATGGCACTTTAAACTTTTAGACAAACAAGTAAACCTAGTTAATAGGGGAAATATGTGTAGCTACAATTGTAGTGGTGATGATCAGACAACTGCCATTAAGAAAGAATAGGTAAAACATGAATGCAGACCTTATAGATGGATGCTCAGTTATGATCTGAGCATTTGGAACCTTGGATGTTCTCCTCAGAAAATGAGCCAAAGGCTGACCATATGTGTGTGGGAAAGCTTGGCTGATGACATGCGCACCAGCTGGATCTGCAGCAGTTGTTCCACCACCAAATTCAACCCTCACAGTTGTGCCCTGTATATGATAAAAGACAGGAGCAAGCATTCTAAAAAGGTGCCAAAGATTCATTATACGACTACATAGACAGTTGATTTCAAGAAACAAAAAGAAGGCACACAAGTTTATCTTGTTATCAATTTATAATAACCTCCAGTAGTGCCCCCTTTCTTTTGAGAAAAAATGAGAGTTCTTTTTTTTTTTAAGTTTGGTATTAAAGTGCCTCTAATTTTCATCTTTTGGCAAATAAGGGCAATTTGAATTAAGTTATTCATTAATCATCCTTTTAGTCAACTTCTTCCTGCTCCCATTTCTGAGTCCTACGCTTCACTACAATATCATCCCTTTGTTTCTATCAGTGAACTTGCCCACAACTCGCATGCCACCGATGTCAACAACAGGTCCCAAGATAACACTAGAGATTCTGTCAAGGGATCTCTTGTGTACTATCCTTGCATGATCCGAAACAAGATTCCAAGCAAGCAATTCGATGATGATTCAAGTCAACAAAGAAAAAAATTTGTTTGGCCCGCTCCAAAATCCAACGGTCCTAGTTCACTGATAAATGATGATCATTTAACCCAAAGAAAAATATTCAACCAACAGAAGGCATATTACTCAAACAAGGGTGCTTTAGTTGCACCTAAACAGGGTATGGGAGCTTGGGTTTGACCCGACTCATATTTGTAGCCCTAGGTTGTGCCAAACGAAGGAAAGGAGAGATGTGCACTTTAAGGTTGGGGACATGATTTATTTGAAGATCTGACCTTCCAGACAAAGGACTTTGACTCAATGAAGGAATGAGAAGCTCTCCCCCGCTACTTTAGGCCCTACGAGGTAGTAGAGCGCATTGAATCAGTAGCATATCGCCTGTGATTGCCACCGACTTCAGTCATCCAACCCATATTTCATGTATCACAACTGAGACAAGCCATTGGAAACCACACAACCTCGCCCCGCACTACTGATAACACTGTCAGAGAATATGGAGGTGAAAGGGGTGCGCCAAGGAGATAAGGGGATCAAGGAGATGCTAATCTAGTGGAAGGATTTACCAAAATATGAGGCGACATAAGAACCCTACAGTACTATTCAGAAGCAATTTCCCTTTTTTGAACTTGAGGACAATGTGACTCTTTGGGATGAGAGTATTGATGCAGTTGGCAGCAATAGTCTTGTTGTCCATGTGAGGCCTAGAACCTCCTTTATCACCTATAGAAGAAGAGGTTCTGGGAGGAAACTCTTTGGGAAAGGGGGGACTCTTTGGGAAAGATGTAAGGGGCATTTATTAGGGGATTTGAGCTGTTTAAGAGGGGAGATTATGGTGGGTTAGGGTTTTTTATGTGATATTTGAAATTTCTGCAGCAGTTTTTGTGAGGTGTTTGGGTTCCTAGTAGCTGCTAGTAATTGTGGGAGAGACGATTCACCTCTCGAACAGTGAATCAACTTGTATCTTGTCTTACTTTGCTTGCAAATTTGTAAAAACAGCTCTCTTTGTGTTATTTCTGGATCTATTGGAAATAAGTTGTTGTTTTTTATATTGTCATACGTTGTTTTGATCATTAAGACCTATCACTCGGCCACTCCATCGCTTGGCAAGACACTGGCCGAATGAATGCCCAAGAAACCCTTCCACTTTGTTAATTACTTGTGTATCTTCTTTAATTTTCTTATCTTTATCTTTTTAATTTGTTAGGGTACCTAAGGCACTATATTATTTAGATATTCTCTATGGCTTGTACTCTTGGTCTCGAAAATCTATTTTTGAACACTAGTATTAGTTTTATGTCTTATTATAAAATTTATGTTCCTATGGTTTTATATTTTAACAATCTTAATAATATCACTCTTTAATGCCTACTTGAATTGTTAGTCATGCATTTTGTAGATTCATATATTGATCCTTAAATTTAATATTGATCATACTATTATTATTGCATTGTTTCATATATCTTTTTGTTCATTTTTATTATCAGATTAAGCTTTAAAAACACATCCAATCATCATGTTAAGTTCCTCGTTAAATCTCATAATCATTTAAATCCTATATCTTGAAAATAACACTCAAACAGTTAACCAAAATTTAACTCAATTTAATAGATAACATTCCAAACAATAGTAAAGATGTAATACTTTTAGGATTTAGTAAATCCTACTTGTAGTCAAACAGCCCCCAATCTCAGTATGACTTATTAAAAAATAAATGTTTGGATAAAAATGAATAAATATTTTCATTCATCACAAAAAAAAAAAAAATCAATCTTTAGAATACAAAAAGTGATCCTTCAAAAGCAGCAAGATCACACTGACAGCTAGAAGCCAATAATACAATTTCATATTTTCAAATAATAATAGCCCATTTTCCAGGAAAAAAACCTTCATCTGATAAACAAGGCGTTGCGTCGAACAATCCGAAGCAGCATTACTTCCACTTTGTCCAACCAAGCCAGAAGAAATAAAGGGCAAAAAAACTAAATAAAAGAACAAAGAATTTCAACCTTGCTCATTCCAATCAATCTCATCGCCTAAAATGAAGCCAATAAAAAAATATTACAATTAACAAAACAACATGAGAAATGGAAAAATCGCAATATTCTCCCAATTGTCAGACAGACTAAAAGCAGCAGAGCCCTCTTGGATCCAAACAAAGACAGATACAGTATAAAAAAAAAAGAAGCAAACCAATCATCCGATCGAAACGAAGCGAGAAATTGAACAAGGCAACTCAATCAAGCAGCACACTAGCGATCAAGAGATAGACATGCAGTGGCACGAAGCAGAGATAAACCAAAATTCTTCAATATCAGAGATAGGAAACCGAGACCTCGAGACAGGGAGGGATCTCCGGCTGGTAAAGAGTTCGCTTCTTCTGCAGATCGGAGAGCTCGCGAGGAAAGCCGTAATCTGAATCCATCGCTTTCTGTTTACTTCTGCGACTCTGTCAGCCACTTCTGACAGGATAAAATAATTATAGGGTTTTTGTAACGTTTTTCAGTAGCAGGATAAGAGGATAACGAGGAAATCTTTTTTTTTTTCAAATAATCTGCGAGCTTGATTTGGGTGGGGCCCGATAGAATATTCGAAGGCTTTTTTTTTGGGGGAAATATTCCAATCCATAATTCAGTTAATATTATTATATTATAATCTTTTATTTAACTTGTTATTATTAAATAATATGTCTTAAGTGCATCACTAATTATTTTTTTTAATTTAAATGTTATAGTATATTAAATATTGAAGCATTGCTATAATTATAAATGCTTGATTAAGATTTTGTTTAGGTCAATTTAGGATTTGTTTGGAATGGTTAATTTTTTTATAAATTTGATTGTAAAATTGTGAAATAATAATATTTTTTTTATGATTGCAATAGAAAATAGTTGTCTATTATATAAAATTTTTGAAAGCTTTATTAATTATGTGTTGAATCTTATTGTATTAATCAATTGAGTTGGTATTGTTGACTTGAATCTCAATTCCATCACTCGAGCTCCCCAGGGGTAGTAGGGTGGTCTTCCTCATGCTTGGGTTCGGAGTTCGAGTGTTTTGTACACTATTTTTGAAGAAAAAAATCAGCTAATAAAGAAATAAATTAGATTTTATTTTATTCTTGTTTAATCTACTAATCAGAAATGAAAAAAATCAGCTAATTTCGAGTGTTTTTAATATAATGACCTATATATAATTAACTAAAATGTAATTAAAACATTAAATGAAGTTAACAAATATATTTGCTCAATCAATAATTTAATATTTTTGTTGCATATTACACGCATAATTTGGAGTGATAGTACTTTACAATGTGTGGTGGAGGCTGCTTGCTGGCCTATCAAAAAGGTTATCTTGATCTTAAAAATATACTATTCCACATATATAATTAAATTATTAATGAAGATAATGTACTAATTTATTTATTTTTACATAATATTTGATGTTTTTAATATTAGAAGGTTTGAAGATGCTTAAAATTTGGCAGTTTTAAAATTAGTTATTATTTAAGTGAATGATTTCACTTATAATTTCAGTTATAATTTTAAGGAATTTTGAATATATATATATATATATATAGCTTAAATTTATAAGGTAAAAAAAAATGCAACAAAGTCATCTAAGTTCTTGTACAAAAAATTTGAGAAGGTGAAAAAGCCTACGGAGCATCATCAAGAGTAGCGGAGCCATGAGGCCCAAATTTATTTTGACAAATTTTTCATCAATTTTTTCAAAAGGTGCTGCAAGGATGAAGCACCTTTTGAAAAAATAAATTAGATAAATATTCATTATGATATATTAAAAAATAAAGAATAAGGTAATTATTCAGATTTTTTGAGATTTTGCATTTATTTTTAGCTTTTATAATATTTTTTTTTTATAAAATATACAATAATTTTGAAATTAACATAGACAGTGAAAGAATCTCTAATTTACCATCTACTATCAATTGCTCCACATTTTTAAACTTTTTTTATAGATTTGTATGAGATGTCGTGTATATTGTTTGGTTCACCGTTATGCTTGGACTGCTAAATCTATAGGTAAGCTTCAACATAGCATTTTTTTACTACCGATGGTCATAACGATATAGTAGTTTTCATGCAAGCCATGAAGTACTTACAATTGCATATCTCATATGTCCGACTTTTTTTTTTAAATCTGTCATAAGACACTAAAAAGACTTGGTTAGAAAATATTAGGAATGACCTTTCTTTATTAGATTTAAACGAGAATTTGGCTTTTAATAGGACACAATGGAGAAAAAGGATTCATGTAGCCGACCCCACGTAGTGGGATAAAGGCTTGATGTTGTTGTTGTTGTTGTTGTTGTCATAAGACACTACATTTTTTTTAGGGGCGGCACGTGCCTAACTTTGCCGCCCCCTTGTATCCGTTGCTGGTAATCAAGCGAAACAATAATCTACTCTAGAAATATAGATTTCAAAGATCTACTTTTTTTCTCTTAATTATATAAGACAAAATTACAAAGTTTATAACAAGCAGCACATTCTCTTATGTCCGTAGCCAAGAATATTGGAGAAGTATTGAAAGGTGATGTGGTGATTGGACGACATTAGTTGGGTGTTGGCGATAAGAAAATAATAGTCAAAATGAAGTTAGATGGATGATGTTGTTCAAGTTGAGAAACCTATAAATTTTCTGATAAGAATTTTTTATCTAGAACAGTCAATATTTATTTTGGGAGTCATAATAAGTGCAAATCATAAACCATCTTCACCAAAATATTTATAATATTGTGTTTTAGCTTCCCTATTTTTTCATAATTTTTGGAGACTATTGAATTTTCTTAAAAATTCAACACCTGTCGATACAAGTGGGTTTTTGGGGATTGTAAGGTGCCCGTTTTACAAACATATTTCACCATGTTGTTTTAAATATATATGATTAGCTATTTTATGTATATTTTTCTTTAATTTTTGAATTTTTGGATTTAAAGATATAAAATAATTTAAATAAAATTAATATTTTAATATTAATTAATTATAATAATTAATATTTTATTATAGTATCTCATTCCACTATTATATAATATATATGATAAGATTTGTATTTTTTCCATATTTTTCCTAAACAGAAATCGGGTTTGGGGAAAAATAAGAGAAAGAGAGCGAGAGAGAAAGTGAAATCCCGTTTTTGGGTGACTTCAAGTCATTTTTGTCCGTCGTCTTAGCTGGAAAACATGTTCATCTCGAGGTGAAGCACCTTATATCCATCTCAATTTTAAAAAAAGTGTAAGTTTTAGCAAATATTTCGATTAAAATTTTATATACGTTAATGAAAAATGGGAATAACTTTGTAGAGGTAAAACTTTCACTTTGTAACTTTTTATATATTATAAATATTATGATCTTATACATTTTAAAAATTTTATATCATAGGTTTTGAAATTTGTGAGATTTTTATTGAATAAAAAAATATCTACAACAACAACAACAACATCAAGCCTTTATCCCACTACATGGGTCGGCTACATGAATCCTTTTTCTCCATTGTGTCCTATTAAAAGTCAAATTCTCGTTTAAATCTAATAAAGAAAGTTCATTCCTAATATTTTCTAACCAAGTCTTTTTAGGTCTACCCCTACCTTTCTTAACATAAGTCAAATCTAATACCTCTACTCTCCTAACCGGGTCATCAGAAGGCCGCCGTTTTATGTGACCAAACCATCTAAGGCGACTCTCTCTAATCTTATCTTCTACTGGAGCTACTCCAACCTTTTCACGTATATGCTCATTTCGTATCCTATCTCTAAGGGTAAAGCCACTCATCCACCTGAGAATCCTCATCTCTACCACACTTAACTTAGTATTATGCTTCTCTTTTAATGGCCAACATTCGGCACCATAAAGCATTGCAGGCCTCACTACCATCTTATAGAATTTTCCCTTAAGTTTGAGGGGTACATTTCTATCACATAACAAGCCCGATGCATTCCTCCACTTCAACCATCCAACTTGAATAAAATTTTATATGGAGGTTGAAAAATAGTGTAGTATAATAAAAGACTTAAAATATCGTGTTACATAATCTGTGGTAATTTTCTAAGAATATACATTTTTGTCTAATTGGATTTTTTGTTGTCTATCATTATATAATGCTATAAAATTTTTATACATGTTCAATTACTCTTTAATTGTTATAATGTGATGATATATGTGTATATTTGATTAAATTATATATGTTGAGAGCTATAAGGGGCTAAAATCCTTTAAGATTATCTATGAGACATAGATATGTGTTATGTTCTAATGTTATAAGCACAAATACAAAGGGAGTCATAAGGGGCCAGAATTCTTTGAAAATCTATCTGGGTCCAAGAAATATAATCTGAACTACTCTGTGATATGAATTTCAATTTATTTATTTGTTCATTATTATTGATTTAAAATAACTACTATGCATTTATTACATTTCTTAGTTTAGTGATTTATTTGATTTACATTTAATTGCTTTTAAATATTAAACAAAATATTTAATAAAAGAATATTTTAAAATTTAGATTGGTTTGTGTGGCTTGTTAAGTTGTTGTAGCTCACTGTGGTTTACTTATGATTTTCAGGATCTGCGAAGGGGAATGAGATTGTCAACTAGCAGTTTAGAATCAAATTTGAGGTCATTGGTATTTTATTATTTTGATTTTTGTACGATCATTACTAGTTAAATTTTTAGTTGTTTAGCTCTTCTATGTAGCCATGTACTATAATGTAGATATTTATTTTTATGAAATAAAAGAAACTTGATGGATGAGTTAATTTTCAGTATTTTGATATTTTAGTAGCTCTGTAGTCTGTAATTTATTTCAATGAATTTTTGCAAAAAAAAAAAAATGAAATAATTTCAAAACTAGATCTTGTGATTTGTTTGTCATAGCTCAACACAATAGGAATTGTCCTGGTCGGGTTGAGTTGTGACACAAGCAATGTCAAACGAACTATGATAGCAGGTTGACTTTGGTTGGGCAATCACATTCAAATGACGAAAGTTGAGCGACAGGGTCGACGATGATGGCCGATCGACGACAGCTGCTGAAGTCTTCTTTGATATTGAACATTAGATTGAGTTTTAGAGTCAATCAAATCTTCAAGCTCTCTTTAATTTCAAGTCAATGTCCTTTTTATGTAGAGACAGATTAACTATTGATACATCACGCAAAAACTATCTTGATCGGGCACGAATCTCGAGGCAAAAGCTTGTTGGAAACTTCAAAAATTAATTTCGGGAGCATATGAACTCCGATTTCAGCAAGCTTACAGTCGAACTGAGCGTCTCGGAAATACAAACCCAACGACACCAAGATCAACCCAATCCGAGCCCAAATGAGTCCGAATCAAGGGTTCAAAGCGCTGTTGGAAGGTTCAAACCGCAATTTGAGTTACCAAACGGTCTTCGATTTTGACGAGCTTATACTCGAATCGAACGGCTCGACGAGACAAATCCAACGAGCCCAAGATCATTGAATTCTGACATCATTAAGGCCTTCAAATGTCCAACGAACGGTGCATGATCAAAGGATTCGATATCGGCCGTCCATTCAAACACTCCCAATTCGCCCTTGATCTCACGCCTATTTACGGGATATGCCACTCCAGAAAAACTATAAATAGAGCCCTCATTCTACACCAAAGGGACTCAAGTGAAGAGAGAGAAGAAGAAGAGAAGGAGAAGGAGAAAGGGGAATAGGAGATTCCTCACCTCCTTGACCACCGCCGCCGGAGCTCTTCCTGTCGCCTGAAGACGCCGGAACTCTGCCGGATTTTCAGGAAACGCCAAGAATTCGTAGAAGAAGATAAGGAGAAGGAGAAAGGGGAATAGGAGATTCCTCACCTCCTCGACCACCGCCGCCGGAGCTCTTCCTGCCGCCTGAAGACGTCGGACTTCTACCCGACATCGGACCTTCACTCTTCGCCAAGTTTCTACCCGACGCCAGACTTCTACCGGTTATCGGACTTCGTTGGACGTCTATGCAAAGATGCATTTCTTTCTATTGCTGGACTTCTACCTGACGTTGTCCTACTGATCTTCGTCGTCATACTATAGTCCTTCCGACCTCCGTCGCCAGCCGACTACGATCCTTCTGACTTACGTCGCCCGCCGACTACAATCTTTTCGACATCCGTCGCCCGTTGAATACGGTCCTCCTGACTTATGCCTCCCGCCAACTACGATCCTCCTGACTTACGTCGCCCGCCGACTACAGTCCTCCGTCGCCAGCTGACTACGGTCCTCCTGACCTACGTCGCCCGCCGACTGCAGTTTTTCTAACAAAGCGAATACGTCGATAATAGCTCTTTGTATTTACATCATGTAATGTACTCCATAAGATGTACATCAAGCTAAGACCTTCCACCAAGGAAGGGCCTCATTTGTAATCGACTGCAATACTAGTGGATTCATTCAAACTGGGCTAGGCCTCGTGGTTTTTCCCCCTTTTTACAGGGGTTTTCCACGTAAAAACCTTGGTGTTCACTTTCTCTTTTCTGTTTGTGTGCGAAATACTCGTGCAACGCTAGGACGCGAATTTACAAACTCTACCGCCGCGTATATTCTCGCACGCAACAACTATGATAGTCGATAGACTTCAGTTGGGCAATCATATTCAGATGATGAAAGTTGAGCGACATGGGTTGGTGATGATGGTTGATTAATTAGAGCAATGAAGTAGTAAATTTGCTCTAAAAAGTCCAAAATTTTATTTGGCAAAGAGAAAATGCAAGCCACCGTGCAAAATGATCTGCACATCACCACGGGGCTGGGGACATCAACGATGCGACATTAACCTCTCTATTTGGAGATCATTTTGGGGAGGCTTGTGGCATTGAAATGTTGCACTGCGGTGCCCATATCACTATTCATGAGATTCTATGGAGAATATCTATGGGAGTGTTGTAACATTGGGACAGTGGGCACTGTAACGCTAGGTCAAAATGAGTACTTTTAAAATATTAAATAATTTAATCCGTTTGCCTAACCCCTCACATCACCAAGCCATCCTTGCTGAAGAAGAGAAGGAGAGGAGGGAGAAACAAAAGAAGAAAGTTTGGAGGTTAGAACTCAGAAATAGTCTGTTCAGATAGTTTAGAAAATTGTCCAATTCAAGGCAGGCAATCTAAGCTCTATTTATTATTTCCATTCTAAATGTTTCATTAAAAGAAATGCTTAAAAATGTGTTTTTCTTAGATTTGGGGAAAGTTTCACCACTTATATTTTAGTATAGCGTTTTGCACTCCATTATGAACAAGTTCAACAAGTTGACTATAAAAATGCAAATTTAAACCTTTGGTGTACTCTATGTGAATTTTTGAAAATTTTGGATTAATTTGTCACTTTTGAATCTTTATTTAATTGAGAAAATACATTCAATTGATATTTTATATAGTCTCTATGAATTTAGTAACATTCTGTAATACTTGAGTAGATGTATGATATTTGGGGGATTTTTATAAATCTAGACGGGGTTCAACATACTTTATTTAAATTCTTTAGTTATATAACACATACATTATTGTGCATTTCATGATATTCAAGAGCACTATTATAGAAAGAAAAGTACACTATAAATATTGTGTTGGGAGCAATGCAAATTTTACACTCTACTCTACACCTGCTTGGAGGTGGAAGGTGATAAAAAGGGAGTTATAAGCAAAAATTGAATCATGTGCAGTTCGCATCCATATTAGCATGTGAGCATATCCTTTTTTTTAGAAGTACAAGATCAAAGAGAAAATGCCAAAAAAACAATAAAGAGTACAAAGTGAAATCAAAGAGAGGGCTCAATAATTGGCCGGGGCTCCCAACTTCCCCGAAATCACTCACATACCATCCAATTAGCGCTCCAATCGATCCAACCATGCAAGAAGGCCTCACCAATGGTTGCCACCAGCTATGATGACGAAGAAACGAGCCCCAGCCACATCATAGCCCAATAATCTCACTACCCACAAAAACGACCAAATCTCCAAAATACCAGCAATACCAGCAAAAGGGCAGCAATCATTGGAATAAAAGGACTATCTTCCTTTTCTGCCCCTCCCACGAGAGGCAACAGAGACAACCAGTCTTTCACGAACTAATTTAAAATCTTGTCCAGGATCAGACCCCCCAGCATACTCCAAAGAGGAATCAGAATCGAATTCAAATTCAGACGTACAATGCAACCAATCAAGATGAGACCTCACATCCATCTCGGAATTATCTCCCACATGATAAACCAACGCTTGGGGCTCGATCAATTTCACAGGCACTTCGACACAAGCATTAGAAATAACCATCATTCCTTCCCCAGCATTAATAGGCTGAGACAACTCCACAGCACCATTATCAACATTAGTAATAGGAGAAGCAACAATATTCACCCCCCTCCCCCCAACAATCTCCATTAATACTTACACTATCCGTTTGCAACAATATAGGATCCCCTACCCCTACAACAATAGCGACAACAGGACAAGACGGACTTTACATATGGCTCAGAACCACAAACCCGCTGGGCAGCAATGACCGGAGCAGTCCCATCTAGAATATTAGTCGTTTCACACAACAGAATATCACCAACAACAACCAAATTAACCCCAGGTACAACATTCAAATGGTGCTCATCGATAGAAATATTATTCTGAGTATTACCAACAACATTTATAGAAGATAAAACTGAATCAACAATGGGCAAAGGTTCCACAAGTGAAACACAGATATCATATCATTTAAAGTATCATTTAAATGAAAGGATCTCACATAAACATCACCAACGAGAGAGAGACCCGCATCAGGAGTAATAAAATTCGTAATGGGGGACTTGCCCAAAATCGAAATATCAGCCACGGGACGACAGGTAGCAGACAAATGCCCAAGTTTCTTACAAGAAGAACAAAAAGGAGGAAATTTTTCAAAAACCACTTGTTGGACATACCCAGAAACCTTAGGGCCTAACCAGACATTATCGGGATATGATTTGGTAACGTCCAACTCAACTAAGACACGAGCAAGAGACGGCCTGGAACCAATAGAAGTGGCAGTATCAACTTTAAGAGGTTTGCCAAAGATCAAACCTAGACCATGAAGAATACTGGGAGAGAAGAGATGGGGACGAAGCTGAGGAAATGAGACCCAGATAGGTACAATCGGCGATTCGACACTAATATCCACCACTAGCGACCATTTTGAAAGTTTAATGTAACAGTTATAGACTAGGTAAGATCCATGACAAAATACTCGACAGTAATGAAGGTCATTTTTAAGCTTGATGAAGACATGCATCGGGTCCAATAAAGTTATAGAAAATTCCTCATTTAATTTCAGATTGAAGAAAAAATGCCTGATGGAATTCAGAGAAGGCCATTTTGAAGGGAAAAAACCAATCAGGGAAAATTGAAATGGAGCCGCTAAAGCAGAAATTTCATTTTATGAAATCCAAAGAGAAGGTAGACCTCGAAAAGAAGACACCCTCAGTTCGGGAAAAGTAGAAGTAGAAGACGATCCAGCAAGCACATCTAAAAACGAACGAGAAGAGGAAACACTCTCTAAAAAACCTGTATCACAGAGTTTCGGTGGCATGCCGGAAAAAACCCAGACCAAAACCAAAACTAGGACCAAAGAACAAACAGAGGAAAAGAAGAGAAAGAGAAATATTGCCCTGAAGGAGGGAAGCCGCCACGGCAAGCAAAACCAACCAGAAGGAGCCGTCGGAGAGAGCTAGGGCAAAGCCCTAACAGAGCGGACAGAGCGAAAGAGCAGAAGTAGAATAACTGTGAGCTTATCCTGTTGCCACACTTTATAAGGTATAAATTTTGTTATGTTATAAGTTAGAATGAAATGTGAACTTTTATATTCTTGCTTATTTTGAATTATAAGTTGTGAATTGAATAGTGTTAGGGAGACAGGTTGGTGTACTAAGTTTTGTATTCATACTATTGATTAAAATATTTCAAAAAAAAATGACATTGTCGAGTAGGTTGACTTTAATAAGAAGTGGGAGTTTTGGTTCTGTAAAGGTACATATTATTTTGTTAGTTCAAAATTTATTTGGTTATTTTATTGAAATTAGTATTTTGAACTATAATTTTGAATAAATATAAATCTTTAAAAGACTTTGTATATTTTTATTATATATTTTCAATGATTAGACGGCTTTGTTAGAGTTAGTAAAAATGGAGTTATAAGCAAGAATTGAATCATGCACACTTTAATTTGCATCCATATTGCATGTGAGCTTAACTTATCATGTTGCCATACTTTATAAGTTATAAATTATGTTTTTTTTATAAGCTAGAATGAAATGTGAACTTCATATATCATTGCTTATTTTTAATTATAAGTTGTGAATTGAATTATGTTATGGAGGAAGGTTGGCCTAATGAGTTTTGTACTAAAACCATTGCTTAAAATATTTCAGAAAAAGAAAAGGATCTTACGAGGTAGATTGACTCTGATAGGAAGTGGGAGTTTTGGGTCAGTAAGGTACACATTATTTTGTTAGTTCAAAATTTATTTTTGTATTTTGTTGAAATCATTATATTTTGAACTATAATTTTGGATAAATGAAAATCTAAAAAAGAGTTGTATATTCTTGATGTATATTTTGGATGATTATAAGTGAAATGTGGAATTGGGGATTGAGAGGTCGGTAGGTGAAGTAGGTTAAACTCATCCCTTAAGTCTTGGGGCATTACAATGGCTGTAAAAATACAATAGAAAAGTATAAGTGCGCCAAATAAAGCATTAGATTTATGGTGTGCATTGTTTGATGTATTAATGTAATAATACATAATTATGATGATATATGAGACATATATAATTGTAGAAGCCCTAGTATAATGCACTCTATAGGATGGGTAGTTGCAGAATATTTACACTATTAGACTACGTGTTTTGCTTATTTTCATATATATTTTATTATTTTCAATTTTATATATAAATACTTGCAATGTAAGAACACTTTGTGTATTGCTTGATACAGTTGTTTATACAAATTATAGCTTCAATTAAAGTTTTTTTTTTTTTTTATATCAATAGCTTTCGGAGAGGCACAATGCTGAGGGGTTGATTTTCCAAGCTCTTGTAAATCCTTTTTTATCAGATTTTTAAGAAGAAACAACATTTAAAATATAGGCAAGCTTGCTTTGTTGAACCTATTAACAAAAGGCAAATAGGGGATCCCTAGGGATAGGTAAAATTAAGCCATGCATCAAAGACAAAATCCAAAAAGTTTGGACAATTATTCAAATTGTTTTTTGTATCTAAAGCTACATTTGAGCTTCACCAAATTCTCCATTTCAAGCAAAATAGGAGAGTTGTTCAAGATTTGAGGACCTATAATTTTAAAGTGAGTAAAGGGGTAATTATTTAATCATTTGTCAAGAATGAGCCATGGGTTCGGAGAAATTATTACATGCAGAGTCTAGGCATAGAGTTACGTCCAGACTCCAATAAAAACGTGACATGTAACATTATACATAGTATGTACAAATTTGTACATATTATATATAATTGTGTACATAATGTGTATATTATGTATATATATTTGTACACATCATTTACATAATTTGATAATTTCTATATAGTGTGTACAGTATTACACAGTAAGTACAAAAATACATATCATATTTTTATTAAAGTTCAAACGTATCCGAATTCCGCACCTAATAATTTCTAATGGGTTAGAGACTGACATAGCCGTATTAGTAATTGCTATCCATATAACTTTCCTCTTAGAAGCATTATTGTGGATGAGTGGTAAGCTAGGACCGTTTAATCTCTCTCTCTCTCTCTCTCTCTCTCTCTCTCTCTCTATCTTGTCGTGGGCCCATGTTTATCTTCAATCAGTGGTTGGAAGACCGCTCAACCAGTTATTTGCTTATGATTAGGTTGCATTCAATTGGTGGAAGAATATTGATCAGAATTTTTTGTATTGGATTTGACATTTAGTGGTTTTGAGCTTATCCTGGTTTTGATAGGGTTGTAACAAAAGAATCTCAGAAAGACAATCACCAGCCAGAGAATTAGGACAATAAGTTGTGGCTGTGCTCTATGACACGTCCAACGTCAGGTGTAACACGCAGGCCTGATTCATGGTACTGGAATTAAATATTTTGTAGCACGCAAAAAATATTATTGTGTGTAATAGGAGAGATATAGAGAAGAAATGAATGTTGATGGAGGCATCAACACTTGTTCTCTATAAACTCTCTCTGCATCGCACCACAGTGCCACTCTATAATGGTTTATGTTTAAAGCTAATAGATGTAATCCAATTGAAATAGAAAGATACTTGGTCAAATCACCTTGCAGTTGAACCCGACATATAACTCGTGTATACATATCATTGATGGCTTGAATATAATCATTATTAACTCCTTTCTTTTCTAGAACTCCCTAGAGCACATCTCTAGGAACTTTATCATATGTTTTCTCTAAATCAATAAATATCATATTTAGATCATCTTTATTCTCTTTATACTTGTCCATCAAACCTGCCAATAAATGTGTAGCTTGCATAGTAGACCTATCCGTCATGATCCAAATTGATTTTGAGAAACATTAGTATCATGTCGTAACCTCTGGTCAATAACTCTCTCTCATAGTTTTAAAGTATGATGCATTCATTTAATTCCTCTATAATTCACACTCTTTTGCATCACATTTATTCTTTAAAATAGGAATCAACACACTTCTTCTCCACTCATGTAACATCTTTTTAATCTTCAAATAATATTGAAAAGTTTTTGTAAGCCAAAAAAATCCCTTATCTCCTAAGCATTTTAACATTTTTATTGGAATATCATCAAGTCCAACCGCTTTTTCTCACTTCATTTTCTTTAAGGCCTCTCTAATTTTGATTTTACTAATATGAAGATAAAAACAAACCAACCAAAGAATTAGGACAATAAGTTGTGGCGGTGCTCTATGACACGTCCGACGCCAGCTGTAACATGCAGGCCTGGTTCATGGTACTGGAATTAAATCTTTTGTATCACGCAAAAAACATTATTGCGTGTAATAAGAGAGATATAGAGAAGAAAGGGACGTTGATGGAGGCATCAACACTTGTTCTCTATAAACTCTCTCCGCATTGCACCACAGTGCCACTCTATCATGGTGAAATTATTTTGTGCAGATACCAAATGTCATTCAGAGATCAATCAAAATGAGCCACGTCGCCCTTTGCTCAGTACCCCAGCTCGGTATTATTCGATACCGCGGCTACGTACTCGATTCGGTACTACTGATGTGATGCATTTGATTGGTCTTCAAAAAGTAAACTGTGTTCGACGTCTGCACAGAATCATTTCTCCTCTAATGGGCATAGAGCGGCCTTGTGTGTTATCCATAAAAATGATCTCTTGGTATAGGCAAACGCTGGGCCAACTGAATGTTACATCACATAATGTGAATGTGATGTTTCAAATCATCCAAAATATGAATTAAAAGATCACCCAATAATGGAGGTGCAGTTCTGCCCTGTTCGCCTATCTCTTTGCTATTGTTGGCATGCCAATCTCTTGTCCTACCCATCGCCATCACCATCGAACTTTAATTTCTCTCAAGTGTTTTTGCCTTTGCATTCATTTTGCCATCTCCTACGCCTTCTCAGTACATTGCATTCATTTTGTCACCTTTATCTGAATCATTAAGACTGCATTCCCAGTAGTGATCTCTATTGTCTTCTCCTTCCTACACAGCTTCCCCCTCCGCTTCTGTTTTTGGCCCTCTATTGATATGAGCAGAGGCTAGCCAACCTGCCAAAATTGGAATCGTTGCCAACCCAATACAGAACCTACTATTTGAGTATTAGGTGTTGTTTGGGATGACTTTCTTACTGCTTCTTAAAGAAATTTTTTTAGTAAAAATTTAAAATTTTTTACTAAAAAGTTGCTTTAAGAAACAGTAAGAAAGTCATCCCAAACGAAGCCTTAGAAAATCAGAACCAGCATATTGAGCTTTCAATCTGATTCCAAGAACCTTAACATTGCTTGTGTTCATGTTAATTTCTGATTCTGTGTAGAATTAAGTGGAAACGATTGAATTTTGACTTCTAATAGGGCTGATGTACCACTGAAACATTAATAGATGCTCTGGTTTATCCTTGAAATCCAATTTGTTGTAGCAACTACCTTCGAATGAAAGCGTGTGTAAACAGGATTCAAGACATTTGATAAACCAGATATTTCTCTTTTACACAAATTAAAAGATTTTTACTATTAGTTGTATTCATTGATTTGGAGCTTTGTCTTCTGATGAGATTTGAAGTATATAATTAGGTTTGAAAAAGAATGTTTCTTATTTCAAATTGATGTGTTAACGTTATTGAATTATATAAAGTTCTCTTTTTTTTTTTCATGGTTGATCATTTGGTTTCTTAATTTAAGAATCAAGATGCAATTAATTTTACTAATTTTATTCTGAGTAGACATGAATACATATTGCTAAATGCTCTCTCTTATAGCTTCATAGAACCACCCTTCTGAAGCTTCCAACCTTGCAGCTCTTGACCCATACTCTTTTACTCATGGATTCACAATTCTGCATCAATTGCAACCTGCAGATCCATGCAAAACCTTAAATATCATACCCATCTTCTGCAAGCTTCCATGAACAAATCCAAAATTGCGATCCATACAAAAACCAAGATTTACTAAACCAACTCTCCATGCTGTTTTACTTCACAGTTTTCATCGTTCCATACTTTGAGCTCTTTACCCTGGTTCTTCCACTGATACGTGTTCGCTTTGTAATGATGCCTGCTTGCAAATACCAAGAAAACTATGAAGTTCAGCACACCAAGCACTGCAAGCATCCAGTAAAAATAATCCAGTCTCCCATTGTTCAAATTATTCTTAATCCAACCTCCACTTGTAACCTTATCAACTATAGTCACCAAAACACTGCTCAAGAAGAACCCCATTGATATGGTGCTAATGAAGAGGCCTGTGCTCATCGACTTCATCTTCTCCGGCGCTTCGCGGATGAAGAACTCCAGCTGACCAACATAAGCAAACCCTTCTCCTATCCCAACCAAGCAGAACTGTGGAACAAGCCAGAACACACTTACAGTTTTGCTCCCCTCGTTTGCAAGCTCTTTTCTTCTCATCTCGACCACTGCAGCAACAACCATCGCAATCACTGAGAAGATGAGGCCAATGCCGACTCTCTGGAGGCTGGTGATGCCCTGCACGTTATGCGTGAAGCCGCGGGCGAGGGGGACGAGGAGCTTTTCATTGAGGGAGGTTATGAGGAGGATGCTGATGAAGAGGAAGAAGGAGAGCGAGCCAGAAGGGTAAGTGAAGGAGCCAACTTTGCGGTTCATGTAAGTGGCTTGCTCAACTGAGAAAGTGGTCATCTGAGAATATATGGTCCAGAACATAATGCAGGTTGCCCAGATTGGTAGCAGTTTTAGCACCATCTTTACTTCTTCCACCTCTGTTACAGTGGACACTTTAGTTGTGTTGACAGTCTTTTTTCCTTCACTGAAAGATTCTGGAGCTGAGATTTCATGGCTTTGCAGGATTGCTGCTTTGTCAAGCCACCTGCAATGAAGGTGAAGGTATTTTATTGCTAATTCACTGACATACAAAGCATTTTTCATTCAATAAAATTAGAAGTTTTAGATCAAAATATTCTTTTCAAACTTTAGCTGATCATATAAGGTGTATTGTTATAAACAATTATTATCTATATTGTCAAAATATATTATCTTTTAAAATATTTTAAAATATCTTAATTTATTTAAAAATATCTTATCTTTTAAATTTATAAGTAAAAGCTTATAGATAAGCTGAGACTGGGCCTGGAATTTGGCTAAAACGAGTTAGTGCTGTGGGTTTTGTCCAATGGCCCAAAACTACAATCTTTCAAACAAATTCTGACAAGTGGAGAAAGCTTATTTGGATGAATCAAAGCATTATTTTTTTTAATGCAATTTTAATTATGCATCTAAAGAAATTGCTATATATGAATGAAGAGATCCAAAATTTATTAATATTTTAAATTTATTTTTATTTGAATATTTTTTATTTATAGTCATGTAAGTTTTGAATGAAATTTGAAAATTTTCAACAATAATAACAACAACAACAAGTTTTTATCTTACTACATTGGGCTGGCTACATGAATTCTTAATCATTTTTATGTCCTATTAAGAGTCAAATTCTCATCTAAATCTAATAAAAAAAGACTTTTCTAAAACTCCCGTTGTCAATCCTAAGCCTAAACGTAAAAAACGGAATGTTGCATTAGCTGGTTTTCAGTTATTCAAAAACTTTGAATGAAATTTAGGCTTCATTTGAGACGATTTTTTCATTGCTTCTTAAAGCAACTTTCTAATACAGAACTTTTAATTTTTGTAATAAACAGCTGTTCTAAGAAGCACCAAGAAAGCCATCCCATCCGAAGCCTTAATTAAAAGAAGCAATTCTCAAATATTTTTATTATTTAGATTTCATGAATTGGAAAATTTTCTGTAACAAAAGATAAATATAATTATATAAAATTTCAATAAAATCAGTGTTCTTCCCTTGATGATCCGTTATTTTATATAAATGTCCAGTTTATCATCCTCTACTGATAGATAAGTTTAGTCATATTATTTCACTGAAAACAGCTCTAATGACGAAATCTTACAGTCAAACCCTTTGATGCAATTACCATAAGATTAATTAATCTGGTCTGTGTTACGTGCTGCTTTGTTCTCATTACGATTGTTTTATTCTTAATGATTTGTTTGTTAATGAAAGCTCCCAGTAGTTTACTGCAAAGACATTCTTGTGAATAATAAATTTAATAGCAGGCGATAGTTGGATTCTTTCCAAGTTGTAATATATATATGATGGAGTTTCTTATGTAAAAAACAGTCTCACCTGAATAAATCAAATAAATAAATAAATTATTTAGAACTAAATAATAAAATTTAAAATTTATTTTAATCATTTTTTAATTAGGATGTTCTATCAAAAATTTTTCTTATATGAATGCAAATGATGGTTGCCTTAAAATTAATCATCTATTTTTAAGGATCCAATTATCATAATAGCCTTTCTTGGACTTTATTTGAGGCAGTTTTAGGCTTCGTTTGTGGCTTTCTAATTATTTTCTAAATCAATTTTTAGTACAAAAATTTTTAGTTAAAAAAAAAATTGTATTAAAAAATTACTTTAAAAAGCATTAATAAAGTTATCTCAATCTAAACATTAGGCTTCGTTTGGACTATTTTCTTACAATTTTTTAAAGAAATTTTTTATTAAAAAATAAAATTTTTTAATAATAAACTTTTTTAATAAAAAATTATTTTAAGATGCAATAAAAGAATTATCCCAGATAAATTTTAATTTTTCTATTTGCACTTTTAAAAGCTTTGTTTTTGGCTATGATTTTTTAAATATTTTTTTGAAAAATAAATTTTTAAAAAATGATGAAAAAATTGTCTTTAAACACTCCTTTTTTTTTTAATAATTCTTTCTCTTTTCACAAAAAGAAATACTCTTCCTAACAACGCCTTAGGCCGTTTAGAACATCTTATGTTTTTCTGATTATTTTTTTTAAGGCTTCATTTTCAATCATAATTTTAAATATAATTAAAAAAACAATTGTATTTAAAATAAAATGTTTAAAGACAATGTAAAAATAATCATTTAAATATGCATTGTTTTTTTATAATTATTTTTTAAGAAAACAAAGCAGTATTTCACAAAAAAAAAAAAAATTCAGGAATTATGGTCTACCTGAGCCGGTCAGTATGTGGGGCGGTGGCTGCCTCATAACCATGAAGCTCCTGCACATGCTCTGGATAAGCCAATCCCCTCTTCCTCCTCGCCCTCCACATAACCCGCAACAACACCGTCAGCGGGCTCCCCTGCGGCCGCCGGAATCTATACCTCGTCGTTCCGGCGAGCAAAATCACCATCGCCGCCACCATCGTCGCCGCCGATATCCCATACCCCCATCCCCTCCCAACATTGTCTTGTAAATAAACCAACACCGTCACAGCAAACAACGAACCCAGACTGATGCAGAAGTAGAACCTATTGAAGAAGAAAACCATCGACCTTTCCTCCTTCGGGTCACTGTTATCGAACTGATCTGACCCGAAACCCGACACGTTTGCCTTTATACCGCCCGCGCCGGCCGCGATTATGTACAGCGCTGCGAACAGCATTGATAGCTGTCCGCCGCTCGCCGATACGCATTCGTGTTCTTTAAGCCGGAAATCGTCACATGCCGGTGGCTGCATGCTGCTCAGAGAGGTTGCCATTGTCAGCAAGCTGGTTCCCTGTAGAAATAACAGAGCCATAATATAGTTAAAATCTATAATTGTTTCAATAATAAAAATTGAAAATTTTCAAATTTATTCAAATGATCCAAATATTTTACAATGGATAAACATTTTATGTGTAAGTGAACCTAGTCGGCTCAAACTTGGCTCGTTAATGAGCCCGTGAATTGATATTATCAAGTTTTGAGTAAGATCGAGCTCATATGCTAGATGAGCTTTGTGGTCGAGCTCCATCCGATTTGATAATCGTCGAGATACTCGTTTTTAAAAATTGAACCCTCGAGCTTGAGTAAAAATTTATGAGTCAAGCTCGAACTTGTTTGATGGGCTCGACTTGACCTCAAGCTCAATTTTGAGCTGCTCTTTTGAGGGAAGAGTAGAGCTTGACTCGTTTGCACCCCTATTTATCACGATTGACACAAAAAGTTTTTTATATTTATTCAAACATTTATAGTAAATTTAATTAATTATGGAGAAACATCGATATCAGAATTTCTGATTAAAAGTTAATCATATATATATATATTAATTTTGAATTAAGTATATAATTTATAAATTATCAATCGATTTTAATAAATTTTTTATTTTTATTTCAAAAATAAAAATAAAAAAAATTATTTTAATCCGGATATTTTAACATACTATTCTTTTAATTCCTTAAAAGAGATATTTAATATAAAATAAAATGCTTTTCTAATGCTTCTATTTATTTTATACCGGATAGATTTTATATATACATTTTTTTAAATATCCAAAATAAGAAATTAATAAATTCGATAAATTTCTTTTTTTTTTCAAAAGTCAACCAATGGGCAGTACTGATTCATTGCCCAACAAAAACATGAAGGCTTTTCCAAAAAAAAAAAAATGAAGGCCTGTAAGTATTTTTAAAATTATATAATAACATAATTAAAAAAACTTACTAAAACAAATTCCAAAATTATAAGATAAATATAAAAAATATTAAATTTTATTATGATCAGTCCAATAAATTTAGCAATTTTTATTAGAAATAAGAATTATATTCTGAAAACACAAGGAAAAAAAAATCTAAAATCATGAATGGGAATTACCGCGGCAGCGATAGCAGCGGCGGTGGCGGCGGTGAGAAACCGGCCTAACTTAGCGTCGGCGACGAATCCGCCAAGAAGGGCAAGGAGGTTAAGTGTTCCCATGAAATTAGTGACTATATTAGCAGACCTTGAGGTAGACAGGTGAAGATCTCCAACCAAATAAGTAACCAGATTCATGGCGATTCCCACTACACAGACTCTTTCAGCTAACTCCGTTCCTAATATCAGACCGGCGGCTAACCACCCGCCGGTTCTCGTCTTGTCGGCCGGGTTTCCTCGGAAGTCGACCACCGATTCATTGCTGGGCTCCAGACCGGAAGTGTAATCCTGTACCATGAGAATCAGAGAAGAAGAAGAATAGGTAAGAAGCCATGAAATTAAGAGTGTTTATGCAATTAGTAAGAAGGAGAGAGAGAGAGAGAGAGGGGTATATAGTAATTATACCATTGAGCTGAGAATGAGAAGAGAGATTTAGCTGGTGGAGGGTGATGAGGGCTGAATTATATATAGATTCAGTGCGAGGAAGAAAGAGAATCAAAATGTTCGCCGGCCAAAATTTTTGGAAGGGGGAAAGTTAGAGAGGGAAGGACGGTCGAAGACGGAGCGTGTGAGGTCGGGACATAAAAGAGTGAGATAGGTACAAAAATCTTTTTTAATTGATAATTTTTAGAAAGTTGGGTTAGATATTGCGGAGGAAAAAGAATTGTGTTAATTTATATGATACGATCCATCATCTAAAATCCGATAAATCAAAAACGAATCTCAATACTTAGTTAGAATCTTTTAAAATTAAATTCAAATAATTTTAGACTCTTATTTCAATAAATTTATTAGCAAATTGATTGATTCAATGAGATGAACTCGAGTATCTAAGGCTTAATTTGGGACAAATTTCTTATTATTTTTAAAACAATAATTTTTATAATAAAAAGCTATTCTGAAAAGTAATAAAAAAATTTATCAAACGAGACTTAAGTCCAAATAAGTGCCTATTAAAAGATTAAAATATAATTGATATTTTTATATTACTAATTGGAGGATCAAATGAACTTCAAAGTTGACATGCTTTTATAGTTAAATAGTGTCTCAACATTACGAATCCAATGAGCTCATAATCTCTCAATTTCGTTAATGTTAAAGAGCTTATAATGTTAAAAGAATATTTAATTATCAAGATAACATGACGGAAGAAATTAAATATTTTCTTTCATTCAATATTACTAAATGCAGGAACATTTCTCTTGATACGTCTTTAGGCAATTGCCTCCCCTCCCCCCCCTAAAAATTTTAAAATACTATGATTTTTTAGGCAATTGCCAATGTATAATTAAATACATTGTGTGGATGTGTTATTGTTAAGGAATGATGAACCAAATACAAAGAGAAATACTATGATCTTTAGGCAATTACTAGATTTAGGTCGAACCCCGTCAGGCGACATATATGCTTACATTTACTTATTAGTTTGCCCCCATGAAAATTATGGTTGATTTCGCCCTTGACTATAATCTATCTAACTAATGTCACCCGTTGACTACGGTCCCTCCGACGACTGTTGCCCGCTGACTACGATTCCTATGACTTTAATAGTCTATCGACTATGGTCCTTCTGACCTCCGTCACCCCCAAATTATAGTCCTTCCGACCACCATCGCCCGTTGACTACAACCCCTCCGACTTCTGTCACCTACAGCATACTATCCCTCCAATCTTCATCACCCACTGACTATGGTCCCTTGAATCTTCATCATCTGCCAACTACAGTCCCTCCAGCCACCATTGTCTGTCTGTCGACTACGGTCACTCCGATCTATGTTGCCCACCGACTACGGTCCCTCTGATCTTCGTAGCTTGCCGACTATGATCCCTCTAATCATCATCGCCCACCGACTACCATCCCTCCAAGTTTTTTCGCCCGCTTACTACGATCCCTCTGGCCTCCGTCACTTGCTGATTATGGTCCCTCCGACCTTCGTCATTTTGCTAACAAATGAACAGGCAAACTCTCTCTTGAGAATGACTTCCTTATCATTAGATTCTTCCAACCCCAACTATGTAATATGTTCTATATAAGACATTGAGCCAAGGCTAGCTTTCCGCCTTTCCCCCAAAGAAGGGCATTATTTGTAATAGACTACAAAAACTAGCATAATCATTTTAATTAGTCCAGGCCCTGTGATTTTTCTCATTTTCAAGATTTTTCACATAAAAATCTTGGTGCCGATTAGGACTCTCGTTCTACTCTCTATTTATTTATATATGTGATGGATCATCATTCAAAGCTAAGACATCAAGCTATTTGTCTCTCTACCATCGTGAATATTTCAACCCACAACATCTCTATTTTGGGACCCTCGGTATTATGACAACTCTTTATGTATGTTTGTCCCTCCACTTAATTTATATATTATCTAATGTGATTCAAATGCTCTTACGGCTGATTTTATTAGAAATAGTGGCTTCTTCCCCCATCCTTTCCTTTTTTTTTTTTTCTTCAGCTATTGCTGCTATTCCAATTGCTGATGCTTTTGCAGTTTCAATGTTATGGATGGGCTTGAGTAGTCCACATTTCAGACATTTAATAAATACTTTTCATTCTAATCTCACACTTGTTCCCTAGAGCAAGCAAATCTAACATAATAAGTGCTCCCACTGCATCTTTATATATATTTTTGGATAAATTAAGGCAAACTCGTACGCACATTATTTACATAAAATTTGAACTCAAGACTTCTTATTTGATAGCTAAATTTCAACTAATAGACCAATATGAGCTGCCTCTATTATTACTTTTGTGGATGCCTTAAAACTGTAGATGTGCAGAAGTCTTTGTTTACATTCTGGAAATTGGTCGATATTTGTTAAAGATTAAGGCTTTGTTTGTAATGGCTTATTTACAGATTCTCAAAGTAATTTTTTAGTAAAAAAATTTCAACTAAAAAATTGTTTTAAGAAGCATTAAAAAGTTATCGCAAATAAAATCCGAAAGATAATTATGGACGATGATGAGTGCGGTTTGTTTTCACCTAATCGTGCCTACATTGAATTGTTCCCTATATGACTTTTCTATAAAAATCGGGGAGCTTTGATTCGACTAGACCTGTTTCGGGTTGAAATTTTATACATTTTGAGTCCATACTGCTAAAAGTTTTATACTCTTTTAGTCTATGTTTATATTGTATATACCTTGAGCATTATTTATCTTTGTTGCAGCTCTTATTTTCTCTTTACATCTTCAGAATTATAATTTTGTGTTAAATCATCTTATAATTATCTTTTATAATTAATAAAATGGGCTCTGCTTCTATATTTCTGAAAAAAAAAAAAAACATTGCTCATATTTTTAGAGGCTTTGTTTGGATAAATTATTCTGTGCGGAAACAGTATGCATAATGTCATTCGGAGACTAGCCAAAATGCATCACATCCGCGGTACCGAGTAAATGGGTGACATGACGCATTCTGATTGGTCTCCGGAGGATGGCGTCGACGTCGGTACACAAAAATTAATGCTTCGTTTGGGACATCTTTCTTATTGCTTCTTAAATTAACTTTTTAGTACTAGAAAGCTTTAATTTTTTAACTAAAAATCTGATTTAAGAATCAATAAGTAAGTAGTCCCAAATAAAACTTTAAAAAAATGCTCAAAATAAAAAATACTCTTAGAGGAAGTAAAGTTTTATTAGTCTTTATAAAAGAACTCTATCATTTATGTCGGTAAGGTAGGCCAAAAGGCCGTGTGGCTTGGATGTGGCCCACATGACAATAGAACGAATGATTGGCTCTGTTGTAATGATTAGCTCTGTAGAAACTGAGTTGGAGAAAACTTTTGCCTACCTCATTTTGATTTTTTAATTGGGAGTTTTAACTATTAATTAAGAAGTTTTGAATGGCTAAATTTTAAAAAGAAGCATGTTTTAAGCAACATTATTTAAAAGGAACAGGATTAGCAAAAAATTTTAAAAGAAGCAAACATGTTGAACAATTTGGCTCATTTACAATGCGTCAAATATTTGAACGCATTCTAAATACGCCAACACGTATTTGCCAAAAGAGAGAAAAAGAGAGGGAGGGGAGAAGACGGGAAGAGAGAGAGAGAGAGGGTAGGAAGAGAGAGTGGGTGGAGATAGTAAATATTTAATAGGAGAGAGAGTTAAAGCTAATAGGGAGGAGAGTTATATATTAATTAAAATAATAGTTAAATTAATATTAATTAAAAAAATAAAGTATTTAAGTAATATTTATAATACTAATTAATATTTAAATATTAGCATAAATATATATTTTAATATTAATTACTTAAGTAATATTTATAATACATTATACGCTTTAAATATTTAATTGTCTTGTGTTTGATTAAAAATATTTAAAATAATAGCAAATATTTAAGAATAAAAAAATTCTTTCAAATTTGAAATTTATATAAATTTGATAATTTAAATATCGCAATAGTAAAAAAAAATATTATCAATAGAACTAAAGTATCTCTCTCATTTTTTTTATAATTTTTTTATTTTTTTATTTAAACAACCCCTTTTTTATCAAATTCAGCTTGAACTGAGTGGAGTTTGTATAAAAAAATCTCTCTCGATTGCTATTTAAAATTGATAAAAAATATGTCGAGTATAAATAATCAAAATAGAAAATTACAAAATAAAAATAAAAAATATATATCATTTTATCATTGAAATAATTATTTAAATATTAAATATATATATAAGTTAACTCTTATTTTAATTATTTAAAATATTTATATATTAATTTAATTATTTAAAATAAATATATCAGTTAACTATACTTATTATTTAAAATATTTAAGTATTATAACTATTATTTTAATTAATATACTCATTCTCCTCCTCAGCTTTAACTCTCTTTCTCTCTCCAGTCAATTTTTTCCTTTCCCGTCATTTTTCTCTCTCTTCCAGCGCGCTCTCTCTCCTCTCTCTCCATCCTCTCCCCTCCCTCTCTCTCCATCCTCTCCCCTCCCTCTCTCTTTTTCTCTCTTTTGGCAAATACGCCCAAAATTAGATTGGCGCATTTAGAATGCGTCAAAATATTTGGCGCATTCTAAATGAACCAAATTGTTCCACATATCTGCTCATTTTAATTTTTTTTGCTAATGATCCTCCTTTTACATAATATTGTTTTAAACCTGCTGCTTTCTAAAATTATGCCATTTTAAATTCGAGCCTTATGTGTATGATGTATGTATGAATTTGCCTTAATTGATATAAATATTCTTGAACAAAGAAGAATTTTCAGAGCCTAAATAATTCTTTAATAATTTATTTAAACTTAACATTATTATATTAATCATTTAATATTTTTTATTATTAATGTTTATTAACATTAAGAGAAATTTAAATACATACCACTTTATAGAGGTGTCAATTTTTGACAGGACCCGGAATCTGACCCGGAAAAATTCGGATTCCGATCAATCCGGACCCGAAACGGGTCGAGTTCGGGTTCAACAAATCAATCCGTTTTAAAAATCGGGTCGGGTTTGGGTTGACCCAGCAACCCAAAAATGACCTCAAAATGACCCGACATTGACATGAAAACTCGTATTTAACCCGAAAATCCGAGATTGACCCATTTTGACCCAAAACTAGCAATTTTGGGTCAACCCCGGGTCATTCATGTCGGGTCGGGTTTGGGTCCAAAAACCTGACCCGTTTTTAAAACCGGGTCGGGTTCGAGTTGACCCCAATAGTGCCGGGTCAGTTCCGAGTTCGACACGAACCCGACCCTTTGACCCGAATTGACACCCCTACCACTTTATTTCATGCTATTTATATATCTAACATCCAAAATATTAATATTACATGCCTATCAATCTTATACAATTTTAATATCAAATATATTACTCCTATAATTCATTTATACCATTCATACCATCATATAAAATTTAATATTTCATTCAATGCACTCAAATTTATTATATGATGGTAGACATGCAATATTAATGTTCTAGATATTAGATATATAAATAACATAAAATAGAGTGATATGTATGTAAATATCTAATATTTCGCCTCTCCCAGCCGCCTCGTTTTTCTGGTTCATCTTCTCCTCCTCCTCTCTTCCGGCTCTGCCGGAGGAGACATGGCTAACTTCTCTTCTTCTCCTGAGGAGTTTCCTCCTCTTTCCACAAAGATTTCCCCATCTCCTTCTGGTCATGCTCTCAGCTACAGTAACATTGTAGCATCTCCCCGACCAGGTAACATCTTCAAGCTCTCTTCCTCCACTGCTCCTGATGATCCCTTGGAATTCAACGAAGCTCAAGTAAAAGCCGCAAAAGAGGAATGGGGGCTTTTGTTGATCGGTTATTCCATAGGTAGACGTCCTTACTATGAAGCTCTGCTTTCCGCCATGCGTAAGTCTTGGAAGTTGAAAGGTATGATGAAATTACTTTCCTTGAGTGATTGTTTTTTCATGCTTAAGTTTTCTGCGCATGAAGATTACGATATGGCTTTGGCGGGTGGTGTCTGGTTTTTTCTGGGAAAATCGTTTGTATTGCAAAAATGGGTGCCTAATTTCAAGCCTGTTAGGGAAGATTTTTCCTCCATTCTGATTTGGTTCAAAATCATTGATCTGCCTCTCCCTTGCTGGACTCCGGAGAGTATTTCACGAATTGCCAGTAAAATTGGAAAGCCTTTAGTTGTGGATCGATGATCTCACAGCTGAAAAAACAAGACTTACTTATGCACGTGTTTGTGTTCAGGTCTCAAAAGATTGTGCTTATCCTGAAACCATTCCAATTTCCATATTAGGGGAGCCGTTTATTCTCAAGATCCAGTACGAATGGAAACCCAGTCCCTGCCAGCACTGCGGATCTATTGTCCATACTCCAGATTTCTGCCCCTCAAAACCACCTTCTCCTCAGTCTGATATTCAAATCCCTACAAGGGGTAGAAGTCACAGCCACAAACCACCAAGGCCTTTGCATAGAAGTTCCTCAAGGAACCCTGTTGTGCAGAACGCTCCCTCGGCTCCATCTGATGGTCTCCATTCGACTTTATCTGAAAGTCATAATGCTACTCAACTTCAGACGGATAAAACTCCAGCTAACACCATTCCACCTTCTTCTACCAATCTTCCTTCCACTTCCCAGATGCCACCAGTGGTCATTCCCCCTTGCAACACTCAGACGACCTTAACTCACATTCCGAATTTGAATTCGCCTACGGAAGACTTGCTGAGCACTAATTCCAACTTAATTCCTCAACAGCAAGACAATGTCATTTCACCTAACAAATTTGCTCTTTTGGGAGAGAGCAATTCTGATAACCTTCAGACATCTTCCTCCTCTTCTAGCCAAGAACAATCACGCACTGTTACTCATACTCAATCAAAAGCTTCTAGGAGTAAAGCAGCCAAAAAAACTCCTAACTACTCTTCTAAATCTAAATGATCCCTCCTCGTCTTGCAGCTTGGAATGTGAGAGGTTTCAATATCCCCGAGAAGGTTAGGGCTTGCAAAGATTTAGTTCCGTGCCATAAGCTTGATCTTATTTGTGTCTTGGAGAACATAATTCATAATAATTCCTTTATGGATCCTTGGTTTCGTATGAATCATGAAATTTTTGATAATGAAGAAAGCTGTCATAATTTCAATCTTTATAGCTCGGGAAGAATCTGGATTAAATGGAATCCTATGTGCATCCATTTCATTCCCATCACTTTCACATCTCAGCTAATCTCTGGTGATTTATATAGTGGCTATGATCGGTTGTGTGTTCTTTCTGTTGTTTATGCTTCGAATACCCAAGCTGATAGGCTTCAGCTTTGGAACTTGATCAGGGAATTTGGTGCGGGCATTTCTTCTCCTTGGCTGATTATAGGAGATTTTAATTGTTGTCTTAATGCTAATGAGAAGTCTGGTGGGACTTCTCTTCTCCCCTCCCATCTTTGGGACTTCAATTCTTTCGTTTTTGATATGGGATTATTTGATTTAGCTTCTTCTGGCTTGAAATTTACTTGGTTCAATCAAAGGGCTAATGACCCTATACATCTGAAGTTAGATAGGATGCTTATCAATGACAAATGGCTCGAAGATTTTCCTGCATCCCGATATAAGGTGTTACCTTTTTCTTGCTCGGATCACTCTCCCATTGTTCTCCACAATAATCAGCTCCCCTGTTGGAAGCATAGATTTCTTTGTAAAAACTTCTAGTCTAAACAAGATGCTTTTTGGGCTGAACTTCTGGATATCTTTTCCCTTCCTGTTCATGGTAATCCGATTTTAGGGCTCTATAGCAAACTTAAAAAATTGAAGGAAAATATCAAAGGCAAAGATTGGGCAAATTCTTCCCATCTTTCTTCTCAATTCAGCTCTCTTAAGGATCAACAAGCCGATTGTTTGGATTTACTTAATTATGATCCTTCAATTTCGATTTGAACCAAAGGCTGAAAGGTATCAATGCTCAACTTGTTGATTGTTCTTCTTCTTGGACGAACTGGTTGCTTCAAAGGGCCAAAATTAAGTGGCTTTCACATGGTGAGGATGATTTGAAATTACATGGTGAGGATGATTTGAAATTTCTTTATGCTAGAGTGAAAAGAAGGAGGAATATTTGCTCTTCTAACTTGGTTGCTTGTGATGATCCTAATGATAGGATTGACAAGGTTAATTCTATTATTAACCATTTCGAGAGGTTATTTAATGCTCCAAAGCCTATTGCTTTCTCTGATCCTTTGCCTATTCCTGAAGGCAATACTATTCCTTCTAACCTCTCTTCTATGCTAATTGTGCCTATTACTGATGAAGAAATTAAAGCTGTGATTTTTAATGGGAACTCCAATTCTAGCCCTGGGCCGGATGTGTTTAATTTTGAGTTCTATAAATCTTCTTGGCTCATTACGGGTCCTTTGATTTGCAAAGCGGTGAAATCATTCTTCTATAAAGGTTATCTTCCAAACTTTGTTAAAGCTTCAGCTATTGCTCTTATTCCCAAAAACGCTCATGCTTCTAACATCTCAGATTTCAGACCTATTGCCCTTTGTAATGTTTTTTATAAGATTATTTCTAAAATTATGGCGCTAAGGATGAAGGAACATCATGCCCCTTATTATTGGGGAAAACTAAGTGGGCTTTATTCAGAATCGTATTGGGACAGATAATGCTCTTCTTGCCTCTGAAATCCTTTTGGACTTTAAAAAATCTGCCAATCAGAAATTTATGTGCGCCAAGCTGGATATTCGTAAAGCCTTTGACTCTGTCTCTCGTGACTTTATTCTTGCCAGAATGAAACAAAAGGGTTTTCCTTCTACCTTCATTAGCTGGATTAAAGCCTGTATTTCGGATGTTCCTTTTTCTATTTGCATTGATGGTGTTCTTGAAGGCTATTTCAATTCCTCTTCAGGCATTAGGCAAGGGTGCCCGCTTAGCCCCTATTTATTCTGTATTGCTATGGATGCCTTCACTTGTTTGATTGACAATCCTTCTTCGGCTGAAAAATTTATTGGGGTTCAAAGGAAAGATGTGAACATCACTCATTTGCTATACGCAGATGATCTTCTCATTTTTGGGAAGGCTTCCCCTCAGAATTGTAAAGTGCTTGTGGATATTCTTAAGGCCTTTGCTGAGTTATCTGGTCTATTGGTTAATCATGAAAAAAGTAATATTATCATCTCCAAAGCTTCTTCTAACCCTTTGAAAATCTGTAATATTCTTAACATCTCCTCCTTTGGTGATAAGATGACTTACCTTGGTATCCCTATTTCTGTTAAAAAAATTGAGTAAAGTGGATTTTCAACCCCTTCTGAATATCATTTCTAATCATCTTTCTGGATGGAAAGCTCGGTTGTTGTCTTTTGCTGGGAGATTGCAATTCATTAAATACACCAATTGCAACACAATTACCTATTGGATTAGGGGTACCATACTGACTAAAAGTTGTATCAAGAGCATTAGCAGGATGTGCTCTAGATTCTTATATTTTGGTGATTTGGAGGCCAGGAAACTGTTTTTGATTGCTTGGAAAAAAACCTGTAGGCCTAAACAGTTGGGTGGGTTGGGTATCCTGAACCTTGCCAGCCTTCAATTTGCAAACTGCTATTCTCTGATTTTGAGATTCTATAATTCTAAGTCCATGTTATTTAGATTTTTAATTGTCAAATATGGTACTCCGTGGACTCCAATTTTAAGCAAAGCATCTTCACTTTGGAATGATATGAACATAACGGCTTTACAAATTACTTCTATTCATTATGTCTTTTCTTTGGGACCCTTGGCTGCGTGGGAATTATATCATGGCTGAATTTGCTTCACTGAATTTAGATAGTTTAATTCCTTTTAATGATATGGTTTCGGATTTTTTGGGAGATGTGGGCTGGTTGTTCCCTGATGCTATCCCCTTTCCTATTGCTCTTACCCTCCAGAATTTTGGATGTAATCATCATGGGTTTCAACCCACTATCAGGTGGGATGGTAAGGTTAAGGCTTGTTTTTCAGCCTTCATTAAATTTTACCATAGACAAGAGATCATTGTGGATTGGTTTAAATTGGTGTGGCACAAACACTATGCATTGAGGTATTCGTCTTTTATTTGGTTAGCCCTTAACAATGGGCTTAAAACGGCTGAGGAGCTGATTAAAAGGAACATTATGGTTAACTCTACATGCTCTCTTTGTTTTGTACACTTTGAATCAAATGGACATATTTTTTTCGAATGTGATTATGCTTTCAATGTTTTGACAAATCTGATTCCCATGGTGGGGGAATTTTTGTTAAGACCTAGACTCATTCAAGTGCTTCACTTTCTCGGAGAGCATAATCACTTGGCAAATAATCAAAAAGAGCTTTTCTTGATTATACTGGGTTGTGCCACCTATTTTATTTGGAGAGAAAGGAATGAAAGAAGGTTTAATGGTAAATCTAGATGTTATTCTACTCTTTGTTTGCATATTAAAAAGGCTGTGGAAGCTAAAATTACCAACTGGAAGTCTGCGGATCTTCTCAGGACTCCGTGGGTGGTTTAAGGGATTTATTGAGTTTGGGATGGAGTTTTTTGGCTGAGCCGGCCTGCTCTCTGTTCCGTGCCTTCTTTTGTGGTTGTTCCATTGTTGCTGGGAGACTTACGTTTATTTTCTCTGGTATTGCAATGTTTCATTATCTGTCTGGTGGAGGCTGTCACGACCCGACCCGAGACGAGACGGATCCCGCCCGTGCTGGATCGCGACGGAGCTGCACTAACCAGGATCTAGCTTTGGAATTTGGTTCGGAACTGAATCTTCCAAATAATTAATTCACACAGACTAACAAACACAGAGCTACTATGTATCATCAAATGCAGCGGAACAAAACATCTATCCAATTTCATTTCCTCAAAACAATCATCTACAGAACAGTACATGGCTTTCGACAGAAAGAAATACAGAACAGAAAAGCCATGACTGTACAAAAATCAAAAGTACAAAAGTACCTATACTGATCAGACTCTGAAATCTAGTCCTAGACTTCCTTCCCTTTCCCAGAGCCTGAAAACCACCAGAAAGCAAGGGTGAGCTCAACAGCTCAGTAAAGCAACAAACCTCCAATCAAAATCCTCAGAATCTCAAAACCAACACAGCAGACAAATCCGTACAGAATCGAAACAGATTCGGACAGATATCAAATCAACAAAACTGTACGGAAATGGAAGTTGTATCAAATCAGAAACATAACAGATCAGACACATCAGATCAACAGGATCAGAATCGTACAGATCATATCGGAACAGAACAAAATCATATCAGAATCATGTAGCAGATATCAGATATTTAATTAATAGCTAAATTCCCTGACACTGACTGAATCTCATAGGATCCAGGCCACTTATGCCTCCCTTTGTGCTCACGGCACCAAAACAGATCAGATCAGATGTGCTTATAGCACCAGAATACATATATAGTGCATATAGCACCTAAACAGATTGTTTCCTCGGATCCGGAACAGAACAGATATCAGATTTCATATTGAGCTCATTTCAGAATTCCCAGACACTAACTGAATCTCATAGGATCCAGGCCCCTTATAACTCCCTTTATATAGCATATACAGATAGCATATCAATTCAGAAGATTTCCGGACAAAACAGAAATTACTCAAAAATCGGGCAGCACAACGGCAGTATACAGAATTTACACAATTTTCCTGAAAATCAAAATTCACCAAATTCGCACAGAATATAGATATCAACATTTTAGAACATTAATTCTACTGCACAGATAATTTCCAAGTTCACAGAAAAATCCAGTCGACTAAAAACACACAGTCGAATCAAAAATACCCGGACAAAAATCTTAAAAAAATAAACCAAAATGTGCACACTCGGCACTTCAACAAAATACAGAAAGTTACGCGGTAGAAACTAAACCAGTCGGAAATTACGGACGAAAATCGCGAACAAAACTTAATTCCGGACAGATAATACCGCCAAACTCGACGGTTCTGAAAATTGAGAAAGTCGGATTGTGCCTTACTTGCGTACAGCAATTTCCTCAACAGTCTCTTCGGACGAAAACAGCTCGGCGTCGCCCGAAAATCCACTTTTCCACTTTTTCCTTCGTTTTTTCTCTCTCCTCAACTTTTTCTCTCTCTTCAAAATATCTCATTTCTATATATATCCCAGACTGATCGTCCTGGACGATCGAGCTTCGTACCGGACGATCCATGAAGAGAATTATTTCGTCCAGACGAAAATTGAACATCGTCCCTCGGCGAAGGGTTCACTGACTTATTTTCGTCCAGACGATCCTGATTTCGTCCAGACGAACCATACAACCAAACATGATTTTCTCTGCACAACCTGTACCGATCGTCCCGGACGATCCGACTTCGTCCGGACGAACCTGGAGCAGAAAACTGATATTACAATCTCCCCAACTTAAAAAAAATGTCGTCCTCGACATTATCCAGTCCAAACTCAGTCAAAACAAGTATGGGTACAACCGTCTCATGTCAGACTCCTTCTCCCAAGTGGCTTCCCGTGCAGTACGGTGCTTCCACTGGACTTTAACCATTGGAATCTGTTTACTTCTTAGCTTTCGTACGTCGTATCAAAATCAACTCTGGCTCTTCCTTGTACGTCAGATTCTCCTGAATCTCAACCTCATCAGCAGATACTTTCTTCCCAGAGTCGGATACCCACTTCCTCAGAGTGGATACGTGAAACACATTATGCACATCAGGCATCGAATCAGAAAGCATCAATTTGTAAGCAGCTTTTCCAATCCTTTCCAGGATTTCAAAAGGTCCAACATACCTCGGACTAAGCTTGCTCACCTGACCAAATCTGCTCACACCCTTCATCGGGCTGACTTTGACATACACAAAGTCACCAACCTGAAACTCTACAAATCTGTGCTTCTGATTGTAATACTTCTGCTGTCGATCTTGAGCAGCTTTCAATCTTTCTCTTATCAAATTGATCTTCTGAGCAGTTTCATCAGCAAAAGTGGCTCCCAAAGCCTGCCTATCTCCGACCTCCGTCAGAGTCAAAGGAGTACGGCACTTCCTGCCATACAAAGCTTCGTACGGTGCCATACCGATACTGGACTGAAAACTGTTGTTATAGGCAAACTCAATCAGCGGAATATGATCTTCCCAGCTTCCGCTAAAGTCCAGAACACAAAGTCTTAACAGATCTTCCAGTACCTGAATAGTCCTCTCAGACTGTCCATCGGTCTGAGGATGAAAGGCTGTACTAAAATGCAGTTTTGTACCCAAGCCTTGCTGAATGCCTTTCCAAAGTCTGGAAGTAAAACGTCCATCTCGATCAGATACGATCACACGAGGCACACCGTGCAATCTGACTATCTCTTTCACATATATCTGTGCCAAAGCGATCAACTGAATCCGTCTGTCTGATCGGAAGAAAATGGGCTGACTTCGTCAATCGATCTACAACCACCCAAATAGCGTCGTGCCCTTGTCTAGATCGAGGGAAACCCATCGCAAAATCCATCGTTACCTCCTCCCATTTCCACTCAGGGATAGGCAACGACTGCAACAATCCACCTGGTCGCTGATGCTCTGCCTTTACCAACTGACAGGCTTCGCATCCCGACACAAACTCTGCTACATCTTTCTTTCATCCCAGGCCACCAGAACAAAAGCTTCATATCAGCGTACATCTTACCACTGCCTGGATGTACAGTGTAGCCTGAATGATGAGATTCATACAGAATCTCCTGCCTCAAGTCTCCAAACACAGGTACCCACAACCTGTTCTTACAGAAAAAAATAGCACCAGAATCAGAAATTCGAAGTTCAGGAGTCTTACCAGATCCAATCTGAGCAATCAACTTCGAATAATCAGAATCTGACTTCTGGGCTTCTTGAATCCTTGTTTCCAAAGTAGACCGAATACTCATCTGAGCCAACTCCAAACCACTGGAGGAAATCACTTCCAACTGCAAACGCTCCATATCACGAATCAGAAAGTCATCACAAGTAAGCTGAATACCTGATAATCCAGAAGACTTCCTGCTCAAGGCATCCGCTACCACATTAGCCTTACCAGGCTGATACTGAATAGTCAAATCATAATCTTTGATCAACTCGAGCCACCTTCTTTGTCTCAGATTCAAATCCTTCTGAGTAAAAATATACTTCAGGCTCTTATGATCAGTGAAAATCTCACATCTGACGCCATACAGGTAATGACGCCAAATCTTCAAAGCAAACACAACTGCAGCTAACTCCAGATCATGCGTCGGGTAATTCTTTTCATGTGGTTTCAACTGTCTAGAAGCATAAGAAATTACCTGACCATGCTGCATCAGGACACATCCCAGTCCTTTCAGTGAAGCATCACTGAACACCTGAAAACCTTCCGTACCTGACGGAAGTGCTAACACTGGAGCTGAAGTCAAACAATCCTTCAATTGCTGAAAAACTCGCCTCACACTCCGGTGTCCAAACAAAAGGTACTGACTTCTGAGTCAGTCTCGTCAGAGGCGTCGAAATCTGTGAAAATCCCTTCACAAATTTCCTGTAATATCCAGCCATGCCCAAGAAACTACGTACCTCAAATACCGTAGTCGGCCTTGGCCAATTAGCAACTGCCTGAATCTTCTGGGGATCTACAGAAATGCCTTCTCCGCTAATTACATGCCCCAGAAAAGAAATGCTCTTCAGCCAGAATTCACACTTGGAGAACTTGGCATACAGCTGATGCCGCCTCAAAGTCTCTAACACAATCCTCAAATGTCTGGCATGATCATCCTCAGATGCAGAATATACCAGAATATCGTCAATGAAGACGATCACAAACTGATCCAGATACTCCCTGAATACTCGGTTTCATCAGATCCATGAAAATAGCAGGCGCGTTGGTTACCCCAAAAGGCATAACCAAAAACTCATAGTGCCCGTACCGAGTACTAAAAGCTGTCTTCACCACATTAGCTTCCTTCACCTTCACCTGATAATATCCGGATCGCAAATCAATCTTCGAAAATACTGAAGATCCGGAAAGCTGATCAAACAAGTCGTCAATCCGAGGCAAAGGATACTTGTTCTTGATCGTGACCTTGTTCAAATCTCTGTAATCGATACACATACGGAGTGTACCGTCCTTCTTTCTTCACAAACAGAACAGGTGCTCCCCAAGGCGAAACACTAGGGCGCACAAAACCTCTATCAACCAACTCCTGAAGCTGAACTTTCAACTCAGAAAGTTCTTTCGGTGCCATCCTGTACGGAGCTTTCGATATCGGAGCGGTACCAGAAAAAATATCGATAGAGAACTCCACATCTCTATCCGGAGGTAAACCAACCAGCTCCTCAGGAAAAATATCAGCAAACTCCCGTACCACAGGGATCTCAGAAACAGAACCAACCTCTAGGTTCAAATCCCGCACCGAAGCCAAAAACACTGGGCATCCCTTCTTCCACATCCTGTTTCACTTCCAATACCGAAATCAGACTGGAGAGAACACCTCGTAATCCCTGAAATACAACTCTTTCTCCAGCCATAAGCAAACTCACTTGCTTCTTCAGACAGTCTATCTGGGCTTCATACAGACTCAACCAATCCATGCCCAGAATTACATCATACGATGAAATCGGCAACCGAATCAAACTTGATTTCCACTTCTTGCCAGCAATCTCGATCTCACACAAACAAAAATTGCCGAGCAATCAAAGGATTCCCAGCCGGTAAAATCACAGACAAAGAAAAACCGGAAGTAAAAGAGAATCCAAACGTAAAGCCTCAAAACAGTGCTCGGACAGAAAAGAATGACTCGCTCCAGAGTCAAACAAAACACGACAGGGCTGATCAGAAATGTAAATCGTACCTGTCACAACATCGGGAGCATCTCGAGCCTCCTGCTGACTCAAACTGTAAACTCGTGGCTGAACTGGAACAGGAGATGAAGCAACGGAACTACTCTGCTCCCTCTGAACAGTAGGTGGTCTCCGTGGTGCAGAACTAGAACCACCACCTCTTCCAGCAAATCCCTCAAGGCGAGGAGGAACAGTCCTCGGTCTTCCTACTGAACCGGCAGGTCTGACAAAGCCCTCAGATCGCTGATCAAATCCCATCTGCGGACACTCTGCAATCCGATGTCCTGACTGACCACATCGGAAGCACAGACCAGCCATCCTATAACATTGGCCGAAGTGTCGCCGTCCACAGTTCTGGCACACAGGTGCCGAACTGACTGATCCCGAACTCGTCGTACTGGTAACAGTACCAGACGATCCTCCGCTCCTTCTAGAATCTCCAGATCCAGAACCGAAAACAAATCTCCTCTTTCCGGAGGAACCACTGCCAGATGCCTCGCCTCCAAACCTCTTCCTACTCGCAGTCCACCGCTGCTGAGTAGCCATCAAGTCGTTCTCTAACAATCGAGCTCGCTCCACAAGCTCGGAGAAATCAGTAATCCGGGAATGGTATCAGGGGCTGCCTCAAGGTATCTCGCAATCCCCTCAGAAATCTGTAACATCTCTCAGCAGAAGTGCTAACCAGCTGCGGAGCGTACCTGGCTAATACAGTAAACTCAGCCTCGTACTGCATCACCGTCTTGCTCCCCTGAACAAGCCTCAGAAAGTTCTCCTGCATCTGCTGTCGTGCAGAAGGGGGAACAAACCAATCTCGGAATACCTCAGTGAACTCTTCCCAAGTAATCAAAGAGTTCAGTCTGCCCTGAAATCTGGCTGCCTGCTGGCCGTCCCACCAGTGCTCAGCCTCTCCGTCTAACAGAAAAACTGCTAACGGTACCTTCCTATCTGACGGACACTGCATCCCGTCAAAGGTCTTCTCCACTCTCCTCAGCCACTCTTCAGCAGCTCTGGGGCTCAACAGCGCCCTCAAACCTCGGAGGTTTCAACCTCAAAAAACAACTGCAAATGTCTATCCAGGTCATCAGATCTGACAGTAGAAGCTCTACTCTGAGTCTCGCTCATCATCTGAGCAACCAGCGAAGCAAACTGAGAAAGCGTATCAGCACCGACCACTGGGGCTGTACTCCCCACTGGTGCTGCCTGATCGGCACTCTGACCATCTGTCATGTCTGGGTCTGGCTGATCCATACAGAAAAAAATCCAGAAAATCCGGAAAAACTATCACAAAAACAACAAAATAAAAAGCCAAACAAATCAAAATTACCCCCCAGACAGACTTACTGATCACTTCCTATAGCTCTGTTTCACAAAAATTTCTCAAATTCCAAAACCATTGCTCTGATACCAAAAAAAGCTTGTCACGACCCGACCCGAGACGAGACGGATCCCGCCCGCCCGCTGGATCGCGACGGAGCTGCACTAACCAGGATCTAGCTTTGGAATTTGGTTCGGAACTGAATCTTCCAAATAATTAATTCACACAGACTAACAAACACAGAGCTACTATGTATCATCAAATGCAGCGGAACAAAACATCTATCCAATTTCATTTCTTCAAAACAATCATCTACAGAACAGTACATGGCTTTCGACAGAAAGAAATACAGAACAGAAAAGCCATGACTGTACAAAAATCAAAAGTACAAAAGTACCTATACTGATCAGACTCTGAAATCTAGTCCTGGACTTCCTTCCCTTTCCCAGAGCCTGAAAACCACCAGAAAGCAAGGGTGAGCTCAACAGCTCAGTAAAGCAACAAACCTCCAATCAAAATCCTCAGAATCTCAAAACCAACACAGCAGACAAATCCGTACAGAATCGAAACAGATTCGGACAGATATCAAATCAACAAAACTATACGGAAATGGAAGTTGTATCAAATCAGAAACATAACAGATCAGACACATCAGATCAACAGGATCAGAATCGTACAAATCATATCGAAACAGAACAAATCATATCAGAATCATATAGCAGATATCAGATATTTAATTAATAGCTAAATTCCCTGACACTGACTGAATCTCATAGGATCCAGGCCACTTATGCCTCCCTTTGTGCTCACGGCACCAAAACAGATCAGATCAGATGTGCTTATAGCACCAGAATACATATATAGTGCATATAGCACCTAAACAGATTGTTTCCTCGGATCCGGAACAGAACAGATATCAGATTTCATATTGAGCTCATTTCAGAATTCCCAGACACTAACTGAATCTCATAGTATCCAGGCCCCTTATAACTCCCTTTATATAACATATACAGATAGCATATCAATTCAGAAGATTTCCGGACAAAACAGAAATTACTCAAAAATCGGGCAGCACAACGGCAGTATACAGAATTTACACAATTTTCCTGAAAATCAAAATTCACCAAATTCGCACAGAATATAGATATCAACATTTTAGAACATTAATTCTACTGCACAGATAATTTCCAAGTTCACAGAAAAATCCAGTCGACTAAAAACACAGTCGAATCAAAAATACCCGGACAAAAATCTTACAAAAATAACCAAAATGTGCACACTCGGCACTTCAACAAAATACAGAAAGTTACGCGGTAGAAACTAAACCAGTCGGAAATTACGGACAAAAATCGCGAACAAAACTTAATTCCGGACAGATAATACCGCCAAACTCGACGGTTCTGAAAATTGAGAAAGTCGGATTGTGCCTTACTTTGCGTACAGCAATTTCCTCCACAGTCTCTTCGGACGAAAACAGCTCGGCGTCGCCCGAAAATCCACTTTTCCACTTTTTCCTTCGTTTTTCTCTCTCCTCAACTTTTTCTCTCTCTTCAAAATATCTCATTTCTATATATATCCAGACTGATCGTCCTGGACGATCGAGCTTCGTACCGGACGATCCATGAAGAGAATTATTTCGTCCAGACGAAAATTGAACATCGTCCTCGGCGAAGGGTTCACTGACTTATTTTCGTCCAGACGATCCTGATTTCGTCCAGACGAACCATACAGCCAAACATGATTTTCTCTGCACAACCTGTACCGATCGTCCCGGACGATCCGACTTCGTCCGGACGAACCTGGAGCAGAAACTGATATTACAGAGGCTTTGTTCGGGGGCTTTGTGGTGTGGCTCTCCGTTTCTGCTGCATTGGTATTTTGACAGGCTTTTTTGGTTCCGTGCAAGGACGATGATGTAGCTGCTAATCATCTCCTTGGAGAGCCTTTCTTTTTGAGCAAACAGGAGATTTCGTTTCGTGGCTGCCGGTTGGATTCTTCTTTTTTCTATTGGTAGTCTGTGTCCTTAAGTGCTCTTGCACTTACTTTTGGTGGATAGGCTTTTGGTTAGGCTGTTTAATTAAGTGGTTGTTATGTTCTTTTGTTCTTTCAATGTGGGGGGTATAGGTTTTTGGTTTATCTTCAAGTTTTGTTTGAAGTTAAACCTTTTTTGTTATACTTTACATGTAACCTTCTTTTATATAGTAATATATGGGCTTTGCACTCATTTTCCCAAAAAAAAAAAAAATCTAATATTTCGTCCTTTTTTTATTGATATAAAAAATATGCTTATTCAGTAGTGGGGCGGTTGAGTATTGGAGATTCTTGTATGACTGAGAGACTCCGAGACTGATAGTTGAGTTGACTCTACAATAGAAAATCTTTTAGGTCAGATTACTCTGATCATTTCTAAAATGAGGATAAAATTAAAAATTATTAAATTTATTTGAACAAAAATTTATTATATAAAAAATAATAAAAAAACAATTTACGCTCTTATATAAGATACCAAAGATGAAAGATCTAAGCAAATGGTCACTGTGCTGAACAGTGTTGGAGACCACTATGAGTGGCGATGAGTGGGTAAATACTAAATAGTGGGTTTACAAATCATTATAGAATCTGCTTTCCGCTGTCCTCTTCTTTAAAGGAATTGTTGAAATCGCGTGCTCGGCATGCCTAATTACTAATTAGTGTATTCTATGCGATTTACTCAAAGTTGGAGTGATCAATCACATCCAACCATTATAAATATTGTGCTTGCTATTATTTTTTTTCTTATATTTTGAGATATTTATTTGTCACAAGTCATGAAGATGGGCAAAATATTCAATTTTTTTTAAATATCCCATCTAAATATTTAATATTTATTTAGGGTGGGCATTTGCCCACCTTGAGGTAAAGGGGGGTCCGCCTATGGAGGTGAGCTTGGGTCATTTTTTATTTGAATTTAAGCTTGATTAATTAATTCAGTTTGAGTTCGAGCTTGACCTTTGTTCAACGAGATTGAGCCGCCTCACAAGTGAGAAATTAGAAGGAATAAAATATAAAGAATCACTTAATATAAGAAAGTGAGATATATTTTTAACATTTTAAACAACTTTGTATTTAAAGTTTGTACTTTTTATATTATTATTTTTTAAATGAGCTGGCTCAAGAGCTAATTAGTCAAGTCAATGCTATCTCAAGCTTGGCTTGTAAGCTCATTGAGCTCAGCTCACAAGCCATTTTTCAAGTCGAGCTTAAACTGACTTAGGAGTTAGCTTGACTTGCTTAGATCCCTAATGTTGAATATTTGCTCTACTCGACTTAATAGATCAAATAATTTCATTAGTCATAAGTGGGCTATTCATATGTTAAGCTTAAGAAGATAGGATTTTAAGAATCTAGAAGTTTTATTTCTAACCATCATCTTCATCATTTTGCCCCGATACATTTACATTAAAAAAATCACTTGATTAAAACAAATTTTGAGCAAGTATTTGAATTAAAAAAAAATAAATTAAATTTTGTTCTATTTGAACTCTGATATCAAGAAACTTATAGTCAAATTAAACATCTCGACAAGATGAACCCATCAACAATACAAGTTATATGTTATGACTCCAAAGAAGCCCATTTTGAATATTTTTAGTGGGTCAAAATTGTAAAGAGATTCAGTATTTAAAAAAATATAAGATTAATCCACATGCTTTAATAACTAGTTAGATTAAAATATCTCTTAATTAAAGATAAAGAATACTTTGGGTTAAAGGTTTTCCTAAATAAAAAAAACTATACTTTTATGGGCAAAACCTTTTATTAAGATAGATATCTTCATAAAATAGAAAAAAAATCAGGGTGGGGGTGGACATATACTAACATATATGTGATTCTGCTGCTAACAGCTAGTCACTGGTTAATATTTTGATTCCCCTTACGAAGTAGGAGTGCAAGTGAGTTGAGCTGACTCATAAGGCAGGTACAACTTGTTTCATTAACAACCTCAAGAATTAAATCTTATTGACATACGAGTTCGAGCTTGAGCCTTTGAACTCAAACTGGCTGAGCTCGTAAGCTCATTAAGACACTCGATGTCTTTAATTTAAAAAGTTAAAATAATTGTGCTCAACAATTGAGTCAAACTCAACATTTCTAAACAAGTTTGAGCCTAAAAAGTTTTAACGAGTCAAATTTGAGCTCAACTCAATTTGACAGATGTATCATTAAGAAGCTAACATCAAACCCAATTATATTGCCCTCAGAAATAATACTCCAAATAATAAATCCATATCATAAAACATAATTACCAATTAAATACCAATTTTTCTTAATGTTCAATAAAAAATTTACAACCATATGATAGAAAGACAACATATTCTTATATTTTCTTAGGAAAAAATATATTTAATATTTTTATCAGGAAAACCTAATATTCAATTATTCATATAGATATAAGAATAATTATAAATCTTAATTATTAAATATACAAATATCATTTAAATCTTTTGATATTATTCAATTTTTATAAGGTATTTATGTTATGGCTTCATTTTAACTTTCATGAAATCCTCTAATTTTTTAATGCAGAATAGAGCCCTAGATGGGGTCCTGTTTGGGTACCCATGCTCTGCCCTGACAGGCTTTGCCCACCCATGCCCACTTATGGTGACTTTCGGGATATCATATCCATCCACTTTCCACGTTTCTTGAATGCATTATGCCACAGATTAATGACCTTGAGATTTTTTGACTTTTTCTCTGACTGCAAATTTTTAAGCCACATATCAAATTTTATCGTGATTGCGACGTGGTTGTGCTGCGCAGTGCGTAGTAAGGATTAGCATAATATACTGCATGCATATGATGATTAGTAATGTAAATCGATTTGTCCATTGATGTTAAGTACCCACCCATACTCACCCATGAGGCCATGGGCGTACCCAATATGGATGGGTACAGGGTACGTGAGTGGGGTGGGTACGTGAGTGGATGTGGATATGAGTACCCAGGGCTCTGTTGCAGAACGATGCTAGCAAAAAAGGATTTTTTCTATATAGATCTTTTTATACCAAAACATGTGTGCGGTATTTGTTAGGCATATCAGCATATGGTGATTAAAGCATGCGTACTTAGTTAATAAAACAAAAAAAACTTTACACCCAACGCGTTACTCTTTTTTTTTTTATATATATATAAATTTTTTGAGAAAAAAACGTGTTGCTTTTTATTCATATATAGAAATATTTCTCAGGCCTCAGAGATTTTTTTTTTGCCGAATGCTTGGAAAATATCATTTTATCCTTAACATTACACCTTTTTTTTTTTTTTGAGCTATCTAGACCACATGTAATCCCGCTAAAATGCTTCATGAACAGAGTTCATGTTGGTCGGACCACAATGGCTAAAACTTGAAACCAAGTTGAAGCGGGATTTGGGTATAGGCTGGGACATACGCTGAAAGCATTACGGTAACCCATCAAACTAACTCGGAACAGACCTCCATGCAATGTAGACTAGGGGCATACACAATAATTATAAAATTGTAAGTCTTTAATGAATCAATAGCCCTCTAAAAGATTAATTATACAATAATTAGCATCCCCGGCCTCGTAAGAGGTAGCCAAAGGTAAAACGAATTGGGTTGGAATTTAAGGGTTTTTTAAAATACATATATATTTTTAATTTTATTAAAATATTAAATTAAAAAAAGTTTCAGGGAGACTAATACTTCATGTGGGACAACGTTCTTATTGCTTCTTACAACAGCTTTGTAGTACAAAAAACAAACGAAGCCTAAATGTCTTCTTGGATTAGCTGCAACTTTTTATAAAGTTGATTGTGAAGTTATTACAAGAAAAATAACTTCTTTAAGTTATTCTAATTGTAAACAAATTGTTTTTAGTCATAGAATATTTAATTTTAAATTATTAAGAAGTTAAAGGCTTCGTTTCGAATAAATTTTTTAGTATTTTGTTAAATTGTTGTGTTGTAGAAAAAAATAATTTTTTATAGCTATTATAGAAAGTAGTTTCTTAATACAAATAGATTTTAAAAGAAGAAAAATAAAACTGAAGTAAAATAAAAAATAATAGTTGTTGTAAAAGCAAAGGAGTAAAAAGCTATCGCTAATGAAGCCTAAGACATAATAACTATCATTCTAATAACAAAATTAAAAAAAAATAATTTTATTAAAATTTCTAAAAATAAATCACTTAATCAAAAAAATGTACAAATGTAATAAACAAATCAGAGAAACAGGTTTAAAATTTTATTTTAAATCCTAAATAAAAAAAGATTGAAATTGTGTTTTTTTTATTACTAAAAATTATTTGAAAGTTTAAATTAAATAAATATGTCCACCCAATTAAAATCATTATGAATGTTAACCTTAGAGTCTCTTTGGGATAGCTTCTTTCATTATCTTCTTTTTCAGATAGCAACCATAATTCTTTTTTGCTAATATTTTCTCATTGCTTTCTAAAAATTGCTATAATAAAAATAATATTTTTTATAACAGCCTTAAAAAAATTTGCATTCCCCATAATATTTTTTCAATTACCTTTATAAAAAAAACAATAGTCCGCTTGAAGTTCTTATATATTGAATTCACTTCACTAAAATGCGAAAGAAAATTATATAATTCGTGAAGATCACCTCCTAATTTTAAATGAGAAAAATATTGCCCAACCCTATAAAATAAAATCACATAAAAATTTTTAAATATGGATCAACTTGATTTATGACAATAATTTATCACATATATTTAAATTCCTCATTTTTAAAAGGAATATTAGTTTTAATTTAATAAAAAATGGAATTAAAAAATTAAGAGGGGAGAAGTTATTTATAGAATTAAGAGGGAAAAAACCACCAAAATTAAATAAAATACACACTCTTTCCAAGCTTATTATTTTTTATTTTTACTTTTGGTCCTATCAATTTTGTTTTTTTTCTCACAAAAATTATATTTATAGAACTTTCATTTTATGTGGATTTTTTAATGCAAATAGAGAATTATTATGGAATTTTCCAAAAAAAAAAAAGAGAGGATTGTTATAGATATAATCCTGAAATTGAACCGTACGAATTAAATTATTTGACATTTATTTCATTCAATTTTAATTAAATTAGCAATAAAAAAATTCCCATAATCATATATTCTAAATTATGATAAAAAATAAATAAATAAATTTATGTTGAAATATACTAATAAAAAATGATCTGAATTGATCGTAAAATTTTTTAATTTATTTTAAGATCAGTGTATATGGAGTAGCTCCAATCACAAATAAAATTAAATAGATTTACCTAAGATAATTTGGTTACATAAAATGTCATTCTTATGATGACCTTATTAGGATTTATGAGAGTTGATGATAGCTACTCAGTGTGATTAGACTAGTGTGGAGAACTATAATTTAGGCAGAGATCAGATAAGAAGAAATATAAGAGTACCTAACATTTAGGTTACACTGATTTGAGTGCATATGCTCTTACAGCTAGGGGTGTCAATTCGGGTCAACGGGTCGGGTTCGTTCGAACCCAGAACTGACCCAACACTGTTCTGGTCAACCCAAACCTGACCCGTTTTTTAAAAACGAGTCAGATTATCAGACTCGTTTTTAAAAACGGGTCAGGTTTCTGGACTCGAACCCGACCCGATTCGGGTCCGGGTCAACCTGACCCGACACGAATGACCCGAAGTTGACCTAAACTTGCTAGTTTTCGGGTAAAAAATCGGGTCAATCTTCAATTTTCGGGTCAAAATCGGGTAAAAAATGGGTCAATCTCAGGTTTTCGTGTCATTTTCGGGTTGATGGGTCAACCCGAACCTGACCCATTTTTTAAAAAGGGTTGATTTATTGAACCCAAACCCGACCCGTTTTGGGTCCGACCCGTTTTGGGTCCGGGTTGACTCTGACCCGATTTTTTCCTTGTCGGATTCGGGTCATGTCAAAAATTGACATCCCTACTTTTTTTTTTTTTTTTTTTGAAACAGAACTTTTAATTAAAAAAAAATTCAAAGATGTTACAAGAGTCTGAAATCAAAAAAAGAAAAAAACAATAAAAGAAAATACAATGAATCAGAAAAAGTAGGCTCAGTAATTAGCCGAGGCTTCCAGCCCCCCGAAGCCACGTACCGACCTTCCAATTTGGTGATGAACGTTACGATAACAACCGAGCAGAAGACATCAAAAATAAGCACCAAAGGTTGCCAGGATACATAACATCAAGGAGCGAGCCCCGGCCACATCATCGCCTGTCACAACCATAACCAACCAAAAAATTCGGACGAATCAGCTTGAAATAAACCAATCACAGAGCACAGAGCCAAATAAACTAACGACCCCGTCTACCCCTTCCACGGGGTCTACCACGAGAAACGGCACAAACCGGACGATCATGAACAATTTTGAAGTCATGTCCAGGGTTCCGAACCACCACCATGATCCGAAAGAGGAATCAGATTCAGCATCCGATGAACAATGAAGCCAATCGAGGTGAAGACGCAAATCCACCCCAGAATTATCACCCATATTATAAACCAAAGCATTTGTCTCAATTAATTTCACAGGCACATCCACAAACGAGTTGGGAATAACTAATCCAGCACCTGGATTGATCTCACTACTAACAACCTCACCACTCAGAACTGCCGCAGAAGACCGCACCACATCAGCAGGTAAGGAAGAAACATCAGAGTCCAAAGCACTCTGTAGAACATCAGATACCGGAGCCCCAACTCCCACATCGATAGAAGAAGGGACCCGATTACAAGCACCTACCGCAATTCCCTCCAAAATTTGCTGAAGTATGAGCCGATATCATACAAGAAGCTATAAATAATGATGAAAAGAATGTCTTGAAATAGGTTAAGAATGAAGAAGTTGAATCATTGGAGAAGAATTGTATTTAATTAAGAACTTGTGAATAAATCACCTGACAAGCATATTGTGTGTTGCAAGTAAAGATAAAAAAATATATATAATTTATCTTATGCCAAATATATTTTTATTTTATATTAATGATAAATAAAATAAAACAAACAAAAATCCAAATGGACCCATAAAATTAGTATTTGATATTTGAAGATTTCATGCAATCAAATCCCATTCAGCCTTTGGGTTGAGCTCTTTTTGCAAATCATATATGAATTGAAGAATTATTCCTACAAACTAAAGAATTATTTTCCTTAAATTTATAATAAGAACAGAGAAATGAATGCGCTGTATAAATCAACAGAAAATCCTATAGAGGTATATTTGAAATGAAAGCAACTACGATTCTGTTGCCATACCGAGCTGGCTCTGAAAACAACTAAGGAAACAAAAATTGCTTCCACAAGAAGGAGAATTGGGGGCTACTTCCACTGGGAAGTAAATTAATTGCTTGATTTTTTTTTTTTTTTACAAATATAGCGTCCTTATTTACATTCATATCTTCTTATTTTCTTTCCCTTTTTTTTATGCAAATTACAAAGGACAGCAAAATATAGAGATAGTTTATGTCAAATTTAAGTATATTGTGATTTTTGTTGGTATATACAAGTTGTTGAATTGGTAAAATTGTGTAAAGTATTGGAAGGTATCAAAAAATTTGTTTGGTTGACATGAATATTCGTACGCTATTTCATTCGAGCTCTGATTTTAACAAATTTTTATTCAAATTGAATGTTTTGAAAAGACGAGCTCTACAACACCAAAGATGTCAAAGATTGTCGGATTCAAGTACAATTGAGCCCAAATCAAATACATGAAGTATGATTAGAAATTTCATGACATTAATTAAAAGACCAAATGACCTTCAAATCTTACATGCTTATAGTCAAATGGAGAAAATTAAGTAGACGAATCTAATGAGCCTAAGATTGTCCAATTTCAATGCCATTAAGGAACTTAAATACAGAATAAATGGTATTTGAATAAATGACTTGATATGAGTTATTTGATAGACTCTTTTAGATGCCTCATTCTTCATATCGACAGCTATCAACTTTGATGGAAGTCAGGCGAATGTTTTCATACAATCGTAGTTGCTGGTGATGGTCATCGACATTGGTCTTTGGGTAGAGCTATATATGTTCTTATATCTCAATGCTCTTTTCTAGTTTTGCCTTTATATGAAGAATGAGGAGCACATTTATAATTTTTGGGATTGACGTTTTGATTATATTGGCTAACGTACCAAAAAACTTCATTGAATAATCAATGTTGATTCCCTTGATCATAGCTAGCCGGATTCATCTATTCTCTTATTTGACTACAAGCATCAAAGGTTCATCGGCCATTTGGTTTTTTAATTAATGTTTCAAAAATTTAAGCATACTTCAAGTACTTGATATAGACTCAAATCATATTAAATTTAGTATGCCTGGATTCGTCTTATTGAGACAACCAATACAACAATCAATATGTTTAAATTGGACTTTGGATGATCATGAATTTAATTTTAAAAATTTCTAATTGAGATATTACCTCAAGAATTATGTCCGATCAAATGAATTTTTCCATAACATATTAATTAGAAAATTACCTAAGTCTCATTTGAATGCTTGTAACTAGATAATATATTTAAAAAATAATAATTTTATTTTCACTTATTTTAAACACAAAAACAAAATCATCATTTTTAAGAGAGTTTTGAGAAAATTTGTAGTATTTGAAATTACTATTAATATCAAACTCTATCAATAATCAAATAATAAATTTCATAATTTTTTAAAATATCATTTCTAACTAATTCATGCAACCAAATAAGCCCAATATATAAACAAATTCATTTTTTCATTAAATATTTCAAAACCATTGAATATATATATACCAAATAAACACAAACTCAGGCTTCATTTGGGACGGCTTTCTTACTGCTTTATGAATCAGTTTTTTAGTACGAAAATTTCAAATAAAAAAACACTAAGAAACTACTTCATAAAACAATAAAAAAGTTATCTCAAAAGAGCCTCAATTTCTCATCAACCAATTGAAAAATCAAAAATATTATCCACTCATCAATATCTCTTCAACCAAACAAGCTAATAAAAAATTCAGCTCAATTTTCCTATCAATTACTTTTCAACACTTCATTTTGATTCCCTCTCTATTTATTCTTTTCAATTTCAAACCAAAGAGAGCCAAACAGAAACTTTCCTCTTCAGATTCCTTCAACATTTTACCAAAAGAGAAAACCTTTCTTATTTTGCTTTTGGCTTTATCAGATCATCACCAATTGCCACATCACAATATCCTAATTAAGAAAAAAATTATAAGATATTAATTATTTATGTATTACACAAATTTTAAAGCATATCACAAAATTTCAAAGGTAATTCTGATCAAATCATAATCTCTTTTCTCTTCCATTACTTCCATTTATGTAGACATATGAACAAAACAACTACAAGAAACCCTAATGCATATCATCCTAATCATCATTGACTAAGCTATCTTTGTTATAAGATAAAGATTAGAGTTATTTATTTATTTAATTGATATATTATATACTCTATTTAATGATTATCTTCACATCAAGCATTAGTTATCCTAACTATTCCCTCTCAGAGTTCTATTAGCATAAGATTAATTTTCATGATTAAACATTAATGAACATCTAATTAACACTAATTTTGAATGAATCTCTAATTAATTATCCTAATTAGCATAATTGATTAAAAAAACTTATTGTACATTTTTTGCAACTTTCATATTTTTCCGGAACAATACATATCATTATATATATAAAAAAAAAAAGAATATATATATATATATATATATATATATATATATATATATATATATATATATATATATATATATATATATATATATATATATATATATATATATATATATATATATATATATATATATATATATATATATATATATATATAGTTTAACAAAAATATTTTATTAAAAAAAAATAGGAGGGGTACAAAGTCATAGCACAACAACAAGGGATACAAAAACACTAAAGACCCAAAAAAATCAAACAGAGCTAAAAAAACAAGGGGGACTCAGGAATGGAGGCCCCCATCACCAGCCTAGCAGCCAAGAATGGACCATCCATAGGTGGCAGAAAACGATCGCAATACATCCAATATTGAGGCACCCAGGTTGCCAGCCAGCTTAGCCACAAAGGGGAAGCAAGGGCCTCCTCATCATCGTCCACACACCTTCAAAAATCATGACGAGAGCGCAAAGAGCTAAATCATAGACCAACCGTGGATGACAGCTGTCCGAATCAATCCAACAAGCCACAAAAAGTTGCATCAACGATGCAACTAGCCAAGCAAATAAGGATAAAACCAAATCCACTTACTTTCTTCCTTTTCTTTTAGACCTGCTACCCCTCATATTATAAAAAACCACGACCGACAGAGCGTCCAACAAACTCTTCCTCACTTACATGAAAATCCTCTTCATCCCCACTAGAAGGAGAAGAGAAACAATCCTCTAAAATTAACCAATCTGTTTGAAGCAAAATCAAATTTTTTTCATACATAGCCACATGATCATGCATTTCAACGTTAGACAACACAGAAATAGGAATATTAACAATATTAGCATTTCTTGCCAAGTCTACAGTAGCTGGTATAACTGATTGATCCACACCCAAATTAAACCAAAGAACAAATATCTTCCTGAGACACATGGGATAAATCATGAATAAGGGAGCCAGACGAACCAGATTGCTCAACGGCCTCACAAGGCACAATATTTCCAGTCAAACCACACGAGGCAGACACAGCACCCACATCAGATTGAACAGATATAGAAATAACGTCACAACACAAAGCACCGCCATCACCAGCACAAACCCAAGAGCCTTGAATAATGGGCATGACCCCAGCCACAACAGCATTAACCCGAGTTAAAGAAGCAAAAATTACAGGTAAAACACCCTCTGAACCCTCCACAGTCCCACAAGATTTACTACAGGGGCACAATCAACAGAAAGCAACATAATAGCAGGGGAAGGGGGAGGAGTATTATTCAACACACAATTAACAATCAAAACCGCAATAGTAAACAAATTAGGATCCTTAGGATTCAAATTCATAAGACAAGAAGACCCAACATCATTCGTAACATTTCCCAAAACAGGAGCAGGGATATCAGACGGTTCAGACACAGGTGGGGGGCGGCAATTCCCTATTAATTGACCAATGCATTTGCGCGAGGCACAATGGGGGGGAATCATCAAAGGTAACTTTCTGCACATACCCTAAGCTCTCAGAACCTAACCAAACCTGGCTAGGGTAGGATTTAGTAATATCAAGCTCCATAAGAACACGAGCCAAAGAGGGACGGGAACCCGCAGAGGTAGCCGCATCTATTTTCAAGGGTTTACAAAAAAATTGTTCCCAAAGCATGAATACTATGAGGGGTAAAGAGATGCAGACGGCAAAAGCGGAAAAGAAACCCAAATCGGGATAACAAGCGACTCAACACCAACATCCAGGCTAGGCAACCATTTCGTGAGCTTCATGTAGCAGTTGAAGATAAGGTAGGAATGGTGACAAAACACCCTACAGTAGTCCATGTCATTCTCGAGTTTAATCAAAATGTGCGAAGGATCAAAACAAAGTGACGGAAATTTCACCCTTTAATTTTAGGTTAAAGAAGAACTTGCGGACTGAATCAAGAGAGGGTCTCTTAGTAGGGAAGTAACCAACTAAGGAAAATTGAAAAGTGATGGCTAGTCTATTGATTTCTTGATCTGAAATCCACAGGGAAGGTAAACCCTGAAAGGTAGAGCAACGCAGCTCCGAAAAAGACTAAACAGAGTTCGAACCAACAAGCGCCTCCAAAAATGAGCGCGAGTGAGGCGAGCCCCCTAAAAAATCAGGGTCACTCAGATGAATCGATCGGCGCCATATTTGTGAACGCCGGAGAAAGAAACCAAAAGAACACAAGAAAACCAAAACCATAACAAATACAAGACCAGGGCAAGGGAACTTTCCTGAAAATCACCAAGGTCTCTAGCACCAGAAGGGGGGAGGCCCCAGCGGAGCGGGGGAAACCCCGACAAAAAGCTAGAGACGGAACCCTAACAGAGGCAAAAAGCCAGAGACAGAACCCTAATAAAATATATAATATTATCAAATCATATATATATATATATATATATATATATATATATATATATATATATATATATATATATATATATATATTGGACTTTAAGTGAACTTAATTACGAACTCATATCATATCGTGTCAAAGCTTGAATCATTTTTCTCATTGTCTATGAAAGAGCCAAAACCCTGAGCTGCTATGACAATATTTAAGCCGAGTCAAAACGAGCATTTCAATGGCACGAGTCGAGCTTAAGCTCGACTCGAGTTTGAGCTCGAGATTTGGCTCATGAGTCGAGCTTGAGTTAGGTCTGATTTGAGCTCAACTCGACTCTTTTGCACCCCTTAATTACACTAATTTTAAAGCATATTTTAAAATTTAAAGTTCATCCTAATCATGAATTTTTAATAATTATGACTCAAATCCTATAAAGATCATAACAAGTTCAAGTGAACGTAACAAAAGTGATAATCTCTTCTCTTATCCCCTCATTTTTATTATACCCTCATTTTCATTATAGAAGAAACATATGTGCAAAATAACCACAAGTAATATCATCCTAGTCAGCATATGTTATAAGATAAAGACGAGTTATTTATTTATTTATTATAAGATAAAGACTAGTCAGCATATGACTAAGCTATCTTCTAATATATAATCCTAGTTAGCATTTTGAGAAATTTTAGATGTTGGTATAAGTAGTGTATTTATTAATGTATTTATTTTATTTTTCTTTAACTATGTAGGTATTAATAATGAGATGGATTTATCATCATAAGAACTATAAAAATAGAGTAATTATGTCAAAGGTTATAACAATAGCTATGTCATATATGAATTATATATGTGCAATTAAAATGTAATATAAATAAAAAAGGAGTAATTTTTTTCTTATCTTAATTTTCAAGCTTCCACCCTTTGTAGTCTTTGACCTATCACGATTATTTAATACAATTAAAAAAAATGAACATAAGATGATATGTAGAAATTTTTTAAGAATTTGACCGACCGTAATATTGAAGATGGGCAAAATAGTTAAAACGCTTATTTTTCTAAGAAAAAACTAGATTTCAGGATGGGCAATTGCCCATCCTGAGCTCTTCTTGGTATGGCTGCAAATGAACTGAACCGGGCCAAGAATGTAAGTGTTCATGTTTGAGTTCATTTATTATTAGTTTGTTCAAGTTCGGTTCGTGTTTGATTTAAGTTTTATTGTTTGTATTCATATTTGATTCGTTTAAATTAATGGTGTTCATGTTTGGTTCATGTTCAGTTTGTTTAGTGCTTATCTAGATTTAAAAAAACAAGCCTTAACGAGCTATATTCGTGAACATATTTAGCGAATTTTTTTACACTATCAAACAAGCACGTTTATAAACAAATCTAATGAGTATTCTTGAGCTATCAAATGAGCAAGATCATGAATATATACATAACTAGTATTTTTGAGCTACCAAATGAGCTCGTTCACGAACAAAACGATTTATGATTCATTTTATATTTATTCATTAACATCTTAATCAAACAATCAAGCAAACATTGATAAATGTGAAATGTCTATTGTTCATGAACAAATTCATTCTACTCAAGGTATAAAATAAAATGAAATTAAATTAATTTATAATAAAAGTAGTTGTCTATTCAAAAAAAAAAAAAAAAGATTAATCTATATGAATATATTTATCAAGCTTATTCACGAGTTCTAAATCGAACACGAATCGAACTTTTATCAAGCTTCTTATCGAGCTTGTTCACAAGCTTCAAATGATATTGTTCGTGAACATAAATGAACCGAACACATTAGTGTTCAAGCTAGTTTATTTAAAGATCGAGTATTAAAAGTGTTATTCAAGTTTGTTATTTTAGTTAGTTAAACGATCAAAAATGAGCTTTAATCGAACCGAGTAACGAGTAGCTCGTCGAAAGTTTGGTTCGCTTGGAGCCCTACTTCCTGATTCTACCCTTAGTATTGGTTATTATCTTCATACTGTGCATGAGCTTATAGATCGCTTGATGGCACCTGAATTACATGACATGTATACTGATGTAGTTGTGTTTGGTGTGTTTATTGAGTATTTGAGTGCATTTTGTTCGCTTTCAAACTTAGGCTTCATTAGGATCGCTTTCTTCCTGCTTTATAAATTAGCTTTTTAGTACAAATTTTTTAAATTTAAGAAATTTTTATACTAAAAGATGCTCTAGAAAATATAAAAAAAGCCGTCCCAAATGAAGTCTTATCCAAGTTATGAGGCATAAAGCTGTATTTTGTATTTAAATGCCTATTTTTGGAAAATAAAATGTGAGCCAATTGTACTATTGTTTGGCTTGACTCTTGTGCATGGAATGATAATTGATAAAAAGTTCGAAGGGTATCTTCCTTTTCAACAAGTCAAATAATGTTTAGAATAAATGGTAACAATATTATTAATAACTTGCAATTCATCACATAGTTTTCTTTTGGGATAATTTTTTTATTATTTTATAAAATAATATTTTAGCATAAAACTTTTTTTAATTAGAAATTTATATGCTAAAATATTGCTTTTGAAAGCATTAAAAAAGCTCTCCTAAACCAAGCCTTAACTTATTGATTTTCTTTCTCGATTTCTCTTTCATCCTTTTTCATTTGACCTCTTACAATAAATGAGAAAAGTATAAAAGGAAAAGATTCTCTTCTGTTTTTTTGGTTTAAACTTTCTTTAAAATTAACTAGAGACTGGTGAGTTAATTTATAGACTTATCTTTCTTGTAATGACTATGTAATAAAAGAAAAATTGACTTGTACAAAGAATATATTCTTGATTAATATTTTGCTTGCTTTTATTTGCTTTTTTTTGTTTTTGTTTTTGTTTTTGCAATTAAATATATATTGGTCATTAAGTATATAATTATTTTAATCTTTTCACTTATAAAACATATAAATATGATAGAATTATGTGTCATACGTGTAAATCCCTAAATCAAAATTTGCTGAACTTGATCACAAATTTCTTGAAAATTATTTTAAATGAATTTTAGATTAATTCACCATTGCCTTTTTTATCTTGTAAAAAATATATAGTCTTGCAAAGTAAATATATATATTGCATTTCTAAAATCGGTTTTAATTTGGTGGGTTTGGATAGATTTATTTGACTTTGAATATTTTGTATTTTATTTTAAATTTAAACATTATAATATTTAATATTTTATTTTTTTACTTCATTGTTCTAAATTTGGATTTACCAAAAACTTTATGACTCATATATGAAACCAATTCATGGCTTTTCATGGTGTTTAATTGGTATATAAATATAAATATTTTACCTAAAAAATGACAAATTTCATTCACCTTTAATATGCTCGACAAATATAATTTTAAAAAATTTTGAATTAATAAGACTCATTTGGAAATTTAATTTTTTAGTTTTTTGTGGTGCTAATTACTTCTAGATATATGAATAGTTTGATACACCATTAAGTGGGGCCGCTACATGAATTTTTTTTCTCCATTGTGTCTTTTTAAGTGTTAAATTCTCATCTAAATCTAATAAAGAAAGGTTATTTCTAACTTTTTCTAACCAAGTCTTTTTAGGTCTACCTCTACCCTTCTAAATATAAGTCAAATCTAATACCTCTACTTTCCTAATTGGGTCATCAAAAGGTCACCATTTTATGTGACCAAACCATTTAAGGTGACTCTCTCTAATCGTATCTTCCACTTGAGTTACTCCAACCTTTTAACATATATGCTCATTTCGTATCATGTCTCTAAGAGTAAAGTTACTCATATATCCACTGAGTATCCTCATCTATGCAACACTTAACTTAATATTATGTTTCTCTTTTAATTATCAACATTCTGCACCATAAAGCATTGCATGTCTCACTACCATTTTATAGAATTTTTCCCTTAAGTTTGAGAAGGACTTTTCTATCACACAACAAGCCCGATGGATTCATCCACTTCAACAAACCAACTTGAATTATACTTATAATATCCTCATCTGTTTCATCATCACACTAAACAATAGACTCAAGATATCTAAAATGTGTACTCTTAATAATGACTTGATCACTTAAAAGTCACAATCCCCCCACTAGATCTATTATTACAAAAATTATACTCTATATATTCAGTTTTAGATATACTCAAACGAAAGCCTTTAGACTCTAAGATTGACCTCCATAATTCAAGTTTAGCTTCAACTCCCTCTCTAGTCTTGTCAACAAGAAGAATATTATCGGCAAAAAGCATACACCAAGGCCCACTTGCAAATGTCTTGTGAGAACATCCTTGACTAAAACAAAATGATATGGGCTTAAGGCTGATCCATGATGTAATCGTACTGAAATCGAAAAATACTTGGTCAAACCAGTTTGTGTTTGAACACAAGTAACATCTTATGCATACATATCCTTAATGACTTGAATTAAGCATAACCTTTTCTCATTTAGAACTCTCCATAAAACTTCTCTTGAAACTTTATCATATGCTTTCTCTAAATCAATAAAAGTCATATGTAGATCTTTCTTATTCTCTCTATAATTCTCCATCAAACCTCTCAATAAGTGTATAGCTTCCATAGTAGTCCTACCTTGCATGAAACCAAATTGATTTTGAGAAACATTTGTGTCACACCACAACTTATGCTCCGTAACTCTCTCTCATAGTTAAAGTATGACACATTAACTTAATTCCTCTATAATTCGCACAATCTTGTGCATCAACTTTATTCTTAAAAATATGAATCAACACACTTATTCTTTACTCATCTGACCTCTTTTTAGTCTATAGGATAATATTATAAAGTTTAGTAAGCCAAGAAATTCCTTCATCTTCTAAATATTTTCACACCTCAATCACATTCTCATAATCTTCATTGAAAAGTTTAGCCAAATATCTCATTCATCCTTGTTGAATATCATCTTCTAATAAAAACACTTTTTAATCTTTTTCTTTGATACACCTGATGAGGTATGCGGCGGAAGAAGCAGGTTCACAAGACAAAACCACAAAGAGAGAGGCAGGTTTTCACAAAAGCCAACTAAATCCTCAAAGAGAAGAAATACAAAATGCTATGGATAAAAATAGATAAAGGCTAAAAAGAAACAGCCTGCATACATAACTAAATAAGGTAAGTAGATTTTACTTTTTTTCTAGTAAAAGAATACACCGGTCCACCGAGGTGCATTTGTGAACTGGTGCAAATCCCGCATCAACACTTAAATCCTACTATCTCTTTTTTTTTTGTTTATTTCACTTGAACTAAATTCTAACTTATATATCTCTTTAAGCTAACTTATACAAAAATCTTTGTCCTCCTTGATATTTAATCTATTATATAAAAACTATTACAAATTACTTTTTAGACACTTCACGAGCCGTTTTATATCTTTCACAATTATCAAAATTTATGTAATTAAACCAATTTTTTTTTACATTATATATAATATATATAATTTAAAATGCAATTTTTTTTTTAAACTCCACCACTGACCTAATGCCTATATGTAAATCCAATTGAAAGGGTTGAATTTTCTTATTAATGAATTATGAACCGTTTCTTATATTTTTTTATCATTTAAATTCATAAAGAAGCATACAGCTCATGACAAAGCTAGCCCAGCCCCATCAAACCGGTCTCAACTATTGAGCAAAGATAAAATAATCTGAAATGTCCTTTCATTGAGATATTTTTTCAATAAATCTTTCATTAATCTCCCAGAATTTGCGTGCCGCACAGAATATAATAAGAATATTAATCCTTATCAGTCACTTCAAATCAACAATCATTACATTTGATTAATTGTATATGTCACCATTAACATTTAATATCAGCATAATTCGACATAACACCTAACAGCTACATTTACATTATTTTTTTTTCTTAAAAAAAAAAATAAATTTCGTGAACTGAAAGGAAGTTTTTGCTCTAAAAATGGCTAAAAATACTTAATTCATTGAAGATTTTGTCAGATTAAATATTTTGGTTTAGTTGCTTAATATTATCAAAATTTATTCATGTTACGTTTGAAAAGCCTGCACTCTTCTCTTTCTGATGTGTTAGGTTACAGTCTTTATCTTTCATAGAGGAGAATGTGAGATTCTTAAATAAGACAAGAATGAGTTTAGAATTTGGTTCAAATTGTCTGATGATATTAACTAAACAACAAAAGATTTTGGCTTAGTTCGGGATAGCTTTTTTATTGATTTCTAAAACAGTTTTTAAACACAAATTTTTTTTAAAATCAAAGAAAAAGAAGGGATAAAAGTTGTCCCTAGGCTTCGTTTTGGACGATTTTTTTCTTGCTTTCTGAAACATCTTTGAAATTTCAAATTTTTTACTAAAAAGCTGGATTAAAAAACAGTATGAAAGCCGTTTGTGATGACTTTTTTATTGCTTTATAAAACGGAGTTTTACTATAATTTTTTTTTTTTTTTGTATTAAAACTCTGTTTTATAAAGCAGTAAAAAAGCCGTTCCAAACGAAGCCTTAATCTAATAAAATCTAGAATGAATTTAGTGCTTTTAGTCATTTTTAGATTTGGTTGGAACAATTTTCTTACTGTTTTCTAAAGCATCTTTTTAATACATTTTTTTTTCAAGTAATAGAAAAAAGCGACGAAAAGTTATCCTAAATAAAGCATTGGTAATGGAATAATCACATTGGTCACAACATTACTTTTTAGAAAAGAAGAATATGAATATGGCTTTTAGGTATTATGTCAAATTATGCTGATATTAAATGGCATTGTGGTGGTTTAATGTTTAAGAAATCAAATCTAATGATATTTTTAAGTTTATTGATAAGAATTGATATATGGTGAGTCAAATTACTACGACAAAGTATATATATATATATATATATATATATATATATATATATATATATATATATATATATATATATATATATATATATATATATATATATATATATATATATATATATATATATTCATGCTAGCATAAATTCAACTTAAGCCTCCGATCCATTGTTTACTTGGAAGTTAAGATGAACGATTCCAAAATATAAGTTCATCTTATTTTTGTTATGAATGACACTAAGATCTGACTTGTAAGATTAACTGCAAAAAAGAGAGAGAGAGAGAGAGGGGTGAAGAACTCTATAACTTATCATTGCAAAAAAAAATTAAAGAGCTTGATAATAATTGATGTGACTATTAGGACTCCTCTCTAACTTTATTTGTAGGTGGGAGAAGAAAATATGCTTGATAAACAAAATGATAAATTAAGGAAAATGCATAAATTACAAAATATAACTTAATAAAATATTATTATAAATGAAGATTCATTAGTTGTAGCCATTAAATGTATATTAGTAGTTTCCTAAAGAACGGTGTAGACACGTAGCTTATTATGATCTATTGGTTGAGAGCTTTGGCTATCAACCAACAGATCTTGGGTTCGAAACTTATGTATGTGATATGTGTTAGCTTACCAACTGTTTCATTCATTTTTTAAGCATAATTTTCCTCCTCAAGCAGCTGATTGGGTCCTTAGTTGAATAGATCACACAGATTGTTTGCTTGCATGGAAAAAAAAATGTTAATCATATCTATTTTGTGATGGATAAAGTTTGAGTGTCTAGCTTTGTTCAATTATGTCATTGATCATTTTAATTGCGATATTGCCATCACCAATCAATATAGAATGTTTATCATGTTGGGCAATTTCTACAGTTAAATTTTTTAAATGACAAACTAATTTATATTTTAAAGGTGATATATTTGAAGATTTTGTTTGATTTAGTGATATATAATATTAAGTCATATAATTTAAGATGTCAATTAATTAGTTCAATGAAATTGTTTAATAATATTTATCGAGTGACAATCATGCTCTATTTTTATTGATATAATATTAGAAGATGATCAAATTGGTTTATATATTATTGATACGTTATTAGAAAATCTGTCTGATGAAGCACGAATCTTGATTCAATATTTGAATTGAAAGCTTTTAAAAATTAAATTTATGACTATTCGTGTGCTCCAATTTCAACAACTGTATGTTTAAAATGTACGTTCTGACGAGATTAGCTCAATAATAATAAAAAAAAGGCTTGAAAGCATTTAAAAGATTGAAAGTTCGTGCACAAGTTGAGGTATAAAATGATCATAGAATATTGTGTGTCTATAATTAAAACAAGTATATTGATGATAGGAATCCAATGGACAATAATCATTAAACTTTGAGGTCATTAAAGTACTTGACTAATGATCGTGCCTATCAGCGTGAGCCATCTATTGAAGCTTTGGGAGGATTTTAACTAAAATAATCAAAATGTCACTCCAAAATATATTAATATTCCATAGTATTCATATGAATGAGATTTGAAATTTACATTAATTTAAGAATATGCAAGCCTCAATAACATTGTCTAATGGTCAATGTCCACAATTGTAATTTGTGATTGTTGTTATCTAACTATTGTCACCAACCAGAACAATTATTAGGTTCGATGGCCGGACGTAGCTCTATGTTCGGTCACCACTGAGATTGCGCCACGTGCTCTTAGTCTTTACCGCGCGGCCTGACGACTTGACCCGGACCGGAACCCGAGAATGTTATGTTCGCGTATTGCTATGTATTACTCGGTATTTGCTCGGTATTGCTCGGTATTGCTAGGTATTGCTTAGCAATAACGAGGAATACCGTTCTGCGAAGACCAATACCGAGCAATACCGAGTTTTTTTAAGAAAAACACGGTATTGCTCGATATTACTTGGTATTGCTCGGTATTTGTCTTCACATAATGGTATTTCTTGTTATCGTCGAGCAAAATCGATAAATACCTAGCAATACCGGGTTGTCATGGATTTAAAAAACACACGCGCGACATACCCACTATTCGCCGGGTCGGGTCCGTGATTTTGTGCCTGCTACGTGGCGCGATCTCAGTGCCGGCCGAACGTAGCTCTACGTCCGTTCACCGGAACCAACATTGCCCGAATCCCATTATGCAACCACAATCACCCGATAACATACTAACACGCTATATTAATATTATTTATATTTAAGAATTCTTTTGTTATATTTTAATTCTGATACTCTGCATGCATCAAAATATTTGAAAATTACAGAACAAACTTCCATAAATGGACTTACATTAAAGCGCTGCAATGAAGCCTTATAGAAAAGCCCAACAACAAGAGTGGATAGCCCATTCAAAGTACTTGGGCCGGGCCTTTAGTGTCACTACCAACTGCTTCTTATGTTCGCTAAATTCATTTGTTCATTTGCTAACCGAAAGAGCATGCATTCAAATTCGAGATATTAGCAAGCATGTAAAAATTAAATTATTAGCTTGAGATTCAAGAATGTTTGAACGCTTAATGACTACCGGCGCTCCACTTGAGCATCACTATTAGACCACCGTCATTGAAACGTGACTATCTAATCTCTACTGTAGGGCAACTGTCGTTATACCACTCATCATTTTCCAACGTTTGCCGTTAGACTGCCGAGATGACTTGTATTATTACACAACTGCCACCTGATCTTTGCCATGGAATCACTGCTACATGACCTTAGTCAAATCCCCAACATCCGAGCACCATCATCGCCAGATTGCCCTCACTTGACCACAATCATCTTGAAGTTCTCTCATATGTTACCGACTCTGTGATAATTTCCACCAATAACTCATACACTTTGAATCATGTATTGTCTAATATGGATGACGGACTAATTTTTTTAATTGATGCTCACATAGTGGAATAATTTCTTTTGGGTGTTTGAATTTTTTACATAAATCTCTTCTGAGACCTGGACCATTTACCATAACTTCTGCTCGTTGAATACCCTAATCGACTAATGTACGAATAGCATGAAATGCAGCATCTTGAGCAACATAGGGTGTTCCTTTTCTTGTGCCTCTGAATCCATAAGTGCCTGTGGAAGCCCAAAAACCACCTGAACTTGTACGTCTTGAGGTCTCCTACATTTTCTTATTTCATCTTTGTGCAAGTTAAGACGAAAACTCTGCAAAATTTTAAAACATTTATTTTAATTTAAATTATATAAAACGTTAGTCAAAATATATTTTTGGCAAATCAAACGACGTCACCACATGGTTGGCGATTTATGTGCCACGTGGTGAGTCGTTCGTCATGTGGCAACTTATCTTCCACTTGACAACGTGCATGATTTTTTCTGCAGTAATTAAAGCAAATAATAATAATAATAACTTTATTTTTTTTTCTGATATTACAAGGGTATTTTAATTTATTTTAGTTTATAATTTGAAATCTAAAAAATATTTTACAAAACTAAATATATCAACTTTAAATTTACATTCGAATATTTTTTTTATATTTCAGGGACAAAAAGAATATATTTTTTAAAATGCAAACATATATTTATTTATTTATTTTGCTTGTGATAAATTTTAAGAAAATTTGAAGATATTTATAAAATTTAGAAGCCATATTAATTTTTAATTGCAACTAGCTAAATCATAAATTAAGTCTAATAACCAGACTTTAATTAATGCTTTTCCTTCTCAGTAAGAACTATGATGGTTCCTTTTCCAAAATACAACTTATCTAATTTTATCAAAAGAAATTAATTAATATGATGTTGGGCATGAATAGCCAAAATAAATAAATAAATAAATAAGAGATTTTATAATTTATCGGCCGCGCTTCGCCCGTTCGCCCGCACCGCGCGCCCGTTCGCCCGCACCTGCTTCGCGCGCACCACGCTCGCCGGCGCACCCGCGCACCCCGCGTTCCGTGTCGGGTCGGGTCAACCCGGCAACCAGCCGGGTCGGGTCCGGGTTCGGATTTTCGACCCGTTTCTCTCCCGGGTCGGGTTAGTGTCGACCCGTTTTGCACCCGGATCAGTTCGGGTTCGACCCGAACCCGACCCGTGACCCGAAATTGACACCCCTACCTTGAAGCCATCAACCTTATTGATTGCTTCTTTGGTGAGCCCCCTGCAAACACAAATTGTTCTTCGAATGCCATCAATGTGGTCAATTCCTACCCTACATAACTCTGCTTGAACTCCTTATCTCCTTCAAATGTTATCGATCTCATCGATTGTCAGCCTTGTGAAGATCCTGCATCAACTCATCTCCTCCTTCGAAAGCCACTGCGGGCATCTCATATACATATATATATATATATATATATATATATATATATATATATATATATATATATATATATATATATATATATATATATATATATTAAACATTTTTTTTTTTTGGTGAGTTTGAAACATTCATGGGTCAACTGCAATAAAATGCAAGGTTTTTAAAACCGGGCAAGATCGACCAGTTCAAGCGGTTGAACTGTGAACTAGTCGGCAGGCCGATTTTGTTCCATTACATAACCGGCATAGTAGAAAATCACGCCAAAACCATCATATCGGCAGTCGAATTGTGGAACCATAGAACTAGCACCGGTTTTCAAAAACCACAAAGTTTGCGATAGAGCAACGGACGCAGCCAAATGCAATGCTTGGAGGCCGATGAGTCAATCAGGATGCATCCATCCTTAACCCAGACGAAACAACTACAGTTGCTCGAGATGAGTCGTTTGACTTGGTTGAAAGTAGGGGTGTCAATATTTGACACAACACGAAAACTCGACTCAAACTCGACCCGATTTCAAAACCGGTCGGGTTCGGGTTCCAGAATTCAACCCTTTTGAAAAACAGGTCGGGTTCTGGTTGACCCGACGGGTTGCCGGGTCAACGTGCCAACCCGTTTAAAATGAGATGCCCGCACTGGCCCAGCTTCCCGCGAACCTGCCATGGCTGCCCGAGCCTTGCTTTGTCAGCTGCCCGCACGACAGTGCCTGCCAGGATTGGAAGGTTTCAACAAGCTGCTGCTGCAACCGATTGTGCCAAATCGATCGAACAAGAGGGCGGAAATGTGAACCAACTGCTGTTTGCAACCAGCTGTTGCACGCTACTAGAAGGGCGCCTACACAACTTTTTTAGGATCCTCAAGTTTGGGTGCTACTACTAGTTCTCCAACTTCCTCTACAGAGAGGATTTCTTTGGGAAATACTGAGGCTGCATCAACTTTACACCTTTCAAGACAGATGAGCATGCACTAAATTCATACACACCCACACCTGTGGTAGGAGGGAGTGGCAAAAACAAGATTTTCAGAGACTCCTACGCAAGCTTAATCTGCCTCAAACAACTTACAGAGATCAGAAAATTAAGAGTAGAAGCCGATAGGGATCATCTTTTGTTGATTATTTATCTAACGACCTTGGGGATTTGCGTAAGGGTTAACTATCTTCATTATGCTTAAAATACCTTTTAACTGTCACTGTGCATCAGAGGATTAAAATATCTCAATGAAAATAAGAAATATGACTGTTGACATAGGTGCTGTAGCGATGGAACAATTATTACGTCCTCCGATTGGACGTAGAGGAACGTCCGGTCGGAGGCCAAATCGCGCTAAAAAATGAGAAATACCGAGCAATACCAAACAATAACGAGGAATACCATCACGTGAAGACCCAATACCGAGTTATACCGAGCTATACCGAGCAATACCGAGTTATACAAAAGTTGTACCGAGTTTTTCCTAGGAAAAACTCGGTATTGCTTGGTATAGCTCGGTATAACTCGGTATCGATCTTCACAGAACGGTATTCCTCGCTATTATCAAATAATACCTAGTAATACCGAGTTTTTACGGGATTTTGCCTCCGACCGGACGTTCCTCTACGTCCTTACACCGGATCTAATAAAAGTTCGTAGCGATGTCTAGAATGTCGGGGGCGTTGCGATTGTCAGCGCAACCACGAGTTTGCCTTTGTAGCCATTACAGAGAGTTATTTGATACTTTCGCCTTTTAAAATTTTGCTGAGAGGAAAGCAGAGAAAGGGTCTCGCTCCTACTCAGCACCCATTGTCTCTGTCGTCTGCTTCCCGCCTCTGTTTTGCTGGAAAAGAGGAGGAGGTGGCGAAATTTCACGAGTGAAAGGTAGATTCGGGATGGAGTTTCTGACGGAGTGGTATTTTTGATGAAATGGGGTGTATTTAGGTGGTAGGTATGTAAATAGTATACTTTGGATGTTAAATAAATGAATATAATAGTTTGAAGTGTCATGTATGTAAAAATCCCATTTTTTTTTACTTGGAATTGGATGCCCAACTGGCTCGATCGACGACAGCAATAAGTATTGATTTGTCTTCTTAACAGAAAAATATAAGCATCCTGGCACCTGGGAGATGAACTGACAGCACATATGATGTCTTAGCGTTTTTTCTGAGGGAGGAGTAGAATATTTTTCATGATTTTTTTTTTTTTATTGTCGTGCTCGTCGACCAACTCAACCATACTATTCTAAGCTTCTAGCCAGGGGGATCCAGTTTTAGTTCTGAGGAGCGAAATATGGCAAATTTATATAAAAAAAATAAAAAATATATATAATGATGCAAAAATAATAATTTAGTTTACATATAATTTTTTTTCACATATTTATTTGCTAGTTTTAGAAAAATTCAAGATAATTGGATGAAAATAGCAAGAGGTCAAGAGCAGTGGCGGAGCCAGAAATTTTTTTTTTTTTTGAGGGGGGGGGGGGGGGGGGGGGGGGGGGGGGGGGGGTGGTAAATTAAAAATTATTATGTTTGTCGACTTATCTAAAATGTTAGAATACATTAAACTAGTTCTGTTTGCTTACACATTAGCGAAGTCAAGAGGAGTTGTAAAATCAAAATTAAGAATACAAATGGCATGACCCTTAGAGCTTAGAAGATATAAATATCTGTCACGAGCTATCTCCATTTTGGGGTGAGAGAGGAGCGAAAATGAAAGCAAAAGCTTTGCTCGGGATCGTTAGTTGCGAGAGAAGATCAAATGTCTTTTTTTAGTCAAAATCACACTTTTAAACTCACAAAAAAAAAAAACTCTTTTAGCAAAACCATTATGTATTACTTCTGAGCACCGCCGTCACCTGCAAATAAGAGGAAATTGTTGGGAAATTTTAATATGTGGGCTAATATGTTTATACATATAAATAAAGAATTATACATTAGACGCTATGTAATTAAGCCAATTAAATTTATGATTTATTTAAGTATTAGATTATTATTTGGCTTATATAACATCTCAATTAAATTTGTATGGAACTAATTTGTGTAGAGGCCAGGTATTTATTTTATTTTAATGATGGGCTGAAATAAAATATTTACGCTTAAAGTATAAAAGGGTCGTGGTCCACAGTTTAAGCGGTTAAGTTCTCATTTCTCTCATTTCCCATCTTGAGTGAAAAGAGATATCTCTCTCTCATGGAGAACGCCGCTTCAAACGTGAAAGATCAAAGTCCTTGATTCTGCATTTCAATGGATTCAGATATGCTTCCGATATCTTTTCTCGATGATTTTGCATGTCTTTCGGAGGCGATTCAATTATTTTTCGTCTCCATTAAATCCTATAGAAAAAACCAGTGCTTTTTTTTTTTTAGGGTTCGAGGTGCAGCCTAGTTAATGGTAGGAATTTTTATTACATCCGATGTCCTGACCTAGCTCTACGTTTGGATGCCAGTAAAATGGTGTCACGTGCTCCTATTCTTTACCGCGCGGCCCGACGACCCGACCCGGACACGGACCCATCCTTAGCTGCTTTGGGCTCAACAGCACCCCCGAACCTTGGAGGCTTTAATCTCAGAAGCATTTGTAGATGTCTATCTACCTCCTCAGATCAAACAACATAAACTCTATTCTACGTCTCGCTCATCATCTGAGCTATCAATGTGGCAAACTGAGAAATTGTATCTGAACAAACTATCGGAGCAGAACTATTCACAGGAGCTGCCTGACCAGCACTCTGCCCATCAGTCATATTCGGATCTGGTGGATCCATAATCACATAGAAACAACTATGCACATGCACATAAAACAAAATAATAAAAATCTAAACGGACCCAAAAGTATCCCACCAGACTTACAGATCATTTTCTATAGCTCTGTCTTATGATCCAAATTCCAAAACCATAATTCTGATATCACTGTAATTGTCACGACCCAACCCGATCGGAACGAATCACATCACGTTGAGTCGCGACGGATAACCCTAGGATCTAGCTTTGGAATTTATTTTCAGACTTTCTTTCAATACACAGACATACATAAAACACAGAGCTACTATAAAAATTCAAATATACAGAAACGCTCATCCATGATTTTATTTCTTCTCATTCTTCAAAATAATCATATACATTACAGTACATTGCTTCAGACAAAAGGTACAGAATAGAAAGTAAACCAGTCATGACTGTACAAAAATCAAAAGTACAAAATACATATACTTTATATCAGATCTTGAACGGCTAATCCAAAACTTCATTCCCTTTCCCATAACCTAAAAACCACAAAGATAACCATAGTGAGCTAACAGCTCAGCAAGACTACACTAGCCGATCTAAATTTCCAGATTCTCTAATATCAAAACAATTCACATAAGTTTTTAAAATAGTTCATTTTAAATACAATAATCATTGAACTGAAATCTCAAAACATAATACATAACAAACCATTCTTTAATTCAGATATTCGTACCGAATTCAAATAATCAAACAGAATTCGGAATATCATACAAAAATCAAATAATCAGACGAAATTAAATAACGGATACAGAAGAATTAAATCATATTTCAGATCACATTTCAAATCAGATTTTAGAACAGATTTTAGAACAGATTTCCCTGACACTGACAGAATCTCAAAGGATTCTGGCCTCTTATGCCTCCCTTCCTTGACACAGACAGAATCTCAAAGGATTCTGGCCCCTTATGCCTCCCTTTGTGCTTACTGCACTAGAACATATCATATATATATATATATATATATATATATATATATATATAATTATCATATCAGATTTCATTTTTATATTCTCAGAACCAGATAAAATCTCAAAGGATTCTGGCCCCTTATCCCTCCCTTCATACAGACAAAATCTCAAAGTATTCCGGCCTCTTATAACTCCCTTCTGAGGTCATTCAAATCACATCAGACATCAAATCATATCATATTCAGAGAAATCACATTCGTATTAGTATATCGTCAGAGAGTACAATGACAGACAACATAAATTCAACAGATCAGAAATTCATAGTTTCAGAAAATTATCAAATTATTAGAGATAGTGTAAAACATCATTTCCAAACTTTAATTGTACTGAAGCAATATTTTTTGACATCTATATAATTTTCTAATCGATAAAAGCCTCGCATAAATCAAAATACTCGATGTAAAATTTCCAGAAAATAATAAAAACGTGCAAAATCATAATCTCTATGACCACTACAGGAAAATCACTATTTTCCGGCGGAATGTTCCGGCGGCCATGTTTCCAGCGGCTTTAAGACTTTTTTCCGACGGTTTTCCGGCGGTCACAATTCCGACGGATTTTCCGACGGCTTTTTTACGTTTCCAGCGGCTTTTAAAAATTTAATAAAAATGAATAAAATTTTAAGTATTTAAATGATTTAACAAAAAAATATTAAAAGTTAAAATAACTATTAAATTAATTTTCATTTTAAAATTAATTATTTAGTTATTTTTTATATTATATTAATTATTATTATCTATTTTTAATTAAATAGTTTTATTTTTTTATAATTACAAATTAATTGATTTTCTGTGTGAATATAGTTTAAATAATAAATATTGACAAATTAAATATATTTACATCTTCAGCAATGCGGTCGGTTGTTTGAAATTCCACGCAACCGACCGCTGTTCGAACCTTGCATTGCACGCCAGAGTCGGGAGCGCGCGGGGGGGAGCTGGCTGCAGGCCGCGGGAGCAGGGGGGTGTGGGACTGGCAGCACCGCGGGGGGAGCTGGCTGCACGCGGCTCGCCGCGGGAGCGGGGATGGCTGGCAGGAGCGGGTTTTTTTTTTTTAATTTAACAGGCGGTTTAAGACCGCCGGTAAACTGCCGGACAATTTTGCTGCCGGAAAAAATCACCGGCATTTTTTTTCCGGAGCCATTTTTCCGGCGGAATTCTAACAGCCGAAAAACCGCCGCTAAATTACAAAACCACCGGAAATTAGTGATTTTTCTGTAGTGGACATACCAAAAGTTATACAGTAAAAGTTTCACCGGTGCAAAGATATACCCGTTTTTCGCTAACGAAAAACAAATTTGAAACATAAAATCTGTCAAAACTCATATTTCTGAAAATTGAGAAAGGCATAATGTGTCTTACCTCGAGTCGATCAACTTTTTCAACTATGGTGACGGATAAAAACGGGCCGAAGTCGCCCAAAACTGGCTTCTCTTCCTTTTTTCTTCGTTTTCTCTCTTCTCAGCCAGTTTCTCTCTCTTCAAAATGAAAAGTAGATATTTAATGGGCTGAGATTTTTCTCCGATCGTCCGGACGATATTCATGATTCATCCCGGGACGATCTCCTCGGTTGGTTCACAAATAAAATTCGTACGAACGAAAATTGCTCTTCGTACAGGGACGATCTCCTCGGGTCGCCTTCGTACGAACGATGATTACTCTTCGTCCGTGGATGAAGCTCTCTGTCCAAAATTTTCAAATGTTCGTCCTGGATGAACCTAACTTCGTACAAACGAACCTGGAAGGAAAATCCAAAACACGCTGAACATGAAAGAAAAAGGCTTTTTACACTTATGCACACCCTGTGTATTTAAGAAGTGGAAACACATCACAGGATGTGTATAAGGAGAATTAATACATGATCTGTGTATACGCTTTTTGTGTACAAATTTATACATAATGTGTAAAAGCTTATACAAAGTCAATACACAGCTATAATTGACAATGTACAAACTTGTACACAGTCAATACACAGCCTATATAAACACTGTGTAAGTTGGTACATAGTCAATATACACTCCTTGTACACAATACACAGTTAATATAAAGTTTGTACATAGTGTTTACAAGCTTGCTATTCAAGCTTGTACGCAGTCAATAACAATCAATAGCATGTCTATAAACCTAAAAAAACTACACATTTATGGGAAACATAGTAAAATTTGAGAGTAGTTTTAAATTTATTAATAAATTGAAACCTACAGCACCTCCAAACAAATTAACTTCAATTTCCAACCATAAACTCTCCATAATTGGCTGCAGTTTTGTTATCTTCAAGTCTTCCCAGACGTTTGCATACTGCCTTTCAGCCTTTGCATCTTGTGAGCATGTCATCTCCTCGTAGAATGCAACGTTCTCTTCCAAACTAGTCTTCATCTTCATTAGTTGTTCCTCATTTTTTCATTCTCAACATATATAAAAGTTTTATTTCGCCAAAATCCTAAATATTGAGAAGCTTTTGCGGGTTTTTTTTCTTAAAATGAGCACCAACCCTAAACCTTAAATTTGAACGAGAAGATGAATGCCTTTTACAAAAAATAAAATGAGCACCAACCCTAATGCATAGCTTCATTAATAGGGATAACTTTCTCTCTGCCATGGGAGTAATTATTCCGTCAGGTTACCGAATGCATCTGAAAACCAATAACAAAACGTCACGTCACTAAAGTGCTCGGTACAATGCGCTCGGTACATTCGATATGCTCGATACTGCTCGGTATTTTCACCGGATGTAATAATTTTTCCTGCCCCGTGGGGCACGTGCCCCCACTAAAAAAATTAGTGTCCTGAAACTGATGAGAATGCATAAAGTTGATGATAATGTATTATTTTATATAAAATTTTATGATAAATAATATATGATAAAAGCTTTTTTTGTCTTGAAACTGTAGAAAGTGGATTAGATGCTTCATGATAACCATTAATATTTTTCTTCTTAGGCAATTTTTCTCAAGATTATATTTTTCATTTTTTCACATTTGCAACCTGTGTGGAGCTTCACTAATCACTTGTTTAAGTAATATAACAAAGTAAAAATAAAAAAATGTGGAAAAAATATTATTTTATTTTATTTTTATTTTCATCAGTTTATAATATTTTAAACATATCAGAACTTAAAACTGAAGAAATATCAGCCTTATAAATTTAAAATTATAAATTATTAGTATTATTTTATTCTATTAATGATATATATTGTAAATTTATTAAAAATAAAATTTCAATAATGCTAAATATATTCCTAATTTCTTTAATCTAGATACTTAATTCTCTTGATATTTATAGAAATTACATAAAATTTAATGGTTAGTTAGCTTGAATTTATGAGTCCTCTCTTTCAATTGAATGGTCAAAGATTAGGTGAGCATATTTTTAATAAAAAATTGTATCTCTAGGGCTTTTGGGCACCTATTTAATAATAATTATAAATTATTAATAAAAACAGCTAACAGTATTAAATACAACCCAAAAATCCAATTTGAATTTAACTCGAAAATTTTTTATCTTGATCAACTAGTTTGAAAAACGGGTTGAATTTGATTTTTATATTCTGACATAGTTGTACATTTTAGGTTAAGTTCACGTCAAAATTCACATATTTGTTTAGGCCAAATATTACAATTTAATTTGGCCCCCCCACTGAATAAAATTTTTGGTTATGTCATTGTTTAAATGAGTAACCCTATTTATTTGTTATGTCCTTTCCTCCTGCAATTGGCCGGACAACAAGCCCGTCGATGAGTAAACCTTTTAGGGGGGCAAGTATCTCCCTAGGGGTATAAACGAGTCGAGTGTAGCTCAAGTCAGGAAGTGTTCTAACTTGACTCGTGAGTCCAGAGGCGGAACCATTAAACCTCTAGGGGGGGCAAAAAAATTTAAAACTTGTTTATTCAATAGATTTTTAGGTAATTTGTCCTATTTCATAATTTTTTTACTTTTTATTATAATATTCTTTAGGCAATTGCCCCCCCTAAAAAAAATAAAATACTATGATCTTTAGACGATTGCCCCTTAGAAGAATTATGCACATTATGTAGAGGTGTTATTACAAGAGATTTTAGGAAATTGTCTTCCTAAAAATTTTAAAATACTATGATCTTTAAGCAATTGCCTCAAGTATAATTAAACATATTGTGTAGAGGTGTTCTTGTTAGGGAATGATGGAACAAATACAAAGAGAAATAGTAAAGAGAATCCAAAAATATACTTACAACCAAAATTTGTTCCAGGGGCACTGCCCCCGAAAACTCCCGCAAGGAGCGCTGCCCCATTGGACCCCCGACATATTACGTAGAGGTGTAACCTAATTTTTGTTTAAGAATAATTATCATTATATAAGGTGTTGATGATATTTTTAAAATATATTATATATTCAAGTACAAATAATCATTAGTCACTAAAATGAGATATATATATATATATATATATATATTAAAAAAATATATACATTTTTACTTATAAGTTTGCCCCCCTCCTAAAATTTAAGGTTGGTTCCGCCCCTGCGTGAGTCAAATATAGAGCTTGAATTCGATGTGAGCTCAAAACTCGAGCTCAAGCTCGGCTCACGATATTGTAAGGAGCCATCCAGCCGCTCGTCTAGTCCCGCTAGATTTTTTGTTTTCCCACCTAGTTTTCCCACCTGATTTTGCACGTATGGAGAGAAGAAGCTATCGCTTTTGGGAGAAAAAAAAAAGCAGCAGCAGCATCATCATGCTTTTTATTATATTATTTGGAAGGAAATAAGGCTGCCAACATTTATTAGCATTTATTAGCAATGATATTTAAGAGAAAATTTTTGATTTTTTTTTATTTTTATATAAAGCTGCTATTTTGGGAGAAAAGAATACTGCTATCAAACTTAATTTTTTTAAAACTTAATTTATTAATTTTAAGTAAAATAAAAATATTATCTCAAAATATTATTTTCGAGTCAGCTCGTGAGACCATAAAAGAGTCAAGCTAGAGCCCTCTTGGCTCATTTACACCCCTAACGCCCCCCCTAAAAAAATGTCTATCTTGAAAATATAGGATATGATGAGAATGTATAAAGTTGATGAGAATGTATATATTCTATATGAAGTTATATGAGAAATAGGATATGATAAACTGTAGAAGGGGGATTAGATATGATACGTCATCACAAAATCATCTTGATCGGGCACGAATCTCGAGGCAAAATCAAGTTGGAAATTTCAAAAATTAATTTCGGGAGCATATGAACTCCGATTTCAGCGAGCTTACAGTTAAACTGAGCGTCTCTGAAATACGAACCCAACGACACCAAGATCAACCCAATCCGAGCCCAAATGAGTCCGAATCAAGGGTTCAAAGCGCTGTTGGAAGATGTAAACCGCAATTTGAGTAACCAAACGGTCTCCGATTTTGACAATCTTATACTCGAATCGAACGGCTCGACGAGACGAATCCAATGAGCCCAAGATCATCGAATTCTGACATCATAAGGCCTTCAAATGACCAACGAACGGTGCATGATCAAATGATTCGATATTGGCCGTCCATTCAAACCACTCCCAATTCGCCCTTGATCTCACGCCTATTTACGGGCTATGCCACTCCAGAAAAACTATAAATAGAGCCCTCATTCTACACCAAAGGGACTCAAGTGAAGAGAGAGAAGAAGAAGAGGAGAAAGGGGAAAAGGAGATTCCTCACCTCCTCGACCACCGCCAGAGCTCTTCCTGCCGCCTGAAGACGCCGGAACTCTGTCGGATTTTCGAGAAACGCCAGGAATTCGCAGAATTTTGTAAACTTCTTGGGAGAAACAAATTGTATTATGATTATCCCAAATTGTGGGACGAATCAGCCATCTGTAATCTGCAAAATCACTAGTGGAACTTTACAACTGGGCGAGGCCCCGTGGTTTTTTCCCTTTTTTGGGCTTTCCACGTAAAAACATTGGTGTTCACTTTCTCTTTTCTGTTTGTGTGCGAAATACTCGTGCAACGCTAGGACGCAAATTTACAAACTCTACCGCCGCGTATATTCTCGCACGCAACAAGATACTTTATGATAACCCTTAATATTTTTCTTCTTAGGCAATTTTTCTCAAGATAAGATATTTCATTTTTTAACATTTGTGGAGCTTCACTAATCACCTAATCACTTTTCTTTGTAATATAATAAAGTAAAAATAAAAAAAATGTGGAAAATTTTTATTTATTTATTTATTTTTTCATCATTTTATAATATTTTAAACATATTACTGTCTTAATGAACTGAAACCGAAGAAATCTCAGCCTTATAAATTTAAAATTATAAATTATTAGTACTATTTTATTCTTCTAATGATATATATTGTAAATTTATTAAAAGTAAAATTTCAATAATGCTAGATTTATTCTTAATTTTTTTAATCCAGATATTTTTTTAATTTTTTTTTTTTAAATCTAGACGCTTAAATCTCTTGAGATTTATAGAAATTACATAAAATTTAATGGTCAGTTAGCTTGAATTTATGAGTCATATCTTTCAAATGCGTGGCTGAGCATGGTTTTAATAAAATTTATATCTGTGGGGTTTTTGGGCACCCATAGTATTTAATAATAATAATAAATTATTAATAAATCATCTAACAGTATTCAATACGATCCAAAAATTCAATCCAAATTTAACTCGAAAAATTTTTGGATCTCGATCAACTAGTTTGGAAAACAGGTCGGATTTGATCTTTATATTATGACCTTGTTGTACTTTTCAGATTGAGTTCGGTTCAATCCGAAACAACTCATAATTGACCCGGTTGTTTAGGTCAAATATAACTATTTTGTTTTAGGGCCCCTTGAATAAAATTTCTGATTTATTTGTTGTCCTTTCGTCGTGCAATTGGCCGGACAACAAGCCCAGTGATGAGAATTAGTTTTTACTTTGTCTTGTAGCTAGAGAAATGCATGTCTTCTTGAAGAGAGATTATTAGGTGAGGAGTGCGGATGGGGAGAACCGTCCGCATATTAGTATAAGGTACCCAGTCAAATACCACTCGGTACTGCTGTGTACCGCTTGGTACCCTGTATTTGTGCGGATGGTGTGCGAACGGTCCACACTCCGCACCTAATAATTTTTTCTTATGGACGATTAACAGACAGCACATGATGCATTAACATTTTTTCTGAAAGAAAGAGAACTCGTTTTCTTCTGCTTGTGACTATTCTACTTCTGCTTGTTCATTTCTGCTCATGATTATTCAGAACATATAAGGTAAGAATATCTCAAAATTTTGTTTTATATCTTCGGAATCATTATATTTTTTTTGTAAAATTACATTGATCTGCCACGTTTATCATTTTATTTAATGTTATTTATATACCTCATATCTAAAATTTTAATATTATATGTCTATCACAAAATAAAATGGTATGTATGTAAATTGTAAATTGTAAATCCCCAAGCAGGTGCCGTAAAATTTCGGCCTTTTTATACCCTCAGCCTTTGCTCTCGATCCCAATCCACAAGAGAGAAACTAGAGAAACTAAAACAAAGAGAGAATGGGATCCGACTTGAAGCAGGTTTCCAAAATCCCCAAGATCGACCTCTCTAGTCTCCACCCATCCGTTGCCGGCGGTGAGCGTTGGGAAGCTGCGAAAGCGGAAGTGGCGGCGGCTCTTTTCTCTCACGGCTGCTTTGAGGCGTATTTCCCCTCCGTCTCGGATGAGCTCCTGGAGGCGATGTTTGGCAGCGCCTTGCCGGAGATATTCGCTCTGCCGGTGGAGACCAAACAACGTCTGAAGTGCGACGATCAATACCATGGTTACATTGGACAGATACCACACCTGGCCTACGAAAGCATAGCGTTCGACGACCCCCTGTCGCCGACGACCGTCGAGGAATTTGCCAAGCTCATGTGGCCAGAAGGAAATAGCAGCTTCTGGTAAGATGTTCGGTTTTTTTTTTTTTTTTTTTTTTTTTTGCGTTGGAGGATTGTTATTATTATTATTTTTATGTATTGCGGGTATTGAGTTTTTCTTTTCAAAAAAATTTAAATATTAATTTTCTTTAAAAATTGACTTTTTGACTTAATAATATCGAAAATTTTAAAAATATAATTACAGTTTTATTTATTAAAAATCATGTCCAAAATTTCTAGATGAACAAAATTACTAGGGGTGTCAATATTTGACACGACACGAAAGCCCAATCCTGAAAATCTGGGTTGATCCGACCTGATTTCAAAACAGGTCGGGTTAGGGTTCCAAAAATTGACATGTTTGAAAAAAGGGTCGAGTTCTAGTTGACTTGAAGGGTTGCCGGGTCAACCCGTGAACCCGTTTAAAATCAGCTGCTCGCACTGCCATGCCTGCCCGCGCACCGCCCACAGTTGCCCGGACCCTGCTTGCGTGACAAAACCTGTCAGCGCCGGCGCCCCACGCCCGAGGCTTCCCGCACACTCGTCGGCACACCCGCGAAGCTGCCCATCCTGCCCGTGCACACCCGCACTCACCGCGAAGCTGGACCGCCTGCCCGGACCCTGCCCGCACGACAAAGCCTGCCAGCGCACGCTGCAGCGCCGGCGCTCTGAGCTCGAAGCTTCCCGCGCGCACATATGCGCACGCCCGCGCTCTCCCTCTCGCACCCACTCTCGCACGCGTGCGCCCGCGCACATCCGCACTCGCCACACGCACCCGTGCTCGCCTCATTCACTAGCCTGCCCACTCCCGCTCGGGCCCGCCCTCGTCCGCGCGTTTTGGGTCCCGTGTCGGATCGGGTCAACTTGGCAACCCGACGGGTCGGGTCCGGATCCGCATTTCCAACCCGTTTACATACCCTGGTCGGGTTAGTGCTTACCCGTTTGAACTCGGATCAGTTCCGGATTCGACCCGAACCCGACCCGTGACCCAAAGTTGACACCCCTAAAAATTACCCATATTTCATATAGATGAATTGCTTATTAATACTGATGTAGGTAAACTGTAGAGGAAGGTTTCAAGCACCAAACGAATAAAACAGTAACAAGACTCAAATTCCTCCAAAACAGAAAAGCTTCATATATTTCATTCTACCCTTCTTCTAAAACAGTTTTGTCTATATAAAAGACTCCTTCTAACTATTACTGTAAAAAGTAGAACCGGTAAAAAAGCAAGCTGAGCTGGCACTAACAGAAAGAGAAAATAGATAGTGGAGAATAAACTAGAAACAGAGAGTATAACGGAAAAAGCCTAAAAGAGCATGTGAAGACTTCCCTGGTTATGATGATATGCATCAGCTCTCCCCCACCATGGAAGGATCTGCTGTCTCAGCAGAAAGGGTTGTAGCAGCATCGTCAGCAGGATAATAGGGTGATAAATCAGTCACATTGAATGTAGACGGTGTGCCAAAATTAGCTGGGAGATCGATGATGTAGGCATTATCATTAATCTTCTGTAAGATGGGAAACGAACCAACTTTGCGGCGACCCAATTTGGAATAAGTACCCGGCGGTAGTCGTTCTCGGCGTAGTCGTACCATGACCAATTCTCCTGGTTTGAAAATTCTCTGTCTGCGGTGAGAATCAGCTGCTGCCTTATATGCTTCATTGGATTCAATGAGTTTAAGGCGAACCTCCTGCAGCATAGTCGTGAATTGCTCAACTAGTTGGCCTGCACTTCGGCTGTTGCATTTGGGCAACACAGCAACGTCCACCGTATGGTTTGGTACTTTCGTGTACACTATATGGAATGGAGATGTTCCAGTTGAACGATTGGGCATGCTATTATAAGCAAATTCTGCTTGACTGAGGAGCTCATCCATAATTTGGGGTGTTCTTGCACCAAACACCTTAGCATATTTCCCAGAGTGCGATTGACCACTTCGGTCTGCCCATCGGATTGAGGATGATAGGCAGAACTTAGATTGATATCAGTTTTAAGTCTTTTCCACAATTCACGCCAAAAATGGCTAAGGAATTTGACATCCCTGTCGGAGGTTAAGCTACGCGGAATGCCGTGGAGCCGAACAATTTCATTGAAAAATAGTCGAGCGATGTTAAGAGCATCATATGTTTTTTTGCAAGATATGAAATGTGCCATTTTAGAAAATCTATCAACTACTACCATGATAGAATCGTTACCTCGCTTGGTCCTTGGAAGTCCGAGAACGAAATCAAGACTCAGATCCTCCCAAATAGTCTCCGGTACAGGTAACGGTAGATATAAACCGGAGTTGTTTTTACCACCTTTGTAAGACTGGCAAACAGGACATCGCTCGACGAATCTGGTAACATCTCGCCGTAATTGGGGCCAGAAGAATCGATGTTGTAGCTGTTCAAGCGTCTTATCACGTCCGACATGAGCAGCAAGTCCACCACCGTGAACTTCCTGTATAAGCTGTTGACGCCAGGACGATTGGGGAATGCACAGAGTGTTGTTTTTAAATAAGTAACCATGTCGAATTGTATACTCTTCAGCTGAAGGGCTCTCAAGGCAAGTTTCCCAAATCTGTTTGAAATCGCTGTCTGTAGCATATAGGTCCTGTAAGCATTGGAGGCCGGTCATTTCCGTGCTTAACTGAGTCAGGAGTAAGGATTGTCTGCTTAAGGCATCTGCAACGCGGTTTTCAGCCCCTGACTTATGCTTCAGTACAAAAGTGAACCTTTGGAGAAATAAGACCCAACGAGCATGCATGCGATTGAGTGTTTTTTGGGTGTTGATAAACTGCAATGCTTTATGATCACTATGAAGGAAAAAATCCTGGTGTAATAAGTAGTGTTCCCACTGCTTCAGAGCACGGATGACAGCATACAGTTCCTGTTCATAAACACTCCACTTCTGGCGAGCTGGACATAGTTTCTCACTGAAAAATTCAATGGGCTTGTTTTGCTGCATAAGAACTGCACCTATACCTGTAGCCGACGCATCTGTCTCAACAGTAAAAGGCTTCTCTAAATCGGGAAGTGCCAAAACAGGTGCAGTGGAAAGTGCAGATTTAATTGCTTCAAAACTGGACTGCTGCTCATCCGTCCATAAAAACTGTTTGGATTTTAAACAGTTAGTGAGGGGCGCGGCCAGTATGCTGAATCCCTTTATGAAACGTCGGTAGAAGTTTGCCAATCCATGAAAGCTGCGAATATCAAAAAAAAGATTTGGGAGTTGGCCATTCTGAAATGGCCTGAATCTTTTTTGGATCCACTTTTACACCTTCAGCTGAGACAATGAATCCCAAGAAGTAGACAGTGTCAGTTGCTAGCTCACATTTCGGCAAATTCACATACAGCTTGTTGGCTAGAAGTATCTCAAACACCTGCTGTAAGTGCTGTAAATGCTCATTGACGGATGGGCTGAATATCAATATATCATCAAAATACACGACGCAAAACTTATTCAAGCATGGTTTTAAAATTTCGTTCATGAGTCTCATGAACGTAGAAGGAGCATTACAAAGCCCGAAGGGCATGACCTTCCACTCATAAAGGCCTTGACGAGTCTTGAAAGCAGTCTTCCACTCGTCACCTGGTCGGATTCGAATTTGATGATAGCCGCTGCGGAGATCGAGCTTTGAAAAAACAGTTGACCCGGACAGTTTCTCTAACAGCTCCTCAAACCGAGGAACTGGAAATCTGAATTTAATGGTAATCTTGTTAATTGCTCTACTGTCCATACACATTCGCCAGGAGCCATCTTTTTTTGGAACAAGGAGTGCCGGCACTGCGCATGGGCTCAGACTAGGTTGGATTAGTTGCTTCTCCAGCAAATCATCTACTAGCTCTTGTAGAATAGCATGATCCCTTGGGCTCAGGCGACAGTGAGGTAAATTAGGTAATGATGCTCCTAGAAGTAAGTCTATCTGGTGTTGGAGTGCACGGAGCGGGGGTAATGCAGCGGGCAAGGTCTCAGGACAGATATCTTTGTATTGTTGCAGCAGCTTCTGTACTTCATCAGGAACAATAGTAAGGAACTTATGAGTGCTGGGTTCTCTCATAACCAATGCTAATAACAGAGATTCCTCTTTGCTGGATTGAACAAGTGCATTCCCGGAGACTAGATGCATCACAGCTGCTTTAGCCTTGCTGGTTTCAATGTGATCTGCTTGATACGGTAATAGCTTGAGACGCTTACCTTTCCACTCAAATGAGTAAGAGTTTGATCTACCATCATATATGGCCCCGACATCGTACTGTCAAGGTCTTCCCAATATAATGTGACATACATCCATGTCAATGATATCACAGAGCACCTCACATACATAATGCTTGCCAATAGAAAATGTGACTCTGCATAATTCGGTTACTGCAATATCCATCCCTTTTTTGACCCAGCTAATTTTGTAGGGATGTGAACTTTTCGTAGTTTTTAATTTAAGAGCTTGCACAACTGATCTTGAGATAATATTCTCAGTGCATCCACTGTCAATGAGCAAGTCACATACCTTCCCATAAACTGTGCATCTGGTTTTAAAAACAGCATTTCTTTGTGAGGTCGAGGTCTGCCGTGGAGCTAACAGCATTTTTTCCATAACACAAATCAAAGGTTCACCATCGTCTGGTACCACTTCTTCCAACTCAGGGTCTTGCTCTTCATGGTCGCCCGATATTTCATCTCCCTCAATAGTGGCCAGCTGCAGTTGGGCTCTATTAGGACACTCATTAGACTTGTGTCCCATTTGGAAACACCTGAAACACTTGATAGAGCTGGGTCTTGCATAAGGATTTTCACGTACTGGTGCCTTCAATTTTGGTTGTTGTTTCAGATCAGCGGTTGAGCCCGAAGAAGTTCCAGGTTGTGCTGTTTGGGGTGGGGTAATGACAACTGGCGATCCTGCAGCAATTTTTACTCCTGGAGTTGCTGATTTGTTAACATCTGTAGCATAATCACTATAAGGCCTCATGGTAGTGTGCGGTCTACCTCCTCTAGTAAGCTGAATTTCAGCTTTTAAAGCAAAATTAACTGCCTGTGACAACGACCACACAGAATTCAGCTCCAATTTATCTTGTATGACATCCTTAAGTCCCCCAATATAACGAGCCACAATCTGATTTGTATTTTCATTCAAATCATTTCGTGCACTGAGACGATAGAACTCCTCTGTGTAATCACTCACAGTGCGGGTTCCCTGAATGCAATGTTGATATCTGAGATAAAGCATTTGCTCGAAATCGGTTGGTAGAAAATGTGACCGGAGAAGTTGCTTCATTCGAAGCCAATTTCGGACCAGTCCACGGCCTTCCCGCTGACGGGTCTGTAAGAGCTGATGCCACCACGCACTTGCTCCGCCCTTGAATCGGCAAGCGACATACTTCACTTGTTTCTCCGGCTCGATGTCCATGTATTCAAAAAATGTTTCTACTGACCTTTCCCAGTCGAGATAATCTTCAATGTGCAGTCGCCCATCAAAGAACGGGATATCAAGTTTCACCCGGAATTCTCCCTGGTGACGGTCATACGGGCCGCCCCGTCGCCGGCGATTGGTCCTTGCTGGTACATAGTCATCTCCCGAATCGGATTGCACATCTTCAGCGAAATGACCAGCGTCATCAACTTCGGAATCGGTAAGTTCCGTAACAATCGGCGCCCGCCTCCGTCCGTGCTCCCGGTCCCGGTCGCGCCCTCCGGCCATCTGCGTGTTTCCACGATGTGGAAGATTATTCCGCAAATCATTCCGAAGAGCTTGAAATTCTCTCCGGATATCCACAGATAATCTGAACATTTCTGCAGACACATCTTCCATCCGTTTATCCAGATTGGCATGAGCTTCCCATAAAGCGTCAAGACTGCGATCGCCGTCGCCCGTCCCGCGTCTGCTACCGTCCGCCATTCCTCAAAGCACCGGGCTCTGATACCAAATACTGATGTAGGTAAACTGTAGAGGAAGGTTTCAAGCACCAAACGAATAAAACAGTAACAAGACTCAAATTCCTCCAAAGCAGAAAAGCTTCATATATTTCATTCTACCCTTCTTCTAAAACAGTTTTGTCTATATAAAAGACTCCTTCTAACTATTACTGTAAAAAGTAGAACCGGTAAAAAGGCAAGCTGAGCTGGCACTAACAGAAAGAGAAAATAGATAGTGGAGAATAAACTAGAAACAGAGAGTATAACGGAAAAAGCCTAAAAGAGCATGTGAAGACTTCCCTGGTTATGATGATATGCATCAAAAACTCTCCACAAGCGAATTCAAATTTTTTTAGAATAAGGTTTGATTTAGATTGGATCGAACCTTATTCAAAATAAGCTTCTTTAACACGTGCTACCTAGCGATAATGTTCATAGCGAATTTGTTTGCTGCAGATTTAAATAGTATTTAAAAAAGGTTCAAATAAGATTCAATCAAACCCCGATCAAATTGATTTGAACCTTATTGAAATTTGATTCAAACAAAATGCGAATTCCAACTTGTTCTAAACAAGTTTACCCATAGCAAACTTCATCCAATTCTGTATGTAAAAAAGAATTAATTATCTGAAATAAAGCTTTCAAATATGTTTTTATAAGAAATAAAACAATAAGAATATTTATTAATTTTAAATACTATGAGATACAAAAAGTCAAATTTCTCATATAATAATCATACCGTTTTTTTTTAATAATGAGAATATTTATCCAACTATTTAATCTTTTTTTTTATAAATAGATAGAATTTAATCATTAAAATTTTTTAAAATTAAAATTGAGAAAAAAATCAAGGGGGATTTACAAGTATACCACTTTATATCACTCTATTTATATATTTAACACATAAAATTTAAATATTTCATTCGAACCATCCATATCACTCTATAAATTTTAGTATTTTATTTTTAACACTCATATTTGATCTACAAGTGATTTGCATGTAATATTTAAGATTTATATATTAGATATGTAAATAGAGTGATGATATAACACGGTATGTACCTAAATCCCTCAAAAATCAAACATAAACGCCATATCGCAAAAATAATCAAACAGGTTTTTGCAAACTTAACAACGCACATCATTTGAGCTTCTGATAATCAGCAAGACAGTGGAGGCATTTGCAAAAGGTTTGCATGAATTGATGGAGATGGTACAGATGATGATAGTTGAGAGCTTGGGGGTGAAGAAGCACTATGATTCTCTCGCGAGTTCAACTACATATGCAGTTCGGCTGTCTGAGTATGGAGTTCCATTAAATCAGGATACGAAGATGGCTTTGGATCCTCATAAGGACCCAAATCTTTTCTCAGTAATTTGCCAGGGCAAGATTGATGGATTAGAGGTTCAGACTTCGGATGGAGATTGGGTCAGCGTTGATCCATCTCCTAACTCTTTCACTGTCATAGTTGGCCAAGCTTTTCAGGTGAAGAAAATATTCAACTCTTTGAAAGATGATAGATATATACATATAATATAGTAGAGTTGACCATCTATTTTTTATACTAATTTTTTAAATATAATGTCCTTTCTAATTGCAAATGCTCCAAATTAGTATTGAAACTATCCTTTGTAAATAACTTTCTTCAGGCATGGAGTAACATGAGAGTGCGAGCCCCAATCCACCGTGTGAGGCTTTTAGGGAAGGAGAAGAGGTTCTCTGCCATTTTGTTTTCTCGTCCGAGCCGTAACTCCATGGTTAGAAGTCCTGAGGAGCTCGGAGATGAGGACCATCCTTTACTTTTCAAGCCTTTCAACTACTCTGAATTCGTCAAGTTTCTCTACTCGGAGGAAGGAAGGAAGACCAAGGATCCTTTCAATGCTTATTTTAGAATCGGCAATGAATTCGAAGAAGCTGCATGAGATCTTTTATGTGTATTGAGAACTTCATAAAGTTTTCATAAATATGTATTAGGTGGTGTTATGCTACGTACGTACTTATGGAAGCTATGACTTTTCTGAATGGTTGATGTGAGGATGTTGTACTGTGTGATCTTACTATCATTTGCATGCTTTTAATAAAAAGATCTAAGCTCTCTTAAAATTTCTACAATAGCTTTACAAGAAGTTATTTTTCTTATAACATTTTTATAAAACAACAAGAAAGTTGTATCAAAATGAAGCCTAAATTTATCCAAGGGTCTTGTGTATATATATATATATATATATATATATATATATATATATATATATATATATATATATATAGTTTTATATGAATTAGATATTTAAATGGCATAATTCTCTTTCATTTTCTTTTGTTTAGAACACTTTTTGGGATTTTTTATTATTAGAAAAATGATTTTGAGAATCTCTTGATTGTGAATAGAGATATGATCAAATGTTTGCAAATTTTTATTTGTCAGTCTCATCCCATGCTCAAATGTCCTCATTTTTAAGAAAAAAATTCTTAATTAATTTGAAATACATAAGTAAGATGATCTTCTCAGTGACACGTAAATAGTGAGACTTTTTTTAAGTTAGTAAAAGTATATATATATATATATATATATATATATATATATATAACTCCATTGATAATTAATAGAGAAAGAAAGGTGAAAGTTTGATTCTACTGCAGACCACTGTGGAGATTATTTTTGTAAGGACAATGATGATTGCAGCTCTCTCCCACTGTCCCTTGGATGGTCGTGCTGGCAACCAAGGGCCTTTTTGATCATCTCTGATGAAGTTTTTAGCCGGTTATTTCGATTTTGCCATGCAACCTGAGTCCTTTTTGCTTGTTCTTTTTAGACTACAACCCGGTTGTAGTCTGCCTTCTCCCTGATCCTTTTGGTCTTATTTGTGTTAGTTTTTTGTTGCTTGTTTCTCGCCCACTGAAGCTAAGTTTTTGCTGTTTAGCTTTCTTCTGGGTTGATTTTCTTCTTTTTACCTCTCTTGTATTTGTTTTTTATAGTAATTATATGGGCTCTTCTCCCAGTTTTTCCCAAAAAAAAAAAAGAGAAAGAAATATATTAAATAACTTCGAGGAAAGGAGAAGAGAGAGGTTAGAGACTTTGCAGCAGGAGTTGATGGAGATGGTACAGAGGATGATAATTGAGAGTTTGTGGGTGGAGAATCAATCAACATGATTCTCATGCCTAAGTGTCGGAGTTCCACTAAATCAAGAAACAAATATATACAGCTTTATATCTTATTGTCGGTCAAAATATACTTACTCTTTTCAGGTGAAAAACACAAAACTGTTATGATGAATGATCTGTTATCTGAAAGACCCAGCCGGCAAGAAAGGGAGGTACAGGAGAAGAATGAAATTGTATATGAAATGCTAGGGAGTACAGGAGATATGAATAGAGTAAAATACATCAAGAATAGTAACGGCTATGTCCACGTGTACAGGGACGTGGATGGTTATAGCAGGCCCCCTTAATTAAATTAATATGAATTGAATAGTTAATTCTGCTTCGGAGGTTGTAGAATCTAGACGGAGTAAATGGCTCGGTGAGAATATCTGCTATATGATTTGCGGAGCTGATTTGAGAAATTGTAATTGCGCCTGATTCAATGTGCTGCCGAAAGAAGTAGAAATCGATCTCGATATGCTTCATTATGTCGTGGAAGACGGGGCCGAGGTATTGTCACAGTGAATGATAGTTGGAGACTGTTGATTTATCTTGAACTCAGCGAGGAGACGCCAAAGTCAAAGCACTTCGGAGGAAGCTGAAGCCAGGGAATGATACTCTGCTTCGGTTGATGACTTTGTGATCATTGGCTGCTTCTTGGCGGACCATGAGACGAGATTGGTGCCTAGAAAGGTGCAAAAACTAGAAACAGATTTTCAGTCAGTTGGATCGGCAACCCAGTCTGTGTCTGTATAAGTTTGGAGTTGTAGATTGTTGTGTTGTAGCGGACTAGCGGTAGACCATAATGTAGCATGCCTTTGATATATCTGAGGAAGCGTTTGAGTGTCTGAAAATTTCGAATGGTTGGAGATTGCATATGTTAATTGTTGTGTTGTAGCGGACTAGCGGTAGACCTAATTTTTTAAAAACTTAATATTACTTTTAAGTATAAGAAAAATATTAGTTCAAAATATTATTTTCGAGCTAGCTTGCGAGCTCACGAGCTGAGCCTCAAAAAGCTTAAATTTAAATCATGAGCTTGATAAGCTTGGCTTGCAAGCTCATAAATGAGTCGAGCTCGAGCGTTGCTCGTGAGCCGGCTCGACTCACTTACACCCCTAGCCTCCCCTAAAAAGAAAAAATCAGTGTCTTGAAACTCTAGGATATGATGAGAATGTATAAAGTTAATGAGAATGTATATATTCTATATAAAGTTTTATGAGAAATAGGATATGATAAAAGCTTGTAGAAGGGGTGAAATCATTGTGTTCGGACACCGGACGACATTCAGAGTCCAATGAAAATGCGCCACATCTCCTTCTACTCGGTATTAAACAATACCCAGCAGTACTGAGCTCAGTAATGCTCTGTATTGTTCAATACTGAACTCATGTTGTGTCCGATACTGCTCGGTATTGTTCTCTATAAGTACTGTGAAGTACTATTTTAAACAATACCGAGTAGAAATTCAGTATTACTAGATACTATGAAGTACCAAATGTAAGTTGTGTCCGGTGTCCGGACACAATAATCTCTCGTAAGGGGGACTAGATACTTCATGATAACCATTAATATTTGTCTTCTTAGGCAATTTTTCTCAAGATAAGATATTTCATTTTATAACTGTTGTATGGAGCTTCACTAATCACTTAATCACTTTTTTAGTGATATAATAAAGTAAAAATAAAAAAAATGAGGAAAAAATATATATTTTATTTTATATTATTTTTATTTTGATCATTTTATAATATTTTAAACATATCAATATCTTAATGAACTTAAACTGAAGAAATCTCAGCGTTATAAATTTAAAATTATAAGTTTTCAGTACTATTTTATTCTTCTAATGATATATATTGTAAGTTTATTAAAAAAATTTCAATAATGCTAGATTTATTCCTAATTTTTTTAATCACTTAAATTTCTTGAGATTTATAAAAATTACATCAAATTTAATGGTTAGTTAGTTTGAATTTATGAGTCATCTCTTTCAAATGTATGATCAAAGATTAGGTAAGCATGGTTTTAATAACAATTATATCTGTGGGGCTTTTGGGCACCCACGGCATTTAATAATAATAAATTACTAACAAAAACATCTAACAATATTTAGTACGGCCCAAAAATACAGTCCTAATTTAACTCGAAAATTTTTTATTTGGATCAACTAGTTTGGAAAATGGGTGAGATTTTATTTTTATATTCTGACCTAGTTGTACTTTTCAAGTCGAGTTTGGGTCAACTTGAAAACAACTCAAAATTGACCCGTTTGTTTAGGCCAAACATAACTATATATATATAATTTGTGAATTTACGAATTTATTTATATAATTTTTATGAAAATCATAATTTTTGCAATATATCTACCTTGTGGATTACATTCAAAGTCTCCCATTCTAGATTGTTATAGAAGAAAAAATCAAGGGGGCTTTACATGTAAACTATTTTATATCACTCTATTTATATATTATCATCCAAAATTTAAATATTTCATTCGTACCATCCATATCATCCTATAAATTTTATTATTTTTTTAGCACTCATATTTGATCTATAAGTGATTTGCATGTAATATTTAAGTTTTAGATGTTAGATATATAAATAGAATGATGATTGTTGCGGGCTAGAAATTACGCAGCGATAGAGATTTGATTCTACGTCTTAGCGTTGTACGTATAACTAGCACACACAGAGAACACAGGATTTTTTACGTGGAAAACCCTAAAAAGGGAAAAAACCACGAGGCCTAGCCCAGTTGAAAATGATTCCACTAGATTTTGAGTCGGTTACAAAAGACTGAATCACCTCCAGGGGTGAACAGATTACAATCAATTACTTAAGTAAGGCGTCGGGTCCTCGGCAGGACGTAGGGACTGAATGTCGGGCCCTGAGTAGGACGTAGGGACTTAGTGCCGGGTCTTGAACAAGACGTCGGGTCTTTGGCAGGAAGTAAGGACTGAATATTGGGTCTTGAACGAGACGTCGGGTCTTTGGCAGGACGTAGGGACTGAACGTCGGACCTTAAAGTGGTGGTCCGGCGAGGTTCCTGCGGTGGTCCGGCGGTGGTCCGACGAGGTTTCTGCGGTGGTCCGGCGGTGGTCCGACGAGATTCCTGCGGTGGTCCAGCGGTGGTCCGGCGAGGTTCTGCGGTGGTCCGGCGGTGGTCCGGCGGCTGTCGAGGAGGAACTCCTTCTCTCTCTCCTTCTCTTCTCTTCTTCTCTCTCTTGCTTAGATGCCCTCTTGTGAAGAATGAGGGCTCTATTTATAGATTTTCTGGAGTGGCATGGTCCGTAAATAGGTGTGAGATCAAGGGCGAATAGGGAGTGGTCAAATGGACGGCCGATATTGAATCCTACGATCATACACCGTTCGTTGGACATTTGGAGGCCTTAATGATGTCGGAATTTAGTGATCTTGAGCTCGTTGGATTCGTCTCGTCGAGCCGTTCGATTCGAGTATAAGCTCGTCAAAATCGGAGACCGTTTGGTAACTCAAATTGCAGTTTGAACCTTCCAACAGCGCTTTGAGCTCTTGATTCGGACTCATTTGGGCTCGGATTGGGTTGATCTTGGTGTCGTTGGGTTCGTATTTCCGAGACGCTCAGTTCGACAGTAAGCTTGCTGAAATCGGAGCTCTTATGCTCCCGGGATTTAATTTTTGAAGTTTCCAACTAGCTTTTGCTTCGAGATTCGTGCCCAATCAAGCTAATTTTGTGATAACGTATCAGTTGCCCCCCTATTTTCGGACGTCGAAGCCCCAGGAGTCCGAAAATATAAGTGTCGACATTTTGCGTTGGCCGAATAGCAAAAATTGCTTTCCATAAGTTGAAATTTTGCAAAAATCAAGTCAAGGAGGCCTCGATGAGCTCTGAAAGTGCCAAAATTGAGTCCGGAACGTCGAAAAACGTGTCCGGGGACCCCAAAAACGTCGAAAACGGAGTTTCCGGGACGAAAATCGGGCCCAAAATGGGCTAGGCGGCCGGACCGGCCGGACCGGCCGGCCCGGCCGGCCGCCGCCGCCGCCGCCGCCGGCGGCACCGCCTGCCGGCGCCTGGACGCGCGCGTGGCACGCCTCGGGCCGCGAGACCCCCGCCTGCGGCCCGCCTGGGCCGCGCCTGCGGCACGCCTGGGCCGCGCCTGCGGCCCGCCTGGGCCGCGCCTGCGCGGCCCGCGCGGCGGCCCGCCTGGGCCGCCTGGCCCGCCTGGGCCGCGCCTGCGGCCCGCGCTGCGGCCCCGCCTGGGCCGCGCCTGCGGCCCGCGCTGCAGCCCGCGCGGTGGGCTGCTGGGCCGCCTCCTGGCCCCGCGCGGCGGCCCACCTGGGCCGCCTAGGCCCGCCTGGGCCCGCCCCGCGCCCGCGGTCAGCCCGCCTGGAAGCTTCCCACCGCCTTATTTGAACGAACGGGCGGGTCCGTTCGGCCCCACCGACCTACCTAGTGGGCCCCACCTGTGCAGAAAATGTATTTTTTTTTAAGCATTTTTAAGCCTTTTTTGGCCGTAAAAATGCCTAAAAAATCCGAAAAAAATCCCAAAAAAATTCCGAAAAAAATTCTAAAAAATTCAAGAAAATTTGGGAATTTGAAAATTCTAGAAACTTCTCTCCTTTCTCCCAAAAACCTATAAATAGGGCCTTAAACCCTTTAGAAAATCACTCCACTCCTCTTCCTCTTCTCTTTTCTTCTCTTTTCTTCTCCTCCTTTCTTCTCTTCTCCCTCTGTCCTTTCTATTGAGGCATTCCCTCAGTTTTCTGAGGCCCCCTCTCTTGGCAAGGAAGTTCGGAGATCTTCTCCCTCTGTCCTTTCTATTGAGGCCTTCCCTCAGTCTTCTGAGGCCCCTCTCTTTGGCAAGGAAGTTCGGAGATTTTCTCCCTCTGTCCTTTCTATTGAGGCCTTCCCTCAGTCTTCTGAGGCCCCTCTCTTGGCAAGGAAGTTCGGAGATTTTCTTTTTTCCCCCTCTCCCTCTAAGAGAAATGTCAGGTGATCGCCCCCCTACCGAGAGATCCTGCGATCCGAGGGGACCCCGTTGCGCCGCATGATGGCGAGCAGAGGCCAAATAAGGAGGTGGATGTGTCAGCGTCGACTGTTACAAATGACTTCATGTTCCTTTTTTCGCAAGAATTATTACTTTCCGAATGATGTGAAGACAATGGTCCCGAGGAGGTCTGATCGGGCGAATCTTCCTCCTGCTGGGTACGTGACTGTTTCTGAGGCCCACTTGCGGGCTGGTTTACGTTTTCCGCCTCCTACTACTGAGCTGATTGAAGTCTTGCAATGGTGCGGCGTGAGCATATTCCAACTTTCATTTAGAGCAATGTCAGTGGCTATGGGATTGATTGCTCTCTTTCGGGATCGAGGAGCTACTATGACCCCGGAGCATCTTTCACGGATGGGTAAGTTCACCAGCGATACATCTGGGCGTGTGACTTTTAGATCCAAATTGGATGTGCGTACTCGCGATTCTTCAAAGAACTGGATCAATACTTTCTTTTTTGTGAAGAATGATTGGGGCTTGATAGAGAAGTGGGGGAAAATGAGGGATCTGCCATCCCCTCTGCATGTCAGTGAGGAAGACATAATAAGAATTTTGAAAGTTTCTGATCTCGAACATCTTCTATTTGAGGTTCGTCATATGAGCAAATACACTGAAGAAGAGTTCTTATTCAAGGTTGGGATTTCATTTCATACTGGGAGATCTGATGCAAGGAAGTTGAAGCCGACATCCAGGATTCCTGAGCCCCCTGCCCCTGCTTCAAAAGCGGCTCCCAAACGACCGGCAAGGGTTGACGACCCCCCGATTTCGAAGAAGAAGAAGAGGTTGGAAGAAACGAACACTGACAAGACCTTACCTGACTCTTCCCCAGCCAAGCTGCATATCCCTGATGATGTCATGAATCATCAATGCCTCGGACATAACAAGACCAGTAATTTGGTGAGTAACGTCTCCTAATATTTTTTTATTTCATTTGCTTCTAAGGTGACTTCTAATGAACTTTTCTTTCTATTTTCAGCTGTCACGTGCTGTGATCGCAGTTAATGACTGGAACACTGAGTTTGTGAAGATCAAGTACCTCCAGGGAGAGTTCAAACGAAAATATGATCAGAAGGTTAAGGAGGTGAAGGTGCTTGAAGATGAGTTGAGCGAGTGCAGGACTGAGCTGGCTAACTCAATGCGCTCTGTAACTCTCCGGAATCAGCAGGCAGATCGGCACCAGATAGATCTTGAGGAGGCTCACGCGACGATCACCAGACTTTTGAGAGAGCAGAAAGTTTCAGAGGAGAAGATTGCGCGTCGCTGGAGATGAAGGATAAGGAGTCTCAGGCCATTATAGCTGAGAAGGAGGCTGCCTTGTCCAGCTCAGAACCTCCAAGAGTTATTGAAGACTTCAAGAAGTCCATAGCATTCAAGACTATCGTCCAGGATCACGTTGAGGAGGAGGCCCGAGATCACATCTATGCTATAGAGGTGAAGGGTTTGGAGCAGCAGTGCACTGAGGACGGATTTATTAGAGGCTTCTTTAAGGGGGTTCGCTTGATGCAGCGAAAGACCGGAGTTTCCAGCCGAAGAGGTGACCCCTAGCCAGGCTTCAGCTGACTTTCCTTCAGGCTCTGATGGTGATGAGGTAGAGAGAGTGATCTTCGGAAGGTCCTCGATCTTGATGCAGATGATGAGATAGTAGATGTTGAGTAGGCTTTCTAGCTCCTGTTGTTTGTTTTAGTTTGTCTTTTTAGTTATTGTGATGTACCTGATGTTTTGTACTGTTGTGTGATATCTACTTTGACTTAGTAGTGGATTATCGTTCTGTTGCTATATGACTTAAATATTCCAGTGTATTTATTTATTTCTGAGTGAATTTCTTTTATGCTTGTTTAAGGTATTTATCTTCCAACCTGTGCTTAAAAGTTTAAAAGGATCCTCTAAGGATGTACTGTTTACTCTAAGTTGTACGCCAGAGCCTTGTTTGACGACGCCAACCTGTATGAAAGAGGTTAAAAGAATCTATAAGAGATGTAAGACCTATCCGAGGTTGTGAGTCAGAGCCCTGCTCGATGACGTTAACCTGTGTGGAAGAGGTCGGGAGAATCCACCAAGGATATAGGACCTATCCGAGGTTGTGAGTCAGAGCCCTGCTCGATGACGTTAACCTGTGTGGAAGAGGTCGGGAGAATCCACCAAGGATATAAGACCTATCCGAGGTTGTGAGTCAGAGCCCTGCTCGATGACGTTAACCTGTGTGGAAGAGGTCGGGAGAATCCACCAAGGATATAAGACCTATCCGAGGTCGTGAGTCAGAGCCCTGCTCGATGACATTAACCTGTGCGGAAGAGGTCGGATCGAATCCCCCCGGGATTGATCAACTAACGATTGAACAATAATCATCTACTGCTCAAAATTAAAGTTCAAAGCTTAACAAAGTCTTTACTGCTATTAAACGAAGAACATTGCTCCCGAAAACAGTTTAAGGGAGAAGGAAACTAGAAACACCACAAACAAAGTCCGAAATTAAAGACATATACAGTAAGCAAAAGACATACAACATTCTAAAACAAACGATACGATTACGCTCTACTGATAGTATTTGCGGAGGTTCTCGATATTCCAAGTTCGAGGAAGCATCTTCCCTTCAGCATCCTTTAATTTGAAAAGTCCCTGGCTTCACCATAGCTGCTACTAGGTACGGACCTTCCCAGAGGGGGGAGAGTTTGTTTCGTTGAGGGCCTTTGCCTGCTGCCTCAATGCTGCGTAGGACCAGATCTCCTACCGATATATGTCGCGGCTTCATCCTTCTGTTATAGTGACGGGCAACTCTCTGGTGGTAGGCAGCAACCTTAAGTATTGTCCCGTTTCTTACTTCTGGAAGGAGGTCTAGGTTGTGCCTGAGTTTTTCGTCGTTGGTATTGGAGTCGAAAGTTTGTACTCTATGACTGGGGACTCCAATGTCGACTGGAATGACAGCCTCTGTACCAAAGCATAGGTTATACGGCGTCTCTCCTGTTGGGAGTCCTTGCTGTCGTACGGTAGGCCCAAAGGACGTTTGGGAGTTCGTCAGCCCATTGCCCCCCCCAGCCTTCTCCAGCCGTGTTTTCAGTCCTCTCAGAATGGTCCGATTAGTGACTTCTGTCTGTCCATTAGTCTGAGGATGAGCCACAGCCGTGTGTACTAGATGAATGTGAAGATCTTTACAAAATGTGGTAAAGACCTTTCGGTGAAACTGTGTCCCGTTATCAGTAATAACTTTTGCAGGAATGCCAAAGCGACATATTATGCTCTTCCACAGAAAAAACTGTTTGGCATTTGCTTCAGTGATCTTTGCTAGTGGTTCTGCTTCTACCCATTTCGTGAAATAGTCGACAGCTAATATGATGAATTTTCGCTGTCCCGTGGCCATAGGAAATGGTCCCATTATGTCGATCCCCCATTGGGCAAAAGGCCAGGGACTCTGTAATGTCGATATCTCTACGGCGGGTAGATGAGTGAGGTTGGCATGCAACTGACAGCTGTTACATTTCCGTACAAGTTCTAATGCGTCCTGTTTTATCGTCGGCCAGTAGAACCCTTGTCTCAGGACCTTTTGGGCTAACGCTCTTCCACCCAAATGTTCCCCACAAATGCCCGAATGTACTTCGCGAAGTGCATAGTTTGCCTCCGAAGGAGGAAGACACTTGAGGTATGGCCCTGTGAAAGATCGTTTGTATAACTCTCCGTTAATAATGGTGAAATTGGCCGCTTGCCTCCGAAGTCGTACTGCCATAGCCGGGTCTTCAGGAGAGAGAGCCTTCTTGTAGGAAAGCAAGAATTGGGTTGATCCAAGAAACTTCTTTTGATTCATCTATTGATTGAAGTACCCATGAGCCTTGAATGCTCGGGAAGTGGATCTCCTCAATGAATTTTCTTTTAAAAACATCTCCCGTCGTAGAGGTTGCTAGCTTGGAGAGTGAGTCTGCCCTTGCGTTTTGCTCTCGAAGGATATGGATGACCTGATACTTTGCTATTTGTGCCAACAAGGTTTTAACTATCTGACAGTATTGAGCCAAAAGCGGGTTGTGAGTATCGAACTCCCCTTCTACTTGAGAAGCAACCAGTTGGGAATCAGTGTGAACTACTAAGTCTTGGACTTCGCAATCAATCGCCAATCTTAATCCAGCGATTAGAGCTTCATATTCAGCAACATTGTTTGTTGCCGGAAACTTCAGTCTAAGCCCGTATTCAAGTGTGGCTTTCTGCGGGGAGATTAATAGGATTCCAGCACCAGCACCAGAACTCCCAGAAGCTCCGTCTACATACAATGTCCAACAGGAGGAGGAAGGAGACACATCGGGCGATTCCTCGGAGGTATAGCTAGTACATTCGACCACGAAGTCGGCAAGCACCTGTGACTTGATGTCGGGCCTAGGTAGGAACTGTATATCGAACTCTCCAAGTTCTACTGACCATTTGATCAATCTTTCCGGATGCTTCGGGTTTTTGAAGGATATTTTTCAGCGGCAGGTTTGTATAAACCCTGATCGCGTGTGCCTGGAAATAAGGTCGTAACTTCCTGGCTGAGAAGACTAATGCTAATGCTGTTTTGTCTGCCAACGGATAACGCATTTCAACATCAGAAAGTATCTTGCTGATGTAATAGACTGGGTGTTGAATTGAATTATCCATCCGAACCAAGACCGAACTTATAGCTTGAGAAGTGACGGCCATGTACAAATACAAAACTTCCCCTGGAATTGGCTTTGAGAGAAGCGGTGGTGAGGCTAGATAAGTTCGGAGTTGTTCAAAAGCTTCTTGGCATTTATCAGTCCATTGGAATCCTGAGCTACGAGCCCCTCTGAGGATCTTGAAGAAAGGCAAATATTTATCTCCCGAACGAGCCAGAAATCGAGAGAGTGCTGCAATTCTTCCATTCAGTCTCTGAACTTCTTTGATATTTCTGGGGGGTAGCATGTCCCTGTAGGGCCCTGATCTTTTCCGGGTTAGCCTCAATCCCTCGGTGGGTAACCATGAATCCCAGAAACTTCCCTGAGGTGACTCCAAATGCACATTTGGAGGGGTTGAGGCGCATGTTGTAAGATCGGAGAAGGTTAAAACATTCTTCCAAATCTGAGATATGCTGAGATTTCTCGAGGCTCTTCACCAGCATATCGTCCACATAGACTTCCATGGTACGCCCAATAAGGTTCTTAAAAACCTTATTCATAAGTCGTTGGTAAGTTGCCCCTGCATTTTTGAGAGCCCGAACGGCATTACCAAGTAACAATATAACCCTTTATCCGTTTGAAAAGATGTTGCCTCCTCATCAGCGGGATCCATTTGTATTTGGTTATATCCGGAGTAAGCATCCATAAAGCTTAGCATCTGATGTCCGGATGTGGCGTCGACTAGCTGATCTATTCGGGGGAGCGGGAAGCTATCCTTGGGGCAAGCTTTATTAAGATCCGTATAGTCCACGCACATTCTCCAAGTCCCATTTGTTTTTCCGAACCATCACGACGTTGGCTAACCAAGATGGGTAGTGTACTTCCCTTATGAATCTTGCTTTTAAAAGCTTATCAACCTCTTGTTCGATTGCCAGATGACGTTCTAGGGCGAAGTTTCGTTTCTTTTGAATTACTGGCTTACATGCTGGGTTGATCTTCAGGGAGTGCATAATTATTTCAGGATTAATACCGGGCATATCTGCTGAACTCCATGCGAATACGTCTTGATTGGTGCGTAGAAAATCTACGTATTCTTTTTTTTCTCTGTATCTGAGAGGAGTGATCCGATCTGTACTGTTCTCGAGGGATGTTCTTCTGATAGGGAGACACAGGTAAGATCTTCTACAGGGGAGGCCCTTTGAGGGGTATCTTCATTCCGAAGATCGAAGTCTTCGATGCTTAGAGTAACTGATGAGTGTGGTCGAGCCTGCCTAAGATAGCATGACTGTGCTACTTGTTGATCTCCTCGTACTGTTCCGATCCCTGATGGGGTAGGAAACTTGAGTTTTAAGTGGGGAATTGAAGCAACAGCCCCGAAAATTGTTTGAAGTGGTCTTCCAAAGATCGCATTGTAGGCTGATTCGGACTTCACTACAATGAATAGAATGGGGTGCTCAACTTGACGGGGGAATTCTCCAAGCACAACCGGGAGAGTAATGGTTCCTTCAACTCTTACAGGCCGGTTGTCAAATCCGTACAGTGGACCGGCAGCAGGCTGGAGTTTCTCTCTAGATAAGCCCATGCTAAGAAAAGTGGAGTAAAATAGAACATCTACTGAGCTTCCATTGTCTACCAAGATCCTCTTAACATTGTAGCATGGGTTGCCAATTCCTGCACTAATTACCAGTGGGTCTTGATGAGGAGTCTTTACACCTTCTAGATCAGACTCCTTGAAGGTGATGGAGTGATCGACATGAAGCTTTTTTGTTGGTGGCTCCTTATTCTCTGCGATTAGAACTTGGCAAGGCGTTGAAGGGCCTCCAGCAATAGTTTCAATTTCGCCGACCATCTGGCGATTGTTCGTCGCCTGTTTTTGTTGATCTTGCCCCCCAGTTGGAACAGTTTCTTCTCGAACTGTTGGATTCTTGACGAACTGCCGGAGATATCTTTGTCGGATCAGTCTCTCAATTTCCTCCTTAAGCTGCCTGCATGCTTCAGTGGTGTGTCCACGACTGCGGTGGAAATGGCAATACTGTTCTTGGTTTCCGGCATTAGGCTTTAAAGGGTACGGCCACTTTACACTCTCTTGGTCTCGGATGGCCATCAATACATTTGTTCGGGATGTATTAAGTGGCGTATACTCTTTTTCTTGCCGGGGCTCCCGTCGTGGCTGTGAGGGTCGAGGAGGAAGATTGTAGTTTCCTTGCTTCTTCTTTTGCGAGGGGGGATTCTCCGTCCCTGGGGGATTTTTTCGCTTCCCGGTTGTTTTTTGCGAATTGCTTCCTATGAGCATTGATGGCTTCGTCTGCAGTAATTTGGGCCTCTACTCGGTGGATTAAATCCGCATAGGAATGGACTGTTTCTCGCATAAGTGCCGAGTAGAAAGGGCCTGGACGAAGCCCTCCAAGAAATACACCTCGTAGCAATTCGGGATCTACCCCTGGAATTTGTCGGGCTTCTGTAGAAAACCTTTGAAAATACTCTTTGAGAGATTCACCCTCATTCTGTCGTATCCCCGAAAGGTGGGAGGAGTCTTTAATCATCCTTCGGTTGGCGACAAATTGTTCGACAAACAATTTGGCCAATTTAACGAACAGGGGAATGGACCGAGGGGGTAGGGAGTAGAACCATGTCCGGGCCTGCCCTTTAAGGGTGGCCAGAAAAACTTGACAGAGCAGAGCGTCTGGGGCCTGCTGGATATGCATAATAGTGCGGTAGTGATCGATATGCTCATAGGGGTCTGAAGTCCCATCATAAGAATCAATATTTGGGAGTTTGAATCTTGCCGGGACGGGATATCGGAGGACAGCTTCGGTGAAAGGTGATGACTCCTGAATGTCCCGTTGGTGAAGGGACTGCCTGATACCCCCTGTGGGGAACTCTTCTCGGACTAACCTTTGTAACTCATGCCGTAGAGTATTACGGGGGAGTTCAGTAACGTGCTGTTGGTCTAAGTCCTCGGGGACGTCTGGCGGCATATGCTGTCGGTGACCCGTGCGCGAAGGATGGGTAGAGCTTGCTGTATCGGCGAGCTCATTCTCTGGACGTGTAGGAGGACGCATCCTTGGTGGAGGAAGGGGGACTTCGACATGAAGAATGTCTTCAAATCCTGGCTGATCTTGCGGGAGAAGAGCATCTTCTTGGGGTACCGGTATTGGTCCTCGAGCTCCCCTTAAAAGCTGAAGAATCTCATTCTGAGACTCCTCCATTTTTCTGATACGTTCTTCTAGGGACGGCCCTGAAGTTCCTTCTCCTATAGGGTGTCGGTTACTGGGGTGAAAGGAGGCAGATGCCTGTCGTCCTTGATTCAGGGACTGATTCCTGGATTGGTGTGAATTAGAGCGGGAGGTTCCCATGATGCGATGACTACGCCTGTTAACCATTGGAAGATTCCTTAGTGTAGTGGGATTGGCTTTCCCACAGACGGCGCCAATCTGTTGCGGGCTAGAAATTACGCGGCGATAGAGATTTGATTCTACGTCTTAGCGTTTGTACGTATAACTAGCACACACAGAGAACACAGGATTTTTTACGTGGAAAACCCTAAAAAAGGGAAAAAACCACGAGGCCTAGCCCAGTTGAAAATGATTCCACTAGATTTTGAGTCGGTTACAAAAGACTGAATCACCTCCAGGGGTGAACAGATTACAATCAATTACTTAAGTAAGGCGTCGGGTCCTCGGCAGGACGTAGGGACTGAATGTCGGGCCCTGAGTAGGACGTAGGGACTTAGTGCCGGGTCTTGAACAAGACGTCGGGTCTTTGGCAGGAAGTAAGGACTGAATATTGGGTCTTGAACGAGACGTCGGGTCTTTGGCAGGACGTAGGGACTGAACGTCGGACCTTAAAGTGGTGGTCCGGCGAGGTTCCTGCGGTGGTCCGGCGGTGGTCCGACGAGGTTTCTGCGGTGGTCCGGCGGTGGTCCGACGAGATTCCTGCGGTGGTCCAGCGGTGGTCCGGCGAGGTTCTGCGGTGGTCCGGCGGTGGTCCGGCGGCTGTCGAGGAGGAACTCCTTCTCTCTCTCTCCTTCTCTTCTCTTCTTCTCTCTCTTGCTTAGATGCCCTCTTGTGAAGAATGAGGGCTCTATTTATAGATTTTCTGGAGTGGCATGGTCCGTAAATAGGTGTGAGATCAAGGGCGAATAGGGAGTGGTCAAATGGACGGCCGATATTGAATCCTACGATCGTACACCGTTCGTTGGACATTTGGAGGCCTTAATGATGTCGGAATTTAGTGATCTTGGGCTCGTTGGATTCGTCTCGTCGAGCCGTTCGATTCGAGTATAATCTCGTCAAAATCGGAGACCGTTTGGTAACTCAAATTGCAGTTTGAACCTTCCAACAGCGCTTTGAGCTCTTGATTCGGACTCATTTGGGCTCGGATTGGGTTGATCTTGGTGTCGTTGGGTTCGTATTTCCGAGACGCTCAGTTCGACAGTAAGCTTGCTGAAATCGGAGCTCATATGCTCCCGGATTTAATTTTTGAAGTTTCCAACTAGCTTTTGCTTCGAGATTCGTGCCCAATCAAGCTAATTTTGTGATAACGTATCAATGATATAAGATGGTATGTATGTAAACCCCTCAAAAATCCAACAAACCGAATAGATTTTCAAATTCTGATCAACGCACATCATTTGAACTTCTGATAACCAGCAAGACAGTGGAGGCCTTTGCAAAAGCTTTGCATGAATTGGTGGAGATGGTACAGATGATGATAGTTGAGAGCTTGGGGGTGAAGAAGCACTATGATTCTCTCGCGAGTTCAATTACATATGCAGTTCGGCTGTCTGAGTATGGAGTTCCATTAAATCAGGATACGAAGATTGGTTTGGATCCTCATAAGGACCCAAATCTTGTCACAGTAGTTTGCCAGAGCAAGATTGAAGGATTGGAGGTTCAGACTTTTGATGGAGATTGGGTCAGCGTTAAACCATCTCCTAACTCTGTCACTGTCATAGTTGGCCAAGCTTTTCAGGTGAAGAAAATATTCAACTCTTTGAAAGTAGAGTTTACCATCTATTTATTATACTAATTTTTTAATTAGAATGATATTGCTAATTGTAAATGCTCCAAATTAGTATTAAAACTATCCTTTGTAAATAACTTCCTACAGGCATGGAGTAACATGAGAGTGCGAGCCCCAAATCACCGTGTGAGGGTTTTAGGGAAGGAGAAGAGGTTCTCTGCCCTTTTTGCTTCTCGGCCGAGCCCTAACTCCATGGTTAAAAGTCCTGAGGAGCTTGGAGATGAGGACCATCATTTACTTTTCAAGCCTTTCAACTACACTGAGTTCGTCAAGTTTCTCTACTCAGAGGAAGGAAGGAAGACCAAGGATCCTTTCAATGCTTATTTTAGAATCGGCAATGAAGAAGCTGCCTGAGATCTTTTATGTGTATTGAGAACTTCATAAAGTTTTCACAAATATGTATTAGGTGGTGTTATGCTAATACTGATGACTTATGGAAGCTATGACTTTTCTGAATGGTTGATGTGAGGATGTAGTACCGTGTGATCTTACTATCATTTGCATGCTTTTAACAAAAAGATCTAAGCTCGCTTAAAATTTTTACTATAGCTTTATAAGAAGTTATTTTTCTTATAACATTTTTATAAAGCAGCAAGAAAGTTGTTCCAAAACGAAATCTAAATTTGTCAAATGTTTGGAAATTTTTATTTTGCAGTCTCATTCCATGCTCAAATGTCCTCTTTCTTAAGAAAAAAAATTAGATATTTAAATGGCATAATTCTCTTTCATTTTCTTTTGTTTAGAACACTTTTTGTGATTTTTTATTATTAGAAAAATGATTTTGAGTATCCCTTAATTGTGAATAGAGATATGATCAAATGTTTGGAAATTTTTATTTCGCAGTCTCATTCCATGCTCAAATGTCCTCTTTCTTAAGAAAAAAAATTCTTAATTAATTAGAAATACATAAGTAAGATGATCTTCTCAGTGATAATTTGAACTAGAGACATGTAAATAGTGAGGCTTTTTTTAAGTTATTAAAAGTATATATATATATTATATATATATATATATATATATATATATATATATATATATATATATATATATATATATATATATATATATATATATATATATATATATATATATATATATATATATCAATAGAGAAAGAAAGGTGAGAGTTTGATTCTAATGCAAATCACTTTGGAGATTTTTTTTTGGAAGGACAATGATGATTGCAGCTCTCTCCCACTGTCCCTTGGATGATCGTGGTGGCAACCAGGGGCCTTTTTGATCATCTCTGATGAAGTTTTTGGCCGGTTATTTCGATTTTGCCATGCAACCTGAGTCCTTTGTGCTTGTTCTTTCTTGCAGCAGGAGTTAATGGAGATGGTACAGAGGATGATATGTGGGTGGAGAATAAAATATAAAAATAGATCATCCCGGTTAGAGAATAACCCGGTCGACCTAGCATGCAACCCACACCAATTTACACGGGCCAACACTTAAGGCTTGCACGAAGCGCCGAGGGGATTCGAACTCGGTACCTGGCCTATGGCCAGCCAGTTCTCCACCACCAGGCCACCCCGCGGTGGGTATATGTGGGTGGAGAATCAATCATCATGATTTTCATCTCTAAGTGTTGGAGTTCCACTATATCAGGAAGCGAATATAACTTTGTATCTTCATGTCGGGCCAAATATGCTCATTCTTTTCAGGTGAAGATCACAAAACTGTAATCTATCAATCCTCAATTTTCTTAGACAAGATGATGAGCGCTTCAATCTGATCCATCCCAAGTCTTATATTTGTTTATAATCAAAATAGTTTTTGATTTTTTTCACCTGAAAGAATAACCAGATTTGGATGGACTTGAAGATCCAAAGCAATATTAGTTTCCTGATTTGAATTAAGACTTTTAAATATGTTTTAATGATGTCCAAAATTGAGCAAATTTTTTCAAACTGCCTTCTTTTTTTTTTTCTAAAATCAGAGTTTTGTATATAAAAAAATATAAAAAATTTTTAAGGATTTTTACTTGAATGTTTCAAAGAAAAGCGTAAGAAGAGACACGGTCGATCATAATATAAAATGAGAGGAGAACATGAAGACTATCACACCTCGTCATCGAGCATGGAAGAAAATCACAAGATCCTAAAGAAAAAATTATAAAATAATTTCAGAGCAATTAATATATAATACTTCAATAATTTGTATCCACCAATTAATAAATTATTGGAGCATCTAAATCCAACCATATACTAAATGTCCATCAAATATAAATAAAATTTTCATTACACAATTGAATCAATTAAATATATCTAGCCTTAATTACATATATACAAACCTGATTCATGAACCTAAAAGTTCCATCAAAAGCAATCCAAACTAACAAACCTGAAACCATGAAATATTAGGTGTGAGTTTGCAAGAATTAAATCAGAAGGTGAAACCCACTAAGTAAAACATAAACAACAAGACATTGAGCATAAATATGTGCAAAGAAAGGGACATAAATGGAAAATAAGCACTAAAATAAAATGGCAGTAAATAATTTATAAGATAGTAGATTTGAATATACATACTTTTCATTTATTAAATCTTCGTATATAACAAAACTCACAAAGAATTATTTGTTCAAATTAATAATCATTGCATTCAAATGCATACACATATATTATCTTATAACATTTGATATTTATACATCCACCAATAACTTATTAGTCATTTATTTTCTCTATATATCAATATTTAAATATTTATAGTCGGTCTACTATAATACCATGTCGAGAAAGGTAAGCACCAATCCCAAAGAAATCCAATGATTTTCTATGAAGTCGTCACTCTTGAGGCCCATCAATCCCGACGAACCAATAACCAATATGGTTCTATACTGACATTACATGAATCATACACACAAGCATATATTATATGCATATCATATCGCAGTAATAGTTCCTAATTAGAGTTATAACATAATTATGTTTAGTTATATATATTAGATAATTCATAATTTGAATATTGATATTTATGCACATTAATCAAAATATATGTGAACTCTTTAGAAATTTGTGCAACAATAATTATTACAAAGCTAATTATCATATCATGTCAAGATGCCCACTTGAAATATGGATAATGAATAAACACATTATATCATATCAATAATTAAAATATACGACAAGTACGAAAGAATGTGCCCCTAACTAAGAGGGATTCATTTATCCCTAAGTCAAGAGCCACCTAGATGTTGTTTACTTTTCTGCTATGTGTTAGATTTTTTGTGATTTCCACTACATATTATTTGAAAATTTATTGTTTGATATGATTGTTTATTTAATTTTTATAATCTGTATATTGATGTGATGGGCGTTAGATTACCCTTAGATCAAGATGATTTAAATGCTAACATAATCTTATGCATGTGGTTATGCTCATACAAGACATATAAATTAAATGGGACAAATAAAATAAAATAAGCTTTAAATTAACAATGTTTTATGTAGATGCTGTGCAAAATGTTAAGTTCCCTTTTAAAATTAAAAGAGCATGCTCAAGTGTGGCTTTAAATTTGAGCATTTAATTTTGATATATAAATGATTGAGATTATTTGAATTCAAATTGCTTAGAATAATCCTGTAGGTTGTATTTGAGTCTAGATTTTTAATTTTATTCAATGTAATTTAATTTTAATGGAGTTTTAAATGTCAAAGTGACTATTTGAGATTGGGTATTAAATATCAAATTTGGAATCTAAAGAGAAGGGTGACATCCATTAGGGGAGAGTCCATCTTCATTTGGATATCTAGATTATGATACTTTGAGAATCCAAAGGGAAAAGAGAACACCCCTTCAAGGAAGAGTTTCTTTTCATTTGGATATCCGGACCCGACGGATTCAAGGAGTTCACAGAAGGACGAAGAAGTGAAGATCGAGAAGAATCTCATTCTCAAAGTCACTTGAGTCTTAAGAAAAGAATATCAGTGATGCAGAACACTTTACTTTCCTGCAAAGCCCGAGCTATAATATTAAGTGGTACTTATCACATGGACATTCAATTTGAGTATTTAGTTTAATTGATTAATTTATTTAATTTGATTGCACAGTAGAAATGACATATTTTTCTAATTTTATTTCTTGCATGTCGTATTTTATTTTCTCCTAGAATAATTGGTGGCTAAGAGGGTACGAATAAAAATTCTTCTACTTTAATTAAATTAAAATTTTTAAGATAACATAAAAAACTCTAATGGCTTTAAGAAGTAAGATATGATTGTATCCAAATCCCTAACATTTGAATGCTTCCTTTTTGTTTATGTGTGAATGGTTTTCTTTGTCGAGAGGAGTGGGTAGTGGGATCATGTGATCGTGGATGACGTCGGAAGGTAGGTTGTGGGTGGTTTTAGGCAGGCTGAACGTCAGCTACAGTTCAACTTAGGGGCAGTTTGGTATGCTGAATTAGGAGGGTAAAGTAAAGTAATTGCATGTATTTCTAAAATTAGGCTGTTTGGTTGATGTTTTGCGGAGCATAAATAAGTTGTCGGATGCATCAGTGGTGTATTAGAGATAGCCGTTCCCGCGACTTCGAAACCCGCTCAAATTGTTGCAGTTTAAATTAATGGTACAATTAATTAACAAACGATATAGGAAATATCACCATAAAAATCTGTTTTTTTCGCAGCACTTGATAGTAGCAGTTTAAAAAACACTATTCAACAACATTTGATGCAGCTTAAGCTTAAACCACTGCTAAAAGTAACACATTTCATGTCGGTTTTTAAAATTGTTGTGCAAACACTTTGCAACAAATGACAATATGCAATGCTTTTGCAGTAGTTTTTGTTCAATTGTTAGCCTTCTCGCGGCGGTTATAGCCGTCGCCATATCTCAAATAAAGCGCTGTGAAAGAATTTTTTGTTGATGGTGTATGATGGTGATATAATTTAGAGCACACCAATAGTCATTCATTCAACTTCATCAACGAAGGCAATGAAATATACAAAGATAACTCTGATAAAATAAAAACTATCACTATGTGGCCTATCACTCACCAAGTTACAGTATAAGACATATCACTAGAAGCTTTTTTATGTACCGTAATATCTAACTTGAATATAAAAAATAAAATGTCATTAGATTGAACAATACCAAATTTCAAAAAATAACTCAAAATGCAATGTAGATGATTTTTAAAGTACAAAAAATTCACTTGCCGCTACCTGATTTCTCATTTTAACTTACAAATAACCATTTAAACTTTCTAACTTCTTTAAGAAAAACAAAAAGATTCTTGCATGATATTACGATGAATAAAATAACTAACAAGAGAAGAAAGTTATAGGTTTTGTTTGGAACAGCTTTCTTATTGTTTTCTAAATTGACTTTTTAGTACAAATATAAATGCTTTTGAAAGCACCAAAAAAGTTGTCCCAAATCAAGCATTTGGCTTTGCTTGGAACATTTTTGTTACTGTTTTTTAAATTAGCTTTTTAGTTAAAAAATTTATAGTTCACAAATTTTTGTATTAAAAAACTGCTTTAAAAAATAATAAGAAATCTATCCTAAACTTCAAGATAAGCACATCGCAAACCGATGTTCTTTGTGAGATGCTTTCAATTGTGACAGTTTTTTTCCAATGTCTTCATCTTCTTCCCTCTTATCATACGATGAAGGTGTCTCCTCTCACGCTTTTCTTTGAAACATTCAAGTAAAAAATCCTTGAAAAATTTTGCCATCTTCAACAATTAAAAAAAAACCTTGAAGTCTTTTAATTTTTTTATATATACAAAACTCTGATTTTATAAAAAAAGAAAAGAAGGCAGTTTGAAAAAATTTGCTCAATTTTGAACATCATTAATACATATTTAAAAGTCTTAATTCAAATCAGGAAACTAATTTTGCTTTGGATCTTCAAGTCCATCCAAATCTGGTTATCCTTTCAGGTGAAAAAATATCAAACTATTTTGATGAATGATGCTGTTGAACTCGATCGTAGCGCAGTGCTGATTATAAACAAATATAAGAATTGGGATGGATCAGATTCAAGCGCTGATCATTCATCACAATAGTTTTAATTGAATTTTAATTTTCACCAGAAAAGAGTGGGCATATTTGGCCCGACATGAAGATACAAAGTTATATTCGTTTCCTGGTTTAGTGGAACTCCAACACTTAGACACATAAGAATCATGATGATTGATTCTCACCCCACAAACTCTCACTTATCATCCTCTATACCATCTCCATCAACTCCTGTCTCCTGTTGCAAAATCTCTAACCTCTTACTACAGGAGAAACGTTGATTTCTAGCAGAATTTTCAGCGAAAATAAATCCGTAAGAAATCCCGACATATTTTCCAACGAATTTCTAGCAGAATATTTCCGCCGTATTTTTTGGAGGTATTTCCGGAGGAAATTTTTATGACTTTTCTAACGGATTTGCAACAGAATTAATCTTAAATTTTCTGGAAAATGACAATTAGAAATATTTTAAATTATTCATTTTATTAAATTAAATTAAATATTGCTAAAATAAAATAAATTTAAATATTTAATAATTTATTATTAAATTAATTATAATAATTATTTTGATCATAAAAAAACTTAGCTTTTAAATATAATTATTATTTTAAATAAAATATAAATTAAAACTAAACCAAATAATTAAGCTTTTATAAATTAATTTAATTTTTTTAATTTTTATGAAATTTATATTTTAAATAAATATAAACTCAGCTTTTGAATATTTTAAATAAATTATATTAAATATATTAATTATTTTGATCTTTAAATATATTAATTATTTCAAATAAGATATTTTGCCTTTTACAATATAAATAAAAAACAACTTATCTCTTTATATTATTTTGCAGTGGTGGCATAATGATCTGGCAGGCATGAGGAGGGCTAAAGCGTAGGGGTTCGAACCCCGTCAAATGCAGGCGTGGCGGGCAAGTCACGCTAGGCTGGCAACGGGTCACGAGTAAGGTAGAGCGAGTCTTCAACGGGCAGGTTTCTTATTTTTTTTTTATTATTATTTTTCCGGCGGAGTTTAGATCCGCCAGAAATATTTCCAACAGATTTTTCAGATTATTTTGCAACTATAACATGTTTCTGACGCGCGTTTAAACGTTGAAAATTTTCCGACGTCAGAAATGCTTATTTCTGACATATTTTGAACATTTTCCGGCGGATTTTGCCCATCAATAACACACATTTTGCCCGACTTCTCCTCTTCTCCTTGAAGTTATTTAATATGTTCCTTGCTCTATTGATTATCAATAAAGTTATGCATATATATACACTTTTAATAACTATATATATATATATATATATATATATATATATATATATATATATATATATATATATATCTTTATTTTGGGACAGCTTTTTTAATGCTTTATAAAATTGTTATAATAAAAATAACTTCTTCTATTGTAGAAAGTGACTTTTTAGTACAATTTTTTTTACATTAAAAAATAATGCTCAAATAAAAATTATGATTACGATCTTTTTTTTAAATAATAGTCATAAGCATAATATTTCAAACTCATCATTTTTATTAGATCTTCATGCACCTTTGAAACTCATTGACCTTTCCTAAGTTTATTTATTGGAATAATGAGGGTAAGATTTTTTTTTCTTTTTTTAGTTAGTTAATTCAACTTGCAAATAGACTTTTTTATTTTACATTCTAGAAAATTTTTAAGTTGGATAATTCATAGCATGTAGTACTGCTTGAGCTCTCTCCTTTCTTAGAAATTTCAAGAAAAACAAAAGAAATTATAAATCATAGCAAAGGAAGCCCAAATATGATGCAATTGATCGAGAATATATTTGACCCAACCAGCAGCTTTCCTCACCTCGTTTGACCACTTATCCCACAACGTGATTATACAGAAAGCATAGCACATCCTGGCCTTAACTTGCTTATTTCATTTAAATTTTTAAGTAAGCTTAGATCTTTTTATTAAAACCATGCAAATGACAGTAAGATCACACAGTACTACATCTTTAATTCCTTCAACCATTCAGAAAAGCCATAGCTTCAATAAGTACGTACGTACCATAACACCACCGAATACAGATTTATGCAAACTAGCTTTATAAAGTTCTCAATACATATAAAAGATCTCATGCAGCTTCTTCATTACTGATTCTACAATAAGCATTGAAAGGATCCTTGGTCTTCCTTCCTTCCTCAGAGTAGAGAAACTTAACGAACTCAGTGTAGTTGAAAGGCTTGAAAAGTAAAGGATGGTCCTCATCACCAAGCTCCTCAGGACTTTTAACCATGGAGTTAGGGCTCGGCCGAGAAGAAAAAAGGGCAGAGAACCTCTTCTCCTTCCCTAAAACCCTCACACGGTGATTTGGGGCTCGCACTCTCATGTTACTCCATGCCTGTAGTAAGTTATTTACAAATGATAGTTTTAATACTAATTTGGAGCATTTGCAATTAGAAAGGTTATTATAATTAAAAAATTAGTATAAAAAAAATGGTCAATTCCACTATATATGTATATATCTTCTTTCAAAGAGCTGAATATTTTCTTCACCTGAAAAGCTTGGCCAACTATGACAGTGAGAGAGTTGGGAGATGAATCAACGCTGACCCAATCTCCATCAAAAGTCTGAACTTCTAATCCATCAATCTTGCTCTGGCAAACTACTGTGACAAGATTTGGGTCCTTATGAGGATCCAAACCAATCTTTGTATCCTGATTTAATGGAACTCCATACTCAGACAGCCGAACTGCATATGTAATTGAACTCGCGAGAGAATCATAGTGCTTCTCCACCCCCAAGCTCTCAACTATCATCATCTGTACCATCTCCACCAATTCATGCAAAACTTTTGCAAAGGCCTCCACTGTCTTGCTGATTACCAGAAGTTCAAATGATATGCGTTAATCAGAATTTGAAAATCAATTCGGTTTGTTGGATTATTTGTGCGATATGGCGTTTATGTTTGATTTCTTGAGGAATTTACATACATGCCGTCTTATATCATCACTCTATTTAAATATCTAATATCTAAAATCTAAATATTACGTGCAAATCACTTATAGATCAAATATGAATGCTAAAAATAAAATGTTAAAGTTTATATGATCATATGGTTGATACCAATGAAATATTTAAATTTTAGATATTAGATGTATAAATAGAGTGATATAATGTTGTGCACTTGTAAATTCCCCTTGATTTTTTTCTTCTATAACAATCTAGAATGATAGACTTTGAATGTAATCCACAAAGTAGATATATTGCAAAGATTATGAGTTTCATAAAAATTATATAAATAAATACATAAATTATATATATATATATATATATATATATATATATATATATATATATATATATATATATATATATATATATATATATATATATATATATATATATATATTGAGAAGAGTATGATCTATATTTATGATCTATATTTTTTATATATTATAAAATACTTAAAAATAAATTTAATATATTAAAAAAAATTATTTTGTCATGATAACAAAATTTTAATCTATTTTTCATTAATTTTAAAATTATTAGATTTATTTAGAAAAGATCAAAAAATAAATTTTTATATATGATATACTTTAAAAATAAATTTAATGAATAAAATATAAATTTTAGATTTATGTTGATCAAAATTTTCTAAGATTGTTTTGACTATTTTTTTTCTAAATTAAATTAACAATAATTATAACATAATCATCAATTTATTTGACATATCAAAGCACCAAACGCCAAACGGGGCCAAACTTTTGCAAAGTCAAAATTGCAATTTGGCAGCTTGTCGATAGAAGAGGCTCAAATTGGTAAGTCTTGATTGGCATATCTTGTTGGGATACATTTTTTTTTTATAATTTTGCATTATATAGAGCTTTCACATTTTATGTTAATTTTTTAAAAAATTAATGATGAGATTTTATCTATTTAAAAAAATTGATTAAATAGTTGGATAAATATTCTCATTATTCAAAAAAGCAGTATGATTATTTTATGAGAAATTTGGCTTTATGTATCTCATAATGTTTAAAATTGAATAAATATTCTCATTGTTTTATTTCTTAGAAAAAATATATTTAAAGTTTTATTTTGGATAATTAACTCTTTTTTTATATACAAGAATAGATGAAGTACTCCGCTATGAGTAAACTTGTTTAGAACTAGTTGGAATTTGCATTTTCTTTGAATCAAATTTCAATAAAGTTCAAATCAATTTGATCTGAATTTGATCGAATTTTATTTGAATCTTATTTAAATATTATTTAAATATGTTCCAAACAAATTCGCTATGAACATTATTGCTAGATAGGACGTCTTAAAGAAGCTTCTTTCGAATAAGGCTCAATCAAATCTAAGTCGAACCTTATTCTGACAAAATTTGAATTTGAATCGGTTTAATTTAAAATTATTTGTGGCGAATTTTAATAAGCAATTCATCTATATGAAATATGGGTAATTTTGTTCGTCTAGAACTTTTGGACATGTTTTTTAATAAATAAAACTGTAAATATATATTTAAATTTTTTGATATTATAAGACATAAAAAATTCAAAAGTCAAAATTTTTAAGAAAATTAATATTTAATTTGTTTGAAAAGAAAAACTCAATACGCGCAATAAATATAAATTTCAAGAAAACAAAATAATCTTTCAACGCAAAAAAACCAAACACCTTACCAGAAGTTGCTATTTCCTTCTGGCCACATGAGCTTGGTAAACTCCTCAACGGCCGTCGGCGAGAGGGGGTCGTCGAACGCTAGGCTTTCGTAGGCCAGGTGTGGTATCTGTCCGATGTAACCTTGGTAGAGTTCGTCGGACTTCAGACGTCGTTTGGTCTCCGATGGCAGAGCGAATATCTCCGGCAGGGCGCTGCCAAACATCGCCTCCAGGAGCTCATGCGAGAAGGAGGGGAAATACGCCTCAAAGCAGCCGTGAGAGAAAAGAGCCGCCGCCACTTCCTCTTTCGAAGCTTCCCAACGCTCACCGCCGGCAACGGATGAGTGGAGACCAGAGAGGTCGATTTTGGGGATTTTGGAAACCTGCTTCGAGTCGGATCCCATTCTTTCTCTTTGTTTTGGTTTCTCTCGTTTCTCTCTTGCTGAGGGTATAAAAAGGCCGAAATTTTACAGCAGCTGACTCTCATAAAAAAGACAATTTTTTTTACTAAACGTTGAAGATCAATGCAATTTAAAAAAAATAATGATTTAGAAGATATCAAACAAAATTTTGGGATATTCTTACCTTATATGTTCAGAATAATCATGAGCAGAAATGAACAAGAAGAATCAGAATAGTCATGAGCAGAAATGAACAAGCAGAAGAAAACGAGTTCTCTTTCTTTCAGAAAAGATGTTAATGCATCATGTGCTGTCTGTTCATCATCAACATTTCTCTAGCTACAAAACAAAGTAAAACTAATATCTCATCACTGGGCTTGTTGTCCGGCCAAATGTAGGAGGAAAGGACGCAACAAACAAAAATGTTTACTCTTGTTTTTTACCTGCTTCATTTTTATCTATGTTTATCCTTTTTTTTGATTAAGTTCTTTTTTGTAACAGGTTAGTTATGGGGTTTTTGCTTTATACCCTTTTTTTGGATCTTGTAAGCTTCGATAAGATCTTAGCATTTCTTCTTTTCTTCCTTCATTACATGTAACAAGTTTATATTAATGAAAAGGATTAAGGCCATAATTTTTTTCAAAAAAAAAAAAAATCTAAAATTGTAAATAAAAACGAGTGAAATATGAAAGAAATTTATCAAACTTTGTTTCAGTGGATTACTAATATTGTTATTTTGATTTGTTTTATTGTTCATGCTGGTCGCTGTCATGTTGTTTGGGTTCCTAACCTGGATGTTGATAAATGTCAGTTTCATTTAGATGGTAATCTCGAGATTATGGTTAAACCGGGGAACATATATATATATATATATATATATATATATATATATATATATATATATATATATATATATATATATATATATATATATATATATATATATATACACTTTACTTTTCGGTATTATCATCCAGAATTCTAGCAATTATCATTGTTTACTCCATACTATCATTAATTTTTTGAAGTTCATTCTGGGGACTGAGAGTCCTGGGCGCTTGATATATTTTTTTGACTTTTTCTGGCATTCTAAGACTATCAGTTTTTGCTTTGGTAGAGGGAAGTATGTTAAATGGATGAGTACTATCAACTTTTCCATTCTCTGCCAGTTGGTTTTTCCTGTTTTGGATGGGAATCATATTCTGGAAGTTTTTCCAATCTTCCGTTTATGAGTGATTCTAATGTTTTCTTTTGGAGTATTTCTTGCAGGCACGTTAGTAATTGCTGTCTTGGGAGCTTTAATGTTTGCAAGCTTCTTTTCTTTCCTCTCTTTCTCTAATATTTCTATTTCCTTTTGAGTTTTTGCAGGAAGTTCGTGCCGGAAGCTATTTATTGGATCTTCCTTTTTTGGGTGCTGTCGTCTCACAGCCCGATAGGTATTTACTTTCAATTTTGTAATCATAGGATAAGGACCGACCGGCTTCTAGGTTTTTTCTCTCTTTTTTGGATTGTAACTCTTCGGAGCAGTAGTAAGATGGTTGGTCCTTTTAAGGACTTTGTAACCGATTTTTGTTATTAACACGTAGGCCCCTCCGTGGGTTTTAACCAAAAAAAAAAGGGGGGGGTGGTTAGCGCTGTTTGGTTCCGTTTTTTTACTGTTTTTTAAACTATTTTTCTAGTTAAAAATTTTTTTATTTGAAAGTGACTTCTAAAAGTAATAAGGAAGTTGTTCTAAATGAAGCCTATGCAAATCATCGTCCACTAAAGCATTATGTGTTCTTGTAATTCAAAACAATAGCTTTTCTATTTTAGGAGAAATTATTACCTGCAGAGTTCAGACGTAGTTATGCATCCGGACTCCAATGAAATCATGACACGTTGATTTTTAAATTATATTATATTATATTTTTTTTTCTTACCAGTCCGATGACCCGACCCGGCCAAGAGGTGATAATTTTGAGTTTTGACCTTATGTAAAAGTACATCACCATCTTGTTCAAATTTATTGTTTAGGATTGAAGCTCCTTTTAAAGGGAAAAAACCTGCCCGCGAAAGCTCTCTAATTATTTAGGATTTTAACGGAATAAAACTTTTGATACTTAATAAGAAAGAAAAAATGAGGAACAACATATGAAGATGAAGACTGGTTTGGAAGAGGGCGTTACATTCTGCGAGGAGATGACTTGCTCACAGAATGCAAAGGCTAAAAGGCGACAAGCAAACACCTAGGAAGACTTGACGATAACAAATCTGCAACCAACGACGGTGAGTTTACTGCATGAAGCTGAAGTTAATTTGGTTGAAGGTATTGTAGGATTCAATTTATTGGAAAATTTAAATCTACTCCCAAATTTTACTGTGTTTCCTATAAATGTATAATTTTTAAGGTTCGTAAACATGATAATTATTTGTTTTTCTCTAATGAAATTTTTTTTCTAATTTGTAAATAGAATTTTTACAAAAGGAATTTTATTGGAATATAGTTTATTCCTTATACACACAATATGTATTAACTGTGTACACGCTTGTACACCAAGCTTATACACAATATGTACAAGCTTTGTATTGACTGTGTACAAGCAACATGTATTGATTGTGTATCAGCTTGCACATAGTTTGTATACAAGTTGTGTATTAATTATGTACAAGCTTGTACACAATCAATTCTAATTATGCATTGACTTTATACAAGCTTTTTCACATTGTGTACAAGCTTGTACATTATAAGCTTATACACAAATCGTGTATTAGTTATCCTTATACACACCCAATGATTTGATTCATCTTCTTCAAATTTTTCCCTAATACACAGGATGTGTATAAGGATGAAAAAGAGGAATACGAGTTATACTACAGGTATGCCCATGATAATGATTTTAGTGTTCGCAAGGATCATCGTAGTTACTAGCCAAATTTCATAAAGGTAAAATTCAATGACTTTGCATGTTCAAAATTTGGCTTTGAGAATGGTCTTCATTTGAATTCCCAAATGAAAATTTCAAAATCAGAGACCATAACAGATTGTCCAGCTATGATTAGGCTTACAGTTGATGAAGATGAATATTGAAAAATGCAAAAAAATATTGAAAATCATAATCATGAATTGGCTAGGCTAGAAGACCGACACCTACTTAGATCATGTAGGAATATGAGTAATGAGAAAGCGTTAGCTCTTAAATCAAAGATAGAAGACGATATATGAACCGTTGATGCATTTTCCCATCTTGCAAATGAAGTTGGAGGTATAGAAAATGTTAGATTCTCTAAGAGGAATGCATACAACTACATTCAAAAAGAGAAAAGAATAAAAATTATATATGATGATACTAATTCTTTAAGAAATGTTCGTATTGGTTGACGTCCAAATTAATGAATTTAATAGATTGTTTTTTTTTTTTTGAGTTGATGAGATGGGTAGAATTAGAGGTGTCAATTTTGGGTCACAAGTTGGGTTCTGGTCGAACACTAAACTAACGACTCGAACCTGACCCGACACTATTCAGGTCAACCAAAATCTGACATATTTTTGTAAATGGATCAATTTTTTAGACCTGAACCCGACCCGCTTAGGGTCTGGGTCAACCCAACATGGCCTGAATGACCTAGGACTGACAAAAAATTGTCAGTTTTCGAGTAAAAAAATGGGCAAATATCTGATTTTCGGGTAAAAAAATGGGTTAATCTCATGGTTACGGGTCAAAAATGAGTTTTCAGGTCAAAAGAGATCAATTTTGGGTTTTTGATTCAACCCGACCCTACCCAGTTTCAGAAATGGGTAGATTTGTTGAACTCGAACCCGACCCATTTCGGGTCCAAGTTGACCCTAACATGGATTTTTTGTGTCGGATTTGGTTAGGGTTTTCAGGTCATGTCAAATATTGACACGCTTAGGTAAGATAAATTATGACTGCTTTTGGATATGTCATAATTTGATACTAGTTATAAGCTTAATAAATATAATTTAGTTTGTGCATATTTATCATAGTTAATAATCATTGGTAGAATATTATGCTTGGGTGGTTTTGTTATTAGAGAAAATGATTAAATCATTTACATGGATATTTAGAATATTTATACATATAATAAGTGATAAATATATAATAATAATATTTAATGATCAAGGCTAGGCAATGACTAGGGCAATAAAAGTTGCATTACGTCAAGCACATCATAGACTGTGTCAGTGGCATATCTCTAAAATGGTTCCATTAAAAGTTTGTTGCTTCAATAACAATGATAAAGTTAGAAAACTCTTTTATGAGCATTTAATCAAGTGTGATTCTAAGGATAGGTTCGATGAAATATAGGCTGAAATAATCAAAGAAGGGAGATTCCATAGCAATGATTTGTTGTAAGAGCTTTATAGGATAAGGAATAAGTGGTCAATGACTTTTAATGATGACTGTTTTAACATGGGCATTCTATTCACACCACATAGCGAGTCTATTAATATTACATGTGATGACATTTTGAGACCCACAAGTTCTTATTGATGAAAGTTTTTGGAAAAGCATATTTGAAAAGATCAAATTTCTTTGGGAAATTTGATTTCTAAATTTCAGTCTCAAAATTAAACACACCATTATAAACGATATATCATCTTAGAAGGCGAAGATATCATTCTCTAATTGGTTCATAAAGTGAAACTGAAAATTTCACCCAAGTTGCAATAGTTAATTTAAGGGAGGACTACATATACCCCAAAGGGATAAAATGATGTTTTATCAAATATTTGACTATGGAAATATGGTTAAAAGATCACTATTTTCATATTCAGAGTTACAATGATGGATGATGCATCTTTGCATGAAGAGAAAATATCATCCATCACAGCCGCTTGCTTTCGACTCCCATCGTCGTGCCCTAAATGGCCAAATAATTAATGCAACCGCCTACCAAGCCAGACCTGCTTCCTCCCTGGCCAGACTCGCTATCGACCTTGCCGCCGGCTCTCCTTTTTCACGTGATGCTGAACTCCCTGACTGTCGAACCCACGTCGCCTGCTGACTCACGCGTCCCCATGCGTGGCTCTGCCTCTCTACCCGATCAGGCTCCCTCTTCCTCTTACATACATATATATATATATATATATATATATATATATATATATATATATATATATATATATAAGAGGAAAGAGATGGGGTATTTTCAAACAAGCACGACAAAGACTTGAAGGAAGTGTTGTGGTTGATATGATCCCATCATCCGAGCTAAAGCCCTAAATGATCCGGCTAAGTGGACTGAAGATTTGAAGATATTGATGGAGTCGATTTGCTTCCCAAACTCCTCATTGTTGATTTGATCCCATCGAGTCTAGCCAAAAGGGTAAGTACCCTCCCCAACCACCCTTCGAGGGGAGGGGGCACCAGAAGGCTGCCGAATTTTTTAGGAGGATAAAAAATATTTTTAAAATAAAATAAAATCACTTAATTAACCGATCGGGCACAACAAGGATGGTTGAAAACTAATTTTGGGACCTAACAACGTCTTAATGCCCTCGGTCATCAATTATCTTTCTGGCTCGGCATGTAAAGGATAAGTGCCCTCGCCAACCTCCCTGCTGCAGTATTTTTGAGGGGAATAAAAAAAATTTTAAAATAAAATTAAATAACTTAATTAACAAGTCGTGCACAATAAGGATCGTTGAAGATCAATTCTGGGACCTAACAATGTCCTAAAACCCTTGGCCAACGATTTCTTTCCGGCTGGACAGCTTGGAAAGGGCAAGTGCCCTCCCCAACCTACCCTCATAGGGAGAGGTCACTGGAAGGCTGCCTAATTTTCAACGGGAATAGAAATAGGCGTTTTAAATTAAAATTTATAGGTCGCACGCAATGGAAGACTAGAATACCTATGCCGAGGTCAATTCACTCCCCCGGAGTCATTGATGTTGATTTGATTTGGCTGAGTCGGTCGGAAGGGCAAGTGCCCTTTCTACCTCCCTTCACGAGGAGGGGATGTCAGGAGGCTGCTAAAATTGAAACTGAACAAAAAGGGAACCCAACATAATTAATTTTAAAACAAAATTTTGTCACCAAATTAATTAAAAGAATCAATTAAGTACTACAACTTTAATCAATTTCTTAAAATAAGGCAAAATAATATGATTCCAATTCTCTTGTGTGGGATTCAAATTATAATATTTTCATTGGATTTAGATCAAGCAAATGAGTTTCCTAGTTAAACTTCCAAATTATAAGATTTTTTCACTGATTTTAACTCCTAATTTGGATATCAATATATGTAATTATGCTATATTTGCTAGGATCCAACTTAAATAATATTATGTGACACAAGAGCATACTAATTTTCTTGCCTTAATATCAAAGCTATTGGGTCCTCTTGTATTTAAATTGATCCTAAAGCTATTGGAGTATGTGTATTCATTTGCTTGGACCAAAGTTAATTGAGTGGACATATCTTTTATATGAGAATAAAGCTTTAGTAATATTTCTTATACAACTTGAATTAACTAAGATTCTAATTTTCTTTGACCCCAAAATTGTTGGATATATTACTTTGTGCTTTGCTTATTTAGTGAAGTCTTCTTTGTCAAAGTTATTCTAACACTCCTTTCATTCAAGTGTACAACTCCATTAGCTATACCAATTGCTAGGAAAAAATCATGAAAGCAATATATTAACATGATATGTGACTTTGAAGGAGAAGTCAAGTTTAAGTGGGCTATTCGCTATTGATAGTGTCAAGACTTCTAATATCCAAACAATTGATTGCTTCTATGAGTCTCTTAAGGGAGATTTGATGCTTGAAATACATTAGGCAATAACTATGAGTGAAATGCAAGTATGAATAACAAAAGACAAATACATATAAATCATCCAAATATAAAATGTAAAATAAATTATATATGCGCGCGCGCGCGCGCGCACACACACACACACACACACACACACACACACACATATATATATATATATATATATATATATATATATATATATATATAAGCATTAGTCAATGTGTTAAATTTGTTATACAAATACACTAAAATATTAACCATGTATGTGCTCCGACAAATGTGCTAAAGTTACAAACACAAATATCTGAGAATGTTGTGCTGGTCAATGTCAAATGCTTACTAATATAACATTCTATTTTCAAACTAAGCACAACTCGCATGTGCTTCGATCGTCACATATGATTCCTAAATCCAACGGTTCAAGAATGTTGCGCGGGTCAAATGTTCAAGTTTCATTCTCTTCTATGAAAGGACCTGAGTCGACCTGACTTGAATCATAAAATGCCTCCTTAATTCCGACAAAAATAAAAGTAATTTTTATGTCACCTCGATGATGACTGTGTTGACAAAAAATCTCAACCGGAGGGGTCAAACCTCAAAACCAGTAAAGGTCAAGAATTCTTAAAATAAAATATATCACTTAAAACTAAAACCCATCCACCTCCCGCAACCATTTGTTGGGGGGATAAATTTGAAATTAATCCCAACTCACATAGAGCAAATGTCGTGTCGGGTGTTTTTCTAAGATTCATCATCAAATAGTCTATTTTCAGCAGAGACATTGCACGTGTCCTCTGATCGAGTAGATTTTGCCACAAAATGGCACCATTATATTACGTTCACGGCCAAAGCCCGTATGTTCCCTAACGGCATCAAGCCCTTGAGTAGTGAATCATAGGGTATATTCGATAGTAATAAAACCTTCTATTAACTAAGGTGGATTCAGAACTATCCCCTTAGATAAACACCACCCAAGGTCTACAAATTATTCTTGGAAGAAGCAACTCATAGTTGTCGATAAGGTGCCTTCTGTCAGGTTGGGTTGACTACCTCCTCTGATTAAGTAGACCAGAGACCATGACAACCTAGGATGATTGAACCATGGAATCTTAATCGAGCTCGTCTTCATTCCCCCATCATCAATTTTAAGTTAATGGTGATAAAATCTAATTCTTAAATTCTAAAATTCATATCTCAAATTCAAATCCTAAAAATGTTGTTATTATACACTATATTTACGACCTATGTTACCTTTTTAACGAGTTGCCTTAATCGAAAGTTTTCTCTCATTAAACAAAAAGTCAGATCATAAAGTCCTCACAAAATGAGGGTGAAATCTCTGGGTAGTATCTTACCCAATATGCCTTCTAAAAATTCACCTGGAACATATATAATCTCGTTAAAACTCTCCGCCAACCCAAACAAACAAGAAAAGGAGATGGCGCGTAGAGGCCGCATAAGGGAGGGGGGGGGGGGGGATTTTTGGAGCCCACATTTGCTAATATATGAGACCGTTCAGTATCCTTCAATCTCAATGTCTAGAGTTTATTGATATATGCCACATTGCATTGTTTCCAAGCTTGAAGGTGCATTGAGTTTGAAAGGGATATGAAAATTATTTCTTAACTATATAAGCTCTTCATTTTTATAATGTTTCTGATGTAACTTGTTTGTATTTTTATTGTAATGGCAAATTATGGCAACAAACAGCTTGGGGAATAGCCCCTCAACACCTTTAAATGTATATATTTCACAATAACAGTGGTGAGCCATATGGGATTCTCACAAGAGGTGATGATGTGAAGTATTTTTTTTTTCTCAAATAGAATATTGTCTGTTAAAGATCAATAGTAAGAGATGAGCTACATAAACTCAATGGTGTGGAAGTCATGTCGCAAAACATAATTTTTTTTTTCAAATGAGCAGAGAAATTGATAATATTGATCTTAAATATCAATGAGGAAATGCATATGTTAAAATCTAAATATCTTCTTCTTTTGATATCTGCAGAGATTTGATTGATGCATTAATTAAGTGATCTAATTATTGTATTAATTAGGATTTTGATTGATGCGTTAATTAAGGGATCTAATTATAACATTAATTATGATTTTGATTAGGATTAGATAAGAAAGCTAGCTTTTTCGTAATTTATTTTAGCTCAAATTTATAAATAGGGCCCTGGGGCTGCTGTTGAGTGTATAATAGAAGAGAGAAAACTTGAGAGCTATTGTAATTCTCTATTATTTTTTCAATATAATGAAATCGCCATCCCCTCCCCAGTGGACGTAGGCATCTTTGCCGAACCACATAAATCACCGTGTTATTTGTATTGTTTGTTCTGTGATTAATTATTTTCATTGTGTTTGTTCGAAAAATTTCATTGATAACGTAGAAAAATTCAATAGTAAATCTATTACCAATGGATTTTATAACGAAAAGATTTCTATCATATATTTTATAACCAATGTATCGACAATGTGGCAGAAAATACATTGATTCTGTTGTATTCTGTAGCAAAAAAAAAAAGTTATGTGAGATCAGCTTTGATAAATTCTATTAAAACTGAAATAATATAACAAATAGAAGAACTAACTGTGGATCTATTACATTGGAATAATAACACAGCTGGCTAGCAATCAATATATCATAAGCTTTTATAGCTTATTTATGTGTTTTATTATAAAAAGAAAAAATATTTTTAAATATATTAAATTATTGACCAACTCTTTCTCATTAGTTTAATCTTTTGTGTTCAAAGCTAATTCCATCAATCCTTTAGAAAACATGGAGATCAGAAATCAAATAAGTTAATTTCTTCGAAGCATAGAGTGTAAAAACTATTTATGTTTCTTTAAGAACATCTATTCTTATCACCTGATATGCATAGGAATAAAAACCACTGTGAGCAACAATACTTAGGCTTCGTTTGGGACGGTTTTCTTTCTGCTTCTTAAAGCATTTTTTTAGTAAAAAAATTTTAATTTAATAATAGGAAGCTGCTTTAAGAAGGAGAAAGAAAGTCGTTGCAAACGAAGCCTTAATATCAAATTGTATGCCAAAATCCATAACATAGAGAAGCAGCACTAAAAAAACTTCTTTTATTTTTTATTTTTATTTTTCAAATTTTAGGTTTGGACTAACGGTAAATTGGGTGCGCCAAACCAAAGTAAAGATATTGGAAGAGAGAATAGATATTCTGCACTTTACGGTTCTCGACCGAGCTACAGTGTGAAGGTAGAAACTCCTTTGCAGCTGGTTGATCAAGAGAAGCACCATTTGCTTTGCAAGCCTTCCAGTAACAAAGAATACCTGAAGTTTCTTTTCTTCGAAGAAGAAATTAAGCACAAAGATTGGTGCATGTTGGGGATGAGGAGGAGTAGATATCACAATTACAAAACAAGCAATAAAGTAAAAGAAGCGAAAAAATAAAGAGCATCAGGATTTAATGTGAAAATTTTCAAAATAGAGAAAAAAACCATAAAGCCACAACACACGAAGAAATTCACTGGGAGAAACAAATACATATCTCTCTTCTCTCCCACTCTCTCATTGCTTCTCTTCTCACATGCACCGTTCTCATTGTCTTACATCACGAAATACAAGAGAAAGTCAAGTTAAATAACCCCATGGGACGCAACACTTCAGAAAAAAGATAAAGAAAACCGTCTAGTTTGTCTCGCAGCGCTGTGGCACTCAAACCTCTGACTTGATTCGCTGCGGTGCTCCGCTCTTTGTCGTTCAATGTTGGGCCGCTTGGGAACACAGTGTCAGAGCTCTTGGGTACATAACGCTGGAGCGTTGTACGAAAAAAAAATTTTCAAGCAAAGGATAAACTCACGCACCCCCAACAAAAATAACAAACTTGCAATTTGAGGCAACAAAACAACCAGACTGATCATAGATCAAGAAGCAACTTACTTATTGGAAAGGATTTGTTGGTGGCATTTGTCTACTTAATTAATGTCTGAAAAGTTGAAAGTGTGTTACCGTTAGATTCATATAGAAAGCTTTTCAAGAAGAAAAGGTTACTTAATAATGTTCATAGTAGTAATCGCTTTACCAGATGGATGGCAATTACTATTTATTTGTGATTATAGCCTTGAATTTAAACCAAATTTTGGTGATAAAATTGCTTACAAAAGTAAGCTGTTGAATGAATAAGGATATTCTTAGCAACTTTTAGTTATAATGGGCCTAATACACATTAGATTTGCTTTGAAGATGATTGCCGTGTTTTATAAAGTTGATTGTAACATTATTATAAGGAAAACAATTTAGTTGCTCTGATTATGATGTTACACATTAGAGTAAAAGAGGATTAACGTGTCATTCAAAGACATGCATATGTTGCCAAAGTAAACTATTTGACAATATTTTAATATATCCAATGAAATTTTATTCTTACCCATCAAAGTTCTCATTTAGGAAAGCATGCATGTAATGACAATCGAGAGACAATAAAAAAAAAATAAAATAAAAAAATTCTCACATCAATAACAGAGTAGGGGAATTAAAGATTGTCGGAGGATGAGTGATAAAGGTAATTTCACAAATTCCTTCATTTTATTATCTTTATTATGATTACTATTGTATTTTAGATAGACAGTGTCAATATTTGACTTGACATGAAAACTTAGATTTCGTTTGGGATAATTTTTTTCTTGTTTTTTAAAATAATTTTTTAATATAAAAATATCTTGAATTTAAAATTTTTGTAATAAAAAGTAGTTTTTAGAAAAACAATAAGAAATCTGTCCCAAACGAATCCTTAATCTGAAACCAAACACAAAAAAAATTGAGTACAAATCAATACTTATATTATTCAATGAGGTTTGGGTTATTGTAAGTGATTAAAAAAAATCTAATAATGTTATGAGTTAATCCAAAAATAATGAATAAGCTATTTAATTCAATTTTTTATGAAAGTATTATGTGGAGTGAAAATTTTTTATTATATTTTTGAGTTGCCGTGTTCATTTAGGATTTGGTTGATACTAATCCATCACAATTTATATATTTTTCGTGTCATGTTTGATCGGGTTAGGGTTTAGGTTCGGATTGGAATTTTAACGAATAAGCCATATTCGGATAGACCTTCTTTATCCGAATAGACACCTGTTTATGGCCGCACAGTAATAATAAATGCTAAGAACTTCATCTACTATTTTTTAATTAGAATAACTGCATCTAAAATGAATAAAAATTAATTAAACCGAAATCTTCAAATTATAGTTGCCGATAGACAAAGGCCAGATCGATTCTAATAGAACTGGATTTATGTAGTTCTAAAAATATACGCAAAGATCATCTTCTTGATAGGGGAAGCATATCCAACTGGAAAAATGTCAACTTTCGTCTAGAAACTGGAAAGAGATCTCAATCTATCTGGGATAGAAGGGAGGCGTAAAATCCGAGGTCGAGGTGGTGGTCTCTTACTTCGCCGTTTACTTGATCTCCTTTTTTCTCTGTGACCGAAGATCTAATGGGTCGGCACCCACATAGCGGAGGGCCCGTCTTTCGATTCATGCATAATGAGGTATCCCAAATCTAAAATCATCTGTTTCCCTTCAATACGCATATCTTTTGTCACTCTCTTATCCTACTCTATTTTAGGGTTTTCCTTAAGCTTTGGGTGTTTCTAAAATGAATTCATTTTGGTAGTTTTAGGGTTTGGTATATTTGTAAAGTAATTTGATTTCTATTGGTAACAATGACATTTTATGTGTAGTTTATGGCCCAATCCCATGGGACTTATGCTTGTCATAATTCTTCTGGAACTTTTTTGTAATGCTTTTTTGATAGATCATGCAGTGCATAAGTTGTTGAAATACCAGAACTTGGCAACGAACTAAAGAAGTGGTTCTTATCTAATGGAAGAATTTTGACCTTTGTGATATGATTTTGACCTTTGTGATATGAATTTGATCAGTGAAGTAATTAGCTCTATTTTGGTTGGCTGTGTCTGATTGCAGTTCTTTTTAACCTATATCTTGATGCATTCTTGTTACACAATTTAATTGGAAAAAGTTATATGTTAAGTATTAAGACTCAAACCCGAATTTTTTGGGTCGAGTAATTTATTAACACCCGTAGGATGAAGATCAAATAGTGTTTTTATTAGAAGAAGATATTCAACATAGGTAGATGAGATATTTTGATAAATTTTTCAATTTATATTTTGTGAGAATATAATTAACTTTAGTGATTTTAGTATTTTGAATAAAAATAAAAAAATTTATTTTTATCATTGTTTTAGTAAAACCAAAATTATAGAGGATTTGAAGAATTGAAGTGTGGAAAAGCAGCTAGACCTAATGATTTTATAATAGAGGTGTGGAAATGCTTAGGAGATTAAGAAATTTCTTGGCTTATTTAACTTTTTAATATTATTTAAAGACTAAAAAAATGTCAGGAGTGTGTTGTTTCCTAGTTTTAAGAATAAAGGTGATGCACAAGAATGTGCAAATTATAAAAGAATCAAATTAATGTGTCAAACATTTAAATTATGAGAGAGAGCGATTGAGCATAGGCTACGACATGATAATATTAGAGAGAGTCGCCTTTAATGGTTTGGTCACATAAAATGTTGGCCTTCCGATGGCTTGATTAGTACAATAGATGTACCAGATCTTAAATATGTTAAAAAATGTAAAGATATACCTAAAAAGATTTGATTAGAAAGTATTAGAAATGATTTTTTTAATATATTTAAATAAGAATTTGACTCTTAATAGAACACAATTGAGAAAAATGATTTATGTAGCCTGTCCTACGTAGTGGGATAAAGGCTTGTTGTTGTTGTTGTTATCTTTTTTTACTCAAAAATGAATTTGTTACATGTTATTTTTTTCATGGAAGAAATGCATTGGGATTTTTTCTATAAATCCAATTAGATTTATTCCTTGTTTCATGCAGCCTATCCCATGTAGTGGAATAAAGGCTTGATATTGACATTGTTGTTGTTGTTGTTGTTGTTGTTTGAATAATAAATGTTGATTGATTCTATTTCACCATTCTTTTGGTACTAATCAAGACCTTTTATTTATGATATAAATCATATTGATAGTGGCCTCTTCACTAATTTTTCCATTCATTCGTTACATACATATGAGTTTTCTTATGTGTTGATTTGGAATTCAATATCCCTTATATCATATAGTAGTATTTGAATTTATCTAATAAAAAGGATAGCTCTCTTGATATTGAACTAGAGGTCTCAATTGACACTTCTTAAGTAATTGTTCATGTAATTGAGTTTGTGATACTTTGTCAAATAACTCAAATACATATGTTTTGGGCAGGGAAGCCAAGCTCAAATAAGTATTGAAATTTTGCTTTCTATCCTAACAAATATCAATATTTGAAAATAATTTTTTTCTAGTAAAAAAACTCATTGTATTATGATTTGTTTCATCAATTCTTTGTTGTTCTTGATTTCTTTCATTTTTTAAATATATGTTTTATTTGTTCAAAGAAAAGTTGTGCACTGATATCAGAATGGGTAACAGTGCATTTTGAAATATCTGCCTAATTTTTAATGAATGATTCGAGAAAATAGTGTGATTTATGGTTCGATTGGTTTTTTAAAGATTTCCAAATATGTTTATGTGAACCTGATCTTTTGTTATCTCAATTGTACAATGCTGTTTTTTTTTCCCAAATCTAGAAGAAAAGGTGAAGGTTCTACAACGTTCAATAATCAAACAGCAAATCCTGGAACAATCATGATTTGGTATGCATGCTAAAATTTCTATCACTGGCCCTTGCTGCAAGAACCCCCATGGGTGTTTTTCTTGTTCAGTGCTATTTATTTCACTATTCTTTATTTTGTTTGAGTTCCTTTTCTTCCTTTCTCTTTCCAGTTTTTCCTTTGTTCTCTGTTTCATATAGTTGATCTAAATTCTCTGAAGTTTTATCTATCATGGTGTGAATGGAATGTTTTCCAAATGCCTATGGTTGATCTATTCTGTATTAGCTCTCCTGGAACAACTTTTTGGAAAACTTTTTGGAAAAGAAGATTATTTAATGTTTCTTGGCTACCTATTGATCGGGCAATTCTGTTATCATTTAGAGGCCAGATTCCCTATTTCTGCTGCTGCTTATGCCATTGAAATGTAAACTTTATCTAGTGCAACTTTTTGTATATTTTTCTTCATAGAGAGGTAGCTTTTTAATTCTATTAGATGTTTTATGTTGTAATTGTAATTTCTGATCTAAGCATGATATGAATGACTCAATATAATGGATCTTTTAAGGTAATTGAAATGGAGGCATGCTTGAAAGGACTAAAAAATGCTATACCGGCTCGTGAGATGATATGTGCGCTAGCAGAAAAGTTCAGGTATGCATGATAAATCTTCTCTCCTAAGAAATTTGTAGTTTTTCCAGATCTTGAATCAATTAATGGATTGGATTACAATTTTGTTATTATGAAGTGCATTACCTCTTCGAGCCGGAAAAACTGTTGTACAGCCAAAACAGGTTAGAGGCCTTTCTTGTATTTTTTCTTTTTAAAAGAGGAACCTCGCAAACCTTATTTATTATTTTGAAGTTTGTAGGTTTGGAATTGGTTTCAAAACAGAAGATATTCACAAAGAGCAAAGGTTAAGGCTCCTGTAAATCAGAATGTACCCCCTCCTATAACTCGAGATGATTCTGTTCACTTTAGAAATGTGGGTCAACCTGCTTCTATTTCACAAAGTATTCCACAAGGTATTTTCATCAACATAAAATATCAAAGTGCTCTGCTACTCATAACCTGCTACTTGTGCACTATTTGCATTGCTAAAGTTGTTGTATGATATTATATTCGTTTCTATTTACTATAAATTCATATTATTTGACAAAAAGCTCTGATGTTATAGCATTGTTGCAAATCAATTCTTTTGTTTGTTTCAACAATGTTTGCCTATTGTTAACCTGTTTCTTCCCAAGGTGATTTTATAAACAATGTCACTGATTACCAGCTTCTTATGCATTTGTAAGCTGAATTTGTTTGCTCCACCATGCATCTAACAATCTTCTTGCGGCAGCAAACTTGGATTTTATGTTCTTATTCATTTCTAATATTCAGATCAACTGTAGTAATAGTATTTTCGTAATTATTGTGTGTCACATAGCCATAATTGCCAGGAACCTTGTGTGTTAATTTTCCCCCTTCCTTTTCTTAAAGCTCGAACATCCTTCAGTTGACCTTCTTTTGGGACCTTTGAGTTAAACCCCATTAGAGATTCTGTGTGAGAAATTTCCCCGTCCTTTGTGATAATGAAATGAAATTCAGAATACTTTGCATTGCAATCCTTATTGATTGTGATGCCCACAAATGCTTAGAAACTCTTGTTACTTACATGTGCTTCAGAGGGATCTGTGTGAAAACTGCAATTATGCTTTGGGGGATAGGGGAAAGAAATTTGTTTGATATTTGGTTTTTTTATTTTTGAAAGTTGAGAGAAGTGGGTGACAAGGTTCCATATAGATGGATATATGGGGGAGGAGAATTTTGTCAATTATGGGGCGTCAATTTTGAGCATTTTGTTGGTTCTGTAAGTTTTCTTCCAAGAATAGTTTCATTTTGCTTGTAATTTTGCTAACTTCAAGCGCCTATTTTGTGTATGATTCTGCTAAATATTTGAGATTTCTACTCTTAATAATTTGATCTCCTAGAGAATTTGGTTAACCCATTCAACTATCATAAAAACTGGACACTGTTTTAGGGAAGAAAGCATGTGCATTCAATCTCTTGGAAGTTTGTTAACTTGTTCAATTTTCTAAAAAAATAATATTTACGGTTTTCAGTATGATTTTTTAGATTTTTTTTCCTTTGCCACGCAATGCTTAGATTGAATTCACCGCATTCAACTGATCCTTTCGATCTTATTGTGTTAGAGGTATAATTTTTTATTGTAATTGAATTCAATCGATTTTAATTCCCTGAATTGTCAATTTGAATTTCTTACAACCTTAAAATTTCAGGACAGAATTCAGTTGAGAATTCTCAGTTGGAGTTCGAGGCAAAATCAGCGAGGGACGGAGCATGGTTAGTTTTTTTTTTAGACTCATTTATAGCTGAGTTGCTTGAACAATTAATGGAGAGACCACCTTGATGTTTCAGATTACTTTACCATTTAATAAAATGGCATTGGTTGACACCCTTGGTCATGGTCTGTCAAAAACAGGGCATTGAAACAAAAAGAATGAGAATTACTTGAAACTTGATAAATTTTTTGTTTGAATTGAGTTTGGATCAAAATCGACAAGCTGATTAATGAGCCAAGCTTATCTTGAATTGAGTTAGATCTCAGATCAAATAAAGCCACAACCTATGATGCACCAACACTTTCCTCAAAGAGTCGTACAGTGTCCGACACGCCTCTGACATGTGTCGGACACACCGAAAATATGTTTGATTAAAAAAACTATTAAATACAAATTGGGCACGTGTATGAGACACACGTGTCTTAAATATTAAATGAATTTTTTTAAAAAATATAATTTCTTGTGTTTAAAATTTTTATTTATTTAAAATATAAAAACTAATTTTCTTATTTTATATCCACAATATCAAATCAATCGTCCGCACTCAATACCCCATTCATCGAATATTATCATTTTCATTTCTCTTTGGTGGTTGCGATTTTGGTTTCACAACAATGCCTGATGTCATCTCAACATCGAGGTCTAACATCATTACAACATGGATATCTCTAAACAATGTCAACATCGAAGTTTGACATTCTCTTGACATTGATGCTCGATATTAGCAATTTCTACACTCACAACTTGACAGCTCATTTTTGTTCGACATTATCTTAATATTGACGACAGACGCCCTATTGACATCAACGCTGAAGACTTATTGCATAATATCGATGTCCGTCTCTCGACATCCTAATATTAATCATTTTAATCACAAATTATAGTTAAAATTTTATACATTATTTTTAAAATTTAAAAATTACAATATTGTGTCCAAGTGTCTAACCTGTGTTTGTGTCCTATATTTTCAATAATTGTCATGTCCCATGTCCATGTCGTGTCATGTCGTATCTGTGTTGTCGTGTCCGTGTCTATGCATCATAGGCCACATCTCGTTATCAGATTGAAATGTACATGATTATATGCATGAGTGCATGCAAATATATTGATTTATCACAAAAAATTAGTTTTAGAGTTTGTTTTTGTTGTTTCATTTAAGTTAGAACTTTTGGCCTTTGTTTTAATTGATAATAACAATTTGTATTAATTGATAATAATTTTTTTTGTTTTTTTATTAACTGATAATAACAATAATTATTCTTTTGGATAATATTAGGCTTGAATTTGAATTATTAGATTTGATTTCAATATCAACTTTTGTAATATTTTTCTATAAATAGGAATTACTAGCTTTTATTTTGGATCAATTGATGGATAAATAAAAATTGAAGTTAATTCTTATTTTTTTATCTCTCTATCCCGGTCTTTCTCTCATAAGACATGATTTTGCCTTTTGCCACTCCACATCACATATATTTTTGTATGGATTTGTATTAATCTATGATGCTGTCACGACCCGGCCCGGCAAGCCCGTCGATAACGGGGCGGGAACAGACGATCGTACGGAAGAGCATATAAAGCATAATCAAATTCATTATAAATTTAGCAGCAGTACATAAATGTCATCCAACATTAAAAGAAAGAGCCACTAAAAGACATCAAACTGAAATGTTTCAGACTGTTCAACTGTCTCACAACTACTAAAAACTTTTTAAACATCAATTACATTACATAAGTTTTCACCATTACATAAACTTCAAACTCACGAAGTACAGAAACAAACTCAAAGACTCAAACTTAAAACATAAAATGAAACCTTTCTTCCTGAGATCCCCTACGACGATACGTATACGGTCGTCGTGCAGCCATCACTTCTCTCCTGAAAAATATTTTCAAACGAGGAATGAACCAACGCTCAGCAGGTAGTTCATATCTCAATTAATTTCATAAAATGCATAAAACAAAAACTTTTACAATTGGAACTAATTCAAATCATATCATTTTGCAAGTCATAGTTCTTAAACTTTTCAATTTTTCTTGCATTTTCTTTTCTTTAACATTTGATTTCTTTCATTCATTTCTTTCACCTTATTCATATGCAATGCAAAGTGCAAAAATGATTATGCTAAATGTATCACCCGTCCCGAAAGTACTCTTATTCGTACTGATCAGGTACGCAGTCAAATTTTTTGGCCATTTCCTTTACCATTGATTTATAAGAACCATCATTTATCATGGCTCATATGAGCCTCCTTTACCAATGCTTGAAAGAGCTCATTTACCATTTTTGGCACTTCCGGATCAACATGCAACATGAAATTGTTATTACTTTTGAATATTTGAATCATGCTCAATTTTCTTTCATATTTATTTCATTTATTCATATATCTTAATTGCTTCTCAAATAATGTATGAAATGAAAGCATGAAACTGTAGGGTATTTTTTATTTTTTAAAATCATGAATATCAAAACATTTGACAGTAAATAAAATAATTGACAGTAAAATAAATACATGAAATTGCTTTCTACCTCAATTCAAGTACGACACGTCGCTTCGACCAAATTCTTTCACCTTAAATTTCGACAATCACTATCTAAGAAATTTACAAAAACGACGTCATATATTTTAAATAACTTAAATCTTAAGTTTCAATCTCTTATTTCCCCTTAACTATTTCTTAAAATACTTAATGAATTTTTAATTAAATAAATCTTCATTTTCGGATTTAATAAATACTTAAATTTCGGAAATTCATAAATCTTCCATTTCACTAGAATATTACTCTAAAATAAATCCTTATAATTATATGTTAATTTTCAGATTAAAATAATTATGGAAATTATCAAAAACAAAATTTTTTCTAAAAAATCTAATTTCATGTTTTAAAAACATTTCTAATAACTTTAGGAACAATATTTGTAAAGAGGATTTCTCAAAATTCAAAATCTAAGAAAAATCCTAATTTTTCTTTCTCCAAAATTTCCTTAAATCTATTCGTTTTTATTGCTAAAACGATCTTCTAATCGTTCCTTAATAATTTCTTAAAGAAATTTTGAAAGAAAATTAGGTTTTGGAAAAACCCTAAAAATTTCATTCTAAAAAATTTAGAGGTTTAAAAGGATTCATTTGAAAATAATCATACCGGAGTGTTTCTCTCGTCGTCCTCTTCGATTTGACCTAAAACTTTCACCGGAAGATCGTCGCCGGAGAGATCCTCACCGAAGCCCGCCGTCCGCCCCTCTCTTTCGGCCGATCGCATGAAATGAAGGGGAGGAGGGTTCGATTTATGCTATTAAGGAAAATTGGGTTTGCTAAATGACTATACTACCCTCCCTTAAGCAAATTCGACATAAGGAATAGAGAAGGGTATAATAGGTATTTAGAGACTTTAAACATTTTTAATTTCATTTTTAGGCAAAATTGGGTATAAGTTCTATATACCAAAACGATAAAAAATTTGCAAGGGATTTTCTGAAATTATTTTCGTTACATTCTGCTAACCTTGAAAATTTCACTTAAATGTCGTCGCGGCGCTTTGAAAAGCGTGCGACGACTATTAACGTCATTTTTGGGTTTTTGTAAAAATTTGGACCATTTCTCGATTTATGCGTGTCATCCTTGCGCAGGGGCCATGCTAATCTTCTCTGTATCGTTCCAATTTTATCGGATGTCTCAGAGTTGATCAGATTGTCAGATTGCATGGGGTACCTAAGACTATAGTGTCAGAATGAGATGAGAGATTTACTTCCAGATTTTGGAAGAAAGTTCAGGAAGCTTTGGGTACCAAACTTATCTTTAGCACAGCTTTCCACCCTCAGACAGATGGGCAGTCAGAAAGAATCATCCAGACCTTAGAAGATTTGCTCAGGTTATGTGTTATGAATTTTGATGGTGAATGGGAGGCATATGTACCTTTGATTGAATTTGCCTATAACAACAGTTTTCAAGCAAGTATCGGAATGACTTCATACGAGGCTTTGTATGGGAGAAGGTGTAGGACACCTTTAAATTGGGCTGAGACAGGAGAAAGGAAGATAATTGGTGCTGATCTGGTTGATGATGCTACAGAAAAGATCATATTAATCAGAGATAGATTGAGGGCAGTGCAGGACAAACAGAAGAAATACTATGATGCCAAGCACCGACCAGTTGAGTTTGATGTGGGAGAGTTTGTGTTCCTTAAAGTCAGTCCAATGAAGGGAGTGAAAAGATTTGGCAAAGTGGGAAAGCTGAGTCCAAGATTTGTAGGTCCTTTTGAGATTTCAGAAAGAATTAGAAAGGTGGCTTATAGGTTGATTCTACCAGCACACATGAGTGGAGTGCATAATGTGTTTCATATTTCCTCCTTAAGGAAATATATTTCAGATGAAACTCAGAGGATTAGTATTGAAGTGGTAGATATTCAGCCAGATTTGACTTTTGTGAATGAACCAGAGAAAATTATTGACTATGAGGTTAAGCAGTTGAGGAGCAGAGCGATTCCTTTTGTTAAGGTGCTTTGGAAGCACAGTTCAGAGAAGGATGCCACCTGGGAGAAAGAGTCAGAAATGAGGGAGAACTACCCTCATTTGTTAAAGGAGGCTCATAAATCAATGGTAAAGGAGGCTCATATGAGCCATGATAAATGATGGTTCTTATAAATCAATGGTAAAGGAAATGGCCAAAAAATTTGACTGCGTACCTGATCAGTACGAATAAGGGTACTTTCGGGACGGGTGATACATTTAGCATAATCATTTTTGCACTTTGCATTGCATATGAATAAGGTGAAAGAAATGAATGAAAGAAATCAAATGTTAAAGAAAAGAAAATGCAAGAAAAATTGAAAAGTTTAAGAACTATGACTTGCAAAATGATATGATTTGAATTAGTTTCAATTATAAAAGTTTTTGTTTTATGCATCTTATGAAATTAATTGAGATATGAACTACCTGTTGAGCGTTGGCTCATTCCTCGTTTTGAAATATTTTTCAGGAGAGAAGTGATGGCTGCACGACGATCGTACACGTATCGTTGTAGGGGATCTCAGGAAGAAAGGTTCCATTTTATGTTTTAAGTTTAAGTCTTTGAGTTTGTTTTTGTAGTTCGTGAGTTTGAAGTTTATGTAATGGTGAGAGCTTATGTAATGTAATTGATGTTTAAAAAGTTTTTAGTAGTTGTAAGACAATTGAACAGTCTGAAACATTTCAGTTTGATGTCTTTTAGTGGCTCTTTCTTTTAATGTTGGATGACATTTATGTACTGCTGTTAAATTTATAATGAATTTGATTATGCTTTATATGCTCTTCTGTACGATCGTCTGTTCCCGCCCTGTTATCGACGGGCTAGTCGGGCCGGGTCGTGACAGATGCACCGACGCTTCTCCTCAAAGAGGCGTGCAGTGTCCGACACCGTATCCGACACGACATTCGTCCGACACTCCTCCGACACATGTCGGACACGCTGAAAACGTGTCCGATTAAAAAATATTAAATACAAATTGGACACGCTTGTCCGACACGAGTATCTTAAATATTTTATGAATTTTTTTAAATATAATTTCTTGTATTTGGTAGGATCTAAACTAAATTTCTTATTTCTTATCCACAACACCAAATGAACGTCCGCACTTAATACCTAATCATTGAATATTCTCATTTTCATTTCTTTTTTGCAGTGAAGGTATTTTTATCTTCTGTTTCAGTAACTTATAAATGACATCGACATCTGACTCTTGACATTCTAATACTAATCATTTTAAGCACAAATTTTAGTTAAATGATTTATTATTTTCATATTATTTTTAAAATTATACTTATTTAATTTTAAACACTATTTTTTAAATATAAAAACTATAATACCGTCTCTAACCCGTGTCCGTGTCCTATATTTTCAATAACTGACGTGTCCCGTGTCCGTATCGTGTCGTATCCATGTCACCATCTCCGTGTCTGTGCATCATAGGTATTAATGCATATATGTATCTATATAGTGATATATATATTTATATATATTGGTTAATTGTTTGAAGGTCGGACTAAGCATTTATATTAATAGGAAAATGATAGAAATCAAACCAAATTTGGCTCAAATCAATCTTGAATCCAAATATTCAAAATAAATAAGACAAGCCTGGCTAGAATCTAAATTGGATCCAGGTAGAGCTATTACTCGTTCGAAATATAATTGATTAACTTGGAGTCGATCTTAAGTTGGATTTTACTTCACTTGGAGTGAATCTTCCACAACCTAGATAAAATTACAAAATTTTAAATGAACAAATGCAAAGTAGAATGTGATGCATGAAGTATCATTCTATTAACGATTCATCTCAGTTTTCATAGTATGTTGACACTAATGGTCTTGCTTGAAGATATTAGTGAAACTGAAAACAAGGGATAATGTAGAGGTGGAGAAGGAGAAGTATCAACAGATAATTCATTTATCATTCCATTTTATTGTGTAATAAGTTGTACAGTATTTTTATGTATAGAGAATACTGTAACCATTTGATACGATTGCAAGTTTTGTATATAATGCATGGTTGAGATTCACTTGGTTGTGAGAAAGGAAGCGGTGATGATTTCAAGCATAGGAGAAGGCGACAACAATGCGATGTCATCCATTATCACCATCTTGGAAGGTCATGATGTTTGTTGTGTAGATGCATGAAATGAGTTGTGTAGAGAGCCTTTGTAATAGCTTAAATATTTGAAATAAATTTATTTGAAAAATATGAAAATTCTGAAGTAGAGCGCTTTGACGCTGATTTGATGAGTGCTGCAGCGTTAGGCCTTGAATAGTATATATATATATATATATCTTCCTCACCCCACCGACTCCCTCACTTGGTTGCTTGGCCATAAAGAAATTGAAAGACGTGAAGAAGAGAGGATAAAGAAAAGTCTTTGGATCATATTTGTTAGTCATTCCTGTTATAGTTTTTGTTTTATTCATTGTAAGTGAATAATATCTTATTTTTATTTCCAATGATTTTGATTTCTATGAATTTTATCTCTCCTAAATCTGTAAAAAATGCATTATATCATAATTTCATAAGCTTTCACTATGCAAATTTGGATATGATATAGATTTGATCATTCTGAATGTTTTGATATTTTTTTTTTTTGCATTTTAAATGAAATACTGAATGATATCAGAAACATGATATCATAACTCCACGTGATACCCTACTGATCCATGTGATTCATTGATTGAGAGTCATAAGGAGTTGGAGATTAATTGTGAGTTATAAGGAGTTAGGGCGACTACAACGGATTCATATGATTCATGGAGATTATAAGGAGTACATTGATTAAGAGTTATAAGGGGCGACTGATTGTGAGTCATAAGTGCATGAGCAAGATACTCTTAAGATACACTCATTGAATATCTGAATACTGATACCGACACTGCTACGAACACTGTACTGATATTGTAACTGATACTAATACTGTTTTTTGTCATTAACATTATTTAACGTTATTGATCATGATATTAATATTGTTACTGACATTAGTATTGTTGATTGTTATTGATACTATGATTGATGACGTAATGGATTGAGATGTGATGTACTATAGAAGGATAAATTAATACATATAATCAGTATAAACATTGATGCATCTATTTCTTTATATGATTTATAACATATTATTCTCTTTTATCTTATATTGATTTTAGTTGTAAGATTTCAGTTACTTGCTGGGCTATGTTCTCATTACGTGGTTTTATATATTTTCAGGAAAGTAAAAATCCTATGATATGGGCTCAGGACGAGACAAAAGTTCAATCATGTTTATTTCCGTTGTTTATTGGTAAGCTCTAGTTAAAAGATTAAAATGAAAGACAGATGTAATTCTTCCAATATAGATCTTGGAGTATGATAGCCTCGGTGAAGAAGACATTGATTTTAATCCTAGAATGCAACATGAACTGCCATAGTAGCTTGAAAATTTATGCAATCACAAATGAATTGATTTTCAATTTTGATGTGCTTCATTCTAAGCATAAAAGATAGGATTGTTGGTGTGAGTGAGGACAAAAATGTTATAACAATGAAGGGATGTTGGAGATGTAATTGTTATCTTTCTTGGAGTAATCCACATGGCTAGATGATATTGGTGGTAACCATCACAAGTGCTCATTACTCGGCTTTCATGTAAGATCTTTTAACCTTTGATTGTTTCTTGACACACCAAGAACTAAATGTGAGCCCAAGAAAGACACAGTAGCCTGTGGTGGAGTGTCGGTCAGTGATGCTTCCAGCCCAATCAGAATTGAAATAGGCTTGAAATTTTAGTTCTACTCGGTATATCTGCAAGCCTTGATCAGTAGTCCCTTAAATGTATTTGATGATGCATTTACGCAATTGAAAATGTATATTAAATTGTTGGTGCATGAAGCTGCAAGCTATATTGTCTTCGAATTGAAGATCAACCTTGGTGATTGTTAAATATTGAAGCAAACTGATAATATGCTAGTACATATTTGGATTGGAGTAAGCAAACTAGTTGTTTTGCATCTGTTGTTGTTGGAGGTTTTGTGGAGATGGATGTGAGCAAGGGACGACAGTTGATCTCACCTACACGGCTGATAATGACAACAACATATTTTCTTAATCCAGCCCTTGGGATTGTTGCATTGAAGGAGCCTGAGGGATTCATGGGAGCTGGATTTGGTTTTTCTGGATTGAGATTAGAAGGGACTCTTGTGAAGAAGATAGTGCCGTGAGGCAGATATGCTTCTGAACCATGAGACATCAATGAAATTGAAAACAGGAGAGAATGTAGATGTAGTGAAGAAGTATCAGTAAGTCATCCATACCATTACATTGTGGAATAAGATGTACAGTAGTTTTATATATAGAGAATAACTGTAACCACTTGATATGATGGTAGGATTTGCATATAATGGACGGTTGAGATTTCAATCAGTCATGTTAGAAGAGAGCGGTAATTATTTCTGGCACAGGAAGAAGTGGCAAGACAATGCTGCAAGCGAGAGATGGTGACAGCCATTTATTATTGTCCATTAACACTGCTATCTTTATGCTTTTGCTCATCGTTGTCACATTTCAATTAGTTTACAGCCAGGATAGAGTTCATTTTTAAGGTTTCTAGTAATATACTTAATGAAGCATGATATTGTTTTGCTTATGACTTGTTAACCTAAACACAAAAAAAGGGGAAAAGAGAATGGCTCGTACCTATTCGGCACTGTTCGACATCGTGCGCACGAACTCAGCATGTCTCCGCAAGTCGATGATGCCACGATCTCCAAGAAATTGCGTAAATCCCGCAGCCCGGACTTCCGACGATGAGTCTCCCATATCTCCACACAAATTATGCACGATCTCTTTGCCTCATCGTTAAAATGACGAGCCAAGCCTCTCGCCTCTGTTCTTCCACCTCACGCTCTTCTTGCTCATGTGTCGAATGCCTCAAGCCTCCGTCGATCGCAAGCCTCCTTCGTGCAAATATCGTCTCATGTTTCGCTCTCCAGTCGACTTCTCACACTAGATCAAACTCAGTCACCTATCCCGCAGGCTTACAACAACCGATCCATCTTCGCTACTTAGCCGACTGAACCACCTCTTCACTGGTCTACGTAGCCAGCCCGACTGAAGCCTCCCGATCCCGCAAGCGGAGTCCTCAAGCCGCAAACCACCCTTCTTCCTCACTGCCCTAGTCGCTGGGCTTCTGCCTCCTTGAATCCTTCCCACAAACACATCTATGATGCACCGACACGCCTCTTAAAGAGGGTATGCAGTGTCGGACACGCGTCGGACACGGCATGGATAGGGCTGCAAACGAACCGAGCCGAGCCGAGTATGTGAGTGTTCATTTAATATCAGGTTGTTCAAGTTTGGTTCTTGTTTGTTCGAGCTTTATTTGTTTGTGTTCATGTTTGATTCATTTAAATTAATGAGTGTTCATGTTCGTTCGTTTAGTGCTTATCAAGTTTTAAACAAACAAACATGAACGAGTTATAAACGAGCTCTACTTTTATATGTTCATTAACTTAACAAATGAGTTTTATCGAACTTCCTAACAAACTATTACATCGAGCTTGTTCACGAACTTAATGTCGAGCTCTATTTATATTATTTATATTTTATTAATTCTATAATCAAATATTAATTATTTTTATCAAGCTTATTCACGAGTTCAAAATCGAACATGAATCGAGCTTCTTATCGAGCTTATTGTCGAGCTTGTTCACAAACTTCAAATGATGTTGTTTGCAAACATAAATGAGCCGAACGCATTAGTGTTCAAGCTTTTTTATTTTAGAATCGAGTATTCAAAATACTGTTCAAGTTTGTTTGTTTAGTTAATTAAACGATCACGAACGAGCTTTAATCGAACCGAACGAGTAGCTCGTCGAACGTTTGGTTCACTTGCAGCCCTAGGCATGGACACGCGTCCGACACGGTATTGGAGTGTCATAATTTAAAACATTAAAATTTAAATCGGACACGCGTGTCGCGTGTCCGACACGCGTGTCCTGTTATTAAATGATAAAATCATCCGTTCTATTTAGCCTTTTCCGCGAACGAGAAGCCCTATTTTTCCGATCCACGAAAGAAATCTTTTAGGGCGGACTGGGAGAGCTCGTAGTCGACGCCAAACGGAGCTTGCTGCCTTCGCCTCCCGTTTCTTCAAAAGTATTCTTACAATAAAATTTTGTTCCAGGGGCGCTGCCCCTTGACCCCACGACTTGACTGGGCGGGTCAAACCCCTCCAGGGGGCAGCGCCACCTTGGACCCCTGGCAGATCGGTATATTGTTTTATTCATGTTGTGATTTTTTTATTTCACTTCATATCAATTTAATTCGATGTATTCATATGCATGATTGATTTGTTAGCAAAATGAGCTCGGCTGCTAGCGAGAGTGGATTAGGTGAATGTTCAAAAGAGCCATCTGTAGAAACTGATAAGCCATTATGTATTCATGTTACAAAGTTAGGAAAAATATTTGAAGGAGGAGGGAATGTGTCATTCAAATGCAATTATTGTGGTGGCTTTTACAAAGGATCTTATTCTAGGGTGAAGATACATCTAGTTAAAATTTATGGCCATGGAATAAAAATGTGTCCTAAGATTACTACGTTGTAGTTGATTGAATTGAACAGATAAGTTGATGAAGCTGAATCTAGGATCCAAAGGACACTCCCTAAAGAGATACCTTTGTCATCTACTCATGGCTCATCTCACACTTATTCCTCATCTGTGAGAGTTGATCAAGCTTTATCATTTAGAAGTGAAGGATATGAAACAAAGAAAAGAAAAGGAGTAGCCAGTAGTCCTCTAGAGAAGGCTTTTAATTTGCAGCAGCAAGAGGAATTGGATGGTGAAATAGCAAGGATGTTTTTTTCGGTGGGACTTCCTTTCAATATTGCAATGAATCCTCATTATAAAAATGCATTCATTTTTGCATGTAACAACAACTTCGCATGATATGTTCCACCTGGCTACAATGCATTAAGATCGAAATTATTGGAAAGAGAAAGAGCATATATTGAGACATTGCTTGAACCAACAAAAGGAGTGGAAAGAAAAATGTGTTAGTTTGGTGTGTGATGGTTGGACAGATCCTCAAAGAATACCCCTGATGAGGACATCGTCAGCATTTTCGATGCATGTACCATTATGAGACGCCGGAGATCGACGGCCACGAGCATGAGTTGTATTTTGTCATTTTATGTAGTAGTTTATTTTATTTTGATGTTTTTCCTCTTTTGCCCTTATGGGCCTTGAGTCGCTTATGTAGCCCGGAAGGGCATTTGTGTCATTTCTTGTTATTTCATTTTGGCCTATTTATATGAGACCTCATGCATTGTAATTTCAGTTTTTGATGAAATGAAATTTACTATTTATTCTCTTTGTGAGTTCCTCCCTCCAAGATCTCTTAGTGAGTTCGCCGGAGAAGACTAGATCTCTTTGTGAGTTCTAGTTTTCGTACTATCTAATCTTGTGGAAATTCAAGGTGAAGACAATTGAGGTTAGTAAATCTGTAGTCGTCGAATCCCTAGAATTCCTTTTCTCCCTCCCCTTGCTCTTGCCGCCGCCTCTTCCAAGCATCCCAAAGCCGCCGGCCTAAAATTTAACCGCCGCCAGCCAGCCCCCACTGGCCAGCAGCTGGCCACCTGCTGGCCAGCCCAGCAGCCCATTCCCGCCGCCTTCCCCTCTTGGAGCCTCCCACCATTTGAATTTCAAATCCCTTGAGTTATTAACCTTCCTAATTGGTGCTTATGCAATTAAGCCAACCATTAAAGAGATTAAATCCAATTTGAAAGTCAAATTTGATCTCCCTCTCATTTTAAATTGTGGGAAGTTACTTAAGCTACAATTAAACCTGAAATTAAAATTCAGATTTAATTGAATTACTTACTTAAACTTGGGCCCCACTCTCATAACTCCTTAATCCCTCTCCCCCTCCTCATATGGCTGGCCCCCCTTTATTGGTCTTCTCTCTCTTCCAAATGGCATTAATATACCACTAAATCAGCCCAAGTTCCTTCCCATTGCCGCCCCCATCAATTCCCTTTTGAATTAATTTGAATTCCTCAAATTAATTCCCTCCCACCCCTTCTTAAACTGAAATTACTTCAGATTTTTAGTTTATTTTCTTCGGAGCCTTTCTTTAATCCATCATCTCAAGCACTCAAGACAATTCCCCTTCCTCCCACAACCCGCCACCTTCTCCTCCCCCTGCCCAACTCTTTTGCGTTCATCCCTCCCGGCAAGATGCATGGCAGACCCCGAATTTGAATGGAACTTTGGATTCGTACATGACGAGCGAAATTAAGTCAACATCCTCCAATCACCGTTCTTTGATGTGGGCTTTGATTTCGACGACACGATTGAAGATTACATCGACCGTATCCATTACACCTTAGTAGATGTGATCGACGAGCAAAGATCAAATGGACGTTGGATCATCATTGGATGACCATCATCCTCCACCACTCCGGCCACCTATCCAAGAACGACGATCTTAGGCTCTTTCTTCCTCGGAGTGACCTCGGTTCTAATGTGGAGACTCTTCTTCCGCTAAAGCCTAGACTGGTTGAGCGTTTGGGCTCCAAAGGTGAAAGTTCTCATTATTAAATCATGGATTCTTGTGTATCGTCGTAGTTTACAATTGCTCTTTGCGTTTTTCTTGAATTGTTTGGGAATCGGCTCTGCTCTTCTTTGCCTAAGCAAGTTAAAGACTAAGAATTCTAAGAATCAATCATTGTTATAAGTAATAAATTTATTTTGGGATTATTTTGTTAAATCTGCTCTCTTTAATTTCCTTAAAGTAACTCCTGAACGGGTTTGTTTCACATCAATCCTTTATTAATTTCATGGCCATTACAGAGAATTACCCAATGTTCATGAAAGCAGTGAATTATGAAGGAGAATACATGGATAAACATTTTATTATCAATTTGATTAAAGAGGTGATAGTAATGATTGGGCCTTCAAATGTTGTGCAGGTTATTATAGATAATGCACCGGTCTGTAGAGTTGCAGGATTATTGGTGGAGCAAACTTATCCCCATATATTTTGGACACCCTGTGTTGTGCACACTTTAAATCTTGCTCTAAAAACTATTTGTGTAGTAAAGAATATAGAGGCTAATGAAATCATCTATGCTGAATGTCATTGGATAACAGTGGTTGCAGATGATGTTGTTTTGATCAAAATTTTTATTATGAACCATTATATGAGACTTTCAATGTTTAATGATTTCTCCCACTTGAAAATGTTAGCTGTTGCTGAAACTCGTTTTGCCTCTGTAATAATCATGTTGAGAAGATTCAAACTTATTAAAAATGCTCTTCAATCTATGGTGATTAATGAGAAGTGGTCTTGCTATCGAGAAGATGATGTTGGGAAGGCAAGGCATGTTAAATAAAAGGTCTTAGATGATTTGTGGTGGGATAATGTAGGCTACATTTTGGCTTTCATTGATCCAATTTATAATATGTTAAGAGAGACTGACACAGATAAATTATGTCTACATTTGATTTATGAGATATGAGACTCTATGTTAGCAAAAGTGAAAGAAATTTTATACAGACATGAAAGAAAGTCACATGTTGAAGACTCAAGTTTTTGGAGCATTATCTATACTATTCTTGAAGATAGGTGGAGCAAAAGTAACACACCTTTGCATTATTTGGCTCACTCATTAAATTCAAGGTATATTTATATTTATCTTTTAAATTAATTTAAATTTGTTGGTAAATGAACATATAATTTTATATGCTTTGTATTATTTGAAGATATTCAAGTAAAGAATGGCTTCAAGAAGACCCTTAACGTGTCTCACCAAAAAAAGATTTAGAAGTTTTAAATATGAGAAATATATGCTCAAAAGATATTTTCCAAATGAGGAGAGAAGAAAAATTAATATAGAACTTGCAAAGTTATTTGGATATTTAGAGGATTTTGGTGATCAAGAATCATTGGTTGATAGATGGAGGATGAATCCAAAAATGTGGTGGTTGATTCGTTGAGCTTCAACACTGCTTCTTCAAACAATAGCAATAAAACTTCTTGGTCAAGTATCATCCTCTTCTTGTTGTGAGAGAAATTAGAGCACATACTCATTTATTCAATCAATGAAGAGGAATAAAATAACCCCACAACGTGCTGAAGATTTAGTTTATGTGCATACAAATCTTCGTCTTCTATCAAGAAAAACCCCATTTTATATGACATGTGATAACAAGATGTGAGATGTTGCTGGAGATGGGTTCGAGTGCCTTGATGATATGAGATTATTGGAGGTTGCAAATCTTTCTTTAGATGAACCAGAGTTGGAAGCAATGATATTCAATGATGATGATATTGAAGGCCAAAGACCAACATCTGAATCTAATTTTATCATTTTCTCTATTGAGTAGTTAGACCTTCATGTTGTATTAAATGATTTTTTGCTTATATTTTTGTGTTTGTACTAGACATTTTATACTAAACATCTTTATGTTATAAGCTAAACAAGTTATCATGAAATTGATTTATTATTGCTTGACATTTTTACTATAATGTCACCTTAATTTTTATATATTATATTAAAAAATTATTATGCCATGTCCACGCCGAACCCGTGTCCTATATTTTTAAAAATTACTGTCCCGTGTCCGTGTCTTGTCGTGTCCGTGTGGCCGTGTCCATGTCGGTGCATCATAGAAACACATTAAACCTACCTGCAAATGATGTACGTGCATCAATTCCTGTGAACATTGAAAGAGATACAAGTGAGAGTAGCAACTCATCAATCAATAAGTGCAGGGAAATCAGAGATAAATGCATGTCACTGATAGTCAACAGTAGCATGCAGATGAAAATGCTGGGTATGCAATGATTGTAAAGATATCATTATAATTAAAGACAATCAAACATCTAGCCAATGCATAAGCTTTCTGCATATGAGTACCCAACCATGCTTGCAGTCAATAGCAGCTAGCTGACAAACAAGTATCTTAACTTGTTCATGAGCAATGACAGCAGATATAACAACTTGCCTGCAAACAATAGAGCCCCTTGCAAATGCACACAATATAAAGCACGATGAATGTGAATACATGCTATCATTGATGGAATATTTGTCGTATGCTCAATAGTGATAATCAGCAACATGCAATGGGTGCTACGACACCCTTGCAATAAAAAAGCATTAAATGTTAGACAAATATTTTGATTCCCTACAAGCAAAGACGGATGGTATGTAGCTAATGCAAAAGCCTACGAGCCGTTGTAGGAGGTCTGTTGGACATTCAACATGCTATCTATAAGTAAAATGCAGAAGAACTGTTATAAATGCAAACACCTACAAGCATCATTAGAAGATTTGCATTCAACACAGCTTGCCCACATATGACAGCGGAGAGCTTCTAATGCATACAACAATCCTATCTACAAGCAATTATGATGAATGCACTGCCAATGTGATGGATCTTCTACATGCATAAGATAAAATATCGTGGAAAATGTAAATGCCTACTAGTAATAATTGATGATTTGTCATATGCACAATAATATACCCGCATGCAATGATCAACAATGGATAGTGAACGCAATAATGCCCTACAATCAACAGCTATTCAATAGGAGACAAATGCTTTGATCCCTCGCAAGCAAGGATCAACTGGTTAATATGCAATGCTCATATCAATAGTACCCTACAATCAGAAGGTGCAGATGTGTGTTAACTTGACGACCAACATGCATAGAAACCAATGATAAATGTAGCTCAACTGGTAGCTTACATCAGTATGGTAACAAACATACAAAACTTGCCTATAAATGATAAGGACATGTGCAGACATGTACATGCAACATACAACAAGGGCAAGGATGTTCATGTAATCAACATTAACAAGCTTCCAGCAAACACACCTGCACCTTGCAAGCAAATGTGGGTGATTCGTAGCATATACAAACACTTATGACCACTGTAGGATTCTCGCCAAACATGCTACGTGTTATTTACTGGCAAATACAAAAATATTGTAGTAGATATAAGCACCAACAAGTAGCGGTGATGGTAAATATGCTGCAGGGATGCTGAGCCCCTGTGAACATAGGTACGCATGCAACTTACTATTCACTAGCAAGGATTGAAGATTGCAACAAATGTAGAAAAATTACAGCAGCTGCAAACGCCTACGAACCGTTGTAGAAGATTTTCACAGTTAACAACCACGCTGAGAAGAAGCATATTCATCTTACATTGGAGTCAAAGGTTTTGTTGATCAAGTTCACCTAAACTCTCCATTTGATAACCTTAGAGGTTCTGATGGTGGCAACTGGGGTAAAGAAAGACAACTTGGTGTAAAGAGGTCAACTGATGTGTTACCAGCAGAAGGCCCTAACTGTGACACTAAGCATGCAAAGTTGAATGATTCTGTAGAGTCAAAGAATGAGCAGTTGAAGAAATGTCTCATTCTATCATCTCATCATAAATACTGAACTTTCTAGAGAAATGTTACACTATTTGAATGAAGATCCGGAAGTCAAGCCTCACAATTTGTTGTCCTACATATGCATTGTAAATACATGGAACGAGGTTCTCGAGCACATTCTCCTTGTGAGAATATTGTGAAATTGAAGGCTGAACTTTCACGTTCTTCCAAGGTTAAATGTTGCAGTTGTGAGCCTATTTTGGTCACTATGTCAAGGACTATAGGAGAAACCTCCACGTCCCATATGCGCATATTAGATACTAGAATGTCATTGGGATACTGTAAATTATTTTGTGCTTTTTTCTATTCATACTTCGGGGAGACTACCTTGTGACAAAATAAAGACAAATAAATCTAATAGTATTTCAGCCGAGCCTTTGGTTTTATCAGATTATGATATCTCATCTATCACAAAATGACTTCATGCAACTTGGATGTATTCATTTAGCCTTAGCAGGGATTGAATAATTTGTAGATCTAATCTCTTGAAGAACGAAAATATGGAGCTTGCATCAGAACAATGAAGTATCTCATGGCTATTCTGGATGAAACACTATGATTCACTTGTAAGCAAAAATAGAGAATTAATAGTAAAAACTACGGGCCACTGAAATGCAGTGCCATTCCACCGGATATGAAAAACTCATATAAGCTATACAAGCTTCTAAATAGAATGTTACACACATTCAGACGATAGTTGCCCGCACAATTGATTAGTGTCAAATAGTTTAAAATGTCTTCATACATACATTGCAATATGTATAATAATTTATGCAAATATGTTATTCGACATTATAAGATGCATTATGCTATAACAGTGCATCACCCTTACATGCCAACATATTGCTCATGCATACAATCGCAACATACAAAAATGCATTACGTAGACACACTATTAAGCATGTAAAAATATATTGCACAGCAGCAACGTGCCTTGCTGGAATATGTGGGTCTCCGAAAGGATTCCGCTCGTGTGGTTCGAATGCAAAGAGTACGATCACACTATCTCGTAGGACAAAATGGTCGTAGGCCTTTACAATCGGCACAAGCAGGCCGATGGAAGAGTAGATGGAGTTATAGATACGATTAGCCATGGAGGATAGCGGGTTTTCACGTACGCACCTCGATGGATAATAATATCTATAACCCTAAATTCACGAGATTTCCCCCATTCGATACATCAGCTCGAATGGGGTTTATTTGATTGTGGGGATCGGTTTCCTACGGGCGGAAGCCCCCGTAGTTAATTATATCTTAGACCTCGGTCTAAGAAAACTCTCGATTAAGGACGTTAGATTATCTCCTCTAATGGGTTTAGTGCAAGGGAATTTCTAGGCTTCCTAATCAAAGGGGAATGTCCCAACTTGGCTCGATCAATCACGTAAGGTTCAGTCAACATCCGGCCGGCTAAGAGAAGTGGAAACTAGAGAAAACGAAGAGAGGCAAAGCATCCCAAGCAAGCACGAGAGAAAGAGGGAAGTGGCGTCATCCGTGTGACGCGGATGGGTGGGATTTATAGCCTCTAAAAAAAGGTAGAGAACTAACCCACCAATAAGGTGTATAGGGGTATACTCGTACCCCTCACCTTTAGACCCTAAATCTATAAAAGATGTAGTGTTGCACACACAACACTAACATCTACGACCTAGCTAATGCAATCTGGACTTATTCCTTGTCTGACAAAGGAAGCCAGCTAAATCCACCTAATCGTGTAAAATCAATGCTATCCAGTCTGTATGAAGAAGGGTGGGTAGTTTAGACATTGAATTTGGGATCGACAAACTAGAGAAATTCCTAAGTGATCCCACACTTATGAGTGGTACAATGCTCTTAAAACTAATGCACTTAAATCTTAATTTTAATTAGTTACTAATGCAATTTATGCTGGTTAAAGTCTCCAAATCAAATATGTATGAATTTTAAAAAGGCTTTATAAAATAATTTTTGAATGACTAAATTTCCCCAGGTCCGGCACTTCATCCTCATAGGCCAGATTATCCGGACTCTACCCGCAGGCGGGGAAATTTGTCTAATAGAAGAGAGAATGCGTGCATGCCACCCCGGACGATTCCGGCTATTTCCTAGAATCGTTATGTTTCTATGTGAATTAATCTTAGAATTTTTATTCAACAATTACGAGTATAAAAATTTTATTCCTAAAGAGCCTAGCGGTCAGACACAAGCACATGCAGAAAGAAACCTATAAAAAGCATGCTGGTTCTACTGCGCAATCAGAGTAAGTAAATCACAACACAGAAACAAAATCCCACGAAAAAGAGTGTCCATGGCAAGTGCCATACAATATTACATCACAGAGTATAGTAAGTAAAAGTGGCCGGGCTCCACCGACAACAACCCAGAAATGACGCAAATCTTTAAAATGAGGCATTTTACATCTTCAGTCTTCTTCTCAACTTCCTTGATTCGTCTTTGGATCGTCTTCTTTCCTTCCGGCTCCTTGTAGTGGGTCCTCCAAAAGGATGCCCAAATGAAAAAGGAAACCCCCTTGTAGGGGTTTACTTTTCCCTTTGGACTCCTAATCATTTAAAATGCCCCATTTTAATGACTTTCACAACATTTTACTATCAAATACATGAATGAAAATAGAAAATCTAGACTCTCCTGCAGGGGTTATCCTAAACAGTTATAATCAAAATCAAAATCACTCAAGCAGTTATATATGAATAAAGAAAATGCTCACATCAATCACTTGGCCATGCTCTAATTATTGGGGGCTAAGCAGCTGAAGCAGGTACCTAAAGCAGTTATACATGATTATTAATTTTTAGCCCCCTTTTAGCAGCATTATATGAGCACGGCCACCTGCAGGAAGACAACGTTAGTATGAAAAAGCGTGCCTAACCTATGGGTATTCTAACGCTCACAACAACAGTGCAGAAAAGAAAAGAGCAGGAAAAGTGTCACAGAAAAGCACCACAGAAAAGCTACAACAAGTAGCAAAAAAAAAAACAAACAGCACACGGGTCACATGCAGAGCGTCACAACAACGTACAGAAAAGTAAAACAGAACAACAGCCTAACCTAAAGCTAATAGTCGTGTCCTAGCAAACTCATCTATGTGTGTGTCGGCTGTGTGGTTTTGGTAGGTCCTATATGGGATAGTTTAGTTTGGAGTTGTTTGTATTTTTGTTTGTTTGTTGAAAGGGGCAAAGGAGAGATTTTAATTAAACTTCAAATCTTAGTGTTTTGGGATTGATTTTAGAGGTATTTTATTTCTAGTGTTTAATTAATTACCACCTTTGTTTCACACCGAGGCCGTGAGGTTTATTTCACCCTCCTTGGGGCTGATTTAACAGCCTCGTAGGCCTGGGTTACCCAGTGATAATTAACTTTGTTGAATTATTGTTTTAGTTTGTTATTAAGAGAAAAGGAAAAGGTAGATTAGGTATTTTAATTAATCAAATTGGTTGATTGATTTTTAGAAGTTATTCTAAGGTTTGGTATTTAGAAGTGTATTATCCTAATGAATTTTAAATTACGGTTTGATTTCCTAATTAAATCTACATCTTTTAAATTTTTTTAGATTGGTTAAGGGTTGATTATTAAATTAATTAGAATGGATTTAGGTTTACATTTTTAGACTTAGAATTTAATAATTATAAAGGTTAGTAATGAATTGATTAAGAATTAAACGTTTTAATAAGTTTTAGAAATTAGGTTAAAATTGGTTAGTTGATTATTAATGAATTAAGAAAAGAAAATCCAAATCTAGGAAAACGTGTCACTAGGTTTTTGTTTTAAAGTCTCTATCCTATAAGGAACATGCACTCTAAGTCTATGTTTTCTAAGACTCGGTCCTTAATTTTTGTCCTTAAGTGTCGCTAATGTTGTAGGATTAAAAGTGTCGTTCTCTTCTAATTCCTAAGACTTCTATACGGATGTCACAAGGCTTTAGGGATCTAAAAAAAGTAAAAGTAAAAGCAATCCTAAATATATAATTGAAGTTTCTAAGGACCTAAGGGTGGGAGGCGCACAATCATCTAGGCCCCTAAAGGTTTTCTAAGTTTTAGTAAACTTACAGCACCGGGGGTTACGACCCGGTGGTTCCGCCCGTAGCGCCCCTACTAGATGAGTAGGGACGACTGATCCTTGGATCCGGTTGTCCTAGCTCCAGCTCGGAGCTCCAAGTGCTCCTTGTCCATTGCTTTCCAAAAGGTACCTCGCAACACAAAAGAAAGAGAGGTATTAGAGCAGTTCTATAAATAATAATATAAAGAAATAGAAATGCAGTAAAATAAAACTAGAACGTACCTTTTGTTACTTGTTGAGTCCTATGTCTTTTGGGTTCTCTTCAATTTGTAGATGTGTTGTACCAAGATGCAGAAAAGGTAGCAAAGAAAACTAACGGACGAAGTAAAACACGACTAAACACAATGAAAAGAAAAAGAACGAAAATCCGATATAAAAAAGGGGTGTAGGCATCGTTGTTATTGGATACATTTCGTAGCAGTCAAATGCATCCTATAATATCAACAATGCCCTTTGCTATTCCCACTCCAAACAAGACACTTGATACGTTTTCGACACCTCTACTAACCAACACATTCTAAACAAATCTTATAACGACTAAGAGGATATGAATTCTCGACTCTAAATTCAAAACAAGAGTCTTGTTTGTTTTGTATTTTCTCCCAAAATTCTATGTTTCTTCTTTTAGAGACTCAAATTAGAGGGATCTAATTTAAATAATGAAGAACTATCTTTCTTCCCAAAAGGACCCTAGAGACTTTCCTACCTAAAGCTCTCTAATACCTCAAACTCTGAAATTCATCCTATAGATCTCAAAAAGACTTACAAGAACTTCTAAATGGACTACTACTAAATCCCCCCAGAAGTTATCTACTAAAATTTCTTTTCTTTTGTTTTTTAACACTTGTCTTCTAACAAATTAGTAAGGATCAATAACAAGACAACTTGCATACTAAACATTACCTTATTCTACCAAACTACTAAGGGATCTTACTATACTAAGCGGATCCCCAAACTAGAAGTCTCAAAAGACTCTAGGAAAAATCTCTAAATTGAATGCCACATAGACTCTTACACAAACTATCTGCTAAAACTTTTCCTTTAGTTTTGACCCAAAACCCTACAAAAATCTGCTCCCAAAATCTATTTTTGATACCAAATTCTACCCAACAACCCACAAATCAAGTGCCTCCTCTCATTTGGAGTGGGGTAGACTTGTGGAAGTTTTCTTAATGAATAGGCACTATAAAACCTTCCATTAAGAAAACATTCACAAGACAAAATCACAAAATCTCAATACGAAAATAATTCACATAAAGCATTCGATATAAAACATTCACAAAATCTATCGTGAATCCTTGCAACATGAAACGACTCACAAAGCTTCCAACAAAAGACTCATTCGTAAAATCTCTCAAAACAAAACACTTCCTAAAATTTCCAACTCATAAAGACATTCGTGAAACCTCTCGTTAAAAAAAACAAACTCATAAAACCATTTATATAAAACCATTTTTTTGAAATGACGAGAACTTCAACTATAAAGCAGTACTTTTTGAAACCTTCTCAAATGCGTAGGAATTTGAACAAAAGAAATAGCCTTTAAAACCTTTCTATCATGGAGCAAATCTCGTATAACATGTACCAACAAATGTCCAAAAGAGACTTGCAATTATGTAATTTGGAGAACAACAAAGTTTATTACAATTCATGCTTTGGGTTACCTTTCCCATGTGATAAAGTTCATGCTTTCATAACATTGATTCTTGCCAAAACCCAATACTAATATTATGCTTTCATGGTGACGAAAAAGATATAAAGCTCATGATCATTTATATTATTTCCAAACTCCACCAATGAAACTATTTAATTATAGAAAATAAAACACATAAAGCTCCCTCAACCAACTTTCTCCTTTTGTACCACATGCTATCAAGAGCTCTAAACAAACATACCCAAATCCATAAACTTACTCTCATGCCAAATACCCAACATTCTGACCAAGGATTTAAAATCAATTCCCATGTTATTGGTAAAGAGAAGAGGAGAGATTATTTAATGTCAAACCTGCTCTCCAATGCATCACAAAATATCCCACCACAATCTTCAATATGATTTTCAAATAAAATTCAACAGGTTCAGAAAAGCATAAAGAGAATTCCATCAACTCGTTTCAACCCAAAACTTACCAAATGCAATTAAGAAGAGACTAGTTTGATGCCAACCCCCTTTACCAAAATATTAGAAACAATGCTCTAATTGCCACGTGTGTCCTTTTTTATATCTAAATCATCTCGTATTAAACCCAAAACTTGCTCGAAATAGAAAAGTATGGCCCCATGGAAATTTTCAACACAACTACCAATATCACATTCTCATAAATTTCAAACTAGTAGAGAGATGATATCAAAATTTGAAGAAAAATAAAAGTGCCCTATCACTCATCATACTTCATGATCAAATATGTTTCAAAACTCATTTACTTGCTTCGATCTAACTTTAAACCACATACAAGTGAGAGAAAGAAAATAAGCTCAATTCATCGCAAAGCTTCAAATCCTTCCCAAAGCTCAAAGAAAATTATTCAATATAAATCATGTGACCTCTTATCGAATCGAATTGACTTTCCAAGTTGATCGCATGAGCATATGAAGCTTTTCCAATAAGTTTAACTTTCAAGTTATATGCTATTAAATATTTCAGGAAAATTTTGTAACATGCAACTATGAGAATGAGAAAACAGTTCATACACTAAGTCATCCTTTCCATGCCATGAAGTTCACAAGTTCTCAATAATGCTTTTGCTAAAAGTGATATCTCATGTTATGAGGATAAAGTTCAAATCTAGGCAAAGTAAGACATAGAATATTAAAATACAACCCAAGAGGTGTAATAACAAAAACAAGTATTCTTAAAACAAGCTTACCACATGGCTCCCTCTTTTCAACCACCAAGAGAAAAAAATAAAGATACATCACATTTCAACCGTTAAGCAAACCATTTATCATCTCCAACGATTTTCCCCTTTTCTTTTAAACAAACAGAAAAGCTCTATGCTTAGAACAACTATTCTCCCTACCAATAGACTCTCTCCAAATAAAAAGGAGACAAATACATCCACAAAAAGAAGAAAAGTAGCTCAATACAGGAGAGATGAATTTAGAGAAATCATCTCTTTTGAAGAAATGCTTCATGAAAGAAAAGGAAAATAAACAAAACTAAAACTCCATATCTCTCGTCAAATAAACAAATTCACATTTTTTTTTTTGGAAGGACTTCTAGGCGATGGGTTAGGGAAAACCTTCACACAAACAAGACTCTCACATAAAGCTTTGATATAAGTAATGTAATCAAGACTCTCTTTTGGAAACATTTCATCGAATAGCTAACATGCGATATTTACGATCACGCATAATCATAAAAGGGGAGAAAATCTTTTACACACTTGATTAAGCTTGCTACAGCATCCACATAAAGCTCATTAAGATTTTATAATGAAAAAGAAACAATTAAAACCTTCCAACACTTACTATAGCATTCCCAAAAATGGATTACTCAAGTTCGGATGCACAAATCAAAACATACTAATTGGTGTCAAGACATGGATCCTAAGCAAAGTATATAAACCTTCACTGCATGACTATAAATCATGTAAATGTGGACTGAAAGTTGAGAGGAAGGAAGAGGAAATGTGAAAAGGAGGATCAAAGTGAAGCCAAGAGAATATACGATTTCAGATTTTGTAAAGGATGCATGTTCTATTGCTCTTTCCTATCTTCTTGTTTGATGAAGTAGGGAAGAGAAGGAGAAGAACGGGGAGGTACTCACAGCGAGGAATTCGGGCTTGATTAGAGCCGGCGTCGGGATGTCGAGGGCTAGCGTCGGGCTTGGTTCGGAGAGGGAGATTGGGCTCAATCCAAGCGTCGGGTTCGGTCTTGCGAGCACAGGGAGGCCGGCGTCAGGTTTGGTCCTGGCTGAGGTCGGACGGGAGCAGGAGGAGTCCGGGACAGGGCTTGGCTGAGGTCGGACGGGAGCAGAGTGCGACTGGAGGCTTCGAGCTGCTCCTGGGCTTATGCGAAAACAAGAGGGAGAAGGCTCGGGTTTTCTCCTGGAGCTTGCGTGAAGAGGCCTGAGAGAGGGATCCGGATCCAGAGCGTTGGGGAGGAATGCCGAGAGGAAAAGAGCGAGAGAAGATTGGGAGGAGCGAATCCCTCATCCGAGGGCTTTCCCGAGCCTTCTAAACGTCTCTCCCGACGCTCTGCTTCGCTCGAAACACAAAAAAGACCCCTGCAATCGCCTGATTACCGTAAAGCCGCTCGAATCAACTCTCGTTCGAGGGCTTCACGCGCCTGAAGTCTGCAACCACGGCAGGGTTCAGAGCTCGGGGCAATCCGGACCGTCGAGACCATTACCTGATCCGGTAAATGGATTCAAATTAACTAGAACGTTAAAGGGATTTGGCTAGGATTAAATTGAACTGAAACAAGCTCTATTGGGTTAAAATCAGGTTAGACTCGAGTCTGAATTTGACTCGATTCGAGTTAGTTCAGGTTTGAGCCGACGCAACGAATCAAATTGCACGAAGTTAAGTTCAAAATAATCACTGATTCAAGTTGAATTGAGCTCGACGCAATCAAAATAAAATAATCGAGTCTAATTGAACTCATTCGAGTCTGATCCGGCTCGAGTCGGGTCGATTCGAGCTCGAATTGGGCTCGACGGGATTCGATTAAATCGATCGAAAGTGCTCGAGCAAGTTTGAGCCAAAATCGAGGTCAACAAAATACAGATATATTATGCACTACATGCAAGCACCGATTTATCATGCAACCATATTATGCGGGCAAATTGACAATGTATAGATTTTTTTTTTGCATACATGTTACACAAATGTACTACACACTGTTATAATGTGTCACACCACGGGATCCACGACATCATACAAGCGGACAAAAGATGTCAACAAAGCCTAAAATAAAGTCCTACATACTTTCCAATAGTAGCTACCTGCATAACTAGATAACTCCGAAAATACAAAACACCCCACTCATATATTAAAATACGTATTCAAATACATCCCATAATATGCGTGCATCCTCGATATACTGAGGGTTTCATTCCAGTATGTCATTTGACATTGCAATCATAATTCAAAATGATCTCTTATATGCATCTGTGATATGTAGAGGATTTAATTCTAGTATGTCATTCGACATTGCAATTGCACTCTAAGATAACCTTCTGCATGCATCCGTAGGATGCAAAGGATTTCATTCAAGTAATATCATGCAATATTCTATCTACACTCAAAAATACCGCACACTAAAACTACATAGTGTACAGATGCAAGATGCAAAATACATAGGCCGATATACATGATACATGCAGATGCATCGCATACATCCACTATATACGTATAACAATCATATAAATACATCATGCAAAATGTATGTAATAGCATATACCTGCATGGGCCCCGATAAGTGTGTTGTAGGTACACACGTGATGTTTAAGGATGCTGCGAAGGTTAAGAGATAAATTTAGATTTGAACTCAATCCTTAGTCAGTAAATTGATGGAGTAGACAAGGTTCAATCGACAAAAATGTAACCCATAGAAATTCCGATGATGACCGTGTTGACAGAAAATTCCAACCGAAGGGAACCACAAACATTTAAAAGTACCTCTCGAATGCCCATAAAAATTCAAAATCCCAAAAAATATCAAAATTTAAAATATTTAAAATTAAAATGAATAATCAAACATTTAAAGTAAAATATACATCCACCCTTCGCAACAGTTTGCTTAGATGGACAAATTAAAATTCACTTCAGCTCATAAAGAGTTAATGTCTAATTGAGAATATCACTAAGATTTATTCTCAATACGTCTCTTGCTAGTAAAGACGTGGCACACGTCCTCTAACCGGTGGTTTCACTTCCAAATAGCACCACACTGATGGTTTCGCCTCCAAATGGCACCACAGGTAAACGATTATGACCGGGACCCTCTGAATTGGATAATTTTTCCACTAAATGACACCACTAAATTATGGTCATGGTCAGAGCCCGTATGTTTTCCAACGTCTTCAAATTATGGAGCAATGAATTAATAAGATATAATCGATAGGCAGTTAGGCACAAAGCCCTCTGTTAGCTAAGGTGGATTCAAATTTGTTCCATTAGATAAATATTCACCCCATATCTACAAGGTATAGGGGTTTCAAAACCAGGTTAGGGGTCAAGTTCGAGCCGAACCCGATATTGACCCACTACTATTTGACTATCGACACGACCAGAATCCGACCCATTTTTGCAAATGGGTCAGAAAATGCAACCCGGACCCGACCCACCGGGTTGTTGGGTTGACTCGACTTGAAATAACCTGCAACTTGTGAGATTTAGCTGAAGAGCACAAATGGGAGAACGGCAAGCTCCTTCTTGTCATTGTCGTTACTTCTGAATTTGGGCCCCACGTGAAGGAATGTCGTCGAAAGAGAAGCAGCGAACTTTTGTTGTCGTCGAAGGAACACCATCGAAGGAGAAGGCGTGGCATTCGGGCTGTTATGATTTTCGCCTGCAGTGTGTTGTCAAAGTAGAAGGCGTGCAGGCTGTCAAAGGAGAAAGCATCGGATTGTCGTGACTTCCGCCTGCACTGCATCATTGAAGGAACGTCGTCGAAGGAGAGGACGCGCGGAAGCAGCGGAAGAAGAGGAAAAGCAAACGGGTCAAAATTTGGAACTAGGTCATACCTGGTTCAACTTCGGGTTAGCAGGTTGACCCGAACCCGACCCAATTTTTCAAACGAGGCAAAATTTGGAATCCGAACCCGACCCTTTTGCCAGACGGGTTGACCGAAATATAGAATTTTCGGGTCGGGTTTTGATTTGGTTTTCGGGTCATGTCAAATATTGACACCCCTAACAAGGTACCCTTGGACCAAACAACTCAAGGTTGCCGACAAGGATCCTTCTGTCATGTTGGGTCGACTTATCTCTTTTGACTAAGTAGTTCAGGGACCACGATGGCTCGAGATGACGGAACCATGGAATCTTGATCGGGCTCATCATCATCCTTAAATGGCAAGATAACAGATGTTAGGCTAGCATCTGACCTCACTTGAGCACCCAATAATTGTGTATCTTGTCATCTTTATCTCCAGATTTTAGTTGTTGATGTTATCCAATATCCACTGATACTAAATCATATAATTGGCAGCTATCACTTCCCCTGATATGTAAAAAATAATAATATAATAATAAGAATGAATTGACAGTCTTATGAAATGCATTTTTGCAAATATTATCTAAACTATGGGCTCTCTGCTAGTTTTAAGAATATTTCTTGTTATTTGAAGAAAAACAGCATCATGTAGTTCTATTTTACAAGGTGATATAGCTTTTGAAGACTTTTACGTATTAGCATGCCAGATGAGTGCATTTAACAGTATTAATCAAACCGTATGATGAGAATTTATATATTGATGATCACTGGCTGCATTACAGGAGAAACGTTTAAGCTTGTCAATTCCATTTGACAAGCCAAAAATGGACTTTTTATACTATGAACAATGACAGCAACATTAGTTTGATTGCCATCATCAATTCCAAATATTTTAGCATGTGCTTCAATTCGAAGGCCTGCTTTGGTCTTCTCCAAATTTGCTTTAATTTTTCTGTTTTTTTATTGAGTTCTCCACTCAAAGCAAATATCTTGGAAGTTATTATCTTATGCTAATATATTAACCTTCTAAATGTGCTTCATTTGTAGGTACGATGTTTCAGCATTTTTGTCTCATAGAAAGAGTGAAACTGAAGATCCGGTAATAATTTGATTCGACTTGATTACCTGATTGCTTCATAATGCCCAGTATGTGCTTATTATGGTCTAGCTCTTGTAATTGTTTAGATCATTTTCAGAATGCTAAATTTTTGTCCCAAATTTTTTTAGGGTCAGGCTGATTTGGTACTTATTAGGAAGGTAATGCTTATTATAGGATGAAATTAGCTTGGCTTGTTGATTTATTCATGTAGTTTTCCTATAAAGAGTTATTCCCTTGTGGTTTGAGAATGCTCTTTTATTGAGGAAACGTAAGGGATAAACCTTTAGGCCTAAAGAGTCAGATCGTTCAGCCCATAGCACACATGCAGGTTGACTCAAATCTCTCAAATTTTAGCAGTTTTTATTTATTTATTTTTGTTTTTAAAAACAAAGCAAGGCTATTTTAAAAATAACTTTTAGGCATTTTGAGTTTTTTAAAAACAATTATTACCACCAGCCCGTCGTTAATGGACACCGCTACGACCACTGCCTCCGTAAACCACCAGAGACACCAACAATCACCGTTGTTGTCATCTACTCCTCGATTTCCAATAATGCATCTTTAGCGACCCCCGCCACCTTCTCATAAATAGTCAAAAAATATTTTAAAGATACCTGACATTTTTTATTTCATGTCAAAATACAAATAAAATAAAAAATAAAAAATAAAAAATGATCCCGAACTGTCCCTCAGTATTTTCTAAAATTTATCATAGGAAAAAGATATTCCGGTGAACATGACCTTGTGAGGCAATTGTTCCAGATAGAGGTAAATTGAGGAAAGTTGGGAAAACTTGTAGAGGATTTGGAAGTGCAGAGAGGGAGAGTTGAGAGCCTTAACCTTTCATTTTATGTCTTTGAAAAATAAAAAGACAAGTGCCTATATTAGGGGCAAATCAAGTCATTTTATGGTATTTTCAAATTAGCTCTAACCCAAATTTTTTGTTCATGAATATGTTGATTTATTTGTCTATACTCATAAATATGGGCCAGTTTGGGAGGTTCAAGCCGACATTGACATCTCTCATTAAGCAACCACTCCCTCGAATGCAAAACACTCGTAATACACATACTCATGATTTAGACGAGTTAAATTGTTGATCAATATCAACTTTTTTTGTTAAATTTAGTGATTTGAATAACTTTTTATCTTGTTTTCAATTTCTCAATATTTTTTTTTTTATGAAAGCACCCTGATTAAAATATTTAGGCCAGTATTTGAGGATACATCAGTAATATTTCTGACAATTTTTAGTAAATAATAAGCAAAGAATTCTTTTTAAGCAACAAATAATAAACATCATATAGTTTTGACCAGTTATTGATCTTGTTTTCCTTGTTACCTCAGAAGGTGCACTTTTTGGTTATATTTTTCTATTTTAATTTTTTCCTCTGCAAGTTTCTTCACTGTTGGCACCCATTGCCTTCTCTCCATTACCAGCTTCATCTCTATCGGCTTCTTCTTGGCCTTGGGTATCATTCTTGCTTTAGAGAGATAGAGAGAGAAAAGGAGAGAGAGAGACTTGGGCATTTTATTATTTATGATTTAATGACTAAATGGCCCCTAAATGTTTATAGTTGTGATGATTTTAGCCTTAAACTTATCTAGATTTTTAGTTTCTTGTCTCAGTTCACTAAATCACCAATTTGATCCCAATGTCAATTTGTCATTTGTTTGGACAAATATTGGTAGAGAGAAACTTTTCATGAGCATTTTTTAGTTTCAAAGGCCAATCTCATTAGTTTGAGCTGTGAGATTGACACTAAAAGAAAATCTGAATGGCCTTATAAAAAGATTTCCTCCACTAGTTTCAGTTCAAAGAAATTACTATGTTGATAGATTTAAGATTTGATGAGTTGGGGCATTGAATTTGAAATGAGAAAAAAGTTTGGAATTAAAATGGGCATTAGTATAAATTCTAGGGTTCATTTTAATCATTTACTGTATACTTTATTGAAGTCTTTATTAATGGAGGGACTAAAGTGAAAGATTTTTTATATCCTATACAAAAGACAAATATTATAAGATTAACCAATGTATCCTATAATATTATATCAAATTTATCTAAATTTAGAATCATTTATAGGTTTCTTTAATCTAAATTTTTCTATATTTCATCCTTCATAATTTGGCAACTGAGTTTGAAGTTTGTTTTATAAAATCTGATGTTAATAGTCATTGTTTTAGGAAGTGCGGGTTAGGTTTTCGGGATTTGGTATCGAAGAGGATGAGTGGATAAATGTTCGAAGGTGTGTTCGACAGCGGTCTCTTCCTTGTGAGAATATGGAGTGTATTGCCGTGCTCCCTGGGGATCTTATACTTTGTTTTCAGGTATTTTCATCTTAGCATGTGTCATTACCTTTCGATTTTTAATTTGTGCTGTATGGTTATAAAAATAAAGAGAAAGGTTGTTGCTTTGTATATGCAATGTTTTTATTTAGTTGTTTTTTGTATTACCTATTTTGATTTACTTCAAAACGAACAGAGAAAGTGAGAAGTGCTTCCACGAAGTCATGCACTGCTATTTTATTAGTTCATACGTGTTTATGAAGTGGAATTTGTAATGGAAAAGTTTCTAAGCTAGACCATCCATTAGAGTGAGGATCTGTTTGGTAATGCTTTCTGCTCCTGGATTCTGCTGATGTGAACAACAATGGCAGTTTCAAGGCATTCGATTGTACTTTATTTGGGGTATCTTATGATGTTTCATTTTTGACATCGAAACTTTTAAAAACTGCTTTCTTAGCCATAGGTTATATTCTTCTTTCCCCAAAATAAGTTTTTCAAAAGCAAATTCTGAAAAAACGGAGAAGTTGTCATCTTTTCAACCACATGGATGAGAAATTATTACGTGTGGAGTCCAAACGGAGAGAAACGTCTGAATTTGTTGAGTATTTACTGAATTTTTTGTGAGTATTTGCTGAGTATTTACTAATACTCATTAAATACTCACAAATCCGGACAGTTCTCCCCGTTCGGACTCTGCATGTAATAATTTCTCCATATGGATACTAATTTTTACTGGTTGCTTTTCACACAACAGTGAAGGACCGTTTAAGGCTTTGTTTGGGATGACTTTCTTACAACTTCTTAAAGTAGCCCTAATATAAAAATTTTAATTTTTAAACTAAAAATCTGTTTTGAGAAGCAATAAAAAAGCCGCCTCAAACGAAGCCTAAGATGAAACTTTAGCTGCTGTGAAAAAATTTCAGGGTTATGATAGTATAAAACAAGCTTTCCTAGAATACTGATTTGGATGGCTACTGAGAAAATTGCTTCTATGAATTTTAGTTTTTAAGAAATAAGAAAATTTTTATAGCAGTTAATCATAAGCAAATCACAATTAATTTATAGTATTATGATAATAGGTATTCTAGTCATTGTATCACAAATTAAAATTAGTTTATCATGTATTAATACAAGAAATTTTATAGTGATATTTATTCAGTCATTCAATCACTCATGCCAGCGTCACAATAATTTTTACGAAGCAGCTACAGCGCGTTTAGCACTTCAGATAGTTATTTTATCAAACTATTACTTGCTCTGCTTCGCAGCAAGAGTACAGTGCAAAGAAGCGCAACACAACATCAGTGCCAAAATGAGTCAAGGTCAATTATCTACCAGAAAATATCACACCATTTTGTTAAACTAAGATTTTGTTTGAGTTGGCTTTCTGACTGCCTCTGAAAGCAGTTTTTTAATACAAAAATTAATTTTTTTGCTAAAAATTATTTTAAGAAGCAGTAAAAGAACAGTCCCAAACAAAATCTAAATGAAACATTTTAGTGAGTAATTTCCTTAATTTATTAATAAGAAATAGAGCTCAAGATGCACTGAATCACAGCCTCCACAAGTTTCATTTTACAAAGAAAATTTCATATTAAGTTTGATGTGCAACTGCAGCATGATACTTAGAAAACGGTAATGTCAAAAGGTACAAAAGGCTCTACTTCCAGGAATAGTTAGTAAGCTTATTTTCATACAATAATGCTACTAATAATTATAAATCAGCATTAGATGTTAATTACTTTCCATTTAATTTTCAGATTATTTCTTGCGCTGACACCTTTGAAAATTCGTTATGTAATCCTCATTATATGTTTTCCAAGGCTGATATTTTATCTGTCCATGATTTCAATTTCTCTGTCATAGTGAAGTCAGGGTTGTCCAATCCGATTTTCTATAAGTTTTAAGAATCTGTTGTCCACTATAGACCTATTAATGGTTAATGATATATCACTGCTGGTATAAGGCTAAAGATGATGATCATAATGAGATATTATTGTAATACTAATGGATATAATTTAAAAAATATTGATGATGATGATGATGATGTTGATGATGATGATTTATTGATATTCAGATATCTATTTTTCACAATTGATGGTGACTATCGTATTGGCCATAAGACAGGAAGGTAAAGAACAAGCTCTTTATTTTGATGCTCATATCCTGGATGCACAAAGAAGAAGACATGATGTTCGTGGATGTAGATGCAGATTCCTAGTCCGCTATGATCATGATCAATCTGAGGTGTGTCTTTTGTTTTGGTATTCTACTTTTTCCTTTTGGCTCCATGATTTTTTTAAATAAAAAAACTTAACCAATCTGCCAATGTTTAGCCAACCTACAATTTTCCTACCATCTTCCAGGATTTTGCAATTGCTGCTTTGTTTTTCTCCGGTGGCTTCATGGACCTGTTAATGCTTCTGAACTTCTTTTCATTGGTCATATAGTTCAACAGTTGCAACGTTAGCCGAACACTTCACATGCTCATAGAATTTCTCTGCTACAATCATGCCATTTAAGTATGAAAATTTGATTGTAGTTAATGTTGTGCAAACAATCACAGTGGAAATAAATTTCACACAACACAAACACAATAAATTCGGCGATTTACGGGTTCGGCGAAGATGCCTACGTCAACAAGGAGGGGATGATGATTTCACTATATTGGAGAACAATAGGGATTAGAATGAGCTCAAGCTCTCTCTTCCTCTTATCTCATCTATTCAATAGCAGCCCACATGGCTCTATCTATAGATTTGAGCCAAAGTAAATTAGGAAAAACTTCATAATGTAATCCTAATCAAATCTCTAATTAATGTAATAATTAGATCCTTAATTAATGCATCAATCAAATCAACTTAATTAGGGAAATAATCTATTCTCTAATCAATTGCAATAATGAGCCATTAAAAGCTTTCCAAATAAAGCTTATTTCAATTTGGAAATAATTCCAAATCAACAGTTAAGAGTTATAGAAATTTTTATGTTTAAAGATGTAAGCATATAAATATTATTGCATATATTTAATATTTACTGCAGCAATTATAATATTTATTATAACTCTTTTTTTTTTTTATATAAACACACGTATGAGAACATATTTCTGTATTCAGTAAAAAGGCAATTGAAATTCAACCTTTCTTTTTAACAATAGTCAACCTAGCTGGTGCATTTTATCAATAAAACTTCTATATCTATATATCTGAAAGATAGAATGTGGATTATATTTTCTAAAAGTTTGAATTTTTACATGCTTGATTTTCAACACAGGAAATAGTGCCGTTGAGAAAAGTATGTAGACGTCCAGAAACTGATTACCGGTTGCAGAAGCTCCATGCGTTGAGGACATCAGGATCAGCAGATGAACGAGCTTTATTTAAAGCTGGCTCATCAAGAGATCAAAATTTGATTCCTCAGAGGATTAGAAAACAGAACAAATTGATTGAAGTGAACACAGCTGAGATCACCACAATAGCTTTGCCTGCTCTTGCCCGCATAAAGGATAACAGCAAGACATCACAGAATGATCGTATGAATGTTTCTGTTTTGATGCCTGGTAACTTTGGAAAGGTACCAGAAGCCATGGATGTGGTTGAGTTGTAACATGTTGCTTTTGGAAATGACTGGTTTATCCTTCAATCTCTCATGTTGGGTAAATTTACAAAGTTTCCAAATCAATTGTAGATTGGAAATTTTTTTTGGTTGAAATATCACTTTTAAGTTTCCAATGGTGAAATCACTTTAAGTGTTTAATTTTAACATTTTGCTGATATCCTGAATGAACGTGTCATGATTTCATTGGAGTCCGGATGCAAAGCCCAATCAAAATGCCAAAATTGATGAAATCATTTTTCAAGTTCCTAAGAAGTCAGTAGCCTGATATGTATTGATGGTCGAATAGCCTAATAGTTGACCAGTAGTCTCTCTTATGAAGGAAGTCCCAATTCGTAGATCATTCTTGCATGGCTGGGATGAGTTCTGAGATCATAGTTGTCTGCTTGAGGCGAATTTTCTTATTCACTGGCAAGTCAGTTTTGAGCTGAGATCAAGTTTATCAAATTAACTAGGCTTAAAATTTGTTGACTTAATTTGAAATCAATACTTTGGGTATTTGGATCTATAAAAACCAAGCTTGAATCAAATAAAATAACTTTAAGAGCTATCTTAAATCTAGATTTAATTGATTCAATCATTCTTAGCCCTAATATTGATTTAGTTGTATAAGTATTGTTATGTGCTAGAAAATTTACATCGGTAGCGCGGAGTGTGTTGTCTTAGTATTGTACAAAAATCTAACATGCACAAAAAAAATTATAGAAGATTAGAAAATTTTTTTCATGGAAAATTGCTAAGGGAACTATGTATGGGCATTTTGATAATTTGAGCTCAATCCAAAGCACTTCATGGCATGGTATATATTGATCATTTTAATCATAAATCATTTATCAAGTATTTGAATGCCTTGGCGATGTTGGAATCCATTGATCGTGGGCTTATTATATTCATCTTGTCGAGCTGCTTGATTTGACTATGTGTGCGTTATAGTTGGAAGTCATTTGATCCATCAATTTCTCTTCATAAAAATTTCAATTATTTTATAAATTTAAATTATTAGCTTAAAGTACAAGACTTGAGGAATCCGAGATTAAGAAGGAACTTTTTCTCATTGAAAATTTGGAATCTTCTACAAGCTTACAAAATTACATATGGTTGATAAAGACTTATCACTCGCCTATCAATTTTTCTTTCTTCTTCCAAAATATTGGCAGGAAGTATATTAGTTAGACGGAATTAGGTCACCAAATTAAGAAGATTGATTAACAATCTTCTATATTTTGGATTAATTTGCAGCTTAAGATTCAATATCTAATGCTTGAATTTTGTAATTGAATATTAATTATTATTTGGATGTTGGAATGTTCCCTGCAAAAATCCAGACACCGGACGTAGAGATACATTCGTACTCCAATAAAATATTGACATGTTGAGTGTACACATGTATATTCAATTAAATTTATTTTTTACTTTATAAATTAAATATGTCCGCGGAATTTTAAGCGCAGGTAAAGTGAAGGTAAAGCACAGTCAAAGTGTAGTCAAAGCACAATCAAAGCGCAGCCAAAAGCATAACAAAAGTGCAGCCAACGTGTCAAATTTTAATTGGATGTCCGGACCTATATCTACGTCCGGTGATCGGACCTAATAATTTTTCCAAAGGCTGAGTCACAAATTTTAAAAATTTATTAATACAATGTTATAGATTTATATTGTAGAATATTACTTCTTAGGGGAAGAAAATAACTTTTAAGATGGCCGTGTTGTGATTAATAAATAATTGATGATTTGTTCGGTCATTCTTTTTAGCAAGAGGACATTACCATCAAAAAGGCTGACAATGGTCTTAAGCATGCATTTATTGGCGATGGTGGATGTCAACATTGTAGTCGATGATAGACATCAGTTTTGATTTCTATGATGGCATTGATATTGGTATCGACAATGCGTTGAAGGAGGAGTCTTGCCATTGAAGTTGTCTTCAATAGATGATTGATGATATGCTCGATTGTTCTTCTTATAAAATGCACTTAAGAAAATATCATATTATAAAAGAAAATGGAAATTTTCAGGGTCATCCAAATAGATTTCCATTTTCGATTTGTCTTCCTCGCTTCTCTCCACATAGCTCATCTACGAAATTACCCTGAACCCTAATGTACAAAACAGAACAAAGAGGGTGGCCATTTTTAAATTTACGCGGAAAAAGTGACTTTTTACCTTCGGTCCAGGTCGGGTCGTCGGGCCGCGCGGTAAATGGAAAAGCACGTGCAAAAAAAATCTCGCGGGCGCGTAAGGTCGTCGGGTCGCAACGTGGCATCATCCTATTGGATATCAGATGTATAGATGCTCCGGTCACTTGACCCAATAATTCCCCCAGAAGAAAGCTCACTCTAACCTGGTATGCCATTTTATTATAGTATTAGGCTTTTGAAGCCATCGCATGGTTGAGAACAAAAAACGTGGAGTGACTTGGAGAGAGAGGGTCAAGAAGTCATTGTAAGTGGAGGGAGGTAAGCATAGATGCTGTTCTAAGGTCTATCATAGGGTAAGTCATTTGAGCTTTTAATAAAAATGTATGCAAAATATTGTCACATTATATTTGATGAGTGTATTTTTATAATAATCCAAATTTTTTTGAAATAGTTTTTTAAAAATGAAGAATCTAAATTTCAGCGCCGTTCTTTGCCGAAGAGGAGAGAGTGAATAGAGAGAAGGTTCTTCGAGGCTTTTTCATATTTCAAATTTGTTAAGAGATTTCTTCTATTTATTGTAAGTAATTCAAATCTCATTTTAGTTTTTAATAATTTTTATTATTATATAAATAATTTTGTATTGAACATAATTGATTGTTTCATACTGCATTTTGATTGTGACTGTTAAAATATAATACTCTGCACTAGAGGATGGGCCAACGGGCTTTTCTTTAAAGATGATTTGAGATAATATCCTAGTTGTAGTCTGTAATAGATGACTGATTATACCGACCGGCAGAGAGTGACGACTCTTGATTAATTTAATGAAATCACTTATAATGATAATTGATTAATTGAATATGATAATTAATTAGTTAATTAAATGATAATTGATATGACTTATGATCAATTGAAAATCATTTGCGGTAAAAACATTAAAAACATCATGTTAAAGCTAGATGTTCTACCTTGCTAAATCATATATTGATAGCACTGATGATATTGACAGATATATTAATATCATTGAGAGTATTGGATGCATTGATAATACATAAACATATGATATATATGAATAGATAAAATAGATTTTTTAGTGATTTATGAATGATTTCTACACATTTGTTTATTGATTTATTGAATTTTATACCAATTATTAATTTTTAGATTCATTGTAATGATTTAAAGTTTTTATTATTGTTTATTTTGAGTTTTCTTGATAATATTTTGTCACTAACCACATTGACTGCTATTGATTATATTAGATTGAGCATTTCAAATTAATTTTTAGTCTTTGCATTAAAAACTTTAGTGAGTTTTGGATTACTAATGTACTTTTGAGCTCATTATGTGAATTTTAATGATTTAAGGTTAGGGAAGTGGTTAGACTAGTAGGTGTGAGGTTGACAAATATCTTCAAGTTTTCTTAAAATTTTCTTTTTTGCATTTTTTTTATTCTTTTATAATCAGGAGCTTGTGATAGATTAGTGATTATAGTGGTCTCGTGGCTAGTGTAAATGACATTTTAGTGAATGAATAATAAATTATCTTGATGTATATGATTTTAGTTATTTTTTCTAGTTATTATTTATATTGATGATTTATAAAAGCTATAATATATTTTTAAAATGAGAAATAGATAATTCTTCCAAATTTGATCTTTGGACGTTACAATTTTATAGTATTTTTAATGAAAAATTATGGAGTATATGCTATACAACACATGATATGTATGATTCCAACAAATTTCAAACTTAAGTTTCAATACAATTGAATTCAAACCAATTTCATTAATGGTAGGCTTCCAATAAGCAATCTACAAGTAAAAGAAGAGTAATTTGTTTCAAAATAAACTTTAGAAAAAGTAATTGATGTATTTGATCAATTATGACTAGAGATAAAGTCAAATTTTTGGAGTGGTGTACTTCAAATAAAAAATTACATAAGAAAATATTTGAATCCACTTTTACAACTAAATTAATTAAATTTAGAAAACTATTATCCACTTTCATTTGATTTGCTTAAAAAATTTGTCAAAGTGAATACTTTTTTATTTTTATTTTTTGAAGTACAACATTTGTCATTTATTTATACTAATATTCGGAGGTACAGCCCAGCCATGTAGCATTCAGATGGGAACCTTCGGGCTCGTCTACCATTTTGACCAAAGAGAAACTCCAACTTCAAAAGGAAAAGATCTTTGCGTTGTGATTTTCCTGTTTTATTTGCAATATATAACTCCTCGGTGCCATAAAGATAAAATGGAAATTATCAGTTGCGATCTTTCATTCAATCACTCCGCTGGATCTGTCGCCGTTTCTTCGGCGATACCGAAACTACTGGTTCGTGTTCTTAGTTCTTACTGTTCTGAATCAGCTTCTTAGCAGATATTTCCTTTTTTTCCCTCTTTTTGTTGCACCTGTAAATCATCTAATTTATAAGAAGGTTTTCGTTTTTTGAATCGATTAGAGTTGTGAGTTTCATGGCTATGAGTAATACTGATAGCTGTAGCCCTAGAGATTTTTGGTTGATATTTAGCTCTGGAAAATGTTGTATGCCTACCTTTGCGTAATTTCATTGGCTCAATTAGTTTGCTGTTGAGGTGTTTCTGAGATATGGGACGAGATCTTATATGTTTTTTTATTGATGAAACCTGAATTACTAAAACTTTTTGCTTGTGTGAAGGTTGCTTAACTCCTAAGTTAGAACTTGGAAACTGGAGGGGTTAAGTAAGCTCTAGGAAATCCAAATCTTGTCTTAAGAATGGGAATATGACTTTTCAGGAACGACTAATGCCACTTTGGAGTCTACCATGATGTCACCTTTAATTATTCTCAAAATCAGAGTTTGAAACGACCCCTGTCATTAGGAAATTGTTCGAGTGGAGATTGTAGAAGTGGATTGGATCTAATACCAAAGAATGTTGTAGATTGTCATATCGGCTTTTCGTTTCTCGCTTCATTTTTCTTTCCCCAGATGATTTGTATGCGATGTTATTCTAGTTCATGCTATTCATTTTGCAGTACGTCTCTACGAAGCTCTAATTTAGGAGCTAGTTTTCCTTGTTCTTAAAGTAGGCTTCTTTTGAAGAAGATTGGCTTTACGTGATTGGAAGCCAGATATCCTGAGTGGAAAACTTGGATTTTTGTTTGTGAGGCTTCAGGAATAGCTGGAGAGAGAAGTATAGAGTTGAACAGTAGAAATTGTGAGTTAGCAAATGGAGCAATTTTCTCTCCTTTATGCATCAATTTGAGATTAGTTAAAAGCCTCAAACCTTTATATAAAACTTTCTGTTGTGTAAACTTGTACTTTGAAATATGAACATGCCTTCCTGATTAGCAGAAGATAACCATATGGATACATCTAGTCAAGTGAAAATCTCTCCTTAGAAACGGATGTTAAGATATAAAATGGACAATTGTGCCATTTTGTATTTACGGGATATTCCTTTGTAGAGAGTAGGGCAAATGTATCACATTTTCTGACATCAATTGCGGTTGGGTATTCCAAGTTTACTTCTATGTTAAGTTCTTGGATAGAAATCCTCAAGTCTTACAAGTGGTTGTGATGTAGAACGGGTAGGTCTTTACTAGGGAGAATGATCTCTCAGCAGATTTGGGGTTTTGGAAGTCTAGAACAGCAGCTCTTCTTGTTGGAAATCCCTGGACAGCAATCCAATGATGTCCAGAAAAGTCTGGACAGCAAGGGGGTTGAGTTTTGGGGCTGACCAGCCGATGGGGAGGTGCAGAAATCAGTTGGACAGCAGTCTACCAATTTTCAGAACTTCTGGACAGCCATCCCGTTAGGAAGATTTCAAGATGGGAAGAGGGTTTGGAGGATTGGCAACCCAAGGTGAGGCCTTGGGAAATTTCAGCCTGCAGCAAGTTAAAATCCAAGCTCTTCCCAAAGAAAAGCAATGGAACCTTTAGGAAATTCCAGTGGTGTAGCCAGCAGGATGTAGAGGGAAAAATAGGGAATTAGAGAAGAGAACTCTAGAACCGGTTCAAGCCTGGTATACACATGAGAGAGAGGGAGGGGTGGGTTTGTTTCTTAATTCCCAAGTCAGGCTTTTAGGAAAGAATTTAATAACGGGCCCTCTATAAAATTCGGCTGTTATGACTTGGAAATATTTCTACAGGCAAGAGAGGCTTACTTTTAGGAAAGATTGAAGAGGAATTGATTTAGGGATTTGAATGGAAATCATACATGGAAGGAAATAAAGAGGAGGGAATCAATTAGGAATTTAATCAAAATCTGAATTTTAATTTCAGTTTTAATTAAATTAGGAGGGAATTGATTTGAATTTTAAAATTCAAATCAAAGAAATTAATGCCATGAATGGGGGAGTAAAGGAGGGAGCCCAAAGAGGGGGCCGGCGGGTCTAGGGAGAGAGGGGAGAGATTATTTCAAATTCTGAAATTAATTTCAGGATTTGAATGAAAATAGGGAGGAAATTAATTTGAAGATTGATTTCAAATTAAGATGCCATTAAATGCCTTAATTGGGAGAATTGATGGGAGGAACACCAATTAGGAAATATTTCAAATTTGAAATTTGAAATCCCAAATTGTCATGGATTTTCCCTCTTGATTTTGCCAACCCAAATTGGAAAGAGGCATGGCCAAGGGAGAATGAGGGGGTGAGGTGGCCGGCGGGTTGTGAAAAGGTGGCCGGCGGGATGGTGAAGAGGTGGCCGGTGGCTTGGGTGGAGGATGGGGATGTCGACAAGGAGAAAATGAAAAGATAACGAAAAAAGAATAAAACCACGAACCCGGCCGTCTCCAAGGTTGGTGGGTGATACGATTGCCCTTCTCCAAGGGACTTCAAATCACGAGCCCACCCATCGAAAAACGGCTGGTGACAACTTCGATTCCTCTCATAGGAATCTCACTAACGCTCTCTCACAAGAAGAACACAAGTGTGGAAAATAGATTTTTTTCATATCAATTCACCATCTCTTACAATAGCTTAAAACCCTTATTTATAGGCCATAACATGAGAAAAAATAGAAAATTACAAAAAATGCCCCTTGGGCCAAAACACTCACATAAACTATCCTAGGAGTAAAATAGGAAATACATAAAACAAGAGCTAAAATTCAGAACATAATACATAAATGAAAATTTAAATAATGGCTTTCTATTTACGACGCCGCCTGTGATAGATGCGCCAAATCTTTGTATTGATGTCCGCATCATTCTCCCCAGGTGGGAGAATACTCGACTCCGTCGAGTAAGTATCACAGCTGCTCATGTTCTTGAGAGAGATTTTTAAAGCGTCCACCAATTGTGGAGCAAAAGATTTTGTTGTAATGATATAATCGGGCCCGATGCAAGCTTGACCATTGTTGGATGGAGCAATTTCTGATGGCTTTAGGACAACAACATTACCAGCTGCAATAGCTCCTATGACAGGATCAATAGCGAGTACTTCCTCTTCATTAGCCTCCTTGTCAATCAATCCATCTTCTTCTTCATGTTCTTCTTTGATCACTTTAGGTTCCTCTTTGATTTGCACAGTGATTGGGAGATTGAAAACTTCATTCGCCTCCATCCATTTGTCCACTCTATCCCTTATCTATCTGTTTCTTAGTGCTCTTTTTCTATCCTTTGATGAAGGGGATCTTGAAGAGGTGTAGAGTGATGGGTCCGTCCTACCTTGCTCTAGGTTATCGAACCGTTTGATTGTTTGACGGTGGAGGTCGGCTAAGTCCGCTTGAGTCTCCTTGAGATGTTGACTAATGGCGGCCACTTGACCTACCATTCAGTCTAGAGTCCTTCCAAGTCGATCCGAGTCCATGCTCTGATACCAAACTGATGTAGAACGGGTAGGTCTTTACTAGGGAGAATGATCTCTCAGCAGATTTGGGGTTTTGGAAGTCTAGAACAGCAGCTCTTCTTGTTGGAAATCCCTGGACAGCAATCCAATGATGTCCAGAAAAGTCTGGACAGCAAGGGGGTTGAGTTTTGGGGCTGACCAGCCGATGGGGAGGTGCAGAAATCAGTTGGACAGTAGTCTACCAATTTTCAGAACTTCTGGACAGCCATCCCGTTAGGAAGATTTCAGGATGGGAAGGGGGTTTGGAGGATTGGCAACCCAAGGTGAGGCCTTGGGAAATTTCAGCCTGCAGCAAGTTAAAATCCAAGCTCTTCCCAAAGAAAAGCAATGGAACCTTTAGGAAATTCCAGTGGTGTAGCCAGCAGGATGTAGAGGGAAAAATAGGGAATTAGAGAAGAGAACTCTAGAACCGGTTCAAGCCTGGTATACACATGAGAGAGAGGGAGGGGTGGGTTTGTTTCTTAATTCCCAAGTCAGGCTTTTAGGAAAGAATTTAATAACGGGCCCTCTATAAAATTCGGCTGTTATGACTTGGAAATATTTCTACAGGCAAGAGAGGCTTACTTTTAGGAAAGATTGAAGAGGGATTGATTTAGGGATTTGAATGGAAATCATACATGGAAGGAAATAAAGAGGAGGGAATCAATTAGGAATTTAATCAAAATCTGAATTTTAATTTCAGTTTTAATTAAATTAGGAGGGAATTGATTTGAATTTTAAAATTCAAATCAAAGAAATTAATGCCATGAATGGGGGAGTAAAGGAGGGAGCCCAAAGAGGGGGCCGGCGGGTCTAGGGAGAGAGGGGAGAGATTATTTCAAATTCTGAAATTAATTTCAGGATTTGAATGAAAATAGGGAGGAAATTAATTTGAAGATTGATTTCAAATTAAGATGCCATTAAATGCCTTAATTGGGAGAATTGATGGGAGGAACACCAATTAGGAAATATTTCAAATTTGAAATTTGAAATCCCAAATTGTCATGGATTTTCCCTCTTGATTTTGCCAACCCAAATTGGAAAGAGGCATGGCCAAGGGAGAATGAGGGGGTGAGGTGGCCGGCGGGTTGTGAAAAGGTGGCCGGCGGGATGGTGAAGAGGTGGCCGGTGGCTTGGGTGGAGGATGGGGATGTCGACAAGGAGAAAATGAAAAGATAACGAAAAGAATAAAACCACGAACCCGGCCGTCTCCAAGGTTGGTGGGTGATACGATTGCCCTTCTCCAAGGGACTTCAAATCACGAGCCCACCCATCGAAAAACGGCTGGTGACAACTTCGATTCCTCTCATAGGAATCTCACTAACGCTCTCTCACAAGAAGAACACAAGTGTGGAAAATAGATTTTTTTCATATCAATTCACCATCTCTTACAATAGCTTAAAACCCTTATTTATAGGCCATAACATGAGAAAAAATAGAAAATTACAAAAAATGCCCCTTGGGCCAAAACACTCACATAAACTATCCTAGGAGTAAAATAGGAAATACATAAAACAAGAGCTAAAATTCAGAACATAATACATAAATGAAAATTTAAATAATGGCTTTCTATTTACGACGCCGCCTGTGATAGATGCGCCAAATCTTTGTATTGATGTCCGCATCATTCTCCCCAGGTGGGAGAATACTCGACTCCGTCGAGTAAGTATCACAGCTGCTCATGTTCTTGAGAGAGATTTTTAAAGCGTCCACCAATTGTGGAGCAAAAGATTTTGTTGTAATGATATAATCGGGCCCGATGCAAGCTTGACCATTGTTGGATGGAGCAATTTCTGATGGCTTTAGGACAACAACATTACCAGCTGCAATAGCTCCTATGACAGGATCAATAGCGAGTACTTCCTCTTCATTAGCCTCCTTGTCAATCAATCCATCTTCTTCTTCATGTTCTTCTTTGATCACTTTAGGTTCCTCTTTGATTTGCACAGTGATTGGGAGATTGAAAACTTCATTCGCCTCCATCCATTTGTCCACTCTATCCCTTATCTATCTGTTTCTTAGTGCTCTTTTTCTATCCTTTGATGAAGGGGATCTTGAAGAGGTGTAGAGTGATGGGTCCGTCCTACCTTGCTCTAGGTTATCGAACCGTTTGATTGTTTGACGGTGGAGGTCGGCTAAGTCCGCTTGAGTCTCCTTGAGATGTTGACTAATGGCGGCCACTTGACCTACCATTCAGTCTAGAGTCCTTCCAAGTCGATCCGAGTCCATGCTCTGATACCAAACTGATGTAGAACGGGTAGGTCTTTACTAGGGAGAATGATCTCTCAGCAGATTTGGGGTTTTGGAAGTCTAGAACAGCAGCTCTTCTTGTTGGAAATCCCTGGACAGCAATCCAATGATGTCCAGAAAAGTCTGGACTGCAAGGGGGTTGAGTTTTGGGGCTGACCAGCCGATGGGGAGGTGCAGAAATCAGTTGGACAGTAGTCTACCAATTTTCAGAACTTCTGGACAGCCATCCCGTTAGGAAGATTTCAGGATGGGAAGGGGGTTTGGAGGATTGGCAACCCAAGGTGAGGCCTTGGGAAATTTCAGCCTGCAGCAAGTTAAAATCCAAGCTCTTCCCAAAGAGAAACATTGGAACCTTTAGGAAATTCCAGTGGTGTAGCCAGCGGGATGTAGAGGGAAAAATAGGGAATTAGAGAAGAGAACTCTAGCACCGGTTCAAGCCTGGTATACACGTGAGAGAGAGGGAGGGGTGGGTTTGTTTCTTAATTCCCAAGTCAGGCTTTTAGGAAAGAATTTAATAATGGGCCCTCTATAAAATTCGGCTGTTATGACTTGGAAATATTTCTACAGGCAAGAGAGGCTTACTTTTAGGAAAGATTGAAGAGGGATTGATTTAGGGATTTGAATGGAAATCATACATGGAAGGAAATAAAGAGGAGGGAATCAATTAGGAATTTAATCAAAATCTGAATTTTAATTTCAGTTTTAATTAAATTAGGAGGGAATTGATTTGAATTTTAAAATTCAAATCAAAGAAATTAATGCCATGAATGGGGGAGTAAAGGAGGGAGCCCAAAGAGGGGGCCGGCGGGTCTAGGGAGAGAGGGGAGAGATTAATTCAAATTCTGAAATTAATTTCAGAATTTGAATGAAAATGGGGAGGAAATTAATTTGAAGATTGATTTCAAATTAAGATGCCATTAAATGCCTTAATTGGGGGAATTGATGGGAGGAACACCAATTAGGAAAGATTTCAAATTTGAAATTTGAAATCCCAAATTGTCATGGATTTTCCCTCTTGATTTTGCCAACCCAAATTGGAAAGAGGCATGGCCAAGGGAGAATGAGGGGGTGAGGTGGCCGGCAGGTTGTGAAAAGGTGGCCGGCAGGATGGTGAAGAGGTGGCCGGTGGCTTGGGTGGAGGATGGGGATGTCGACAAGGAGAAAATGAAAAGATAACGAAAAAAGAATAAAACCACGAACCCGGCCGTCTCCAAGGTTGGTGGGTGATACGATTGCCCTTCTCCAAGGAACTTCAAATCACGAGCCCGGACCCATCCTGCGGTTGGTGACAACTTCGATTCCTCTCATAGGAATCTCACTAACGCTCTCTACAAGAAGAACACAAGTGTGGAAAATAAAATTTTTTCATATCAATTCACCATCTCTTACAATAGCTTAAGACCCTTATTTATAGGCCATAACATGAGAAAAAAATAGAAAATTACAAAAAATGCCCCTTGGGCCAAAACACTCACATAAACTATCCTAGGGGTAAAATAGGAAATACATAAAACAAGAGCTAAAATTCAGAACATAATACATAAATGAAAATTTAAATAATGGCTGTCGATTTACGACGCCGCCTGTGATAGATGCGTCAAATCTTTGTATTGATGTCCGCATCAGGTTGTGTTTGTTGTTTTACAATTCTTGTTCCCTTGTTGTGTTGTTCACGCTATGGAGCTCAGGCTTCCTTGTTGCATTTATAAACTTATCTTATATTCTCTCAGCACCTTGTCCTATGTCCTTTTAATTTAAAATGCTTTGTCCTATGAAGATAAGCAAACAAATTACTTGTCTTAGGTATCAATTTTCCCTTAAACAGTTCCATTTCCTTATTTTCATTTAGTTCTACAAAGGTGCTAGCAAACCAGTACAGTTAATGAACAAATACATTACCTAGGGTGCTGTACCAGTAGTGGGGTTGTTTAGTTAGTTAGACAAGAACCATGGGTGGACCAAAAATGGTGCGCCAAGAATATGCTAACCTAATCCTGATTAGGTTTAGCCAAATGAAGGCTTGAAGATCATGCAAATCAACATAAATAGACCAAGTTGGCAGAAAAGGGTAGACCAACTGTGTAGATCTAGCTTACCTGGATGTTGCTAGAGCATGTTGTAAAAATTGCATTTTTTGTGTGGTTATTACATGATCACAAAGGAGGCCAAAATTACCTTTTCCTTGAAGTTTATGAATAAACTTATTTTATAATCAAATTTCAAGGTAATTTAAAGGCAATAATTATTTTCACATTACTTTATTTTTCTCTCACACACAAAGGTGGCCACTCCTCTAAGTCCAATTCCAAGGTCTTGACTAGCTGTCACCCCTTATAGGCAGCTCTACTCCACATTCTCTTTCTAATATTTCATCTTTCTTCTTTCCCTCTTAACTTGAAAATTTAAGGAGGTTTGGAATTAATTTCAAAGATATGAGACAAGGAAAGGAAAACTAAAAGAAGAAGAAGAAATAAGGGGAGTAATTCAACAAGAGGAAAGCAAAATGGACTTGCCATTTGCCACAGATAAAGGTATTCTTCTAGTTTCATAAATCTCATTCTAGTTTCCATAATTGTTAGTACTCTTCTTTTAGTAATCATCATAGCCTCTCTATAATTACCCTAATTGGCTGAACCTTTAAGAACAATCTAATTTTGGTTGAAGTTTAAAATTTCTTCTTTAACCATGTAGAATTGATAAAGGCTTATCAATCGTAGAGATGTATTGGAAATGAGACCTCAGGATGGATATAAAGCTAAGAAAATTTTTTATGCGGCAATAATTGAGGATTTTGTTTGTTGTAAGATATGTGAATTTGCTTGCCCAATGGATTTTTTTTTAGTGTCCTTGTTTATTTATGGCGTGAAATAACTCACGGTATTGGACTTTCTTATTATTACATTTAATTTTTTTGCACCGTTATCCAAAAATGTTATGACCATATTATTTTATAAAGATTTGAAACATGGATGTTGAACTGAACTTCCTATTGGGTGATAGGTTGATTGGCTATAGGGGTGTTAATAAATGACCTAACATGGATCCGGCTTGAAAAATCTAAGTTCTAATTGACTCAAAATTGACATGATTATTTTTTGGGTTTAGTTTTGGGTTAAACAGGTTGTGTTGAACCAACATAAATTCAAGATTTATACAATAATCAGGTTAAAATGGTCGAGTTTGAGTTAGATGGATTTGATCGAGTCGAGTTCGAGTCAAATATTTAGATTGATATAATAAATGGGTTAGGTTTGGATCAAGCATATTCAAGTAGGGGTGTCAATACATGACATGACCCGAAAATTCGACTAGCAAATTTTGGGTTTGGGTTGACCTGTTTAACAAACAGCTCGGGTTTGGGTTTAAGTTTTCGACCCAATTGAAATGTCGGGTTTGGTTTGTGTTAACCTGCGAACCTGAATGCAAACTGTTTGCACGTCCGTCGCTCACATTTTGGCCACTTGTCCCGCTTCGCACTCATCGTGCTCATTGCCCATGCTCGCCCGCTCTCCCTCAAGCTTGCCTGTTCGCCCTCGCTCCCTACCTCGGGCTCGCCCTTTCCCACACCCTCGCCCGCTTGCTCGCTTTCGCTTGTTGCACTCAACCGGGTTAGCGGGTCCATTTCAGGTCTAGATTTTTAACACATTTGGACAAACGGGTTGGGTTTGAGTCAGATGTGTTAAGAGAGGATCAATTTCTAGTTTTACCCGAACCCGACTCGAAATCTATTTTGACACTCCTATATTCATGCTCGGTCAATTTTGGGTCATACCCCAAACTCGATCCGTCGACTTGAATTAACACCCCTTATTAGCTTGAAGGTTGAACCTGTATAACTAATCAGTCCAACAAATCAAGTATGGGAATAATAACATCATAGTTATATTATATATTTAATTTTGAAAGTTCCTACTTAGTTATTTAAACATTATAACATCCTTAACATTTAAGAGTAATTTCTTCATGATTATGTATTTAAATATTATCACATTTTTATTATTAGCCGTGTATAATTTAATCATCTACTAATGTGTAAAGACATGATTTGGTTTGACCACCTAAATTGGGTCACAACAGTTAGGATCAATAAGCATTCTACAAATTCAATCGAACCAAACTGGTCAAGCAATGGTTCTCGACTTTGGAATTTTAGTTGTGAGAAGAAGATATGATGGCAGCAAGGGAAAAATACATGAGCAAAGTATGCAACAGTACATATTGGTATTTTATAAGTTGGAATTTTAGTGTAGTAGTTTTAATTTTGCTAAGTATAATGTTGAACTTCATAAAAGACTTCATAGAGAATTGAAGTTATTTCCAATGCAAAACATTTTGGTGGTGTGCTCAAAACCCATACATAAAAGATAATAAATATACCGTCCACATAACCACAAAGGATGAAAACTTTCTCAGAATGATACAAGACAACTTTCAAAAAGTCAGAAGATGATGCATCCATTGGAACACTAAATGTTATACGGAGCATGACTATTAGAAACTGCATTTAGATGAAAGTGCAAAAATATGTGAAACAAAAGAAAAGAAAGCTCTCACCGCCTATATTAAGAGTTGGCGGATATGCAAAATGTGAAGGAACTTGATCAACTTCTAAACATGATGATGCTTAATAACAACAAAGAGAAGAATTCATTTTTTATATTAAATGTTTATGTTAATCAATCTAATGCTAGTTGTTAGTGCAAGTTTATATTTACGTAGTGTCATCAATCTTAATTCTATAATATCAATTGAGTATCAGAAAAATCTCAAAATATTCCCCATACTATTCGTATGTGGTCACGTTGCTCCAATTTAATTGTACGACTATATAAAATTGATAAAAAATTGTTCATTATGTTGCAATTGTAATATAAAATTAATCATAATTTAATCCTTTGACTATACAAATTAATGTCAATTTGATCTCAAATGGACTATTTTGGATCAATTTTGTATTGTCGAAGGATTAAATTGGAACTACGTGATATTTTAGGATTAAATTGACCATATACTGATAGTTGAAAGAATGTTTTGAAGTTTACTGCATTGAATAATTAGGGTTAGGAAACCCACCCAACTGAAATACTTGCACTCTTTTTTTGCTCAGTAAGAATGTAATGTTTAAAATTATGCAACAATGCACTAGAAATTTTTTTATAAGTGTGTCATATAATTTTAGGGCACTCATATTTATAGTTGAGAGATACCGTGTAATATTTGAAAGTGTAGACATGTCTATTCATGAAGAAACAGGAAAAATTTATGTAGTTTGCATGTTTACTCTACCCTTGATGGAATTAGAATTTTCAGTCAAGCCATAATAATAGTGACAAATTGCCTCAATTGTAGTTACCTTTTTGAACTAGAGATTATCATAAATGATACTCTCCTCTACATCTTCCAAGGAGAAGAAAAAAGCGTGCAAGGTATACATCTTGATAAGCTAGGCAAGTCAAGAATGGGCAATCACTTAATCAGCGAAGGAAAGTTTAAAAGAAGTAGCATTGCCGTGCTAAGCAAGCTAAGCCAGCTCTTTTTATATAGGTGACACTCTTAGACGAAGTTGATGCAGTCCACAACAAAAGATGGGAGTCCCTTAAGAAAAACAATAAGTATTCTTAATTGTTTAATACTAAATATTTCAGGTAGGTTCAAAAGTACGAAAGCTAAATAATATTGACAAAATCTAATTCAAGGATCAAGTTTAAGAGAGAGGTCCACCTTATCATCAATATTGATTCGTAGGAGCAAATGAGAGCAAGGGGGTCTTCTGAGGTTCTTCCAACATTGGAATTAGTTAATAAGTTAGTCAAGGCCCATGGTTGGACTAAGGAGGTATCACAAAGAACATGTTAACCTAATCCAATATTGATTTAGCAAATCCAAATGGTAGACCAAGCCTGTAGAGGAGGCAGATCAAGTTTTCTAGACCTAAACGGCTTGAATTGTGACTAGTATAGGTTGTATAAAAAACGCATAGTATTGATGGAACACTATAAGCTACATATTGAGCCACTTAAAATAATAATATTTTAGTATCAAAATATGAGCCACATAAAATGACGGTCTTTCGATGACCCGGTTTGAAAAGTATATGCATTAAATTTGACTTATGTTATGAAAGATAGAGGTAGACCTAAAAGTCTTGGTTAGAAAGTATTAGAAATGATCTTTCTTTGTTAGATTTAATGAGAATTTAACTATTAACTAGAAACAATGGAGAAAAAGGATTCACATAGTCAAGCAGGCTCGTGAAGCACACGGACCGAACACAGGCACGGACAGGCTGGCGGGTTCGGATCACGTTTTCGAGCGAGGAATCGCGTGCGGGAGTGAAAGGAAGCAATTCCTCGTGAGAGATGTCTTCGTTTCGCTCACTCTAGTGGAAGTAAAATGGGTGTGAGAAGCTCTGATTGAGAGGAGACTGACAGAGAGAAAGAAAGAGGGAGATTCGATCAAGCCGAAGGAGAAGATGGAGGTGGTCGAGGGATTGTAGCCAAGAAGCGAGGGAGAAGAGCGCTATGCTTGCGTGCCTAAGGTGGAATAAAAGATGGTAAATATGAGTATTTAAAATAATCATTAAATTTTTTTTTATAAAATTTTATTTAAATACTTAATTATTAAATTGAAATTTTTTATTTTTTTAATAAATTAGTAAATGTTATTAAGAAAGTTTTAGAATAAATTATTTTGAAAATTATTATATTAAAATTTTAATGTTATAAATAGAAGATATAGAGGGAGGGAGAATAAATTCATATAAGATTTTAAATTAGATGATGAATAAATGAAACTTATATTATGTTAAATCATATATTAGATTTAGAAGAGTAAGTATTTAATAAGTTAAAAATAATTTGTATAGAGAATGAAAGTATATATATTAAATATAGAACTTTCCTAAATTATAATAATTAAATTATGATTTTATTAATATTTAAATAATAAAGCAAGAAGAGCAAATTTTTTTTACTAAATTAATAAATTAAATATGAGAACTATTTAGATATACCATAACTACTTAAATAGAGAACATATGAGAGATTTCATTTTATGAAATTATTAATTTTTAAAGAGAGTATATTTAATTAATTAAAATGACAAGTTATTAAATATGAAAAGTTTATAAATTAATTATAATTAACTCATGATCTGGTAAACAAATATAAATGATAATGAAAGGAGAATAAATTTTATCAGTAATTTAATAAATTAAATACAATGGCTATCTAGGTATATGTAATAAGAAATTATAGAGCATATAATTAAAAATATATGAGCAATTTATAACTTAAATTTTAACGAATAGGTTTTTCATATAGGTGCTAAATTTGTCAACGTGGAAGCAAGGAGAGAGTAAAGTATCTCACTACCCTTAATTTACAGTAATGATAATTGTTTCTCCTATACATGATGGATCAAGTTCTATTATGTTGACTCCTACACATCAAAACACGCGAAAAAGAAAAAAATGGCAATTTAAGCAACGCGCATGTTGGCGTGACACTTCACTTGAATGGTCAAATGACCTCCGATCGCCAAACGGACTTCCCTGTTGCGATTTGAATGTCGAATTCGTCTAAGAGGGAACCCCTCGCAATTAAATCAAACTAGATTGGTCAAAATAGACGATCGAAACCTGAAATTGATGCGCGACGTTGCCCAAATGACGTTCGATCGCAAAACGGACTTCGTCGTTACGTTTGAAACATTGTCAATACTAAAAAATAACTCTTAATTTGCTTAATTAAATTTGTCTAGCAAAATCAGCATGAATCCCGAGGCCATACCCAAAATAGACCATAATTTTTCCCAATGGAAGTCGCGCGCGCAAATCAGCAGTTCTAAGGTGATTGCACATATATCAGGAAAGTTGCGTGCAAATTGAGGCAATATTGAGTATATAACAATTTCTGTCATCTCTGGACTCATTAATAATAATCATAAAATATTATTATTATTATTATTATTATTATTATTATTATTTTCAAATCAATTAGTAATGTCAAACAAAAAAATTAATCAAATTAATGATACCTCATATCATGTCAAGCTCAAATCCCTTCTAAATCTCGTAAATCCCGCAGATAGCAGCTTTCCTCGGTTGAATTCTTTGGCTCGTCGTTAAAATGAGAAAAAAAATGAGATTCTGTTGGTCTTTTTCACGGCGTTCACCCACACGAGAGTTTCTTCAGCTTCCATTCCTTACCCCTTCAATATCCCGAGCGCCCTCTTCTTATGGCAATCTAACTCCTCTGTTCGTCTGTGAGAAGTAGTCGAGCCCCTCTATCCCGTTTCCCACTTAACCAAGCCCACGCCCTACCTTCGTGACCTTCTCCGGCCAAATCCTGACTCCACGTCTCGTAAACTGCCGATCTACGCACCCGACCGTCCCTCGAAGGTGTACGACAGAAAACCTTCACACCAAATCCTCCTTCCATAAACACTTGCCGAAGCTTCTCACTCTGCCGTCAGCTTCCTCTGCGGGTCTTGCTTTCCTCCAACCGACAGATCCAAGCCCCCCTGCGATTGGACCCTAACTGAGCTCAATCCTGAGCTAGCCGCCCACACCCCTCCATTCCAACTCCAAAAGGAACTGAGCCCGCATCTCTACTCCTTCAATCCTTTTGCTGCAACTCTCCACCTAGCCTGATTGGTTCTACCAGCCTTCCATAACACAATACACAATCCCTGCTATTTACCTTCATATAACAACAAAAGATGAGACAAAAGCTGAATCTTTCATGCTTTTCCTTTTCACCAACATTAGCAACTGTCCACCTCCACAACTTGACAAAACCCATTCCTCCTCTTCCCACAAACTCAGCCCATTCCTCCTCTAGCCCAAGTGCCCAACAACCAGCTCACCTTATTAACCCAACCAGATAGTGAGTTTACTATTATTATTATTATTATTATTATTATTATTATTATTATTATTATCATTATTCTCATTTATTTTTTATTTCATCTTGGTAGCATTAATTACTATTATTAACTAGTGTAATCAACAATATTAGTTTTCCCTACTATTTAATGCTAACTATCACTCATATTATTCTTGTTGATAATTTTGAATATATATATATATATATATATATATATACACACACACACACACACACACAAATAAAAAAAAGAAGAAAGAAGAATAATAACAAAGCAAGCAAATAAAAGAAAAGTGGAATTATAAAAAGAGAAAAAATATATGTTTTCATGTATTTGCAAATTGACATCATCATTGTCATTGACATCAAACATCACGAAGGTATAATATTCTGAACTCAAATCTCTCTCTCTCGGTGTTTGTGGCGAGCTGGAGGACCCCTATACGCGCTCTCGTAGCATGGTAGGAGGGAGCCTAGTGCGACGGTTAAGGTGAGGCAGGTAAACCCCGTACACGCTCTCGTTGTGTGGCGGGGACACTGCTAAGTACCCGTAGGTGCTTCAATGCCAGCGGGAAAAGCAATTATGTATATCTAAATAGGTACCTCGAAGACCCATACACACTCTTGTAGCGTAGTGGGATTATAGACCACGGCCGCAGTGTCATCCGACACTTACCATGCACGCTCTTGTAGCATTGTGGGATGTCCCAGTTTCCTAAATTTTTCTTACAAGGGAGACGTCAGGAGGCTGCCTAAATTTTTAATTGACAGAGGATTTGAACTTGAACCAAATGACAACGAACTAAACTTGAACAAAAATAGAGGGACCTAAACTGAACAAAATCACATGAAACTGAACTTGAAAAGCAAGGAACCAAATTTTAATTTTTAAAATGCAAATATTGATCAATCAATTGAACATCAGTCAAACAACAAGAGACTCGTTAGTGCATGTCAGTCTACCTGCATAAACCAAAGGGCAAATAACCCTAGTGTGACGTCGCGTCATCATTTCTATAACACTCGTACTACCAGACAAAAGACATTTACTATGCATACTCAAATGATAGCTGCCCGCGCAGCTGATTTGTGCTAAATATTCTAAAATGCCCTCGTATATGCATTGCAACATGCATAATAGTCTTTTCAAATACCTCATTCTACATGCATTGCAACATGCGTAATAATCCCTTCAAACATGTCATGCAATATTGCGATATGCATTATGCTATAACAACGCGTTGTAGCGACATGTAGATTCATTTGCATACTTGCGTTACAATGCATAGAATGCATTATGCAGGCATATCATTTAAAATACAGAACACACTGTATCACAGCAGCATGCTATAGTAATGTGCATACGCACCATGTAATACACAAAGGGCACTAAACTGACATGAAAATGTATTATACATATATATTATGCGTTGTTGGCATACAAATACATCATGTGCCTTCTGCGATCATTGCATCATTATACAAATGCGTTGTGTAGACAGACATGCAACATATGTGTGCATTACTCATACATGTTATGCATATACGCTACTTACTATTTTAGTGTCGTAGAATGTTACATTGCACACCGAGCGTATCATGCAAAATGCAAATGCACATACAACATACGTGCATATAAGCAAATGTGCAAATATGTATGCGAATGAATTAGCATGCGCATTGTCATATGAATGCATATATGAATATGCAAACATATCATATAGACCCCTTGTGCTGCATGCAAGTAAAAATCATGCAAATGTATCATACAAAATGCATGTGCAAGCATATACTCGCATGGGTCCAAACGAGCGTGTTGCGTGTATACACGTGGCGTCTAAGGATACTGCGTGGGTCAAATGCGAACCTAAGTTCGAGCCTGATTTTTCTATGTGGATAAATAAGAGTTGACATAGCTCGAATTGTTAAACAAATATACGATCGTGGTGTCGATTAAGATATTTGTTTTATACATTCTTTAACAAAGACATAAAGCTGATGACAAACCCGATCCTCTATCGTCAAGTTGGCATAGTTAATAAGGCTCAACCAACAAATTGAAATCACCCATAAACCTCAATGATGACCGTGTTGAAAGTTTATCTCAACTGGAGGGGACCCCAAACTTTCAAATGCCTCAAATTCTCATAAAATACAAACATTCCCAAGTGACTTTAACATAACCTCGATGATGGCTGTGTTGAGAGAAAATCTCAACCGGAGGGGACCTCAAATATTTAAAAATACCTCCAAAATGCACATAAAATTCGAAGTTCTAAAGAGACCAAAAAAATATATCCGAACCTAAAATATTTAAAGTTGAAATAAGCCATCAAATGCTCAAAGTAAAATCTATCCACCCTCCATAATAATTTGCCGAGGTGGATAAATATGAAAATCACTTGAGCTCACAAAGAGCAAATATTTGGTTGAAAATATCACTAGAATTCATTTTCAATCAATTTCTTGCCAAAAAACATGACATTGGTCTTTTAATTTTTGGTTTGGCCAAATTGCTCCACAAATAACTCGTGGTTTGGCTAGATGGCTCTGCGTGGTTAACGATTTTGACCACGACCCTCTGACCTAGTGGCTTGGTCTAAGTACACCACTTTATCACGGTTACGATCATATCCCTTATGTTCCCTAATGACTTCAAATTTTTAAGATATGAATCAATAGGATATAATCGACAGGGCACAAAGCCTTCTGTTAGCTGACGTGGATTCAAATTTGTCTCCTTAGACAAATATTTTCCCCAGGTCTACAAGGTTTCCTTGGATGATGCAACCATGGATGCCAACAAAGATCCTTCTGTCAGGTTGGGTCGACTACCTCCTTTAACTAAGTAAACCAAGGACCGTGATGACCCGGGATGACAAAACAATGGGATCTTGATTGGGTTCATCATTCCCCCACCATCTGCTTTAAGTGCAAAATAGTGAAATTTTCAATTTTAAATATCAAGTTTTAAAAACTAAACACATGTTGCTATTATACATCAAGCACCATGTATTTGTTTGACAACTAGCCTTAGTTGAAAGTTCTCTCTCGCTATTGGGAGGGTAATTAACTATAGGTGCTTATGCCTATAGGAAATTTGAACTTAGATCATAAAGTCCTCGCAAAATAAGGGCGAAATCTCTCTGTGGTGCTTAATTTCAAATCATCACCAGAACTCCACAACAAAACTTGTTGTAATGTGCGATTTGGTTTAAGCTTAGTAAAATGAATTTAGCCAAGGTTGAACTGGGCTACTTTAACTCTATTTCTGGGCTTGTTTGACCTCCATAAAAAATGACCGCTTTAATTGCTTCAATTATTTTAAGTTTTTGTTGATCTTCCCTACTGGTACCAACAACAACAAAGACAACATCATGCTTTTATCTCATTACATAGAGTTGGCAATGTGAATATTTTTTCTCCATTATATCTTGTTAAGAGTTTAAATCTACTAAAAAAAATTCTTCCGTACTGATGCTAGATGAGCTAAATTTGCTGACTATCCAACAGGTTAACATTTGCTGTTCCAGCCTTTTAAAGTTCAAGAGACCCTGACATAATCAGAAGATAAATTGGCTTTAATCAGCTTCCAAGGAAAATGGTTTCCACTTCTAGTCCTAATGGAAAATGTGCTAATGAAATTCAGGAAGAATTAGGACAAGCTACAGCTCAGAATTGGACAAAAAGTCAGATCCCTCCCAACATGAGTACATCTCGTAGAGGTTTATTAGATGAAAAAGAGCAAAGGAATACGGTTGTAGATTTTCTCAGAGCCTTTCCTAAAAAAGCCAAGTATTTAAAACTCGGGCCTTCGCCATCAGCCAAGTTCTGGCAGTTTGCTGAAGAAAAGGATGAGATTTCTCGTGCAGTTCCTTCAGCTGATCAAATCCACTCTTCAAGGTTCAGCATATCATTTGTTAGGAAAATTGATTGGGCATTTCTGTGGCAACTCTCAAAAGAATGGATTAGAGATCCAATGAATATGGCTCTCTTCGTTTGGATCCTTTGTGTTGCCATCTCTGGTGCTATTTTGTTCATGGTGATGACTGGAATGTTAAATGGTGTATTACCACGGAAATCCCAGCGGAATGGTTGGTTTGAAGTCAATAACCAAATCCTAAATGCTCTATTTACACTTATGTGCCTCTATCAACACCCAAAGAGATTATATCATCTTGTTCTTCTGATCAGGTGGAGGCCAGATGATGTTCTGAAACTTAGAAAGGTGTATTGCAAGAATGGAGTATATAAACCAAATGAGTGGGTGCATATGATGGTAGTAATATTTCTTCTTAATTTGAATTGCTTTGCTCAGTATGCTCTATGTGGTCTAAACTTGGGATACCCTCGATCAAAGAGACCTGCCATTGGAGTAGCTGTGTGCTTATCTGTTTCAATTGGAGCACCAGCTTTTTCTGCCGTCTATAGTATGCTGAGTCCTCTTGGTAGAGACTATGAGACTAACGTTGATCAAGAAGCACAAACCCTGGAGAGCATTTCAAGTGAAGTTAGCAAGCCTGCTCAACTCCGCCTTAAGTCATTTGAAAGGAAATATTCATTTGCACTGCAAGGAAACCAAAGGGTTCCAGAGAGCAATCCACAATGGATTGGAGGAATTTATGATTTGTGGGATGATATTTCACTTGCATATCTGTCAGTCTTCTGCAGTTGCTGTGTTTTTGGATGGAACATGGAGAAGCTTGGGTTTGGTAACATGTACGTGCACATCATGACTTTCTTTCTCTTCTGCATTGCTCCCTTCTTTATCTTCAACCTTGCTGCCGTTAATATCGATAATGAGGCTGTCCGAGAGGCGCTGGGAATAGCTGGAATTTTGCTTTGTATATTTGGTTTGCTTTATGGCGGCTTTTGGAGAATTCAGATGAGGAAGAGGTTTAAGCTTCCAGGATATACATTCTGTTGTGACAAACCTTCAGTTACTGATTGCTTTCTGTGGCTTTGTTGCTGCTCATGCGCTCTTGCTCAGGAAGTGAGGACAGCAGATTACTATGATATTGTAGAGGACAAGTTTTTCTTAAAGCAAACGAGCGATGACAATGGCTTTCCAGTTTCCCCTTTGCGTCGTGAGGATGCTTTGCCTCTATATATTTCAAACCCTAGCTCACCTTACCGTGGAAACGGGAGTTCACAGAAGATGACAGAGTTATCAACTCAGGCAAGGTCTCCAAGCAGGTTTGCTCCAGGGAGTCCCAGTTCTTCCCACGGAGGAAACTCCATTCCATTAGAGATGTTGAGAGAATCATCAACTCCGACGAGATCTCCAGCTAGGTTTGCTCCCGGAAGTCCTTTGCCAGTGGTAGAAGAAGATGAATCCTTCAACGGCTCTATTGATCCTATGAAACCGCCAGTTTCTCCTCAGATACAGAGAGAAGCTGTTCCAATGCCATAATCTGTATGGATTTTAAGAGCAATCCTGTAAGTATGTTTTAGAAAGACTAGTTCAATTCTTATGTTTTCGAGCCTTAAAATGATTCTGCTAGTGTTACAATAATATTTCCTTACATTACATGAAAACATCATAATTTTTTTGCAGTGCTGAAAAAAGTGTCAAAGCTGTGCATCAACATTCACATTACAAGGAACTTTTATTTGGTCCGGTCAAGTAACGTATATCTACGTTCGGACGCCAGTAAAATAGTGCCACGTGTTCTTACTCTTGACTGCGCGGCCCGACAACCTGGCCCGGAACGGACCCGGGATTGCTATGTTTGAGTATTGCTTAGTATTGGTCGATTTTGCTCGGCAATAACGAGAAATATCATTCTGTGAATACCAATACCGGGCTATTGGTCTTCACAGAGCGGTATTTCTCGTTTTTGCCAAGCAATACCTGGCAATATCGAGCAATACGCGAATATAGCAATTTTGGGTTCAGGTCCGGGTCGGGTCGTCGGGCTGCGTGGTAAAAAGTAAGAAGACGTGGCGAAATATTATTGGCGTATGAACGTAGAGTTACGTCGGGTCACCTGACCTAATAATTGTTCCATTACAAGTGGATATAATTTCAGAAAATTTTGTGGTAAGTTTGTAAATCAGTATCTTTGCAACAATATGTTCATCTTACATGATATAATGTGTAATGCTTCATATATTTTCTAAAAGTATTTGTATTCTATTTCAAATCTTTTATAATTTCTTTAAATTAAAAACAAAAATTCTCGAGAGGGTGAGTGTTTGAGGTTCGAGCTCAGCTTATTAGAATTTTCAAATTTATTTTCAATTAGTGTGCTTTGAGTCCATCGAATTTCATGAGCTCTTCGGGCGATATGGGATGATAGTCAAAAGGATAATTTAAAAATATTAGAGGGTCAATTTTGTAATATGTTATTTTATATCATTATGTGTCTGAACTCTAATCTTTGAAGATAAACCTCCACATTTTATATATTTAAATTCGTCGCACTATCATATATTCATCATAATAAAATTATTTTTTTAATTAATTATATATATGGTTCAAGTCTCAACAAGAATGATGACAATCCATCCTTAAAATAATTCATAACCCTACTAAACGTGTAAGCTATGTAAACTATTTAAATATATTTAAATTTGAAATTAAGGTTTTATTTGGGATAATTTTTTAATTATTTTCTAAAGTGATTTTTTAGAACAAAAATTTGTTGTAATAAAAATTTTTATGCTAAAAAATTGCTTTAACAAGTAAAAAAAAAAGCTGTCACAAATAAAATTTAAAAATTATATCAAATACCAAAACCTTGCAATATGATAATGTCTACTCAAGTTGATAAATTAAATTATTGATTAACTATATTAGAGGCTAATAAAGAGGTTAACGCAATAGACACAGAATAGCTACCCTCCAAAACTTCAATAATTGCTAAATCATTATAAGCTTCATCATAACTAAATTTGCGTATCTCTTTTAGATGAGAACTTTGATTATCAGTCAGGAGATCTTGAATTTGAGACTTGTGTATTTGATTTTTTTTTAATTGATCTAAATATCTTAAAAATATATATAGCTAAATTTCTAACAGTCTCAGTCGAGTTGCAAATTCAACTGAAAGCAAAGGCAGTTTGATTACTAGGTCAAAAATGGCTACTAGCTATTTCCACCTCTAAGCTGTTGCCCTTCCCTTTCCTCACTACATCATCACAATCAATTGTAGGCCTACCTTGTTGGCTCATTTAATAGTTGTGGGTCCCACATATTTTCGACCATGGTAGACATCAGATGCGTCAAGGATTGTAGAGCGAAGAAAAAAAATTTACGAGAATGTTCTGATCATAGTTTTAATTAGATGTCATTCAAAAATTATAAATATATTTTAAAAGTAGTGTAATATATAAATAATTAATTTTATATAATTTTTTTTAAAAAATCATCATTCAATATTTTTTATTCTAGGACCAACATTACAAATAGACTATTTATAGAAAAATATAAAAAATAGATTCTGGCGCCGCGATGCTTATAAAATGATCTAACGTTGCAGCGCTGAAGGGTTTTCTTCACTTTGGTGCTTGCTAACATGTACCCGCTATTTAATGAATCGGCGCATCGCTTCGTTGGTAGTTTGTGGCTTGAACGATTATACTAGAGGTGCAAACGAGTCGAGTCGAGCTCGAGTTAGGGAGTGTTTGAGTCAAGCTCAAAAATTAAATATCGAGCTCGAGTTCAACATCGAGTCGAGCTCTAGCTCGGCTCATCTCACGTCGAGCTCCGTCTCGAGCTTCGTCTAGAGCCCCGTTTAAGACGACTGCTCTGTCCTGAGGTTCGTTCAGAGCTCCGACCCGAGCTCTGTTTTAGACCACCGCTTTGTCCAGAGCTTCGTTGTCACGTCCACTCTGTTCCGAGTTCATCACACTCCGCCCTAACTTTGTTTCCTACTTGCCCAAGCCTGAGATTTTGTGTTCCTACAGGCAATAGAAGGTTACATCCGCGAGCTTCTCGACGAGCTCACGTATCGAGTGGAGGTCTGTTCGAGCTCGATAGCTGACGAGCTAGAAATCATGTTTGAACTCAACTCGTCGATCATGTTAACGAGTCGAGTCCAATCTGGCTTGACTCGGTTAAACCCCTAGTTATAACTGTAGCGATGTGACGCTACTGACGGTTGAGCACTACGGCATCCACGTGGCACTCCCCTTAACTTGTCAACACTGGAATTTGGTGGTGCGGCGCTATGTTGACAAAGATTGAGCTTTGCGGCCATGATTCCTCTAACACTGTAACACTATAAAACAACGATTGAGCTTTGCGGCGCTAACTTCTTAGAAGCTACGACTCTGTCAAACAGAGACTGGGCACCGCCAGGTCCATATTTGGGTGCTTCGGCAGTGTCAAAGATGGCACCGCGACAGTATTGTGTTCGATACCGAGGCGATGTACCATACTTAAAAATTTTGCTCATTTATTATATTTTTTCTTGCACAAACATAACTAAAACAACACGTTTTCACTGATAATCTACCGCATAAAACATATCAAGATTTAGACATTATTATTATTATTATGTTGTTGTTGTATAAAACTAAACTTTCTAAAAAAAAAAATACCTCTATAGGAGAGCACTTTGCGAGCCATTTGTAGCCTTGGATTGCTTTTAAGGCAGATGACTACTACGTTTAAAAAAGATGGCATTATATTGCCACTTTTGGTGGCACTAAATTTTATGTCTTCAATAATATTATATTGCTCTCAAGTAGAGGAGTCTATTAAATACGAAGATGCACCTTATCATTTTGTTCTCTACCATTCTTGATTTTAATCCCTAGAGCTTCAAAGGATTATTCATTATGATTCAATAGTTAGATTTTTTATCCATTAATTTCATTGCACTCTTGGCATTCAAAGGTTAAACAATATACATTACATTCATCAATCGAAGGCTTCAGCACTAATTGCCTTCATTAAACCATTACTAGACTATCACAACCCATAACCAATCATTCCCTTAGCTTGGTCATCATTTGGGTGGCTCGATTAGGATTGGCTAATGATAGGATCATTCAATCATTTTTTGTTATTAGTCAGGGGCATCATAAATTATTTGATATAATTATTTATAATGATTGCAATAACCCTTTAAATTTTATAAATATATGTTTAATTTTGAATATTATCATTGTCATAGAATTTTATATTTATATTTACTTTTAGAAGTTTAAATGAACGCTTTATTATTCTGATAGTCATCATCTCTTTAGCAACTCCTATTAAACATGCCCTATTTGTCATTTAAATTCTTTCATTTTAAGCGATCTATCATATATGATGTCCAATGTTGTCTATCACTCCGTATCACTATAAATCTATGCTTAAAATTAGCCATCACCTCTACTTAATGCTCGCAACCAACTTCGTGTAAGACTCATCATCTTATGTTTTCCGTCCTTTGACACTTACTGTCATTTAACTACAACCACTGTCAAATGACCATCATTGATCGACATCAATTGTCGCTCAGTCATTCAGTTGATCATCTTTTCATGAAGATGATAACACCATGTTTCTTTAATGTCAACATTCATGAATTTTTTTATTTATCATAAATAAAAAGACTTTTTATTTATCTGTGTTTTATATTATACATATGCTTTTTTCTAATTTTGTTAAAAAACTCTCCCTAAATACAAGATTTGTTTAGTCTAGATTTTATGATGGGGTAAAGCCCCATATTTATATAATATTTTAATTTTAAAACAATATAAAAATACTATTAAGAAAACTTATGAGAAATTAAATATATATTGTTATGCATAAACTTTGATATTATTTAAAGATTAAAATATTATTTAAATAAATATAAAATTTTAAATATTATACATAAAAATACATAAAAAAAATTAGTAGCATGTCTGAAACCCACGCATTTGTTACCACTACTTTGTTTGACTAGTTAAGATGGGACTTCAGAGGTACCGTGCGGGCTAAGGTCAGGGTGCGAGTTATCGTGCTCCGATTTACTCAGCTGGAGCGCGTGGCCGATCTCTTCCTCTTTGACCGTCTTGTTTGAACGCATCGTTAGTGGACCGATTCCATCCGCCATTTGCTGAAGAGGAGACTTCGTATAAGAAGTAGCAGACTTTTTGACATTTTTTTTTCTTATACGATAACATTGGGTTGGGAGGAAATCAGGAGAAGCTCAATTGAAGCTTGCTCTTTTTGGTTTCTTCAAACCTGAGCTTCTCCTCTCCTCGCTGCTTCCCATCCTGCAGGTAATCAAATTGTGCTGCTTTGTTATCTCTTTTCTCAGGATTTGTGTAAAAGTGTGATCTTGGTTCATCTTTTGTTCTGTATCTGAAATAGTTTTTTTTCTTGATGATGAACAGTTAGATCCACTGAGTTGGTTGAATGGATTCAAATAGGCAAGAACAAATTACTGAAGAAATCAACCAGAAAATTGAATCAAACTCGGCGCCCATAATCCCGAGACTTAAGGAGTGTCGGATTGAAATCCCATCTCTTCATGAAAGATTATTAGAGCATCAGAGAAGCCAAAGGAAAAGAAGGTTTTTTGATTTTCTGAGAGCTCGGCCATCTTTAGATTGGATTAAGAACATTCGATTCTCATCGCCCCTCGCATTCTTTCGTCGAACAGTTCACCGCAGAGAAGAAATCTCCCTTGGAGTCCCTTCTCCTGCCGGAGTCCGCCGCCGTTTTCATATTCACTTCATCAGAAAAATCAACTTTTTATCCCTACTAACCATCTGCAAGGAATGGCTCTCTCATCCTATGAACATTGCTCTCCTACTCTGGCTGATCTGCGTCGCGGTCTCCGGCGTCATGCTTGGTTTGCTCATGCTTGGTCTGCTCAATGAAGCCTTTCCAACGAAAGCTCTGCGAAATCGGTGGATTGAAATCAACAACCAAATACTCAACGCGCTCTTCACTCTCATGAGCATATACCAGCACCCTGTCATCTTCCATCACTTGTTCATGCTATGTCGATGGAGATCCGAAGACATCATTGATCTCAGAAAGATGTACTGCAAAAATGGAGCTCACCGTCCGAATGAATGGGCTCACATGATGGTCGTTATCATCCTCCTCCACATCACTTGCATAGCTCAGTATGCTCTTTGTGCTGTCTATTGGGGTTTCACTAACTTTGACAGGCCTGAGATCCTTGAATACTCATTCATTGCTTTGGGTGTTGCTTCGCCGGTTTGCGCTGGCGCTTACGCTATTTACAGCCCTCTCGGAAGGGAGTTTGAATCCGAATTTAACGGAGAATTGCAGGGTTCGATGAATGGTAAGGCCGGGCTGAAGCTTAATGGCCAACGAGTCCTCGTGAGCGAGCCAGAATGGATCGGCGGGCTATTTGATTGCTTCGATGACGTGCCAGTGGCGTATCTCTCATGTTGTTGCACTTGCTGTGTTTTTGGATGGAATATGGAGAGGCTTGGATTTGGAAACATGTATGTTCACATTGTCACTTTCCTTCTGCTATGCTTAGCTCCCTTCTGGATATTCAACATTTCAGCTCTGAAGGTTCATGATTATGTTATTGGGGATGTGTTGGGGATTTCAGGGATAGTGTTGTGTGTGTTTGGATTGATTTATGGGGGTTTTTGGAGAATTCAGATGAGGAAGAGATTTAAGCTACCAGAAGATAGATTCTGCTGTGGATCTGCTTCTTTAACCGATTACTTCAAGTGGATGTTCTGCTGGAGCTGTGCTTTGGCTCAGGAAGTGCGCACAGGGAACTTCTACGATGTTGAAGATGATAGCCTTTTCAGAAGGCCAAGTGGGGAGGACGAGAGGCAATCATTGTTGAGTAGTTTTATTAGTGAAAGTGGATCGAGTTCAGCGGTTTCTGTCTCTCTTGAAACTAATTTGGAGAATCCAAATGCAGTAAATGTGGAAGAGATTAGCACAACCTTGGTAGTTCCTGATGCAACAAATGAAACAATTTGTTCTTTGGGTCAGGTTGAAGAATTTAATGAAGAGCAGAGTTTGGTTGTTGGTATTGATGATATGATGGCTCCGCCGGTTCAGCCATTGATGAAGGGGGAAGGTGAAGGCCAGGAGGACTGCACATCATTGGTTGTTATGGATGCAGTAGATGAGCCAGTTCTGCCATTGGTGAAGGTAGAAGATGGAATGGCTAATGTTGAGAAGGGTTCATTTGTGAGAATGATGGAGTTTGGGCTCTTATTTCTTGTAGTAGTAGTATATACAATGGGTTCTATCATTGTTCATTAGTAAAATCATTTGAAATGGATACTGTAAGTAAAATCTTTTTATTTTTATTTTTATTTTTTTAATGATAGAGAAGGAAGAAGGTGCCTGTAGGAATAGTCATACAATTGCCTGTAAAAAGTTTATAGCTTGTATTTAGAAATACAGACCCTGTAAAGATTATTCTGTTGCCATGATATTTAACAACTCACACAAGTAATATAAGGATTCAGTTCATATCCAGTTCCTTTTTGTGTTCGTCTTTTTTTCCTCTTTCTCTCGTAGAAAAGTCCTTAACTGTTTTAGTATAAATGATGGGTTTTTCAGGTTTTTTTTTTCCCTTTCAAGCACAGATTGATAGCCATCCTTAAGACATTATTAGGTGGGCTGGCTCACATATCTGTTGCAGGCTGCTCTATATTTTGAGTCTGTTTTACTGTTTACACATATGCTTTGTGTCTTTCTATTCCTATGCAGATTATAAAAAAATTATAGACTAAAATAAAGATTCCAGATCAAAAAAATTGTGAGCTGAGCAATGATTTGCAGGCCTAGGATATTCGCCTAGTCGCCAGTGCTGCCAAATCAATCATTTTGGTCGACTAAAATATATTATGATCAATCAAGAAAAAGTATCTGATCGACTAAGGTTTGTTTGGGACGGCTTTCTTACGGCTTCTTAAAGCAGTTTTTTAGTACAAAAATTTGTATTAGAAAGCTGATTTAAGAAGCAGTAAGAAAGCCGTCCCAAACGAAGCTTAAGAAAGGTCCTGGCCGAATGATCAAGAAGGCTCTCAACCAGAAAAGTCGATCATAAGGAGAATTATTCTTGTGAAGTGTGCTTACCTGCCTATTTTATATAGAAAACTATTGCACAGTCATTATGAACCATGACTTTGGGTATTTTCTTGACACTTTGATTGGAATGAGGCTAATTCACTCTCTTTTAATGCTACAATCCATCACTGCCATTGACAAAGAATGGATTTTAGATGTATTCAGGCGAGTTGTCAAAAAACAAGCGCTTGGCTGAAAAATCATCTTACTTGGCTGATAAATTCTTCCATGGATGAAAATATCCTTGACATTTCTTGAAGTTCTCCACCTACCTGAGCTGCGTACTTTGTCCTGGATTTGTTGTTGTAATTGGAGCTTTCTTTGGCAGAAAAATAAAAGTTAAAACATTTGCAATAGAGAGAAAAGAAAACACTTTGTGTAAGAGGTCAGTTGTGGTAAATTCCTTTTCTGACTCAATTGAGAAATAAATAGTCTAACTACTCCCCTTATTAGGAGAGATTATTACATGCGGTGTCCGGACCGTCTGGAAGCGAATCCGGACAAACTATGTCAACCGGATGTACTGGGCCCCGGATGACGTGGCGCGTCCGGATTCGCTTTCGAATGAATCTGAACGCCGCACGTAATAATTTTCCCCTTATTAGTCACGCACGTAATAATTTTCCCCTTATTAGTCATCGTTTGTTGAAATTTTTGGCGAGGCTTGATTCCAAGAGTCTGATAATTTGTTTGACTTTCTCTCATCTTATCAAAAAGAGGATTAAACTAGGCCACATAATTTGCATCTATAGTTAGAAATTAAGAAATCCGTCAATCCCCAAATTTCCTTGCACATTTCCTATCCTCTCATCCATTAAAACTTATGGCCATGTGGATCACAAAAAAATCTATTAAAATGAATCAAATAAACTTGGTTCTATAGTATATCTTCGGGTTTTTCTTTTTATCTGTTAGCATTGTAGAGAAACTGTAGGGTAGAGAGTAGAGAGTAGAAAGTTAACTATGACTTTGTTTGGGACGGTTTTCTTACTGCTTCTTAAAGCAATTTTATAGCTAAAAAATATTTAAAGCTAAAATTTTTTATATTAAAAAGCTGTTTTAGAAAGCAATAAGAAAGCTAATCCAAATATAGTCTAAGTTGAAGAAATGAACAGTACAGAGCCTAAAAAAGAATTGAGAAAGAGCAGCATAGTACAAAAGAAGAGTACATCATCATATTATTATAAACTTACCCAATACACTAGAATCTAAACTCCTCCATCTTCTAATCAATATAAAATGCCATCATAGTTGCAAATTGAATGCATTGAATACGCAGATAAACTATTAGAACTTAAAGTAGACGATGCCAGGTGGCTACCTCTTTTTTTTATAAAGAAATTTGCATTGCATAAGAAATAGAAAGCACTACAAATGGCTAATCCTTCAGAACCATGTGTTTGCTTGCGAAATATGCGTAGGATATTCTCGTGAACTTTTTTCTTAAGGTTATATTCAGGGTTGTCATCAATTTTTATATGTTTCTAGTAGAATTTATGCATCATAGAATAGCAGAGTAAATGCCCAGCTACAACTGTGTTTGGGGACTTGGCATTAATGTCTTTTTTAGGAGCTTTTATTCTATACGGAGACCGGATGGGAGAATCGTCCAATTAAGCACTGGTACCCAGCGATACCGAGTGCGGGTAGCGAGCTGGGTACCCACCAATGAGGTGACGTGGCGCATTTTTATTAATCTCCAGATGCCCTCCGCACTCCGCATAAAATAATTCTTCCTTTTTGAGGCTATAATAAGGGTTTCTACTTTCTTCCCATCTAAAATCAGCAAAGAGAAAATTTATCGCCTTGGCATTGGACAAAATCCTGCCTCTAGAGAGAGAGAGCATTGGACAAAATCCTGCCTCTAGAGAGAGAGAGGGGGGGGGTTAAGTACAGCTCATAAAGAGATAATCTCCTTGAATGGTAGTAGGATAACTGCTAGGGTGTTATAGAGGTCATCAAGAGATAATCAACAAATTGTTATAGGAGAGAAGATTAAGAACTAGGAAGTCTTGGTTTGCTTGATGATGATAGCATGTGTCACTCTTATTCAACAATGATTAGCTCTAGCTTTGATGGAGATGATGATGGTGTGGGGGGGGGGGGGGTTTGGAGGCAGAAACCCTTAGAGCCTTGCTAATTTTTTTTTCATCATACGTTTATTTAGGTAATTTGTCTCCCTCAAACTATTTTTTAATTTTTATTATAAGGGTTTTTAGGCAATTGACCCCCCTATAAGTTTTAAAATACTATGGTCTTTAAACAATTATCCCCAATATAATTGAATACATTATTAAGGAATGATGAACCAAATACAAAGAGAAATAGTAAATCAAAATTTGTTCTGGGGGCGCTGCCCACAGATAACCCCGTAGGGGTGTTGCCCCTTCACCCCGTAGGGGTGTTGCCCCTTCACCCCGTGACCTGACCGGGCAGGTCGAACCCCGACAGGGGGCGCTGCCCCCTTGGACCCTCTACACCATGCCAAAAAAATTTACTATGAAAATTGAGAGAAAATAATATATATTATTTTTTTTCTTGTATAGTTCTTATATTAGAACATACAAAGAGATAGAATAAACTCACTAAGAGACGCAACTCTTAATAAAAAAAAATAAGAAAGACAATTGCTCAGACAGTCTCACAGTGCTGCTCACAGCGTTGCAGCACCAAGTTGGAGTGCCACAACGCTCCCACTCTTGTATTTCAACCTACATGTCAACGCCGAGAGTTGCGTCCCTTAGAGATGATGGGCATTTTCAAGCTCGAGCTTAATTCTATGAGTTCGACACATTTATTATGAAATAGAAAAAAATATTATGATTCAAATAATTATTATAAATAATAATAAAAATTATAAGAAATTAAAATAATAAAGAATCACTTTATATAAGAAAGCTAATAAAAATTTAACTAAGTTTAATAATTTTGAACTTGAATTTAGGGAGGCTAATATATTTTATATTATTATTTTTAAAAGGCAGCTCGCTCTTGTGTTAACAAGCTGAGTCAAGATGGGTTCAAGCTTGGCTTTTTTTTTTTAAGGAATTTTTTTTTCAAAAAGGACAAAAAGGTTATAGCTTAGGCAAAAACAGTCAAGCCACACATCCGAGGCAGCCAAAACCAAAAACAAATACAAAGAGAACATTGAAAGAGGGAGAAGAAGGCACAATGGCCATCAGGCTCAGCAAAAGCTCACACTACGAACCACTCCAAATTCGGGCACGGACCATCCAGAGGGGAGAAAGAGCCCACCAAAAGCCAGGCAACCACCATCACCGCTAAGAAAAAACACCACCTAAGGTTGCCAACTAGCCACGGATTGGAACGGTGAGCTCGAGCCACATCATTGCCCAGAGACCGCTCGCAAAATTCGTAAGACCAACATAAAACATAACCAAAAAAGGCAACAAGAATCCGCAAAAAAGGGGGCAACGTAGCATCCACCGCACACAATTATTTCCAACCTCATTTACCCCTCCCACAAGAGGAAACAAATACAACGGGACTGTCCTTGAGAAAATCACACTTAACAGCAGGTTCATCCTCCCCACTAGCCTCCGAAGAGGAATCAGACAAAACTTGGAGCCAATCTATTTGCAACCTAACCGCCTCCCCCGAATTGTCACCCACATGATCAACCAAAGCCTTAGGAGATAAAAGGTTAACTGGAACCTCAACAAACCGACCAGTAACGTGGTCAATAGGCGTAACAGGGGAAACAGATAGAGGCAGCGGTATCAATTTTAAGAGGTTTGCCAAAGATCAAACCCAAGCCATGAAGGATGCGAGGGGAGAAGAGGTGGGGGCGCAGTTGAGGGAAAGAAACCCAAATGGGGACAATCGGCGAGTCGACTCCGACATCCACAAGAGGCGACCATTTAGAAAGCTTGACTTGTTAGCTCACTGAGCTCTGCATATAAGCCATCTATTGAGGCAAGCCCAAATCTGCTCATGAGTTGGATTGATTCACTTTCATCCTAATTGGAAATCTCCAACTTCATTAAATGGCCAATCCCTCTCCCTGCCCTACACTCAACCCAATTTTTTTCTCCAAAATGAGGAAGTTTAAGGTTTATTTTTTCTAATAATAGTAACTGATATGTAATACAATTTTTATAATTGAATGATATATTTTGTCAGGGAATTAATCTTCATTTGCTTGTTTCTTTGTGGCTTTTAAAGTTGGCATTTTCTTGAAGAGATTAAGTGATTATCATTCTGTATCTTAAGTTTTTACTTATCTTCTGTAACCATCCGATCTCAATCTTCGTTACACCTCCCCTAATTATCCTACAAGATCAACCACAACACAACCGAAGCCACACTACTGCTCTAAAATCTTATCTACTCGTCTCCAATTGAACATGATTAGGACCTATTCTTGTTCCCTACCCCCGGATACCTATAAAAATTCCATCAAACCTTACCATCTAGTCCAAATCTTTAGTTTAATTACTAAGCTAATTGTTCACTATCATTTTCCACTATTTAGCACATTTACAACTCGTTTCCTTAAAGAGAACTTTCAAGTCCTTCCAAATTGACCTAAGGTACATTAGTCATGCACATTTAAACTTTTGGTCTTAGTAATGCACGAATATCCAACTCACAAACAGAAAGAGAGAGAAGTAAAACACCCGATCTTCTGGCGGTGCTCCGACGAAAGTTCAGCTAAAGTCTGGCAGTGCTTGGCAACTGAGCGGTGGTTCGACGATGGTCGGGCTAAAGTTCGGTGGCGGTCCGCGGTTAGGTGAAATTCCGGTGGCAGTCGATGGTCGAGTGAAAGTCTAGTGGCTGTTGACGGCCAGACGGTGGTTCGACGATGGTCAGGCTGATGTCCGACGACGGTTGGCGGCCGGGTTAAAGTCTGGCGGCGGTCAGCGGCCGGGTGGTAGTCCGACGATGGTTGGGCTGGAGTCTAATGGTGGCCGGCCTGAAGATCGACGATGATCTATGGCCGAGCAGTGGTCCTATGGCAGTCCGACGGCAGTTGATGGGGTTTCGGCGTTGGTGGTGCTGGAGCTCTTGAAGCCTTAGAGCTCTCCATATTCTCTAGCGAAACGTCCCCTTCATGTAGAGACTTGGGGTTTATTTATAGATTTTCATGAGTAGCACACCTCTTAAGTTTAGAGAAGATCCATGGCATATTCAAAGTGCTTTATCATATGGCTCATATTGATTTCCCGGACCATAGACAGTTTATCAACTTTTTATGTGCCTTAACAATGTCATAATTCTGTAATCTTGGGTAAGCTGGATTCGTCTCGTTGAGCCACTCAATTTGACTATAAGCATGCCATATTTGAGTATCATTTTATCGTGCAAATACTGCTTTGAATCTTCCAAATGTGATTTGGGCCACCGATTTGTACCCATTTAGGCTCGGATTGGACCGATTTTGTTCTTGTTATGTTCGTCTCTTTGAGATGTTCAGTTTGAGTACGAGTTTGCTGAAATTGTAATTCACTAATTCAGATGATTCCGAGTTTAATTTTGAAAGTTTCCAACTTGAACATGCCTCGATATGATTTTTGGTGACGCATCAAAAATTATTTTATAATTTCATTAATATGTATATATTTCAATTTTTTTTTTCTTATTTTTATGTGTCATAAGCCTCTACTTCGTCAGAATGAATGAATATAAATATTTTTATAGTTATTTTTAAATAAATATAATATATAAATTATTAATAAAACTAATTTTTAAATAAATTAAAAGGCTTTGAAATTCGCTCTGAACAAAATTTTTTGTCACTATATGCTTTTACCATTTTTTAATGGTGGAGGACCAATTAAGACTTGGGCTTTGTTTTTTACTACTTATCGTCTTATCCTGAGTAATTTTTTTTAAAAATAATTTTAAAGAGATGGGTTGCAGCCTTGCAGGTCGATCGAAGAAAATTTTCTTCCAATATTAACCGCGCTTGAATTCCCTAATATAGTAATATGCATAATTTTTTTTTTTAATTTTGCACAAAAAACATTTTTATTTTTTGCACAACATTTTCTTTTATAAATGAAAATATGAATTAATTTATTAGACAAAATCATTATGTTATGAAAGAGGATGATTATTTAATTTTATAACAAAAAAAAAATAACACCAATAAACTCAGTCCTTAACCTCACTCAATTTGAGGTACATCAATTCCAATCATTATAATGAACTCCGTTCTCGATACGATCAATATTTATTGTAGGCTAACAAATTTGTAATTGTATGATAAGTTGAAGAGTTGGTAAGGCAAAAAATATCACGGAGACAGAATGAGAGAAATACATTCATATAATTGTGATCAAGAGACAAGAACGTGGCAGTGTTGGTCAGGCAGCGGTGACCCAATAATACCTATTGGATGGCAATAGTTTAATTGTGGCGACACTATGACGTGGTGATCTCATAGTAATGCCCAGGTAGCAGCTGACAAATAATAGTGATTTGGCGATGACAATGATCTAATGGGTCTAGTCAGGTGATGGCAAATTGACAACAATAGTTTGTTGGCGATCGTTTGATAATGGGGATCAGGTGATCGTGATTCGACATTAGTGGTCCGTTGATGGCATTGGTCCAACAATTGTGATGTGGTCGGCCACTGACAGTCCGACGACGACATTTGAGTTGTGGGAGATTGCTGTTGTTGGATTAACACCTAATCATCATTATTAGACTACCATCTAAGCAACAGTCAGACATTTACTATCCGACTATCATCATCGAATCACCATCAGATCGTGGTCACAGGAGCTTCATCTCCTAAACATTCTTATCAAGCCACCTACTGATTATCATCATTAGGCCTTTGCCGCTCGACCACGGCCTTTTGTAACCTTTCTATCCTACATTCACTAAGAAGTAAGAACAATAACTTGGGAACAAATTTAAGCACAACACATGTACATTAACCAATTTACTTAATTGTTGCACTCCGAAGCCTAATAGTCTAAGCACTAATTAAAACACTAGCCAACGTTAGCATCGCATTGGTTGGCCCGTAGAACTTGTCAATCAAGATAATAATTATCAGGCGAAATTTCCAGTTGGAAACCACATAGCCAAACAACGATTGAAACGTATACAACGCTACATTCAAATGGTTGACTCCAAGAATTTGTCGAACTAAATAGTAGGCAACATTTAAAAAATAAATAAACTATTTAAAATAATACTAATGATCATAACCTTAGGTTAATTAAAGGAAGGAGTTAGATCTTTTAGCAGCTCAGTCATCCCAATCTTTTTTTTTTTTTTCTTAAGCTTGATTTGTGACAATTGTTTTATTATTTTATAAAGCTGTTATAGGGAAAATAATTTTTTGAAATTGGTGTAGAAAATAACTTTTTCGTATCAATTTTTTTTAAAAGTAATGAAAAAATATTGGTGAAATATAAATTATAGTTACGGTCTGAAAAATAAAGAGTAAGAAAGCTGTTTCAAACGGAATCATTTGAGACAGCTTTCTTACCACTTTCTAAAACAACTTTTTAGTACAAAAATTTTTCGTTAAAAAAAAAAAATTTGCACTAAAAAGCTGCTTTATAAAGCAATAAGAAAATTATCTCAAATGAAATCTTAAAATTTTTTGTAAGGTGTTTTTTATAGGATTATTTATTTTTATTCTTACTTTTCTAAGATAAGACTCATTTAAATATTTTGACAAGCTCAGTCTCTTTATTAACAGTAATATAAAAATTAGAAAAGTATTTTAGAAATTTTTGTGCTATTTTTTCCGAAAAAAATTATGATTATATTTTGGTGTGTGAATTTATCTAAAATATTATTTTATGCGTTAAACGTTCAAGAATAATATTTTACTTAATCAATGTTATTTTATTTGATATTATCCATCAAAATAGTGTCATTGATTTACTCATTTGGAATAGCGCTTCTCATTATGATGACCAATTCAAAGAAGATTAGTTGTGTATAATAATGCATTCACTTGCTCATTTATATCAAAGAGATATAAATTAGTCGATGAATATTTGTACTCTTCATCAGCCTTTTATATCTTTTATTTATTATTTAGGCTTGGTCCAGAACAATTTTCTTTATACAGTAAATTTTTAGCACAAAAAGCAACAAAAAATTTGAGGCCAAAATATGTCCCATAAAAAAAAAGGTTTCGTTCGAGATAACTTTTAACCATTATTTTTTCATTGATTTAAAAAAAAAAATTGTACTAAAAAGTTGTTGTAAAAGGCTTCGTTTGGAATACCTTTCTTACTATTTCTAAAGCAACTTTACATTAAAAAATTTTTAAATTCAAGACATTTTTGAACTAGAAAGTTGTTTTAAGAAGCAATAAGAGCACAATCGAAACATGCTTTGTTGTCTAGTTCAAGGTAAACCAAAATCTTAGGATGAAATGTTAGGACAGACGAAATTTGCTTACAATTTAATGCATAATCTTTCTATTGGCATTTGCCCTTTTGGTATTGTTTACACTAAACTTCCAAATCATCTTGTAGATGTGGTTGTACTTCCTAAATGCAAAAATAAGTTTGCTGAAGCTTTAATAGATCAAGCTACCTTTATCATAGGTGAAGTTCGGCGTCCATCTCATTGTATCAAATTCCCACTACTTAAGTAATTTGCCATAGGGATACTAATGACATTTTCTAGTTCTTATATTAAAGTGTTACAAGCAGCATAAATAAGCTGCTAATTTACAAAAGAAACATTATTGAATACCATACAAAGTTATACAAGAGAACTGGATTGCTTGTTTTCTCTGCGCAGGTCCTCATTTTTGTTGATATTTAAATTTTAAGTGTTATGTGAGTGAATAAATTTAGAGGTTAAATACATAAATTTTAATTTTTGAATGTTATGTATGTAAATTTCATTAAAAAAGAAAGGGAGTTTTACATACATACCACTTAATACTATTCTATTTACATGTTTAACACCTAAAACTTTAATATTACATAAATACCACCCATAGTTCATTTTCATACAAAATATGAGTGGTAGGAAAGAAATATAAGTGGTATATTTGATATTAAAATAATATAGGGTGGTATGGATGTAATATTAAAGTTTTAGGTGTTAGATATATAAATAGGATGTTATAAAGTGGTATGTATGTAAATTTCCCAAAAAGAAATTGACTCATTCTTACTACTTTCTTCGTGTTTTTTTTTTTTTTTGGGACATTTAGGCCATTTAAGGCAAACTCATACACACAACGCATACACAAAGACTCGAACCTTGGACCTCTTAGTTGGAAGCCTAAGCTCTCAATCAATAGGCCAAGGAGAGTTTTTTTTGGGACATAGGCCAAGGAGAGTTGTGTACTTTCTTCGTGTTCCAAAGCGCTTTCTGTAAGCGCTTACATAAGAACGGACAATGAAGTAGTTTCTCTTTAACCTTTATCTGATAACGAAATCATGATTAATATATATTTGGAATTAGTATTATTGCGTTATCATTATAATTAACAAGCTTGATTGTCCCTTTCTTCTCTTGATTTTATAAGTAAATCATATATTTTTCTCTCTTTACAATAGACCGAGGAAGAAAAACCATTCGCTGACTTTCTGACAAGCTAGAGAAGAGGAGCAAGGGAGAGCAGTCGAGATTTCTCTCCTTAATTAGCCTGTGCTCTTCAAAGGTACGTGATGCATCTCTCTCTCTCTCTCTCTCTCTCTCTCTCTCTCTCTCTCTCGCGTGTTGATGGCTTATTACCAGAACAGAAGGTTTTATTTTAGACATGTTCATTTGGTAATAACAGTTTACTGGATTGATTTCTGAAAGAATTACAGCGTTGAATCAAGGATTTTGGGATGGGAAAATATATATGAAGTTTGAGAAAGAAATATTGAAAATGAATTTTATTTGAATATTTCATTGAGCTTATTTGATCAGAACTGTTTATTAGAACTGTTGAAAAGAAAGAAAAATTAACATGTATCTTGTCTGATTCTCTTGCTGTTTAAATTGTTGTTTAGTTTATTTTATTTTATTGTTTGTTGTGATCTTTCGTGCTTTGTCTTTTGGGTTGTTTAAGAACTTCAGTGTTAATTCATGGAGCAGCATATAATATAACACTGCCAAAATATGTAAATACTGATTGTGGGCTATCAAATGTATCAGTCCGAACTTGATCTCTCTTTGAATCCAAATGTATTTTGAGTCAAGTTGACTTGACCCATAAAGAGTCGATTTGTTAGTCAACTTGAAATGAGTTCGACATGACTTGGCTTGATTCCAATCGATTCGAAATCACAAAAGATTAGAATTACGTGAGCACAAAGTCAACTGTTGAATGCATAAATATGTAGAACATGGATTACAACCTGAAATTGACTTGGAAAAAACGAATCAATTTCAAATGGACTTGAAACCGGCACAGATTTCAAGTAGTTTTTAAGTTTCTGTAAAATGGTCAATCCAGCATGAGAGTATTGAGCTTAATCCATATTAGATGATTAAAATTGCATTGATATAAAGAGTAATTTAGGCTTCATTTTAGACAGCTTTCTTGCTACTTTTTAAAAGAACTATTTAGTATAAAAATTTTTTGAACAAGAAATTTTTGTACGAAAAAATTGTTTTTAGAAAGCAATAAAAAAGCTATCCCAAATAAAGCCCAAGTTGTAAGTGAATTTGGCTTTATGTTAGGCCTAATTTGATATTTTTGATCTAAACTCATAAACACACGAGGAGGGTTGAGAACAAGGATGGTGATCACCAAATTACTTGGAGAAGAGCAAAGGGTTACAGTTCTAACAGTATACAATGAAATAGTAAAATAAAATATGAAAATAAGAGGAAAAAAAGATTCCAGCGAAGGAAGCATCTTAAGCTTTTGGATTAAGAGCTGCCAATTGTTAAATCGAACAAGGAACGAAGAAAACAAGGTGAAAGAGAGATGAAAACTCCAGAAAGAAAATTAAATAAGGAATTGAAACAGAGAGAAAGTTTAAAAAAATCATGGAATTGATCATGCCAATAATTGTTAATTTGTTTCTTATTTGTTAAGTTCTGCACAATATATGCAGGCCTGGTTTAACATGGTGGAGCCATTTGTTGTGCGTGGGAAAATAATTAGGTGGCTTGGCTTGTGAAAATGCTGCGTAGTTATATATAATTTGATTTTTTTTTTTGTTCTTAGATTCTCTTGCTATCATCTATATAAAAGATGTTCTAGCTTGCAAAATTTTTGTAAACTCTTTCGCCTATTCCCTCATTTGAATTCTTGATTTTATCACCTGATGTTCCACCCTAACAAGAATAATATTGTCAGAAATATCTCTCACTTGGATGTAAGCTGATTGAGCGAGATGAATAAACTTAGGCTTCGTTAAGCCCTCTAGTTTTACCTAAATAAATTTTCCTAATTCCCTTTCAAAACTGAGTTCAAATAAGCCCTCTAGCTTTCCCTAAATAAACTTTCCTAATTCTCTCATAATTTTGATTTTCTATGGTAAGTAATTAAAGGTAGAATTAATCTCCTTTGAGCCCCCCTCTCTCCTTGTTATAACTTAAAAATTTGAAATTTACATTTTAACTATAACAGTCAAGAATTTATTTAGCATTCATTATAAGTTCAAATCATAAGCCTTCTTGTTCATAACCTCTCTATTACTGTGTTTTAGTTTCTCTAATGTTTTCATAATTTTTGGACACTCATAAAATTTCTTAAGAAATTGGTACTTATCGGTACAAGTGGGGTTTTTGGGACCGCTAGGTGTCTGTTTTTCAAACTGATTTCACTAGATTTTTCTAAATAAAATGGGCTTTTTATGTATATTTTTTATAATTTTTGAAATCCCCAAAAGAATTTTTATGAATTTTATACTAAAAAATCATTAGAATATATATTATTATTTTATATAAAAATATAATTCCACTATTATTATTTATTAAATCCCTTTGTTTTCTTTTCATTCCCATTAACAAAGAAGTTTTTTTGGGGAATTTAGAGAAAATAGAGGAGAGAGAAGGGAGAAAAGCTTAGGTTTGGCTGTAGAACGATTTTTGTCCGTTGGCCCAGTTGGAAAATTTGCTTGTCTCAAGGTAGGTGCCTATTTCATATTTCAATAATTTTGTATTTGTTGATATTTTTTTAATCAAATTTGTATTTCGGTTACCGAAATTGTTGTTAACTTTGTTTTGGAAAAATTTTTATCGCGTAATTTTTTATATGTTATAGATGTTCTGATTAAAAATATTTTGAGTATATTTTGAAAATTTTGTGTCTGATGATTTTGAAAAAACAGCCATTTTATCCTACTCAAAAATTTATTTTGAAATCTAAACATAATGCTTCAATTTAATTAAAGTTTCATAATGATGTTTTACACGATCTCTAGTAATTTGATTATGTTTGGAAATTGTAAATTTTTCCTCAGTATTATTTTTGTTGTCTACCATTACAACATTTTGGTAATATCTGAATTGAGTCACACTATGTTTTAATTAATGAAATGCATTTAAAAATATGTTGTAAAGTGTTGTGATGCGATGTCAGCGTTAGTAGGCAATAGATGTGAGATTCTGTAATGCTGGCGCTAGTGGGTGACCGATGTGGGATTCCATTATGTCGCCGCCAATAGGCGACCGAGGTGGGATTTTATTATCAAAGTGTTATGATGTCTGTGCCCTGACGCCCGAAGTGGGATTTTGGTCACTAAGATACATGAAAATTTGGTCTTAAGAGCTATTCTGATAATCGTTATGAAGTGTTTGTTTATAATTCAGATAATTTTGTATTTATTTAATTGTATTCAATTTCATTACATAATTCAGATCAATTCTTTTTATTTTGGTTATTGATTTATGTTTTAGGCAACAATAACCTACTGAGCCGTGTTAGCTCATCCCTTCTTTTGCTTTTGTTTTCAAGTTTGGGGAAGGGTAAGGATCGAGCTAAGTAGTTTGGATAGCACACTTCAATTTGTGTTGTAGGTTGCTTTAGTTAGTTTGATTTTTTTGCAAGCTTGACTTTTATTTTTTGTTGTGCTCTCTGTTGTCAAGTGCTATTGTAGATAGATTTCAAATTTTATATGTTTTGAATGATGTATAAAAAATAATATTAAGATTCACTGGTCTTCTTTTTTATATTGCAATTAAACAGTAATTCTGTGTAGTGTATAAATTAAAAGTTTTATTTCAATACTTCTCCGACCAGATCATTGGGTCAACCTTGCCACAATTGAACACGGTATGATCTGTGTGCTATCAGGTCATATCGGGTCAGGTTGTGAAACTCCTTTCCCGCTGTCCACACTAGTGGGGCTCACAAGGATATTCTGCTTGCCAGCTAGATTGGGCCCCCTTGTTGGTGCTAGGTTGATAGACTGAACCGGCTTAGCTGGCCATCAATATGACAAAATTAATAGGATAAAATATGTTTGGTACAAAGTTTATGGTTACAAAAATTGGTATCATGGCTTCAAAAATTTATTTTGGTGGTCTTAAAACCAAAAGATGCTCTCCCATCTAGAGTCATTTCAAGTGATGACATATACTCTTTTTTGAAAGAAGGCGCCCATTTTTATCTTTTCTTTGAATGCCCATTCTCTTTCAATATTCTGAAAGCCTACATTCATGATGGAAATTTCTTTCACATGCGAGGCAATTTCTCTCAAATTCTAATCCATGCTGACAATATCACTTAGAAGTTCACTAATAGATTTTTCTCTACTTCCACACACATCTCTGTGTTAGTCTATCTAAAATATGATTGTGTTCGGAATTTATTTTTTGTGCAACGTCTTGGCGTTGTGTACCCAAGCGTCCCGGCATTGTATTCCCAAGTGCCCTAGTGTTACAAAGTTTGCTAGGAAAAATGACAGAGAGCAGAGCGTTGCAACTCTCTAGATTAGAATTTGAGCGCCACAACACTGCGAGGCAGACCAGATAGTTTTCCTTCTCTTTTTTTTTTTTTAGGGTGGCGTCCCTTGATATTATTTACTTGCCTGTTTCTTTTATTTTGTGTAAGAATGGTGTAAGATAGATGAAAAACAAGGAGAGAGTGAGAGAGAAGAGAGATCTCAAGTTATTTCTCCCAATTTTCATATTAGATTTATTGGTATGGTGTGGCTTCGTGATTTTTTTTTCCCGATTTCAGTTTTTTTCCACATTAAATCCTGACGTCCTTTACTTTCCCCTATATTATATTTTTCATGTTGATTTCATTATTGTATTTTACTTCCATCACCAACACTCTCTACACTATATATGGGTTGAAAGAAATTGATGTATATTTAATGTAGAAGACAACAATGTTACAACTCTGATTGCAAAAAATCAGATTGAAATTCGTCAAAAATGCAAAAAATTTAAGCTAACAAGTGAAATACTTGCTCTTATTGTTGATTTTTTTTCCTTCATATAACTGGATTTTTTCTACTCTTTGGCATTCTTGCCACTGTGTTGACTTATTTGTTTTAACTTTTTTGGATTGGGGAATTGTATCGATTTTGCTTGGAAAATTTTTGTTTTGGATTGCTTGCCTGGTTCCCTTCTCTTGCTACTGTGCAATTGTTGACAGTTTTTTTGTCAAAATTTATATTTTGTCTGCCTAGCTCTACCCTTCCGCAGCATTTTCTGTTTTGGATTATGCCTGGAATATATGGCACATTATGTTTGGTTACTCATCCTCACAGATTCTTGAATTTTCTGACGTCTATGATGATATTCAACAACTTATATGTGACTCAACTATGCTGTTAATTTACCCCCCTGAACTCTATTGTTTTGTTGGCTAAATTTAAATGCCCAAATTTCTACTTTAAGAGCTTTAAGCACGGAAAATTATTATGTGCGATCCGTTCGGAGGCCAATCATGGTGCATCATGTCACCCGATGCACAATGATACACAGTGAATTGATGACGTGGTGTGTCTTGATTGACCTTCAAACGGCGTCCGGCGACCGCAGGTAATAATTTCGCCTTAAGCACAGCTTCTATCAACCTTAGATAACTTTCAAGGTCAGTTTTTGGTTATCACAAGATGAACCTTGATTATTTTTTTTTCAAGATACATGCAAAGAGCTTGCTTGGTTGCTGTTTCTAATCTCTATAAATATTTTAGAACTTGAAAATTGATGATTTCATTTTTCTCATCAATATAACAGAGATTTCTAAACAAAATTCGGCATTCTAACATCCAAGCTCATGCAGGCTATCTACTATCAAATACTAGCTTGTTGCACACAAGAATGGAGTCTGGTGCCATTGGTGAGACAAAAGAAGCAACAACAATTAGCACAAATGTAAATCTCGAAGACACCCCAACAGTTACAAAGGTTCACCTCAATGAGAATCACCGCAAGAAACGATTCCTACATTTTTTGAAAGCTAATCCATCGAAAGATTGGTTTCACAAATTCAATTTTGTAACCAGAATACATCCTTTCTACTTCTTCAACAGAAGTCGGAGCCAGAACACAAGGAGCAGCTCTTCACATCCTGATCTCATACCCGGCACCATAAATGGGAGCCACCGCTTCCATATCCCTTTTATCAGAAAGATCAACTGGGAAGCCATTGTTAGATACTGCAAGAACTGGATCAAGCACCCAATGAATAAAGCTCTTCTTGTTTGGCTCTTCTTTGTTGCTGCCTGCCTTGTTGTGCTCTTCCTGTTCATGGTTGGGCTCCTCAACAATGCCATCCCAAAAAGCTCGGTTCGAAAGAAATGGACAGAGATCTTCAACCAAATCCTCAATGCTCTCTTCACCATCATGTGCTTGTATCAGCACCCGAGGATCTTCCACCATTTGGTTCTCTTATGTAAGTGGAGATCAAAGGACATTCTGGAGCTGAGAAAGATATACTGCAAGAATGGAACAAGAAAGCCACATGAGAGAGCTCATATGATGTTTGTTGTTGTCCTCCTGCACATAACTTGTTTCTCTCAATATGGCCTTTGTACTCTCTTTTGGGCATATTCAAGCGACACGAGGCCTGCCTGGCCACAGATTATCTGCATTGCTACAGGAACTGTAGCACCAGTCATTGCTGGTATTTATGCATTCTTTGGCCCTCTTGGAAGGAAGACTGAAGCTGAGAACGATGAAGAAGCGGTGAGTCAGGTAGCCATGACAATAAATAGCAGGGATGAGAATTCGATTAATGAGACAAGGCAATACAGCAATAGGGTGGTGGATACTTCACCAGAGTGGACTGGAGGACTCTTTGATTGCTGGGATTATCAAGCTGTTGCTTCTCTCTCCTTCTTCTGCACATTCTGCGTTTTCGGATGGAACATGGAGAGGCTTGGATTTGGTAACATGTATGTTCACATCTTCACATTCGTATTTCTCTGCGGTGCAACAGTTATAGTGTTCTCCGTAACAGCTCTCAATATCAATGATGTTGTAATTAGATACATGGTGGGGATTACAGGCATTGTTCTTTGCATGTTTGGGCTTCTATATGGAGGATTTTGGAGGATTCAAATGAGAAAGAAATTCAAACTTCCTGAAAACCATTTCTGCTGTGGGTATCCAGATTTCACTGATTTCATGCAATGGCTATTCTGTTGGTCATGCTCGCTGGCTCAGGAAGTGAGGACTGGGAACTTTTATGATGTTGAGGATGGTAGATTTTATAGGAAGGAAAGTGAGGAGGGGGAAAATCAGCAAGTGATGGCCATGCCAAGTTTTGGTTCAGCAAATATCCACCCCGCAGTAGACCTAGATGATGACCTGGAGATTCTGAAATGCAGAAGAGGAGAGATTCATGAAGCTGAGATTGATGAGACTATGAGGCCTCCACTTCTGCCAGTAATCTGATGCAAGGGTCTATAAGTGCAATTTGTAATTAGATTGTGTTAGTAACTTTTAAAGTGCCTTTGTAGTTTATAAATAAATAAGTATTAAATGTTTAATATATTTTTGGAGAGTATGAAGGAATGAATGATGTAATGAACAACTATTTTGGTCTTCAATTACCTTCATCCTCTTTCTTAACCTTGCATTTTATGGATTTTTATCATCTGATTAGAAGATAAATGGAAGCACAAGAGTTAGATAGTTGTTGTTGGGATAAAATCATGCAATGAACACAAAAAAAAAATGCAAAGAAGAAGAACACCATGATTTAACGTGAAAAAATCTGAAACCGAAAATAAATCATGGAGCAACACCACACCAAGAAAATCACTATAGAATTTGGGAGAAGGGAAAATTGTACATATCTCTTCTCCCACACTCTTTCGCGTCTCTCTTGCTGGGGATGTGATAGGAAACACTTGGATTTCCAAGTGTTTCACACCAATAACCAAGTATATCTCGGATGAAAATTGCTGTCCACACAGGAAAACAGCCAAAAACAGTGGATTCGGAGAGAAAACGAAGGAGAAAACGTAAGAGAAACAAAGCAAACACTTTATTTAATAAGAGATGAAAAGCACTTGCAAGATACAACTTTCCTTCGATTCGAGAGGAAGGAAAAACTCTCCAAATCTCTAGCCGTAGCCTAGAGCCCAAGAACACAAACCCTAGATCTCCAAAATGATTCAAATCCAAGATGATCCCCAAATCCCTCCCAAAACACCTAATTAAAGACAAAGGATTAATACAAAATGCCTAAACAACCCCTCATTCAAATATTTTCCCTCCTAACTTGAATTAACCTCAAGTGGGCCCACCCTCTTATTTCCGCCCCCCCCCCCCCCCCCCCCCTTTCTCTGTCTTCCGCCTCCTGTAGGCGATGACCGGTACAGGGTGGACCGGTCCAGCCGCCCCAGGATGGGCCGGCGTAACATTACCGCCCTCCCAAAGAATCACCTTGTCCTCAAGGTGAAAATCAGGAAATTGCTGTTTCATTCTCCCGTACGGTTCCCAAGTCGCCTCGTAGTCAGGAAGGTTCTTCCACTAGATCAACACTTCCTTTGAGTTATCTTCCTTCTGGCGAACCCCTTTGAGCTCCATAGGCTCTAGAATCACTTCTAACTCCTCTGTTAGGGTCGCTGGAAGCTCAGAGTTAGCCGTATACTCCCCAATGGCTCTCCTTAATTGTGACACGTGAAAAACTGGGTGTATAGTTGCTGATGGTGGAAGTTTTAATCTGTATGCTACAGTCCCAATCTTCTCCAGCACTTCATATGGCCCAAAGTATCTTGGAGCCAGCTTTTCATTCCTCCTATTGGCGACAGTCTTCTGCCTGTATGGTCGGAGCTTCAGAAACACCCTTTCCCCTGCTGCAAACTGTATGTCCTTCCGATGCCCATCAGCATTCTTCTTCATGATTTGTTGTGCTCTCAGCAGATGTCTCTTTAACTCTTCCAGTACTCGGTCTCTCTCCTCCAAGTACCCTTCTACTGACGAAACAGGAGTGCTGCTACTCCCAAAATGCACCAAGTGTGGGGGATCCCTTCCGTACAATACCTTGAAAGGGGTCATCTGTGAAGCAGAATGAAACGATGTGTTGTACCAATATTCTGCCCATGATAGCCACTTAGCCCATAGCTTGGGAGTTTCTGACACGAAGCACCTTAAGTACGTCTCCAAGCTCTTGTTGACTACCTCTGTCTGGCCATCAGTCTGCGGGTGGTACGCTGTACTCCTTTTTAAAACCGTTCCTTGCAATCTAAACAATTCCTTCCAGAAATGGCTGAGAAACACCTTATCCCTGTCTGATACGATCGCCTCTGGTACTCCGTGCAGTCTGACTACTTCCCTGATGAATGCTGAAGCTACTGTCACTGCTGTGTAGGGGTGTCTGAGTGGGATGAAGTGTGCATATTTGCTCAATCGGTCCACCACTACCAGTATCACTGTGAATCCTTCTGAGCGAGGCAGTCCATCTATAAAGTCCATAGATATTTCTTCCCACACTCTTCCTGGTAGAGCCAGTGGTTGCAACAGTCCTCCCGGAGACATGGCCATATATTTGTTCCTTTGACAGGTCTCGCAGCTAGCTACCATTTCCTCCACATCCTTGTGCATCCCCTTCCAGTACAGCTCTGCTGCTAAACCTCTTGTATGTTTTCTGCACCCCGGAGTGACCTCCCACCGCACTTCCATGAAACTCCTTAAGTAAATTGGGGATGTGGGTGGGTCGAGGTTCGGGGTATCACGAATCTCCCTTGGTAAAGTAATTTGTCCCCTTCCAATGAGTACCCTTGGTGGCTCCCTTCTTCTCTCAGTATATCAGTCTTGATTTTTCTCAATCCTTCATCTCTCGTGCTTTCTTCTCGGATAGCCTCCCAATCCAGCATTAACGGGACAGACAGGGCCACTGTCTGCAACTCCCCCCATGCATCTGGACAAGGCATCTGCCGCCTTGTTCTCTGCCCCAGGCCGATACTGAATCTCAAAGTCGTACCCAAGTAACTTGGACAACCACCTCTGATGTTCTTCCGTCACCATGCGTTGTTCCAACAAGTACTTCAAGCTTCTTTGATCTGTCCTGACAATGAAATGCCTTCCCAGTAGGTAGGGTCGCCACTTCTGGATTGCCAACACGATGGCCATCAATTCTCTTTCATACACTGATTTCAGCCTAGCTCTGGCAGTCAACACCTGGCTGAAATAGGCGATGGGCCTACGACTTTGCATCAGAACTGCTCCCAGCCCATAGCCCGATGCATCTGTCTCCACAATGAAGCTCTGAGTAAAGTCTGGCAACGCTAAAACTGGCACTTGTCGTCATCGCCTTCTTCAAGTTCTCAAATGCTGATGTGGCCATTTCCCCCCATAGGAAACCATCCTTCTTTAGCTGTTCCGTGAGTGGCCAAGCTATAGTGTGTACCCTTTCACAAACCTTCTGTAGTAGCCCGTTAGTCCTAGGAATCCCCTCAGCTCCTTCAGGTTCTTTGGCATTGGCCACTTGAGCATCGCCTCAATTTTGGACTGATCTGCTGCTACCCCGTCTTTGGATACCACGTGGCCCAAATAGTCCACACTGGGTTGTGCAAAGCTACACTTCTTTAAATTAGCCCTCAGCTGGTGTTCTTGTAGTACCTCTAATACTCTCTTTAGATGTTCCCAGTGTTCTTCCTCTGTCCTGCTATAGACCAGGATGTCGTCGAAAAATACCAGCACAAATCGTCTTAGAAAGGGTTTGAAAATCTCATTCATCAGGGCCTGGAAAGTAGCGGGGGCATTGGTGAGACCAAAAGGCATCACTAGGAACTCATAATGTCCTTCATGAGTTCTGAAAGCTGTCTTTGGTATATCTTCCTTCCTCATCCGGATCTGATGGTAGCCCGACTTCAAGTCTATCTTGCTGAAGATCACTGTTCCACTCAATTCGTCTAGCAGCTCATCTATGACTGGTATGGGAAATTTGTCCGGAACAGTCTCCTTGTTGAGTGCACGGTAATCTACACAAAATCGCCAGCTGCCATCCTTCTTTTTCACCAACAAAACGGGACTAGAGAAAGGGCTGATGCTGGGTCTGATGATCTCTGCCTCCAACATCTCTCTGATCAACCGTTCAATTTCGTCTTTCTGGAACTGGGGGGGTAACGATAAGGGCGTACACTGATGGGTGCAATGCCTTCCTTCAACACAATAGCATGCTCCCGCTCCCTCTGCGGAGGTAATCCCTGAGGTGGCTGAAATAACTCCTGGAACTGCTGAATCAATGGTTGGACGGAGAGGGGTATGTCTCCTCCCTCTTCCATTCTTGCTCCCTCCAGACTGTGCAACTCCACCAAATAGCCTCCTCCCTCCTGCTGAATGGTCTTGATTAGGGACTTGAGAGAAACCCCAGCCTTGGTCAAGCCAGCATCTCCCTGTATCATCCTCCTTCTCCCCCCTATTACCAATTCCATCCTCAGATTCCCCCAATTAATCTTCGTCTCTCCCAAAGTACGCAGCCACTTCATCCCTAGGATGACATCCGTGCTCCCCAGTTCTAGGGGAAGGAAGTCTTCCTTTACCTGGATCCCCTGAATCTTCAGCACCACCTCTCTACAGATTCCTCTACCCATTTCCACCTTTCCCGTGCCCATCATTACCCCATAGCCACCTGTGTCCACTAGCTCCATCCCTAGCGACTCCACTATCTGGGTGGAAATGAAATTATGGGTTGCCCCACTATCAATCAACACCACCACCTCCCGGTCAGCGATCTCTCCTTTCACCTTCATAGTGTGACTCGGAGTGAATCCCACTACAGAGTTCAGAGAGACTTCTGCTACATCCAGATGCAGTTTCTCATCCTCCTCCACCTCGGGGTCATTTCCACCTCTCTCTTCGTCTTCCTCATCTTCACAAACGAGGAGAACCTGAAGAGATCGATCCTTGCACTTGTGCCCCGGCATGTACTTCTCATCACATCTGAAGCACAACCCTTTTGCTCTTTTGTCCTGCATCTCTTTGTCGGTCAGTCTTTTGAACTGTCCCCCATTTCCTCCTCCACCGGATTTCTCCTTGGGCACCTCCCTCTGGTTCCCTGGGGCTACCCCTTTTGAGGGTAATACAGCAGTAGTCATTTTGTATGATCCTCCTGAGTAGTTGCCTCTAGCACCTCTTTCTGATCTCTTCTGATCTTCCACCAGTTGTGCAAGCTCCATGGCTTTGCCCAAGTTCCTTGGCTCCAGCACTCTGACAGCTGTTCTTATTATCTCCGGTTTGAGCCCCTTCATGAAATTCCCTTCCAGGGCCGATTCAGAGATGTGATCCAGACGGCTAGCCAAGTACTCGAATCTGTCCCGGTAGTCAGCCACGGTCCCCTCCTGAGTCAGAGCAAAGAACTGTTCATAGAAGTCTCCTCCCCCATCGGCTCGGAAACGTTCTAATAAACAATCCTTGAACTCTCTCCAGTTCCTGATAGGCTCTCTCCTGTCTCGCCATTGATACCACGCCAACGCCTTCCCTTCCAGACACAATCCTGCCGCCGTCAGCTTCTCATCATCTGTCAACCCGTTGACAGCAAAGTAACGCTCCACCTTGTAGATCCAGCCATGGCCATCTTCCCCCTCGAAGATGGGCATCTTCAACTTTCTCACCTTCGGATCCCTTCCGTTACCCCGGTAATCTCCATAACCTCCCATTCCTCGAAGATGAGGAACTCCCCAAGTGTCCCGGTCCTCCCTCCGACGTTGGTAACCGAATTCTTCATCATAATCTCCTCTTCCCCTTTCAAAATCAGCACCTCGACGCTGAAATTCAGCACCTCGACGCTGATATTCTTCTCTCCTCTCTCCAAAATCTGCACTACCTTCATATTCCCCCCGCCTGCCTCCAAAATCCACACCTCGACGCTGAAAATCAGCACCTCGACGCTGAAAATCAGCACCTCGACGTTGAAAATCAGCACCTCGGCGGTCATTCCCCATGCTCATCTCCTCTCTAGAGAGTGGCTCTAGAGGTGGCATGTCGTCATCACCTTCAAGAATCTCCACTTCCGGATTCCTCCTCCCCCGGATTGGGTTCGGATTTCCTCCTACGCCATGGCCGTCAGTGGTCTCTCTCACTTCCGATGTGTCTGGATGGGTTTTCATCTCCAATAATTTCTTCATCATTTCTTCCATCGCCGCGAACCTCCTTTCCAACCTCTCATTGTTGGTAGAGATCTCCAAGAATTTCCCCTCCAGATCTGTCTTCAGTTGACCAAACTCGCCTTCTAAAACTTCCACCTTCTTCCCGGCCATCTTTCTTTTAACGGATCCACAAAAAACTTTTTCCGGAGACGACGATCTTGCTGAAATTTCATAATTTCAGCCGCCGCCGCCGGTGGTCCCGAATCGGTGCTCTGATACCAATTTGATAGGAAACACTTGGATTTCCAAGTGTTTCACACCAATAACCAAGTAGATCTCGGATGAAAATTGCTGTCCACACAGGAAAACAGCCAAAAACAGTGGATTCGGAGAGAAAACGAAGGAGAAAACGTAAGAGAAACAAAGCAAACACTTTTATTTAATAAGAGATGAAAAGCACTTGCAAGATACAACTTTCCTTCGATTTGAGAGGAAGGAAAAACTCTCCAAATCTCTAGCCGTAGCCTAGAGCCCAAGAACACAAACCCTAGATCTCCAAAATGATTCAAATCCAAGATGATCCCCAAATCCCTCCCAAAACACCTAATTAAAGACAAAGGATTAATACAAAATGCCTAAACAACCCCTCATTCAAATATTTTCCCTCCTAACTTGAATTAACCTCAAGTGGGCCCACCCTCTTATTTCCCCCCCCCCCCTTCTCTGTCTTCCGCCTCCTGTAGGCGATGACCGGTCCAGGGTGGGCCGGCCCAGGATGGGCCGGCGTAGGGGTGCTGTGGCCCTCAAGTCTCTATCTGATGGCTCCAAATCAAAAGCGCTGTGGGGCCGAATCCAGAGAGCTGTGGCGTCGAATCCAGAGAGCTGTGGCGCCCTGCTCTTTGATGTTCAGCGTTGGGGTGCTCGGGAACATAATGCTGGGGCGCTCGGGCACACAACATTGGTGCGTTATATGAAAATAATTTTCGGGAGCAAAGCACCATAACCTAAGCAAGGGGTAAACCCCGAGCACTTCCCAGTAAGAACAACAAACTTGAGATTTGAGGCAAAAAACCACCCGATTAATCATCACAATCATATTCCATATATAAAACTCCTCACTTTACACTTCATTCTTTACTTAAAACTAACAAAAAAGATACTTATATATCACGAAAAGATGCAACCCTTCAAGTTAAGCATGAAAAATAAGAAATAAACTATCTAGCATGACTCATAGCACTACGGGTCTTTTTTGGATTAAAAATTGATTCATTGGTCAACTCAAACATCACCCATTTAATAAACGGGTTGAAAATTGAACTCGAACTTGACTCATTTATTAAAATGATCAATCAACCTGAATTTTTCGGACCTGGTTAGCGGATCATATCATTTATTGACACCCCTAGAATAGTTTTTGTTGATTATTTTATGTTCTTACATTTGCTTTAAGCCTATTTTTTTTTTCTTCTTCCTCCTTTTTGTCTTTTCATTATTGGAATTATGGCTTTCTGATATTTAAAATTTTGACATTATGAACATCATACCGAGGTGGGACTTCTAGTATATTTTAATAGTTTTGAAATTTTAAATAAGTGAAAGATCACTGGGTAAAAGAGTTGGTTGAAAATAAAAAATATCGAAAGAAATTAACCTTTTAATTATAAATAATTCAAAGAAGATAAATCAACAGTTAATATATATCATAATTTAGAGTTAACACCTTCTAAGAATCTCAAATTTTTATATTTTTTTTCATATTAAAATGTTCAAATAATGAAGGACTATCACAAAATTAACAAAATAATAAGAATATTATTTGGATCTTTATGAAGTTAGTACAAATAAAGAGTCAAAGACTGATTCAATTATGAAATGAGGATTCAAATTGGTGTGCAATTGAACACTTTAAACTTGTTCAAAAATCCATTAATTCAGATACTCATAATTGAAACACTTAAAGAAGAAATTAATAATAGCAATTAAATATTGTTGCCATTTCCTTGTATATGCCATTTCTTGCAAATGATTTTCTTCCTCAGAGGAAGACATCGACACAACATAATAAATATACATTGTGTAGAACACATTATATGATTGGTAGGAAGAACCGAATGGCATAAGAGATGTTTTTAAGGGATCATTGGCCTACTTGTTTGGTCAAAGATCCATAGTCAGAGGTATCAGAGTACTATAGTCGGGCGACGGAGTGTTTGATCATAAAGAATTCATTCATCATTCAATTGTCTTAAGACTATAGTATGGAATGTCCAAATTTTTGAGATAAATGACAGTAATTCCTTAAATTTTTTTATTAATCATAGCTCTAACTGAAAATATGTTAAAAAACCAACCAATCAGTATTTATATTAACAAAAATTTTTAGTAAATATTTTATCCACAGTTAATGAGACAAAAAAAATCCTAGACACCTAGTGTTATTTTCAGATGATTGTACTCTAACTCATAAAGCACTAGTTGAAAACAAATTCGAGAATCCTGATGGACAGGATTAGTGAGATTAAGGTTTCATTTGGAACGATTTTTTTCTTGCTTCTTAAAATAGCTTTTAGTATAAAAATTAAAATATTTTTAACCAAAAAAACCGCTTTAAGAAGCAATAAAAAAGTCGTCCCAAACGAAGCCTAAAGCTCAAATCGAAAGTTGAGTGACCACGACTCCGCATGATTTACACTCATATCTTACCTAACAAAAATGTTTCTCATTAGACTACTAATAGAAACTCTATTGTTGGAATATTTTCATCATTACACTATCATCATTAGAAAGTCCATTTAGGCTTCGTTTGAGATGATATTTTTATTGCTTTGTAAAGCTATTATAGATTAAGGCTTGGTTTGGTTATTCCATATTTTTGTAAAAGACAGTTTTAAGAAACTTTGGTTCAGAAAAAGGAATTTTCTAACTGAGAAAGCACATACAAAAAGCTTTCTCAAAACAGCAGAAAAATGAAAAAAAAATGGTGTTATTGAGAACATGGTTTGAGGAATCAAACAGTAAAGAAGAAATAACTTTACCGTTTTAAAAAAGAAATAAGCACAAAAAAACGCCCAAACAAACTAGGCCTTAGTAATTTTTAAAAACTATTGTAGAAAGTAGCTTCCTATTATCTAATTTTTTTGAAAGAAACGAATAAACAGAGACCAAACATAAATTATTAAATTCTAGTTGCGGTCTGAAAAGAAAAAAAGTAAGAAAAACTTATTCCAAATAAAGACTTAGGCTTCGTTTGGGATAGCTTTTTTTATGCTTTCTAAACTAATTTTTTAATACAAATTTTTTTTGAATTAGAAATTTTTATACTAAAAAATAGTTCTATAAAGAAGCAAAAAATTATCCCAAACAAAACCTTCGATTGCTCCACACATTTGATAGTGGAGATGAAGCTACTGAACTAAATTCATATTAATTTCTTGATAATTTTTTCATTTCCTTTACATATATAATTAAAGTTCTCAAATTCTACCCCCACTCTATTCAATTACCATATAAATAAACTCTTATTTTCTGAGTTTTGTCTGCTTGATGAAGACTTCTTTAGCAATGCAATGCTCTGAGAACTTCTTCCTCATGGCTAAGCTATGTAACCTCCTATTTCATTAGTCTCTCTCTCGCCTTATCCATCTTGAGTGTAGCCAAAGATGCAGAGGCTTAACGACAAAGGCTGAATAAAAAATATAATCTCTCCATTGCAATCAAGAAGAGTTAAAAAAAAAAAAAAAAAGTTTATTTGTCATTATTAAAGTAGCATACAATTTATAGTTGGATGCTTGATAAATGTTAAATAAAATAAATAATATCATTAATATTAATTTATTTAAAATAACTTATACATTTTTATTATTTATGTTATGATATGATTTTGACAATTGAATGCTATATAAGTAAATATATAAATATATAAAAAATTTGTTGTATGCATGCAAATCTCCCTTCATATTATAAATATTTGTTTAATAAAAGATTAATTAACTTGATGAAAAAATTATTTATTATTATTTTTTTACATATGGAGATAATTTAGATTATTGAGAAATAATAAAAAGAGCAAAATATTCTCTAATAATTTCCTAAAATTTTTTTATAAAAGATTAATTGTTTGTGACACTTTTGTCTTAGTGATTTCACTCATGATGGTACTAGAAACCTAGGATGGGTAAGTGGAGAAGTTGGTGACCAGCATGAATGTAGTTGTTAGCAAGTCAATTATGTGGTCCAATGGGAGTTTATTAACTTAGACTCTTAATATGAACAAAAAGAGAACTCATGCCTCTTGTTGAAAGTAATCTATAGTGGGATCTTGAGAGTTAATTATTGGCCTTCTAAAACAAGCAAATTTGGTATTACATATTATTTCATTTTCTTGGAAGAAATGCCATTTTAAAATCAGTATTAATTTTTTCTTATGAAGCTAGAAATTTTTGCTTTCATCAATAACAATTTTTAAAAATTCTTAAATCAAGAGGAGAGAACATATGATTAGGGGTGTCAATATTGGACATGACCTGAAAATCCGACACGAAAATTTCGGGTTCGAGTTGACCCGAACCCGAACCGGGTCGGTTTAGGGTTAGAGTTTTTGACCCGACCCTGACCGTAGCTGCCCGCGTCCGCTTCAGTCTGCCCACCAAGCTGCCTTGTGACCCGCCTGCCCCCGCTGACGCACTTCCCCGCTGTTGCTTCGAATGACTCGCGTCGCACCGCTGCAGTGTCTGGCGCACGAACTGTCCAGTGTCCGGAATGCGGAATTGAAATGGATGGTGGATTTAAAGGATTTGGCTTAGTAACCACGAACATACGGTTGATATTCAGGATTTGGCTCAGTAAGCGCACGAACAGAAGATGGATTTACGAGATTTGGTTGAGTAAGAGCGTGAACGGAAGAATTTTTTTACATCTACTCGATTGAAATCGGGTCGTGTCGGGTTGACCTGAACCCGAAGCGGGTCGATTTCGGGTCCGAAAAATCACCCGTTTGCAAAACCGGGTCGGGTTCGGGTTGACCCGAGTACTACCGGGTCAGCTCCGGGTTTGACTCGAACCCGACCCGTGACCCGAAATTGATACCCCTACATATGATATAATATTATGATATAAAATACGTTATGGTGGACTTCAAAACTTTTGAATTTATACTTACATTGTGCAATTTAGGATATTAATTATATATAATGTTAATCCCAGGATAAATCTGGGCTTTGAAACATACCCTAATGCATTTTAAATACTCAAAATAAATAAAAAAATAGCAATATTTTTAAAACTCTTAAAAAAATTATAAGCAATCAATTGAATTGTTTAGAATGTTACGAGTATAATGCATCTTGCAATGCTTCATATTTGATTAGAGATTAGGAAATTCAGGTGGGTTGATCATAGGCCGGTGCTGAGGTATATATATCAGCCATAATTAAGCAATAAATTTCCAAAATGTTCGAGAAATGTAATATATTTAATGTCATTTGTGAGGGTGGGCTAAATTGAGTCCAATCTATTAGTTAATGGATATCTATTAACATAAAAGTTTAAGATAATGATTAGGGTTGAATTCAAATCTCCAAAAATAGTAATCTCATGTTATATGTGAATATTGTCTTTGATTAAGCATAATTAATGGACAAATGACCTCATTAGTCGCTTCCAACTTGAGCTTGAGCTCAATTCTATAGGTTGAAGTTGGGCTACGAACTATCTCATTTAATATCAAAGAGAGAAAATAAATTTGAATGAAAGAGTTATTGGAAAGAGACTTAAGTACTAATTAATTCGAAAGTATACACGGTAAAAATTATGAACTTAGACTCATGCTATCTTGTGCCCTTGGACTAACCTTAAAAATGACTCATGCATCTACTGCCTAGTAGATGGCGACACAAACAACTCCTAAATATCTCAATGAAATCTTCCAATGAGATTGTTGCATTTGCCCAGTTATGAAACTTCTTCCACTATTGGCCTTACCACCAGCTCTCGACTTCTTCAACGGACAAGAACACAACTAACAACACTTTTTTATTTTAGGACATTACATGCTATCAAAGGACTTCTTGTCTCCCCAAACTCTCTTATTGCGGCTTTTTCCAATCGGGTGAAACATGTCATTCCAGATGCTGAACCTACAAGTACAACAAATAATATCAACCAATCTTTAATTGTTTGAGGTTTCACTGCACCTTAAAAATAAGGAGGCTTTGTAACAGCTCAAACTCTTAACTATCAAAATATTGTCTGCTTTAACTTAAGAGGTTCATGATTTTATCGTGTTGGTTAAACTTCCCAATAGGTCACCCATCTCTGAATTGTCCTGGGATGAATACACTTAACTGAGAAGTTTCTTTCATAAATTCTAGCCATTACATCAAAAGGCGCATCGATGTTTAAGAATTTTACTTCTTTTACTTAAGGGGTTTCACAATCTCCTTCACTTAAGTAACTAACATCCTTGTCAGTATCTTATCCTAGAATTATCCACCAAACAGATAAGATTCTAGAGGTGGCCCTTACAAGTTTAAGTGGTGGCTTTCGTCATGTAGCACTTTGTCCCATATAAGGTTTAAGAGGTGGCTCCCATGGTGTAGCACTTTTTTATTGCATGACACTTAGTTCTCATCTTCTGGCTGGTGTAGTAGACCTACTGGAAATTTATATCAACATGACAAAATTATGAGGCTCTGAGGCCAAAGCGGACAATATCTCGATAGTTATGAGTTTGAACTTTTATAGGCTTCAACCTTAAAAGTAGATGTAGATCCCTATCAATTTCATCTCCCCTCACTCTGATTATTAGTCTTGACTTCTTTCATTATCTAAGCCATCGAGCTAATAAATCTCATCATGGAGTCAAAAGATAAACTACGATCTTTTCGACCTCTGTCGTCAGACTATGGTCTTTCTGATCATTGTCGCATGTCTATTATAGACCTTTTGACCTCCATCTCGAGACAACGGTCTTTCTGACCTCCGTTGCCCGCTGAATACGGTCCTTCCTACCACAGTCACCCAATTACGGTCTTTTCAACCTTTGTCTCCCACCGACTATGGTTCTGCCGACCAAACAACCTTGTTAATACCGATTCTTCCAATTCCCACCATATAATGTACTATATATGATGCATATTTATTGCATCAAGCCAAGACCTTCCCTCCAAGGAAGTGCCTCATTTGTAATCGACTGCAAACACTACTGTATTCCTTCAAGCTGGGTCAAGCCCCATGATTTCTTTCCCTTTTATGGGTTTCAATACAAAAACTCTGGTGTCTTTTATGAACGACCCATCATACTCTTTTATCTATATGTGTTATGAATCTTCTTATAAAGCTAAGACGCTAAACTTTATATTTCTCTACAGCCTGGAATATTCTAGGACACAATAATTTTAATTTTAAATCAATTGAAATTTATTAATATAAAAAATAATTAAGATTGTTAAAATTGCTCCTCAATTTTTTATGAAAGATCAAAATAATTCTTAACTATATTAAAAAATTATTTTGATCTTTCAATTCTTTTAAAAAAGAATAAATATAGTCCCATCTTGAAATTTTTTTGATTTATTTTATAAATATGAAAATTAAAACATTTTAAAAAAATTATTTTGATCTTTCAATTCTTTAAAGAACAATAAATATAGTCCCATCATGAAATTTTTTTGATTTATTTTTCTAAATAGGAAAATTAAAATATTTTTTAATATAATTAAAAATTATTTTGTTCCTTCATGGAAAATTAAAAAATTATTTTGATTTTTTTCTAAATTTTGAAAATAATAAATCTATAAGAGTACCGTTTAATAATTTTTCGCGCGACGTCTAAAAATCATGGGTTCCCCGATGAAAAAAGCCGCGCCGTTTGGTGGGTCACCTCAGTGGTGGGACCGGAATAGTTATTTCCGATAATTAAATGGCCTCGTCGGTCCTTCCCCGCTCTCGCCGTTACCCAGCTCCGAATATTTATGCGGAAAGAGAGAGAGAGAGAGAGAGAGAGAGAGGTCTTATCGTAGCAGAGCAGAAATGGCGGAGGCGTGACCTTGTGAACCTAGTTTTTTCGTTCTTGGGGTTCTTTAGCAGGTGGCTGAAATGCCGATGGTGAGGTATCGGATAAGGAACGAGTATGCTGCAGCGAATCCGGAGGTCTATCAGGCGGCGAACAAGGATGATCCAGAGGCACTTCTCGAGGGAGTGGCAATGGCTGGCCTTGTTGGAGTCTTAAGGCAGCTAGGAGACCTCTCGGAGTAAGTCTAGTTCTTCTTTATTTTATTTTTCTCCAACCGAACGTTCTTGTTTTGCTCCAACCGATCGCCATTTTTTACGTCATTTGATCGCGGATGAACAGTGCGACGCCTGGCGTCGCACTGTTCACTCACGCCATTTTTTGCTCTCAACCGGAAAAACGCGCGAAAGGGAGGGCGATCGTTACCTTCTCAAAAACACCTAAAATGGCGTTCGATTGGAGCATCACCGCCCCATTTTGGAGTTTTGCGTTACTTTGCCGTGAAAAATGAAGTTTTGCGTTAATTAAGTAGTTTGCAGTTAGTATGTGGGCGGAGGTTCGGGCCGTGGGAACTTCGAAATGGGATTTGGGAGTGTTTTGATAGTATGTCTTCTTTATTTTGCTTATGCTGCTTTTGAGCAAGTGCTAATTTGTAGCTTTTGCGTTTAGAAAATTAAATTCGAGGATTTCGTCTTTTCAGACTTCAACTTTTTTGTAAATGATGACGAGGAATGCCTGTTAGAACTGTTGCAGTGATCAAACATTGTTGATTGAGATTGATTCTGGTCGCTTATTGACTGTAGCTATGTTTAGAATTGATACGTCATGCAAAAATTATCTTGATCGGGCACGAATCTCGAGGCAAAAAGCTAGTTGGAAACTTCAAAAATTAAATCTGGGAGCACCTGAACTTCGATTTCAGCAAACTTACAGTCAAACTGAGCGTCTCGAAAATACGAACCCAACGACACCAAATTTGACTCAATCCGAGCCCAAATGAGTCCAAATAAAGGACTTAAAGCGCTGTTGGAAGGTTCGAACCACAATTTGAGTTACCAAACAATCTCCGATTTTGGCGAGTTTATAGTCGAATCGAACGGCTCGACGAGACGAATCCAACGAGCCCAAGATCACTGAATTCCGACATCACTAAGACATTCAAATGTCCATCAAACGGTTCATGATCAAAGGATTCAACATCGGCCGTCCATCCAACCACTCCCAACTTACCCTTGATCCTTCATATATTTACAAGTCATGCCACTCTCAAAAAACTATAAATAGCCCCCCACTCTTCTCATGAGAGGGGGGAGAAAGAGGAGAAGGAAGGGAGGAATTTGGGAGCTCTCTTGCCGCCAACCATCGCCGGACTTCCACGGGAGTTCCCGCCGACCACCACCGGGGTTCCTGCCAACCACCGCCAGTATTCCTCTCAACCATCGCCGGATTTCCCGCCAACCACCGACGGACTTCAGCCAATCAATCGACTACCGATGAACTTCCGCCAGTTCGCCAGCCACAGCCGGACTTCCACCGGAGTTCTTCCCGACCGCAGTCGGACTTCCACCAGTTCGTCGATCACCGCCGGACTTCCACCCGTCCTCCGACCGCCGCCAGAATTCCACCAGTTCTCCGATCGCCGACGGACTTCCACCCGTCCTCCGACTGCCGCCGGACTTCTACCAGTTCATCGATCGACTGCCGTCGGACATCCGCTTGCTCGCCGACCATCGTCAGACTTTCATAGTTTGCCGTCCACCATCGGAATTCCACCAGTCTACCGAACACCGCAGGACTTCCGCTAGTCCGCCAACTACAGTCCTCCCAACCACTGTTATCCAACTACCGTCCTTCCAATATCTGTCGTTTGCAGACTATGGTTCTTCGGACCTCCGTCATCTGCCGACTACATTCTTCGCCGACTATGGTCCTCCCGACCTCCGTCGCCCCGCCAATTACGGTCCTCCCGACCTTCATCGCCCGCCGACTACGGTCCTCCCGACCTTCGTCGCCCGCCGACTACGATCCTTCTGACCTCTGTTGTCTGCCAACAACAGTCCTTCTAACCTCCGTCACCCGGTGACTATGATCCTCCAGACCTCCGTCGCAATATAACGGTCCTTCTGACCTATGTCGCTCACAGACTACGATCCTTCCGACCTCCGTCACACGCCGAATATGGTTCTTCCGATCAACATCGCTCGTCGACTATGGTTTGCTGCCCCAAACAAACATATCAACATTGATTCTTCCAACTTCCACCATGCAATGCATTTTCTATGATGTATATTTGTTACTTCAAGCTAAGGCCTTCCTCCTAAGGATGGGCTTCATTTGTAATCAATTACAAGCATTAGTGGATTCATTCAAACTGGGCCAAGCCCCCGTGGTTTTTCCCCCTTTTCAGGGGTTTCCACGTAAAAACTTTGGTGTCTTTTATGAACGCTACACCCTCATCTCTTTCATCTGCTTGTGTTCTGGATCTTCGTACAAAGCTAAGGCATTAATCTTTATATTTCTCTACCGCCGCGAATTTTCCAGGACGCAACAGTTTGGCGCCGTCTGTGGGAATGTGGTTCCTGACTGGGGGGCTATTTCTCCTCCAACCTCAAAAGGCTTTTCAGCTGCTATTGATTCATCAATTTCATGGTAATCAAATCCAGACTGGGGGGGCAACCTTGACTATAATTTTAGTCAAGAAGATACCTCAAAGACTTTCAAAATAAAGATGATATATAAGGAAACTCCCGACAAATACAAGGATGTTTCCGATAAATTTCTAGCCATATACAATCCCCTGTAGGATTTCTATTCCTTAGGCAAGGTTTTAATATCGACCTCAAAAGGCAGTAACGGTCTGAAGACAAACCATTCTTCACCTTTGATTCAGGATACACGTGGCTTCGTCCTTTCCCAATCAAGACAAAATCGATCCCAGGTGGATCCGATTCGACCTCTTCCACACAGGTTAATGTCATCGAGCAAAGGCTCTGACATACAACCTCTGATAGGTCCTACATCCTTGGTGGATTCTCTTGACCTCTTTCACACAGGATAACGTCATCGAGCAAATGCTCTGACATACAACCTCGGATAGGTCTTACATCCTTGGTGGATTCTCTCGACCTCTTCCACACGGGTTAACGTTATCGAGCAAGGCTCTGACATATAACCTCGGATGGGTCTTACATCCTTAGTGGATTTCCTCGACCTATTCCATACAGGTTAATGTCATCGAGTGAAGCTATGACAAACAACCTAGGATAGGTCATTCATCCTTGATGGATTTTCTCATTATTTTTCATACAAGTTAACGTCATCATGCATGCCTTCTATCTTCAATAAAATGCAGCTTAATTATCATCATTAGCTCATCGTCTGTTCTCTAACGTCGGAATACCGCCTAACCACTTCCAAAAGGCTTTCATTGGCATTCAAACTTTTACTCGACCACCGTTGGATTTCAGTCCGATCGCTTTTAGACTTTCACCTGACCGCCATCAAACTTCCACCCATCATTATACTTCTACTTGTCACATAACTTTTGTCTGAATTCTCCTTGACGCTGAACTTCCTCTCGACACTGGGCTTCCACCCGTCGTCGGGACTTCTGCTCGTCGCATAACTTTTGTTAGAATTCTTCCTATTGTTGGACTTTCTCCCATTGTTAGATTTCTGCCTGTCACAGGACTTTCGTCGGAATTCTTCCCATCGTTGTACTTCTGCTCGATCGATGTCAGACTTTCACCTGACTGCCATCGAACTTCAACCCAGTCGCCACATATTACAGAGTTCTACTTGTCCGCTAATTATAATCAAATCTTCTTCAAGGCATTTCTATTGCCAAATCTCTCCCCAAGGGAAGCCATCGTCGAGTTGTTTCTACCTTTTGCAATAAAGCAAATTTCAATCGTCATCAATGCCCTCCGAGCTACCAATCCACACAAGGACCGGCACAAGAGGGCAATGCTTTGATAGTCGTCGACACCCTCCGAACTACCAATCCACACAAGGACCGGCACAAGAGGGCAATGCTTTGATAGTCGTCGGCACCCTCCGAACTACCAATCCACAAAAGGACCGGCACAAGAGGGCAAAACTTTGATCACCACCAACATTCTCCGAGCTACCAATCCAAGTAAAAACTTGGACCAGCATAAGAGAACCAGGCTTTGATCGCCGCCAATGTTCGCTTTGACCACCACCTATGCTCCCCGAGCTACCAATCCAAGTAAAAACTTGGACCAGCACAAGAGAACCAGGCTTTGATCGCCGCCAATGTTCGCTTTGACCACCACCTATGCTCCCCGAGCTACCAATCCAAGTAAAAAACTTGGACCGGCACAAGAGAACTAGGCTTTGATCGCCGCCAATATTCGCTTTGATCTCCACCTACGCTCCCCGAGCTACCAATCCAGAGGAATGCTTGGACTGGCACAAGAGAGCAAGGTTTTGATCACCGCTGACAATCCCCGAGCTACCAATCCAAGGAGAAGACTTGGACCGGCACAAGAGATTGTGATTTTCTCCTAACCCTTAAGCGGGTATTTATAGTTGCATGAAAGGGAGATAAAAAGTTTTCATTAAATAATAATAATAATAATAATAAGAATTTTAAGAGATAAGAATTCATTATCCTCATAAATAAATATAAGAATTCAAATAGTCATTTTATAATTCTTATTATTATTTGGGGATTTAAAAAAAAAAAAAAAAAGGCTTTGAGGCGGCATAACAGCCGCCTCATTCAAAAGCAGAAAGCCAAAAGGCCTAAGTTTAATGTTAATCACTATACAGTTATAACGTTATAACTTCAACAATTTAATATTAATTAATAACTTCTTAAAAACTATAATTATAAGAGAGATTATAATTATTGTAATATATGCATATAATCTATCTGCATTCCTATATTATATGGTAAGAGTTTTAATACGTCGATATTATGTAGTATTTTATCATATGCATACTACTTATAAAAACATACACCGTTCATAATTAACTTCTTTAAAGATATAGATGAGTCCGAACCTATATAATCTATATAAGACGAATTATTAAAAATAGTCTTGTATTTTTTATACGCATTGTAACAATTGCAAACACCTTATATATTCTATATAATCTTATGTATACTATGGTATTTTCATATAAGTATATATATATATATATATATATATATATATATATATATATATATATATATATATATATATATATATATATATATATCTTTAAATTAATGATAAGAAGTATATCAATCACATATTAAGCAAAAATGAGGCAAAAGTCTCAATTTATCATACGCTTAACATAATAATAATAATAAATATCATTCAGAAGAAGCTCATAAAGGTACAAATATATATATTTTCGGACTTCTGAAGCATCGACGTCCGAAAATAGGGGGGCAACTGATACGTCATGCAAAAATTATCTTGATCGGGCACGAATCTCGAGGCAAAAAGCTAGTTGGAAACTTCAAAAATTAAATCTGGGAGCACCTGAACTTCGATTTCAGCAAACTTACAGTCAAACTGAGCGTCTCGAAAATACGAACCCAACGACACCAAATTTGACTCAATCCGAGCCCAAATGAGTCCAAATAAAGGACTTAAAGCGCTGTTGGAAGGTTCGAACCACAATTTGAGTTACCAAACAATCTCCGATTTTGGCGAGTTTATAGTCGAATCGAACGGCTCGACGAGACGAATCCAACGAGCCCAAGATCACTGAATTCCGACATCACTAAGACATTCAAATGTCCATCAAACGGTTCATGATCAAAGGATTCAACATCGGCCGTCCATCCAACCACTCCCAACTTACCCTTGATCCTTCATATATTTACAAGTCATGCCACTCTCAAAAAAAACTATAAATAGCCCCCCCACTCTTCTCATGAGAGGGGGAGAAAGAGGAGAAGGAAGGGAGGAATTTGGGAGCTCTCTTGCCGCCAACCATCGCCGGACTTCCACGGGAGTTCCCGCCGACCACCACCGGGGTTCCTGCCAACCACCGCCAGTATTCCTCTCAACCATCGCCGGATTTCCCGCCAACCACCGACGGACTTCAGCCAATCAATCGACTACCGATGAACTTCCGCCAGTTCGCCAGCCACAGCCGGACTTCCACCGGAGTTCTTCCCGACCGCAGCCGGACTTCCACCAGTTCGTCGATCACCGCCGGACTTCCACCCGTCCTCCGACCGCCGCCAGAATTCCACCAGTTCTCCGATCGCCGACGGACTTCCACCCGTCCTCCGACTGCCGCCGGACTTCTACCAGTTCATCGATCGACTGCCGTCGGACATCCGCTTGCTCGCCGACCATCGTCAGACTTTCATAGTTTGCCGTCCACCATCGGAATTCCACCAGTCTACCGAACACCGCAGGACTTCCGCTAGTCCGCCAACTACAGTCCTCCCAACCACTGTTATCCAACTACCGTCCTTCCAATATCTGTCGTTTGCAGACTATGGTTCTTCGGACCTCCGTCATCTGCCGACTACATTCTTCGCCGACTATGGTCCTCCCGACCTCCGTCGCCCGCCAATTACGGTCCTCCCGACCTTCATCGCCCGCCGACTACGGTCCTCCCGACCTTCGTCGCCCGCCGACTACGATCCTTCTGACCTCTGTTGTCTGCCAACAACAGTCCTTCTAACCTCCGTCACCCGGTGACTATGATCCTCCAGACCTCCGTCGCAATATAACGGTCCTTCTGACCTATGTCGCTCACAGACTACGATCCTTCCGACCTCCGTCACACGCCGAATATGGTTCTTCCGATCAACATCGCTCGTCGACTATGGTTTGCTGCCCCAAACAAACATATCAACATTGATTCTTCCAACTTCCACCATGCAATGCATTTTCTATGATGTATATTTGTTACTTCAAGCTAAGGCCTTCCTCCTAAGGATGGGCTTCATTTGTAATCAATTACAAGCATTAGTGGATTCATTCAAACTGGGCCAAGCCCCCGTGGTTTTCCCCCCTTTTTAGGGGTTTCCACGTAAAAACTTTGGTGTCTTTTATGAACGCTACACCCTCATCTCTTTCATCTGCTTGTGTTCTGGATCTTCGTACAAAGCTAAGGCATTAATCTTTATATTTCTCTACCGCCGCGAATTTTCCAGGACGCAACAAGAATATTTCGTCTAACATATATTAGAATAGTATGCTTGGGGATATTAATACTGTTAACTTGGTTGTTGTTTAATCTGTCTCTTTAGATATTCTGTACTCCCCAGTTCATCCATTATTAATCTTATTGGGAAATTAAGAAACGTGTTGGATCTTGGTAACTTTGCTAACCCTATTTCAAGGACGTGAAACTTCATAATGTCTGGCTTGTGGTCTTTGGATTTGATGATTAGCATAGTACATGTTGATGCTTTGAAAAAGTTAATTGATAGTATATCATATAGGTAAAATTTTTTTTAGCTTTTGAAAGAACCATTAAGTGAAGATCTACAATGTTATTAATCTTACTGGTGGAATAAATTTTGTGAGCCCTTAGTCTATATACTGCCAAGAATATTGTTTATATTGGTGATTTAGATCGAGTAATAAATGATTAGATTCTTTTATTTAGCGGAAATCAACTCTTCCAAATATATTTATTATTTAGAAAGAAAAATTGGCTTCAGAGCGATGGTAACATTCAACTCATGATTATGTAAATCAAAATATTTCTGGTTATATTATGCATAAATGAGTAACAAAGTATTTAAATCACTAGGAATCTATTCATGAATGAGAAAAAAACACATGTAGAAGAATGAGATGCTAAACAATACTTGGGCAAATTGAATTTATCTCCCTACATTTTGGGGCTAATTGTAACTCAACCATAAAACGACAGCCTTTCGATGACTCGGTTAGGAAAGTAGATGTATTTGATTTGACTTATATTAAGAAAGGTAGAGGTAGACCTAAAAAGATTTGGTTAGAAAATATTAGAAATGACATTTCTTTATTAGATTTAGTTGAGAATTTGACTCTTAATAGGACACAAAGGAGAAAAATGATTCATGTAGCCAACCCCACAGTAGGATAAAGGCTTCTTGTTGTTGTTGTTGTAACTCAACCATGATTTTTTTTTAAATTTGAAAAAAAGTGTATATAGGCCACTCTATGTTGGATTATGTATTGGTTCTTAATAATAACTACTGATTATTCCCTAGTAATTATCGTTGCTAACTAAACGTACATGCAGCCCAACATAGTAAAGGGACCTTTCAAACACAACCTAGGTGCAAGTAGGCTCTGAATGTAGAAGATTTGATGCAATTGGAATGAGAGAGTATTTTAGTCCTTCAAAGTCTTATTAACAGTGAACTTCACAACAGTGCTTGATAAATTTCATGTGCTGCACCTCAGCACAAATCGAGGGATTTAAATGCAAATTTTAGGAAATTGTAGTCCGAATTTTAATTTGGTGCTTAATGTGGCCATCAAGATGCAATTTACCAACAATTATAAATGCATATTTATGTACATTTTGGTGCGCTTACAACATTTTTGGTATTATAACCTCTCAAATTTTAATATTTCAAGTTTAGAAAAATGCTCTAAATGTTCATTGAACTTTTTGTGGGGTCCATATTAGTCCCTGATTATTGAAGACCAATTTAGTCCTTTAATTCATCAAAATTGATCTGAATTAGTCCCTTAACTATCCAAAAATTTCTCCTTGGATTCAAACTTTAGGATTAATTTGGATCAATTTTGAAAAGCTAAGAGGCCAAATTGGGCATATTGAAGTGTTTAGGATAAAATTGACCTCATAAAAAGTCTAGAGATTATTTTAAACATTTTCTCATTTCAAAATACTATGAACCTATTTAGGAAGAAGAAAAAGTGCATGTAGAAACATAAACAAGATAGAGTGCAAGGTCATCTACCATGTCTTAATGAAATTCTAGTATTTGACTTGCACATGTAGGACATTGGGTTGCGAGGCTTGATCTCCGGATCATCACCCAAATATTGCAATATATGTTCGGGAGCCTCAGTATTTCCAAAGAGATGATAGAATAAGACACCCTTTCTTCTTCTTCAACTGCTCATCCTTTGACTCTGCAGAATCATTCATAAGATTATTAAATTTCGAGTTGTAGTTGGAATTTTCCTTTGACGATATATTAACGGGTTTCTTTCGTACATCGAGTTGCCTTTATACCCAACGTACTCGCAGCATCTCGATCATCGTTGCTGTAGGTGTCCGTTCAGTTTGTTCATCTGCATGTTGCTGTTGACCACCAATGACATGCATTTATTGTCGATTACCTTGCACTTGTTGGTTGGCAACATGTATCAGGTGCAACGAATCTCTCACAATAACCCTTATGTGTTTGCACCTGTTGCATGTTGTTTGTCATCACCCATAGGTGGGCTTTTATAACTTAACCACTCTCCTACAGTTGTTTGTAGGTGTTGTATGTATTTGTTTTCATAAGAGATCCGCTCTACTTGTGATACACTCATTGTTGTTATCCTCAAATATACTTGCAGGGAATGGTAGTGTTCATTTACAAGTGAACTAACACTGATATCAATTGTAGAGATATTACAACATTCACTATAGGCTTTTCGTACTTCACCCGTGCATTGCAACTATCACACATCTTCTACAAGCATGGATGTTGTACATCAATTAATTATCATTCATGGGTGGTTATTTATTCACTTGCGTGTTGATGTCGGCTACCAATTGTGAACTGCATTCATCACTGATTCCCCATATACGTTGGCTGGTAAGTTGTCATTCAATGCATATATGTACCTTCTGCTCACAAGGTACTACCGATGTGACTATTATACATTGATCACTTAATCTTTGCTTGCAAGGGATCAATGCATTTGCCTGCTATTGAATGGTTGTTGACTGTAGGGCATTATTACATTCACCGCTTGTTGCTCGTTGTTGCTTGCATGGTACTATTACTGTCAACTGTATGGACACCCTAGTATTTGTTGCATGTTATATGTACTTTCATCATATCTACCCTCATTATTCATAGGTGGGATTTGTGTGCTTGTTTGTAGTAGCATTAGTTACATGCAAGCTGTTGACGTTGACTTCAAGACGTCGCTACATTCAGTGCCTTATGTCTGTTATTGTCTTTGTTTAATCTTCTACGTACATGATAGGCCTCCTGTTATTGCTTGCGTGTATCACTATTTCAAGCTGCATGTTGATTATCTCTTGTATTAAGGCTTTCGTTGTTGTATGTAGGAGACATCCATGCATTCTGCAGTCAGTTGATGTTGCTTGCAAGTACAATGCACTTAACTGCATGGGAACTATTGTAGGAGTCCATTATATTTATCATACATCAATCGACATCATGCATTGTGTGCCATGTAATTGCAAGTGTTGGTAATTGTTGTTCACTTGTAATTGCTTAGATGGTGTAAATTAATTATCATTCATTGCTTGTGCGCATCGAGGACTTGTTCATCACGAGTCCCCTATTATTTCTTCATGCATATTTATTTGAATGACTTGAATTGCATTTTAGGATTTGCATTTTTAAGTTAATTGTGCATTTTAGAAGTTAGGGTTTTGTTCCCTGATGTCTAGTTCAAATTCAGTTTGAATTAGGTCCCTTATTATTCAATCATGTGCATATTCACTTTGAATTTCGGCAACACCCCAGCGTATCCCCTGCTTGAGGGAAGTTTGGGGAGCTGGACCTTCCCACCACGTTAAGAAAAACGTGTATGGTAGGTGTCCAAAGACACTATGACCGTGATTTTTAATCCACCATACTAAGAAAGGCTTTTATGGGTTTTTAGAGGTACTTGTTTGAAAATGTATTGTTGTTTCCCCGCTGGCATAGAGTTGCGTACATATACTTAATGTTGTACCTGCCACGCTAAAGTGTGCACAGGGCCTACCTGCCTCATCGCAGATATAACATCAGGTTTTCTCCTACAACACTAAGAAAAACGTGTATAGGTGTTTGCCCGGCACGTCACATGCACTTAGGATACGATTTGGAACTTTATACCTTTGCGAAGGGATTTCCAGAGGTGATGTTGGCTGTGTCGGGGCGACGAAGGCAATGTTGGCATCAAGGGCACGTATATTGAGGCAATGCACGAGGCTCAAGGCACATTCCTTTTCTTTCTTTTCTCTTCTTTTAATTAATAACTATTAATTATAATTAATTAATATTAATAGTAATTAATTAAAAATAATAATTTATTATGATTAATAATAATTAATTGGGATTAATCAAAATTAATCACAAATAATTATAATTAATAGTAATTAATTAAAATCAACTATAATTAATATTAATTAATTGCAATTAATTAAACGAGGCTATTTGGATATAGGATTTATATAGATTTGGGTAGGGTTGAACTAAAAGGCTGTCGGGATATAAGATTTGTGCAGGATTTAGCATGATTTAGTAGGATTTGTGCATGATTTATGCAGGATTTGAGCAGGACTTGCGCACGAAGAGGATGCTCAGCGGAGTGGCGTTGGTATACGAAGACGTGCAGAGAACGTGTCGTAGGATTTGAGCGGCATCCGTGGAGAAATTGACGTGCAACCGAACAGGTACAAGGTTTGAGTGAAAATTTCTTTTTGATTGCATACAGTACACATGTCAACACTTTCCTAACCGGGTCATCAAAAGGCTGCCGTTTTATATGATTAAACCATTTAAGGTGACTCCCTAATCTTATCTTCTACTGGAGGTACTCCAAGCTATTCATGTATATGCTTATTTCATATTCTATATTGAAGAATAAAGCCACTCATCCACTTGAGCATCCTCATCTATGCAACACTTAACTTAATATTACGCTTCTCTTTTAATGACCAACATTTTGAGATACCAACAATGATGGTAAAATTTTAAACTTGAGAAATCCTTGTATGACTTAAAGTAATTTTGAAGTGTTTAGTTTGAGAAATTTACTACTACTATTGAAAAAATATGGATGCTTTAAAGTCGGGTTAATCTCACGTTATTTATAAAGAAATCAAATGTTGGTAAAAAACTATCCTTATTGTCTACGGTAATGATATTATCCTATTTGTTAATGATGAGGAAGATAAAAAGAGCCTAAAAGAGATCTTAGCCAATGAAATTGAAATTAATGATATGAAAACCTATAAATATTGTTTGAGCATATAAATCAGAAAATTAAGAAAGTTACATTTGTATCTCAACTAACACTCGATTTTTTAAAAGAAACTAAAAGAAACTGGGATGATCCTATCAACAAAATATGATCAAATGGAGACACTCTCCAAAGTGACAAAGAAAGGTACCGGTGTTTGGTTAGAAATTTTATTTATCTCTATCATATTTGTCCTAACATCTATTATTCTATCAGTATGCTTAGCTGATTTATAAATACTATCATTAAGAAACACCTTTAGGATACTAAAGTACCTAAAAAAGAAATAGATAGGAGTATAAATCTATTTACTGATGTTGATTGAGTTGGGTCCATAATTTCTAAAAAATCATGGAGAAGTAAAAAATGGACGGTTGTTGCTAGAAGTAGCGCTGAAGTAGAATTTAGGGCTATTGCACATGGAATTTGTGAAGGAATGTGCCTACAAGGTTGTTGAAAGACCTACATATTCACATTAAAGAACCAATGGTTATCATATGTGACAATCAAGCTACAATTAACATTGCCAAAGATCTAGTCCACCGTGATAAAATTAAGCATGTAGAAATTGATAGACATTTTATAAATGAAAAAAAAATTGATTATAGGATTATTAAAATGCAGGTCACTCCAATAAGACTTCAGATATCATGATCAAAATCTTTGATCAATCACAATTCAACAACCTAACTTCTAAGTTAGGAATGATCAACATATTTTCTTAGCTTGAGGGGGAGTATGAAAATTCTATAAGAGCATTACTGTGGCCCATCAATGAATCCTTATCAAGTAATCCATGTGCTCTTATCAAATCAACAATCGGATGATTATCCATCTCATCAATCTATCATTTCTTGTCTTCCTTATTTGTCTCCCATTAATTACATATTATTCCTTAATTTTAGGACTAGTAATTGGCATTGTTTAGCACCTGTAAGATGCACATTTCCTATTTTTTTTAATCAAGTGAATACAATTTTTCTCATTTGTTTTTGTCTCTATTTTTAGCAGATTGATGCATTTTTCTGTCCTCCTTTTATTTGTTATGGTCTTTGATTTACTGTTCTTCTGCTGAATAGATGAACTTTCAATGTATGTAGTAAATTCTTTCTCTTAGCAGTGGTCAGCACTTCAGGGTTTGAAACTAAAGCAATTTTAGAACCCATGGTTGTACTGCAAGATTTTATTTTATTTAAAATTAATTTATGGTTTTCCTTAGAAGATAAAAAAATCTTGTGATTCATTCGAATTCTTTGTTGCTTTTAATCATATGTCAGCAGACTGCATTAATCTTTTGCCACAGATTTTCTGAATCTTCTTTACTTCATAATGATTTATCCATTCAGTCCTCTTGATTATGATTTATTTTCAACCATAAGGTGATTTTTTTCCTGATGACTTCATCAATCCTTTAACACAGATTTGCTGCAGAGATATTTCATGACTTGCATGAAGAAGTGATGGCAACTTCTGCTAGAGGGCATGAGCTGATGTTGCGTGTTCAGCAAATAGAGGCAGAGTTTCCATTAGTAGAAAAAGTATTATTCTGTAGAACTGATTATTCACATTGTGCTTATAATGCAGGTCAAGTCTTAGCTTCAAATTGTAGTATAGTTTTCTTTTTCCTATTTTGATGAAGTAAATGAATTGTATAGTATAGTTGTACATATAGAAATGCTCGTTTCTTTAAATGTTTTCATTCGATTTTTCATAACATTCCAGGTATCGACTGGCATTCTAATCTTATAGTGAATCAGAATTTAGTCACACAAGGAGATATGCCTCGTTTTATATTGGACTTATATGAAGAATGCCGTGGTCCTCCACGGTTATTCATGATGGATAAGTGAGTTATTTAGCCATTGGATATATCTGTTTCGTATACTTTTTTCTTTTCTTTTCTCTTTGGATTTATGTGCTTCATAGCCGACCCCACGTAGTGGGACAAAGGCTTGATGTTGTTGTTGTATTTATATTCTTCATGTGTTCTCTTTTTGTCATGTCAATTTGGCCAGCGAGTACTTAAAGTATTTCTTCAGGTTTGATATTGCTGGTGCTGGGGCATGCTTGAAGAGGTACTCAGATCCTTCGTATTTCAAGACACATTCAACCACCTTTCTGATGATGGAACCAAAGCTTCACGGAGAAAAGAGGGCTCCAAAACTCAATGTAATTGTTCCTTGTTTTAGGAATGCACATTTAATGTCTGTATCTTTTAATTAACATATTTTCACAGGTCTGTTGTGCATGTTGTGCTGTGAACATACGTTTGCCACTAGTTGGATGTTTCTCTTTAGATTTCAAGATATCAAATGATACAAGTGATCAAAATTATTCTTTGATACTAAACAGTAATTCTTAACTCTGATTTTTAATTTTCCTACAGAAAAAGGGATCACATTGTAGAAGCAGTAAGAGTGAGTGTTTTTTTACATCAATTATCGGCAAGTAAGCTAATTTTTCTTGAGGTGTTACAGCCATTGATCAGTCTGCATATCTTTATGTAAATCTGATAATGTCATGATTAATATTTTGCATTGCATACAGTTCTGAACTTACTGCTTCTGAACAAGTAATAGAGAAATATCCAACAAGGCATATCAAGTTGAAACACAAGAACTTTATAGTTTCAGATATGAGTAAACAAAGCTATATGGAAGGTATTCTGGAAGAAAAATCACTTGAGCAAAATGATCTTTGAAAAATTTTTAACTGATTCACTCATTATGACAAGTATAAATTTTGCTTCAGACAGCTCGAAAGATCTAAATGGTGTAGTGACAGCTCCTTCAATAGTAACAAAGGAAGTTCTTCCTCTTTCTTCTAGAACTGAGGCCATTGTTAAAATAGAGGACCAGAAAGCAGAAGATGATGAATTTTTGGAAGCAATGTCTGTACTGTCTGGTGTTTCGCAAAAAGTATATCCAACCTCTGGAATTGCTAATCAAGGCACGATGTTGTTGGAACTTGGGATTAAAGTAGGCCACGCTTTTGACCATAGGTCTGGTGAAACTGATACGTGTCCTCCAGCAGGACAGCCAGCAGATCAGAACAACGTTTTTGCTAGTAGTGGATTAATTCTATTTCATGATCATGAGGGTTACAGATCTGATGATATTGAGAGTGAGCTGGAAAATTATGTTGATGCCTTAAACTCCATGGGATCGGAACTGGAGACGGATTCTGAGATAACTAAGTTAGATCCAGGTTTCTTTAATAGTAAATCTCGAGGGACAGATCCTTCCATTGATGGAAATCTTGAGCTACAAACTCGATCTGCTGGATCAGGTTATGTTGGAAGCTTGAAATCGGTAAAAATAAAAGATGAAACTCATAATATATCAGAATCAACATCTTCAGTTGATTTAAGTTATCAGCCACTATGGAAGGGAACTGTTTTTGAAGCAACTTCTGGGTCTGAAATTAACAAATTTAAAATAGGTAAGTTAGAGAAGACTGGTGAAGATGTGAAATTAGTACCATCATCATCTTATTTGACATATTATGAAAATCGTTATCCAAAACAATCCAATACAACCATTTTCGTTCCTATAAGTGGAGGAGCTTCTTCTAGTTCTTTTATGACGGATTCCACTTTTATTGATTTTCTTGATATTCCTTCTGATGTACTTGAAGAAATTAATCCAACAGAACACAGTGAAGGCAAGATTTCTGATAAAGTTGATATGCCATGTGATCCTTCAGAAATTGAAGATGGTACTTTGCCTGGGAAGGCTTCTTCTTTATTTTTTAATGATTCAACATTGGACTTGAAGGATGATGGACAAGGAAGGCTGACAGGAGATTTAGCCAATAAAACTTCATCAAATTACTTGGAGGACAGTGATGAAGAAAATAAACAGTTAGAATCTAGCTTGCAATGCCCTGTTGATAGAGGTGAGCTAGCTTTACTAGTAAGTGATAGCATTTTATCTCATGTATTAATTAAAAATGTTGATAATTTCAATGTTGATGAGTGAATTATTTCATGGTAGTCGATTGAAAGATTATTTTTCAGGGGTTTCAGAAAAGATTATTTCTCTTGAGACGTTAACCACGTGTCAGATGCCTAAGCCTCCACAAGAACATGCAGAAAGCTCTATTTTAGAGATTTTGACAGTTGTTGAAGATTCCTTGCATGATTCAATGGAGGGCAATGAAACCAATTCTGTTGATCAGTTTTCACCCAAAAGTTCAGCCTTTTCTCTGGAGATTGTTTCATCCTTTTTTCAGTTTGAAAACTTAACTACTGAAGTGAAGAATATTTCTATGAGCGAAGACGAACTTGTGCATCCACCGTCTCCAGCTAGCTCCAGAAATGTTGATGTTGAAGAGCGCGAACCAGCAATCTCTCCAGCCATTGCTTTTGAGTTAGAGCATTCCTCTAATGTTGATGAAGCACAGGAGTCTGCTGCCATCGATATGTTGGAGCCATTGCCATCAGGTTGTGGAGAAAACCCAAATGCACTTCAATTGCAGCCTAAAGATTTGGAGTTGATTGAGAAAAATGGAAAAACACATGTCCGTGATTCATTGGAATTTGTGGATGTATCTAATAAGCTTAGTGTTTGGAATGATGAGCTCTTACTTGAGGAAAGTATGAGCAATGATTCAAATGCCGGGAAGGTTATCACTGCCGATGGTTTACATGACCAGGTTCTCCACATGTTTCAATCTGCAAAAGTATCCAGTTTTGATGTACATTCGCTGAAAGATCTAATTTCACAGACTGATACTTCATGTCAGCCAAACCCAGATATTGAAGAGCCTTCTATTACTAGAGACTCAGCATTCTCACTCTCTCAGAACAAACCATTTGTGCCGCTCGCTCTGAACGAGGACTTAGAAATTTTTGATAATGCAGCATCAAGAGGGTGGTCATCTGCTCAGGATTTATCCAACTCATTTGATGATAAATTAGTTTATGCTAATGTTGATGGTATTCACGTGGAATTACATCCCAGCCTTGAAGGGCATAACATATGTTCAAGAGAAAATAATCAAGATTCTGATTCTAAGTATGAGAATGTGATCTCTGAAGAAGGTACTACTGTCAAGGTTCTTTCCCTGTTACAATCTTCAAAAGGCTGCAGCTTTGATTTAAATATTCTAAGAGATCCAATTTCTGAGGATGCTGCCTTGAATCAGTATAAATTGGAGAGTGATAAATCAGAGATTGCAGATTCTAATTCAAAATCTGAGAACAAAATCACTGAAGATGGTACCGATGGTGATTATCTTTCCTTGTTACAATCTTTAGATGTATCCAACCTTGATGCACAGCTTCAAGAAAATCATTTTTCTGAGGATTCTTCCTTGAATCAGCATAAGAAAAAGGCTGAAGAGCCTGTTATTTCAAGTGATTTGACATCCTTGAAATTTGAACGCAAGATTTTTGTGCCTCTTAGTAGGAACAGGAACCAACATGAGTTCGTTGGTGCAAGTTCAAGCTCTCAATTGTTTTCTCTAGATTTATCTAACTTTACTGATGCTAAATTAGCTGATGATAATCAAATGAAATTTTATCACCATACTTATGAAGCGAATTTAGCATGCTGCAGAGAAGATGAGCAAGATTTCGATTCAAAAGCTTCCATGCAGCATTTTCAGGTTGATACTGGAAGGTTAGAAGTGCAACCTCAGCAAGCTTCGATATCTCAAGCAGTTGAAGAGCCAATTTCAGTACCTTTAAGGACAGGTGGCGATAATATTGACCCTTATGACATACGTTTTAATGAAGTTTGCTCTGATCAACCTATTGATAGTCAGAATAATTTGGAGCAAGAGCTCGTGACATTGTGTGACCAAGGATGCAACAGTATGATGAGTATACCTTCGTCAAGGATAGATGAGACGAAGCAGACAAAGTTTGACCTCTTTGATCCATTCCAAGATATTACCGAGTACCCTGGAAGTTCCATTGCTCGTGTTGCATTGACTTCAGAATCACCACTAGTTGCAGATTTCATCATTCCCAATTCTTTGACTAGTGCCCGGGAACCTTTTGAAAAATTGGCAGATGAAATGATCTCCAGATTTCAAATACGAGAAGACAATGAGGAAGCACCGCCCCTACCACCACTTCCCCCTTTGCAGTGGAGAATAGTTAAACCTCGTCTGGAATCTCTAGTTGCAAGTGAGCATATAGCTCAACCAGTAGAGAAGACTAATCCATGCATATTACAACAAAACACAGGCCAGCAGAAAAAAAGCTCCTTTGTTACTTTATCTGCTAAAAAAGAGAGGTTTCAGCAGGTTTCTTCGAGTACAGATGGAATGCTAGAGTCTGAAAAATTGTCAGAGTTGCCTCCAATTTCCATGGATTTGAGGGAACAACTAGAAATTACATCTTCTGAAGTCAAAACGGTTCATTCTTCAGACCTATCTTTGATAATGCCATCTGAAGAAGATGGGAAACATGCAGATGGTAATGTTGCAGTGATTGGAGAGAACACATTTACCATTCCGTTGCTCAAGGATCAAATGCCTCAACACCCTGATCTTTTGGAAGCAGGCAACCTAGAAGAAACAGGACAAAAGCTTGTCAAGTTTCTAGCAGGTTTTGAGTTGGAAGGATTACAAGAACCCCCAATAATTGATAGAGATGCGTTGACACCTTTGAATTCATTCCCGGCCATGTCAACAACAAGAGATGGTAACTGTCAATATATGTATGGAGATTATGGTGGTTTTGAAGGGGAAGGCGTTCAGCATCACAATTTCTCAGGACTATCTCCAATAGCAGCTTACGACATTCCCCATTACGATTATCATATGTTTGTAAAGGGCAGTAATTCATATAATGTCTATGATATCTTGCCACTTGAAATGAAAGGTGATAAACCAAATGAAAAACCATATTCCATTCGAAACCGTCCAAGGGATCATCTGATAGAGGCTGTGGTTGCTCAAGATAAAAGCACGGTAATGATGATTTCTCTTCATACATTTATTTAACTTCAAGAACTCAGAAGAATTTCACTGTGAAAATATTTCTTGTCATAGATGCGGAAGGTTTCAGAACTTGGTTGGCCACTGACAAAGCCACCAGAAGATGAAAGGAACTATTTACTGGAACAAATAAAAAATAAGGTCTGGTTCGAATGGTTATAGAAATTTGTTTCCTGCTTTATCACCACCCTGGCTTAATCATCAAATTTCTGTCAGTCTTTCAACCTGAAACCAGCAACTTCAGCAAAGCCAAACATTTTGAAAACTCATCCGACAAATTTAAAGGTTGTTGCCATTCTGGAAAAAGCGAATACAATCCGACAGGTTAGGACTTCTTGGAAGCTAATCTTGTATTTCTCTTTGATTTTTTTATTTTTTTTTTGTATATTTCATGCATTTGTTTATCTGTATAGGCATGTGTTGGTAGTGATGAAGATGATGATAATTGGAGTGACTCATGAAGGCCACATTGTTTCCTCTGCAAAATTTTCAAATCCATAGCAAACCATGTCATGAAAATCTGATCAACTTTGCTAATCCATCAGTCCAAGTTGATTTAGTAATTAGTGGAGTCCCTGGAGCTGCAATAGCTTTTGAAGTCCTCTTTAAACCTAAGAAGCTAGCAAATGTGTATTAAGAGGATTTCGTTCCCATACTGTACGTAGCTTGCCATGCATATTCTTACCTTCTATTCTTCCTTTGACATGTGTAATATCCTAGAGTTAGGCTGGCCCTAGATATAAATGAAATGAATCTTGTTCTTTTCAACATATAACTGTATTGTTGCCATTTTTAGGGTGTAAATGCATGTGTTAAAATTATTTTTCGAAGGATATGGCTGTGCTTGGTTTCTTTAACAGATATTAGCTTGCTTTGTCATTTGGTAGCCTGGTAAGTTCAGGAGGATTTCAATTCAACCATAATGAGATAGCATAATGTAAATAGATAATATGTTTTTTTAATAATTAGACGTTACCAAATTTTTGTCATTTATTGGTTCCATGAAGATTATCTTGTAATACGCCCTTAAAGATAGTTTAGACTTCAGGCTATTTCTGTAAGTTACTCTTTTCTGGCTTGTAAAAAATCAGTTAATTAGTTGAATGTAAGGTTCTTACATCCCCCAGTTATAGGAAAAATTATTCCGTCAGGTTACCTGACGTAGAGCTACATCAGGTAGACTATAATGTCGCCACGTGCACTTACTCTTTACCGCGCGGCCCGACGACCCGACCCGGAACGGACCCGGGAGTTTGCGTAGCTCGGTATTGCTAGGTATTGGTCGATTTTGCTCGACAAAAATGAAAAATACTATTATGAAAAATGAAAAATACTATTATGTGAAGAGCAATACCGAGTTCTTTTAGGTATTACTCGGTATTGCTCGGCATTGGTCTTTACATAGCGGTATTTCTCGTTATTGCCAAGCAATACCGAGCAATACACGAACATAGTAATCCCGGATTCAGTCCGAGTCGGAGTCGGGTCGTCGAAAGAGTAAGTGCAAGTGGCGACATATATAAGCTACCTGATGTAGCTCTACGTCAGATAACCTGACGGAATAATTTTTCCAGTTATAGGTGGGCACTGTTCAATTTGGTTCCAAACCGATTATTTGTAACCAAAATGAACCAAACTGACTTCTACAAATACAAATCAAAATTATACTGTTAAAATATGAAATTTGCACCGTTTGATTTGGTTTTTGGTTTTTGCACCCTCAAAAAATGTTCTCTTTTGGTTATAAATATTCTTGAATGAACAGAATAAGAGTATTTATAAATAATTTACTTGAGCATATATATTTAGAAGCTATTGTGAGCAGCTGCAATAGTTGAATTAGTTAACGTTTAATTTAAATTTGCTAATAAATTATTACTATTTGCCAAATTGTTTTTTTTATACAATAACTCATATATATTATTTAGAATTTCAAATCTGGACCAAATCAAATAGTAGTGGATTATAAGTTGAAGATCCAAAGTGTAGATAGAGTGATTATGATGGTGCTGGAGTTAGGGCCTTAAAACAAAAAAATTATTGCGTCCTCCCACCTGACGTAGAGCTACATCAGGTAACTATGATATGTCGTCATGTGCACTTGCTCTTGACCGCGCGGCCTGACGACCTGACCCTTAACAGACCCAGGAGTTTGCGTAGCTCGGTATTACTAGGTATTGATCGATTTTGCTCGACAAAAATGAAAAATACTATTATGTGAAGACCAATACCGAGAAATACCGAGTTCTTTTAGGTATTACTCGGTATTTCTCGGTATTTGCTCGGTATTGCTCGGTATTGGTCTTCATAGAGCAATACCGAGCAAATACCGAGTAATACCTAGCAATACCGAGAAAAATTCCGAGCAATACGCGAACATAGCAATCCCGGATTCGGTCCGAGTCGGGTCGTCGGGCCGCGCGGTAAAAAGTAAGTGCATGTGGCGATATATCATAGGCTACTTGATATAGCTCTACGTCAGGTGGGAGGACGCAATAATTTTTCCTTAAAACAATCATAAGTGATAAGACAATCCATATCACTAGTTCATGTTGGTGTTGTGTCAACTGATGGTGATGCGATCCTTAGGGGTGTCAATTTTTGACCCGACCCGAACTTGACCCGAAAAAATCCTAGTTCGGGTTGACCCGTTTAGCAAACGGGTCGGATTCGGGTTCATATTTTTGACCCGTTTCAAGAACGGGTCAGGTTCGGGTTGACCCGAAAACCTGAAATCAACTCGATACTGACCCGAAAATCTAGTGCAACCCAGTTTCAACCCGCACTCGTGACGTCCCCAGCTGCCGCGCTCGTGCGGTGACGCGGTCCTGCACTTGCGTGCGAACTCCGTCAGTCCGCGGTCCGCCAGTCGCGTGCGAACTCCGAACTCGCGTGAGGACTCAGCCGGTCGGCTCGCGCCCCGAACTCGCAAGGTCGCGTCGTCGGTCCGTCGCGCCGTCCCGCCTCCCGCAGACTTCTTTCGCACGTGCGGTCTCGCCGAGGCCCGGACTCTGTCCGCACTCGCATCGTCGGGCGGTCCGCGGACTCCGCCTGCACTCGTGCAGTGTCAACCCAGTTTGGAACTCCACCTTCTACCACTCGGGTCGGGTCGGGTCAACCCTGCAATCTGCGCGGGTCGGGTCCGGGTTGAAATGTCCGACCCATTTGCAAAAACGGATCAGATTCGGGTTGACCCGTTTAGATTCGGGTCACCCGTGGCCCGAATTGACACCCCTAGCCATCCTCTGCTCTTCAGTTTTTTTTCCCTTAATGCATTAAATCCTTTCTCCCCCGCTCACAGCATTAAAACCATAAGACAAGCCATATCACTAGTTCTATATATATATAATAATAAAATAGCAAATAAAATTTTTTTGCATACAAACCTGTCTAAATTAAAATTAAAACAAATCTTAATTGTCCCTCATTTGAATCAAAATTCAAATTAAAAGAGGTGTTTGGGCTAAACCTAAGGTTCGGTTGGACCGGTTTAAACCAAACCCCTACGATCCATCTTCTCTCCCTCTTTTTATTCGGAAACCGCCCCCACTACCTCCTATCTATTCGCGCGGAAAAAGCCCTCTCATTCGTACTACTCGCTCTCCGTCTCCCTCTCATTCGGACATCAATAACCGGAACCCCCAAGAGAACTCCCCCTTTCTTATTCCTTGCTCTCTTGCGTGAGAAGCTCCAGACGGGATCCCCATCCTCTTTCATCTCAAATGCTTTCGTGGACGGCTGACCTAGCCGGCGCCTACCCAACGCCGCCTGCCCTACTCCGTCCGCCCATCTCTTGCCTCCTCTGCCCTAGACGACGCCGACAACCTTCTCAACCTTGGGTAATTCCTTCTACATCCTCTTTATCTTCTTCTTTTTCTCTTCCTTAACAAACAATCTAAATAAATCTTTCCACTTCAACACCTTATATCTTTTTAAGACAACTCTGAATGAAGGATTGGAACTCCTGGAGATACATCATTCAGCTTTAAAAATTATTAAAAATTCATTCGTATAGAGTATGGATGGATAGGCTCATAACTTCTCGTTAAATATAATATGAAACTTTTTTTGTTTTTTTATTTTACTTCTTGTATGACATGCATTCAGTGTTATTCCTGTACAGTCGCAGTAGGCTTTCCATATTGATAGCTAATGCTCAATTGATTTGACTATTCATCTTTACCTTACCTATTATGATTATATCTTGAAGAGCTCATCTTGAGATAATGTGGTGTTCATTATGGTCGATCAATATGTACGTTGCTTAAATCTATCAACTTTCAGGGTGAGGGTAGTTGTTTGTTTTTATGTTAAATGAATTAATGGAATTGCCTTAGATGAATTATAACATGCATATATAAGTTATCAATTATGTTAATTGTCAAGCAAGAATGCATGTTTATTTCATTTGGATGAATGATGTGATTGTCGAGCCTTGTAAATTATAATATTCTTGTCTTTTCCTTATATTGGTGCGGTGGCTATCATTGTATATGTGGTTGTTTCATGAGTAAAATTGGATTCAATTTTTTTTTACAAAGAGAATTATTTGTGTTGTAATCGACACTTCTCCATTTTGTTGTGGATGAAAATTAAACTTAATATTAATGAAGAATAAATAGCATTTGAATGATGGATTGCATGAAGCTTGTATGACCCTTTCTTTTGTTTCATGAGTAGTAGCTTGTGGTTGTAAGTTGAACTTGATATGAAACATACATTTAGAGTAACACTCTATCAATGTATGGCTTATGGTTAATTGGAGAAATATGCATACAAATGTATGTTCGGGATTGTTCTTTCAATGAGTTTTGGAAAAGCTTTTCATATGTCTACTTGTGCTCTAAGTCGTTTTGGAAATAAGCATTCATAAGTCTCTTATAAAGAATTTTCAAGAAATGGTGAGCATTCAAGAGTTTTTTATAAAACATTTTTTGGGATAAATGTTGGAGAAAGCTTGTGCTTTCTTCTATCATGAAGTGTTTTGGAAAAAAATTGTGAAAATCATTCATATGCTTTCATTTTCAATGGTGAGCACACATAAACCTCTTATAAAATACTTTGGGAAGTGTGTATGCTAAAAGTGAGCCATGTAAATTTTGGAGAGTGAATTGTATATGTTTTGGAAATTGAAGGGAGTGAAAAATGTATATATTGGAAAGGTGAAATGCTTTGAAAGATAAAGCGTGTGAACTTTGAATGGTGAGATGTGTAGATTTTGGAAAGTAAAAAATGAGTATTTAAAAAAGTTTGTGTGTTTGAAAAGTGTTTTTTTTTTAATATATATTTTTTTATTTTATTTTTTTATAAAGATTTTTTTTGGGATTGTGTTTGAAAAGTGTTCTTTGTGTGCAAATTAAGAAGTGGCATGTGTGTGCTTTGAAAGGAGATTTGTGTGTTTCTTTGGAAGATGACATGTGTAAGCATGGAAAAATAAAGTATTTGATTTTGTGGAAAGTAACATTTGATAGTAATGAAGGGATTTAGAGGATTTGTACAACCAATTTCAAATAATCAAATAAAATGTTTAGTTTCCCAAAAAAAAAAAAAGAAGCCACATGATGTGGACTAATCCTTTCTCATCGTCCGTATCATTCAGCCCCGTCTTGGTTTCAATTCTTTTGGCAAACTCATCATTTGTGAATAATTAGATAAAACTAGTGATAATGATAATGAGGATGATGTATACTTCTAAGGAAAGTATGTGAGATTTTCTCATGTGTTGGATCTCTTATTTGATAGGTTACTTTTAATTAAAATTTTTTTACTATGATATTCTTATGCTTTTTTTTTCTGCATGAGCTTGAATTCTTTCACAATTTTTTTCTTCATCTCTCTAGCATTTATGCAAGCATGATTAAAACCCTCGGTCATGAGTGAATGGCTTTTGAATGCTTTTTATTAAGTGGTTTTCTACTTTTTGTATTTGTCTATAATGTTTGTCTTAACATTAAGATCCACTAGGTAAGTGGAGACCTTTGATAATAATGCATTTATAATGATGAATATTTATTTAATAGCCTACAAATTTACTACTGCCCATCTTTTGTTAATTTGATATTTAATTCACATATATCATTACAACCTTTGAGAAGTTCATCTGTTTGCATGCTATTTTGCTAGACTTTTTTTTATTCAAATTGTTGACCTAATGTCTTTAAATTTATCTCCAGCTTCAAAACAGCTTATAAGCTAGGAAATAAATTGCATCAGATGCTCCTCCTAATGCAAAATTGTGTCATTAGTGTAATGTTTATGTTCAAAATAGGTATATATTTTATTAAAAATTCAAAGACATCTATGTATAAAACCTACAAGTAAATTATTTTGTTCAAATATTATGCAATAATAAACAACATTCAAACTTACTAATTATCTTAGATAAAAGGATAAAATTAAACCAGTACTTATCATATGTTATGTATTCCTTATGCATTCTTTTTATCATGATTAATCATATACTAAGCTTTTGAGTGCATGTGCTGACTATATTATGCATATCTTTATACATTGGGGATTATAGTTGTGTTGTCATAGAACAAGTTAATGACGATAATAATGAAAATTAGGGATTTAAATTTCCATAACACATGTCTTGAAGATGTTCGGCTTAATTATTTTAGTTGTATAAAAAAAAGTTCGAGTTAGCAAGTAACTGCAAGAAGAGATTTCTGAATATTTTCATATGCTAAATGTTATGCTTTAACGTGCAAGTTTGTAAAAGAAATTATTGTCAAGATTTTATAATCAAATTTCTCTTATGTAAAATTTGTGCTTCAACCTCAACTGTTCTAAAAAGAATCCTCAAAATGTGTTTTTAATCCTACCTAAATTAGGATTTGATCATATCCCATTTGAGTTTATGGTTAACGAGTACTTAATTTATATCACAATCATGGGTAAACTTCCAATGAAGCCCCATCATGAGCTTTAACACCTCTAAGGCTCCAAAGTAAAAGAGACAGGACAAAGTTCATTTCCTTCGCAAACAAACTTTAAGAACGTCCTTTAATATATGGAAGTGATATAAAGGCATTTACATGGAATGCTAGATAGAATTCTTTTTCTTTACATAACAACCTCAGCCTTTTCGAGGATTTACTAGAGAGTTTAATCCCACATCACTAAGAAGTAATCTTCTGTTGGATTCTGTCAAACTCAATTGGGCTATGAAGCTTACCAAACTCCATGAGTTTATGGACTCTACTGGCTTTGTTGGTTCTATGGAGCTAGCCAACTTCAATGAGTTTATGAAGCCAGATCATAGTTTTATAAATATGAATTTATTAAAGTTTCATTATGATATAATTAAAGTTGGTATGACATTGATTATAATACCACAAATACAAATTCATTAAAGCCTCATTTGGATTTAGTTGAAGGAGGGCCGAACAAAATCACAACCCTGTAATCAAAGCCTTAATGTCGAAAAATAATAGTGTTAAAGATGGTCAAATCACAATCCTAGTACCCTCATGAAAACTGCATTGAAGTCCCATCCACAAGATGAGCTTAAGGAGAGTTTATATTAGACCACAATTCATATGAGTGCCGTCTTTAAATCCAATTGAAATGTGTGGGAGGAGCGTCTAACCCAAATTGTGATTCTACTATTATGGCTTTATTGAAGTTCATAAAGTTGTGAAGAGTGACTCCTTGCACATTCTCGTTGTTTGTGCATATCAATTTTATGTCGTTGCCTCGCACATAAGTGAATTTTTAGATTTTTTTCTTATGCACTAACATTGTCAATATGTGTATATCTTTGTTGTTCCTAATGTCATTAATGTGCTAGCATAAATTGGGCTACTTCAGCTTTAGGTCTATACATTTTTAAGATTTCATGCCCCTTGTCTCTTATTTTCATCGTATTTGATCAAACCAACTTCATAGTACTTGAGTTCAACTTGAGGCTTTATGAGAAATGATGGCCATGAGCTTCCACACCAAGGGGTAGCCTTCTTGCTAGTCTATGTAATCTACCATAGCATGCCTATTGAGTCTACCAAGCTTGATGAGACTATTAAACTATCAAATTTTAATGGGTCTTGGGAGCTATATAAATCCAATACGTCCAGACAATGTCACACTACAGGAAAATCACTTATTACCGGCGGAATTTTCCGGCGGCTTTCCGGCGGTCAAATTTCCGGCGGCTTTCCGGCGGCGTTCCGGCGGTTTTTGACGGCTTAAAATTTCCGGCGGCTTTCCGGCGGTTTTCCGGCGGCTAATTTCCCCGCGAAATTTTGCGACGGCTAATTTCCCGCAAAATTATCCCGCGGAATTTTCCGGCGGCTTTCCGGCGGCTTTCCGACGGCTTTCCGACGGCGTACCGGCGGCTTTACATAACTAGTTTATTTTAATAATCAATTAAAATAAAAATTTAAATTAATAATGTTTAATTATAATATTCAGAATTTTTTAATATAAATAAAAAAATACTTAGTTTTAACAGTTTTGCAGAAACGGCGCATTGGTCAGGGGGCGGGCAGCGGGAGAGGAGGTCCACGGTTCGAAACTCAGCGAAGACAGCGCGGGAGCGGGCTCGTTGGCGCACTCGGGCTCGCCTGGCTCACGCGAGCGCGGTCCGACGCGGTCTGGTCCGGCGCGACTCAAAGCCTGGCGCGACCGCCCGCCGGAGCGGGTTGCTGGCGTGCCGCCGGAGCCGCCGGGGAGCGGTTTCAGCGGGAGCGGCCGGTTCTGTTTTTTTTTTTTTTTTTTTTTTTTTAATTTCCACCGGCGGTTTTTGACCGCCGGCAAACCGCCGGATTTTTTTGCCGCCGGAAAACGCCGTCGGAAAGTATTTTCCTACGCCGTTTTTTCCGGCGGCTCGAAAGCCGCCGGAAAACCGCCGGAAAATTAAAAAACCGCCGGAAATTGCTCAAATTCCGCCGGAAAAAGCCGCCGGAAGTGGGTGATTTTCCTGTAGTGTCAAATCCAACTACATGCAGCAAAATCTACCCAATCCTATTGAGTTTACAGAGTTTACTAATATATAATGGATCTAGGAAATTCACCCTACTCCACTATTTGAAGCACTTAAGTTCAATTAGGCTTTTGTTGAATAGGGTCCAATTGAGCTCATGCCCTATGAGGACAACTCAAAATAATATTCCAAATGGACAACAAGTGGGAAGCCCTTGTTGCACTTCATTTAGCAGTCAATATGACCATCCAAATTGGTTTGTTGAACTTCTTGCTTAACAACTTGTTCAATATATTGTAATTGTGCTTTAAAAGTGTTTGAGCCAAATAACAACCTTAAAAATAAAACTTGTCCAATGGAGCAATGGATGTAAAGACCTCTGCCTACAACCTCAAATCCTTAAAAACTTATCCTTAGAAAAGCGTTTACCAACACCTCAGTGCTAAGAAGGCTATTATTGAAGAGGTTAGGTTTGCACCCTTTGAAATTCTAAAGGAGTTGTAGATATAAGATGCTTAAATTAAATCAACTTCTCATTGGTGCTTCAAAAGGCAAAGTTCGTGACACGGCCACCAACATCAAAAACCTTCCCATAACAAATAGGTGGTGCCATGAATCCAACGTAAAACTTTATAATAGTTAGAGATATCATCTTCAACAATGGGACTACACTATACATTGAAGACTAATACTAATGGGGCTCCAACTTGTTATAGCTTCCCATTCGAGACAAAGATTAAAGCACTACCATAAAGAAGACATCCATAAAAATTCTTCAAAAAGGATAAAAGTTTATAAATGAATCTTGAGATAATAAGTAGGTTCCTATAAATCCTATAAAAAACTTGGCTTTTTAAACCAACACATTGATGAAATAAAGTATTATAAAATACTAAAACAACCTAGTAGCAAAAGGACGAAACAATATTTAGGAGAGCCATGCCAAGTCATCGCATTATTTTCCTCAGTTTAAGGCACTCTCATCCTAGCCCAAGAAATGGGGAAGATGGACCGACTTTTAGTTTACTAATGCACCTTTTTAGGTGTAGTTGCCGCCACCCTTTGTTGGAATGACTTGTTGACATCAATCACCTATTGAAATCCATCAAAAGTTATTGTAATATCAAAACTTTACTACTACCTTGCAGCTTTCATTGTCTTAAATTGCTTGTCTTTTCCGCCTCTAATACCCACCCTTGTCATCCTTTAGTGGAAAGACCCTCATAGCCTTTTTGCAGACTTCTTTAATCACATGCAGCAGAGGAAGACATCGAATGTTTCCTTCATGCATGACAGACCCTAACAAAAAAGGCTCTTTAAGCTAAACTAGATGGGGCTAAATTGACATGTTTGGTTCATCTCTATCTGACCATTTAAGGTTTATGTGCTTTCATGCAATTTCTATAGCATTTGAATTTTGATGATGATGTTATAGACATTGGCGGCGATGAGGGCGGAGGAGGAGGAAAAAAAAAAAAGGGATAGTCTCATAAAAGGTTATATGAATAGAAGTATATTGTGGCTAAATTAATGGTTCATAATATCAAGCTTTTTGAGTATGAGCTTACTCAAGATTGATATAGCGAATTGCAAGAGGAGAAAGTTTGTGAGCGAAATATAAAATCAAAGAATCTATAGGCAAAGTTCTATAAAGTAAGGGGGAAGAATAACTTAATTGGGATAAAGAATAGAGATGGTTGACGAGTGGTTTAGTAATGGAAAAGGGATTTGATTGATTTGATAATAGTGATCAAAGTAGATTCTGCTGGATTAATAAGGAATAATTACGTGAAAAATTGATGTCCTAACACCATTAAGAGGCTGATGATTTTTATATTTAACAAAATCATTCTATTTAGGTGTATAAGGTTACACATGATAAAAAAGATCATTGGCATGATAAAAGGTGCAAAATAAAGATTGTTATAATTTTTAAGCATTATTAACACATAATGTATGATCAAAGAAAAAGGTTTAACTTTTATCTTGATCAATATCTTGAAATACATGAAGGATCTCATATCAACATTATGTAAACTCATCTAACAGAATGCTTCAATAAATATAGTCTTCGATAAACCACACCAAACATGGGTAAATTTGTAAAATAATGCACTGCAGCATTTTTATATTTCTATGGATTCTAAACAATATGCTAACATTCGGTAAGATTTCCTGTAAAGAAGGGTCAGATTAAGTGTATATAATACAACGTTTACCTCAATTATGAGTGAGACAAACATTTTTCATGGAAACAATTTATCTGCAATATAGAAGAAATATTGTGTATTCCAATTTCTCCTCAAACCCCATATTAGGAAAAGCCTATTTCTCAGTTTACATAAATAAAACTTTTTTACATAAGAAATAATAAAAAGACAAAATGAGGACCGATAGAGGATATTATTTTATCGCAAATATTTAAGTTTGCTACGTACTTTTCATGTAGCGCACAAATATGTGCACCTTAGGTAACATTTGATAGTAATGAAGGGATTTAGAGGATTCGTAAAACTTATTTTAAATAATAAAAAAAAATGCTTTGTTTCTCAAAAAAAAAAAAAAAAAAAAAAAGGCTGCATGATGTGGACTAGTCCTTTCTCATCATCCTTGTCATTCGACCTGTTTTGATTTCAACTCTTTTGGCAAACTCATCATTTTTTTGAATAATTAGATAAGATTGGTGATAATATAATGATTATTATGATAATGAGGATGTTGTATACTTCTAAGAAAATTATGTGAGATTTTCTCATGTGCTGGATCTCTTATTTGATAACTTATCTTTCAACTAAAAATTTTTACCATGATATTCTTATGCTTTTTTTTTTCTTCTTCATGAGCTTGAATTCTTTTAATTTTTATTTCTCTCTCTAACATTTGTGTAGGCCTGATTAAAACCTCAGTCATGAGTGAATGACTTTTGGTTGCTTTCTAGTAAGTGATTTTCTATTTTTTGTATTTGTCTTTTCATCAAGATCAACTAGGTAAGTGGATACCTTTGATAATAATGCATCTATAATGATGAATATTTTTTGAGTAGCGTGCAAATTTATAACTTTAGTCCATCTTTGTTAATTTGATATTTAATTCACATATATCGTTACAACCTTTTGAGAAGTTCATCTATTTGCATGCTATTCTGTTAGACTTATTTTTATTCAAATTGTTGACATATTGTCTTTAAATTCATCTCTAGCTTTAAAACAGCTTTTAAATTAGGAAAGAAATTGCATCAGATGCTCCTTCTAATACAAAATTGTGTCATTAGTGCAATATTTATGATCAAAATAGGTATAAATTTTATTAAAAATATAAAGACATATGTGCATAAACTTTACAAACAAATTATTTTGTACAAATGTCTACAATATTAATCAACACTCAAACTTATTATTTGTCTTAGTTAAAGTGATTAAATTAGATCAGTACTTTTGATAAAATGATTATTTTTTTATCATATGTTATGTATTACTTATATAATTTTGTTCCTAGAAACTGAGTTTTATTAGTTTTTTGTCTTAATTTTTATTTTTTTGAGGCAATTCTAGAAGAATTCTTTTGTGTTAGGAGTCTGATTCAACCCAAGTTTAAGTAGGTCATGAATATGCTCCTAGTTTATTAAAAAGACATTATTTTCTTGTGGATAGATATTCCCCTTGACATCAAAAACCAAACTTTGTAAGGGTAAAACACAAATTTGCATGTCAATATTGTGACCATAAGCGGTCAAATATAATAATATACACTAGTACTTATTATTTTGGTATTCCCTACTGAGTTAGAACCGGTGAACAAAATAGGGGCTTCTTTTTTGTGTTCGCGTTGATTGAGATTATTTCTTCTTCATTCCCATAGTTTCTCAGGATCTGGTAAAGCCCACAAGCCTTTACGAGTATTGCGTGCTTCCTTTTACCATTAAAAAAACAAACATGATAAAACTTGTTAAAATTTCAATATGTTAAAGTTAAAGTTAAGTTACGAAGTTTTTTTATGACAGGAAGTGAAATTTAAGTTACTAAGCTACCTTTAAAAATTCTCGATCATGATTAAAAGTTACATAGTGTCATATACAACCTCTTTTCAACAGTTGTTCTTGTATAAAGATGTCATTACAGTAAATATCCCAAACATTCCGATCATATATATCTTTATTGTAGTCATGAATCTTGAGGCTCTTCCTTTGTACTATCTTCACGAGCACCTGTTTAGCTTCCTCTCCATATGTCATTCTAACCTCAGGTTCATCAACTCCCCTATTAGTTGATACACTTGGTTGGAAATGCATATGAAGATGAAACTAAATAGATGCTAGTGAAGATGATATAAGGGAAGTGCTCAAGATTGATGTCTACGATGAAGATATATATATATAGTCGAAGTGTTTGAGATGTTTATTGTAATGAAATCGTTATATATGAACAACAATTGAAAAGATGTTGTGTTTGACACTACGTAGCTTATGATTGTCGTCCAGAATTTGCAAAGGTAGCTTAGTAACTTAAGTTTCATTTCATGCTATAGAAAAGTTTTGTAACTTAAATTTAGCTTTTACATATTATAAAATTAACAAATTTTATCATATTTATTATTCTAGTGGCAAAAGGAAGCACGCGATGCTTATAGAGGCTTGTGGGTTTACCAGATCTTGAGAAATCATGGAATAGAGGAAAAATAATCTCAATCCATGTGAATACCAAACCCCTATTTTATTCATAGATTCTGATTTAGTAAAAATACTAGGATAAAAAAAAATATTAGCGTATGCTTGTTTTATTTTGACCGCCTATAGTGAAAAAAAACAGTGATATATAAATTTATGTTATATTCTTAAAATGTTCAATTTTTTATATCATGGGGATTATTGATTCACAAGAAATTAATATATCTTTTTGATAAACTAGAAGTATAATCATGGCCTACTTTAAATTTGGGTTGAATCATACTCCCAACACAAAATAATTTTTTTATAAGTGCCTAAGGAAATTAAAAATTAATACAAAAAAATAAATAAAACTTGGTTTCTAGGAACAAAATTGCATTATGATCTCTTTGTGTAAAGAATGCATAAGGAATGCAAAAGTAGAGGTCTAATTTTATCCTTTTATCTAAGACAATTAGTAAGCTTGAGTGTTGTTTAATATTGTAGAATATTTGTACAAAAATAATTTGTTGTACTTAAAATTCCTCTTAATAATCAAATTTAAAAGATTTTAACTGTATTTTATGATTGTTAGAAGGGTTTCATACTCTTCAGTTTCAAGTTTATGCATACATTAAGATTATGTTGGAGAAACAATGAAAGTAGTAATTTCTTAATTTGAAATGGAAAGCACAAAAATGTTAGTTGATGTAGTAATAGATGAATGGACTTGTGTGATATAAAACAAAATTATTAGAACTTCAAGAAATAATTTAGAATAAAAGTTGATGATTTTTTTATAATTTTCAATAATTTAGGTTATATGATTGTAAATATAAGCACATGGATGTTATTTATATAAATATTCAAAATTCTTATGTTACATGAGAAATGAGTCCAGTCAGTAATAATGGATTAGAAATGAAAAAAAAAGGTAGACCAAAACTAACCTGGATAGAGATTGTGCCTAAAGATCTATACAAATTAGATTTTATATCTCATGCAACATTAAAGAGCTATTTAACATCCAATTTTATATTGAATCTAAGTTAGATTTAGCTTAAACACCATCAAACCAAATTTTGAGCTATTGTTTTAACAAAATACAACTTCAGCCATGTCATTAGAAAGTAAAGCTCAATACCAACTCGTTTGTTCCTTCTTGAAGAAGCTCACATGCTGGCTTAGTCTTGTAGGAACTTGCGACCAAACAACTCTAGGCTTTATCATCTTTGAAAACCATCAAATTAACATACAAAAAAAGGTTATTGTCATACTTAAGAGGTAATGCCAAAGTGGCGCAGATCCACTACTAAGAGTTTGGGTTATTACACCATACATACATTACTGTCGGCGGGAAAAGAAATTTTCATTTTCAAATAGGTACCCTTGAAGACCCATGCACACCTTTCTTGGCATGGTGGGATTGAAGATTACGACTATGGTGTCACTCGACACAAATCATGCACATCTTTCTTGACGTGACGGGCAAGCTAAGACTCATTAAAATTCCCTTAAACGGGGGAGATGCTGAGAGGTTGTCAAAATTACACTGACATGGGACTTGATTTGAACTCAATTTGAACTATGGAGAACCAGACCTTAATGACTAAACCAAAATGATAATTTGTATAAAATAAATACAATTAAATGAACGAGAATCCATGATAAGCAAAAACTCGATGCTCACAAACAATAAACATTAAAATTTAATTAATTTACAACGTTCAATCAATTGTCCCTGAACATCAATAAACAAGCAGGGAACTTGTATTGAACAAAACTCCATGTGAGTGTATCAAACAACAAAGGAGCCCTAATGTGCACAACACACTATTCAAGTAACAAACAAATGTAACAATGCCCCTATAGTCAGTGGCGGAGCCAGAAAGTTTATCAAGGGGGGGCCTAAATTATGTTACGAAAATTTTCCCTCAACTTTTTTCATCCGAGCTTGGGACCGACATAGGCAGTTTTAAAAATTTTTTATTAATAATTATCCAAAAACATATAATATTAAATATAAGAGAATAACAACTTACAATTTATAACGTCGACTCTTCATATTCTGAAAGAGTTCAATGATTACTTCATTATCAATAGAATCCAAAATTTCTTTTTCAACATAAGCAAGCAATAAATCATTCATCCATTGATCGCCAATCCTATTTCGCAGTCGATTTTTTATAATATTCATGGCAGAAAATGCTCTTTCAACGCCTGCTGTAGCAGCGGGTAATATCAATGCCAATTCCAGTAGTTTAAAAACAACATGATATACTATATCCTTCCTGCATTGGATCATCTTTTCAGCTAGACTTTCAATATCTTTTAATGAGGTGAGCTGATCATCAGATCGCATATCCATAATATAAGTATCCAATTGATTTTTAAGAACAGCATGATCAAGAAGACTAAAATCAACTGGAAAACTGTGTCATTCGAATCAACTTATCTTTGTTGAATGCATGAAATCCGTTATTATGATTCAAACATGCCAAGCACAAAAGCAGGTCGGTATTTACTTCTGTAAACCGATTGTTCAACTCCTGAAGCTGCATATCAAGCTCCGTGTAAAAAATTTCAACCCAGAAATAATATAAATTTGTTATATCTTGAGCTCTACGGCGTGGCCGACCACGAGCAATCCATTTGTCATCCATATGTGGAACATTGATATGTTGTTGCTCACAAAATGAGATTACATTACTGATGAAGTCAGACTACTTGTTATCTCTCATATCCTCGAGTCGTCTTTTACATTTACGCACCAAAGACATAGCATTAACAATATCTTGTTCTCCTCTCTATAAAGCACTGTTCTGACCTCCTACATGAAGATCAAATTTGTTTGTTTTCTTCCAATTTGAAAATCCATTTTTATTAAATGCTTCATCTTCATTGCCCCTACCTGGTTTTCTGAACAAATAACAATAAAGACAGTATGATTTGTCTTTGCTTATGTTATACTCTAGCCAATCTGAATACTTGTCAAACCAAACAGGATTAAGTCTTCTGTCTTTCTTCCCAAATTTAGTTTTTGGAAAATCATGAATAAGAGGTTGAAATAGCCCTCGTTGTAAATATACTCTTCGAACTTCATCCCGAATATTAGGATTAAAATCAACAATGGGAATTCAAAGTCCTGGATCAGATGGAAGATTTTTAACACGCACTTCTATATTGTTAGGTAAATCAGTTTCCACTCGAATATGGTTTTCTTTATGATCTTCAACCTGATTGCTATTGTCATTTGATATATTTTTGGAGCTGATGATCGTTTTGAAATATCTCTCCATAATATTTCCAACTCAAAGATGCATTAAGATTAATCTGATTATAAAATCAATCATATAAATGCCAAGAAACAAACAATAAAACTTATAAAATTTAACAAAATAAAATAGATTCGCTCCATCACAGGGTTGCACCTATCACCAAAAACTAAATGCATAAACATTTGATCGAGCAGAAACACCAAATGAATTATCATTCTTTACTGATTTTAAAGATCATATTATGAATATACCTACATTGCATTCAAGCATTACAACTATATTAACTTAAATCAATTGCAGCAAAATGAAACCAGTGTTAAGGGCCTCGTTTCATAAAATAAACTATATTAACTTAAATCAATTGCAGCAAAATGAAAAAAACAAAGAAAAAAAATCACTCCCGGCTGACGGGCTGAAGTTCGGGTCGTTCGGCCAAACATCAGATCCGGTCAATGAAGATGAAGACCTCGGCAAGAGGATCAATTTCTTTATGCCTTCTAAATATTGAAAGTAAAGGTGAAACAAGAGTTTGTTAAAAAAAAATAATACCTCACGGATTCCTTCCGAGCAGCGGGGCAAAAGCGAAACGAAAGCAGCGGCTGCGTGAAAGAGCGAATGAGAATAAGAGATGAACCGGGTGTCGGGCGACTGAGAAAAAGAAATGAACTGGTTAACCTAAATATCTTTTTATTTTATTCATTAAGCAGCCTCTAATCCCGATTTTTTTTTTTTTTGGGGGGGGGGGGGGGGGGGGGGCACGTGCCTCCATCCGCCCTTGCCTATAGTCGACGTTGACCAATTTGTAGAAGGAAGATTAATAATGAATGAAGCCCACCATAGTCATCATTGACTTACAAGTAAACTTATCAGACATCTGCAAGTGATGAGAGACAACACATGGTGAATGTGACAGTCTCCTTCAATAACTTCCATGCAGTCATGTGCACCAACTTATCGACAAACCAAACATTGCACCTTCTAACATATATAAATATCGTACAACAAACACAATAATATCTCTACAATCAATATCAATTAAGTTTGCAAGTAAGCACATAAGTCCATTGCACATAACTGAACTTGACGTGCAATGAATGTAGTGTCGAAATACACTCGTAAGTAAACATGTCAAACCTCTGTAAAAATGTCAAGAAAAGTAAATACGAGAAATACAATATACACAGAGGTCAACAAATGGTGGTAGCAAGATTATTATCCATAGAACAACGTACTTATAGATTGAAGTAATGAAATTTACAAATAAATGGTTGGAGATTGGCAATATGCATAGTGGTCCACCTACGGATAATGGCTATCATCATGCAACTAACGTGGCGAAATTTCTTCAAACCGAAACAGGGAATTTGTAAGAACACAACATATTATATGCAGGTGAAGCAAACATATTTGCAATGCATAAAAACATATGCGAAGCCGTTATAGAAAGAGGCGGTAAATATCATAGCACTCTTATAGTCAACAAACGCTCAATGACAGACAAATAAATAAAAGTTAGTGACTCACTAGCTAACATGCATGAGAAAGTTTTTGATAAATGTAATTCAACAGGCATCCAACATTAAATTATATAATGAGTGTGTTGATTTGAATGCAAGAAATAATATATGGTATGATTTTTTATGGATAACAATAGAGGATATATCATAAGAACGACGAATACCCTGTGGACACAAATATATACACCACCTATAAATATTTGTAGGAGACCCGTCATATACATTATATGATATTTTATAAGAAAATATAGAAGGGATATAATCCATGAAGGCCTGTAGAAAGTGGCAGGTGACCTGTAGTGACACTTGCAAGCAATGGCAAATGACACGCTACAGTAGCCTACCTATAGACGACAATCAAATATTTGCATTCAACACAGCTTGCCTACAAACAATAATTGAAGGTTTGTAATGCACATGACACTCCACCTATAAGAAACAACAGAAGACTGAATGCACAAACACAATAGCATCATCCACAAACAATGCTAAAAGATATAGCATGAAGCTGAATTTGTCAGGAGTCAATAGTATAGAGGATATGTTACTATCATGATGGATCCTCTATGAACACGGATAGGAGGCAAGTCATCTGCAAGCAAGCATAAAAGATCATAACGAAAGCAAATATCTACTAATAATGATATAAGATTTGCGATATGCACAATAATGTATCTGTGTGCGATGATTAGTAATAGATAGTAAATGTTACAGCATCCCTGAAGTCAACAACTATTCAATGTCAAGCAAATACATTGATTCCTGCGGGCTAAGATAGGTGACATACAACAAATGCAAACCACTACGAGCTATAACAGGAAATTCATTAGTGCATAATAATCTACCTGCATAAAGAAATAAGTAGTGCATACAGTCTACCTATACAAAACAGGAAAATGACCATAGTGTGATTCCATGCCATCGAATCCGCAACATGCATATAATCGGACAAAAGACATTTATATGCTTCTAAATATAGTATTGCGCATGTCCAAATACTGATCATTCGCACAGCTGATCAACATCAAACATTAAAAAATGGCCTCACATGTGCACTACAATATATATAAACACAAATACATAAATTTACATTCAAGCACATTAACCCGTATGCATGTAAGAATGCACACTCGCATGGGCCCAAGCGAGCATATTATTTACACACGTGACATCTAAGAATACTGTAAGAGTTAAACGATAAATCTAAATTAAAGCCTGGTCATTCCATGTGAGCATATAGGAGTTGACATGGCTTGAACCATCAAACAAACATATGGTCATGGTATCGACCGGGATATTTATTTTATACTTTCATATTTATCTTTAAGGCCTACAATGAAGAAAATTTACTATTAATGGCTTGAAGTCCACAATAAACCCGATTCTCTATCACCAAGTAGACATAGTCGACATGATTCAATCAATAAAATACATTTATCCATAAACACCTTGATGATGGCTATATTAAACATACTTCTCAATCGGAGGGGCTAATTTCAAATGCCACCCAAATACCCATGAAAGCTCAAAATTTTAAAATTTTCAAGTTCAAAATATTTAAAATCAAAGTTCAACGGTTAAACACTTAAAACAAAGTTCACCCATAATACACAATAGTTTGTCGAGGTGAAAATTTTTTAATATTACTTCAGCTCACAAAGAGCTAATGTCTGATGGAGAATATCATTAGGATTAATTCTCAAACAGTCTCTTACCAGTAAAGACGTGGCACGTGTCCTATAACAACCAATTTTCCCATCAAATGGCACCGTTGGTAAACTGTTATGATCGAGGACCTTTGAACCAGGTGGTTTGCCGCTAAATGTCACAACTAAATTACAGTCATGGCCAGAGCCTGTAAGCTTCTCAATGGAACTAAATCCTTGATATATAAATCAATAAAAATATAATCGATAGGGCATAAGGACCTCTATTAGCTAACGTGAATTTAAATTTGACCCCTTGGAAAAAAATTCACTCTAGGTCTACAAGGTACCCTTGGACAAGCAACCTGTGGCTACCAACTAGGATCTTTCTGTCAGGTTGGGTCGACTACCTCCTTTGACTAAGTAGACAGGGACTATGATGACCCGGGATGTCGGAACTATGAGATCTTGATTGGGTCCATCATCACTTTCCCCACCATCCGCTTTAAGTGCAACATCGTGAAATTTTCAATTTCAAATATTTAATTTTCAACACCTAAGCTCATGCAGCTACTAAACACTATATACCATTTATTCTCTATGTGTCTGCTTAATAACTGGCATTAATTGAAAGTTCTCTCTCGTTATCGGGAGGGATAAATAATCATAAGAGCTTGCGCCTATATGAAACATGAACTCATATCATAGAATCCTCACAAAATGAGGGTGAAATCTCTGGGTAGCGTCTAAAAATTTACATCCGAACTTAATCCATTAAAGCCCCCCGAAAGCTGGGAGGCAGGGGAGCAAATTTTTGGAGCCCACAATAGCCGTGAACAAGGTGAAATGCAAATGACCAAGTGACGATCACGATCGGGGTGAGGCGCACACGATCAAGCGACAATCACGATCGAGGAAAGATACACACGATCAAGCGATGATCATGACCATGGTGAGATGTGCTCAATCGAGTGAACACAACTAGGAAGTGGTCATAATCATGAAGTCCCATTTAAAGTCATTTAGTATATCAGCACCATAATAATTGAATCGGAAGACTTGAGGCTAACTAAGGTGTGTGTGCAATGGTTGAGCTTGAACACGATGAAGGCGAGGTCAACATAGATATAAGAAGATGAGTAACAAATATCTGTTTATATAAATTGACAGTGGATGGGAAATTGTGGTTATATGGATATATGCAACAATTGTTAGTCTTGTCAGTCAACAACGGATAATGGGCAATATTGATCATCAGTGATAGTTGAAGGACAATAAAAATCATTATTATTGGTCAACAAGTAATGCCAGATAAGTCACGATGGTCTTCGACATAGGTCGGTAATTTCAACACATGTCAAAGTTAAAAGTTGTGTTGGAATTTGGATGATGTGATTGCCACCTAAACTTGAGGGTGGATTAAGGAGCAACAACAAAGAAAAAAACATAAGTTTGGACATTAAATGTGTGAGAATAAGATTACATATTCATATATTTTTAGAAGGAATATTCAGATCATTTCTACAATAATTCTAAATACTTTATGAAGGAGTTTAAAATGATCACATTTATTCTTTAATATTATTTTTTGAACATCCTAGTGCCTAAATGAACTCAAAATCGAATGAATCATGAGTTCATTGGTTCCATCTCATCAAAATCTTTATTTTAATTATCAACACAACAAAATTTGGTGAATTCTTAATCCTCCAAATGATATAAAAATAATTTTAATTATTTTATGAGTGCTAGATTTATTCTTTGTTGGACTCATCCAAAAAAGACTATATTGACTACATATTTATTGTAAATTGAGTTTGAATGATCATATAATCACTTATTGATGTGTGTGATCCAAACACTTGATTACTTTGAAATCTAAAAATTATTACGCATTAATTATTATATGAATTTTTTTGTGAGTCTAAAAGTACCCAAATCGAATTTAGAATGTCAAAAATTAGTTTGAGATCTTGAAATGTCCTGTAAAGACCACTAATGAGCCTACTACACTAATGGGCCTACTATACGACCCCGACCTAATGCAACAGGCCTGGCCCACCAACCACTGGCTGAACGACACTTCCCACACTTTAATTTCAATTGATGGAATGAGGTTTTCTTACCTTAAATTTCCTCATAGTCAAACTTCAAGAAGAGAGAAAGAGATGCAGAAGAAGGGTGTGAGTCAAGCTGACTCATGAGCCAATTTGAGCTCAGCTCGATAAATAGCTCATGAACTGAACTTAATGAATTAACCTTGACTCGTCTCATTTGCTCGAGATAAGTACAAAATTGTTATTTTTTTCTTAAATTCAAGATTACTTATTATTTTTCTTATAACCTGTCAATCTTTTTATCATTTTATTATAATAATTACTTAAATCATAATTATTTTTTCTTTCATAATAAATGTGCTGGCTCATGAGCTAACTTGATCTTAAACTTAGTTAATTAATCAAGCTCAAGTCAAGGATGATTCGAGTTTGACTCGACTCGTTTACACCCCTATATTCATCCCATAAGATTGGTGAATTGATCTAAAATCCTCCCCCTTTTCTTTTGCAAATTTTAACGATTTTATCCTACATTTTCATGTAGTTTTAGCAAGACTTCTTCTTTTAGACTCCTCAAAACATGTAAGCTTCTAATAATTTACTGTGGGGAGCTTTGCCATCAAGATTCTAAAAAAAAACTTAGTGCAATTCTTAATGATGAATTGAGATGTTTTTGTAACCCATGAAATTTTATCATTAAATTTGGATTAAAAAATAATAATTCTATTATTTAAGTTTTACTAATCGCAACCAAGCACTATGAATTTTTATTGAAGAAGAAGTTTATTTATAGTATTTTTTCACCAAGTCTTTTTAGGTCTACCTCTACCATTCTTAACATAAGTCAAATCTAATACCTCAACATTTCTGGGTCATCGGAAGGCCTCCGTTTAATGTTACCAAAACATCTAAGACGACTCTATATAATTTTATCTTCCACTGAAGCTACTCCAACATTTTCACGTATATGCTCATTTCGTATTCTATCTCGAAGGGTAAAGCCACTCATCCACCTAAGCATCATCATCTCTGCAACACTTAACTTAGTATTATGCTTCTCTTTTAATGACCAACATTCGACACCATAAAGCATTGCAGGTCTCACCACCGTCTTATAAAAATTTTCTTTAAGTTTGACAGAGACTTTTTATCACACAACAAGCCCGATGCATTCCTCCACTTCAACCATCCAACTTGAATTATGCTGATAATATCCCCATCTATTTCACCATCACTCTGAACAATGGATCCAAGATATCTAAAATGTATGCTCTTATTAATGACTTGATCGCCCAAAATCACAATCCCCTCATTAGATCTATTGCTACTAAAATTACACCCCATATATTCAATTTTAGATCTACTCAAACAAAAACGTTTAGACCCTCTGGTTGACCTCCATAATTTAAGTTTACCTTCAACTCTAATCTTATCAATAATAAGAATATCATCAACAAAAAAGCATACACCAAGATACATCCTCTTGCAAATGTCTAGTGAAAACATTCATGTCTAAAGAAAAAAGTTACGGGCTTAAGGCTGATCATTGATCTAATTCAACTAAAATAAGAAAATACTTGATCAAACCACCTTGTGTTTGAACACAAATAATAACTCTTGCATACACATCTTTAATTATTTGAATATAAGCATTATTAACTCCTTTCTTTTCAAGAACTCTCCATATCACTTTTCTTGGAACTTTATCATATGTTCTAAATCAATAAATATTATATGAAAATCCTCCTTATTCTCTCTATATTTCTCCATCAAAGCTCTCAATAAATGAGATATAAGTTTCTCAGAAGAAAATTTCATATCATCAATTACATCATAAAATAATAATATTTTAAGAAGCAGTTGATTAAAATAGTAACTTTTGTTTATAAGAAGAAATTGACTTTTAACTTTTTGAGAGATTTTTATAGGAATTCTCCAAGAGAGAATAAAAGCCACATATATATATATTTCTTGCTTCGAAGAGCTCACTACTATTTTTCCCTAAGCTTTATCATTTTAATGAGATTATATTTATATTTCAGTTGATCATTTTATTTAAAATTTAAGGCTTACTTTTTCAATTAAATAACATTAATAAGTCTTAAAAAAAGAATTTAAAATGTCATAACTAAGGTCTTCAATTTTAAATACTAAGGCTTCGTTTTAAATAATTTTCTTACTGCTTTATTTTGTATACTACAATCATAATTTTTATTTAACCTCTATTTTTTTTAGGCTTTCAAAAAAAAATTTTACACCAAAAAACTGCTTTATACAACCGTTTTAAAAAGTTAATTTCTTTATGGTAATTTTATAAAGCCAAAAAAAAAAAAAATCATACCCAACGAAGCCTAAAATCATACAAATTCTAACATAATTCTATCAATAATGTATGATTCTTTGTAAGATTTTATTTTATACCTCGTTGAGTAACTCATATGACAAACTATATGATGCATTTATATACCACATTAAATTGGTACCTATGGATACTGCATTATGGCCATGATTCTGCTCATGGTTGCTCATTACTAAACTTTTGATTGTGTCGGTTTCAAAAAAAAAAAAAAAATGAAATAACTAAACTAAAGCCACGTTATACCTTCTTTATATCCTTTTCAGAAGCTTCCAAGAGTACCTTTTGCACACATAGAAGTTGAAGCACATAGCTTTGAAGCATAACTTGATAAGATGCGTCACCATTACCGCCACATTCTCTATGAACTTCCTTGGTTTCAGGTTCTAACGTTTCTTTAGATTCTACAATACAGAATCAAGGCCAAAAGATAAGCTTCTTTTAAGAAGAAACCGAAAAATAATTCTTGGATAGCATTATAGCCAAATCTAAATGATTAGACATATCTAAATAGTGTCACTCAAATAAAATGAGAGTAACAACAAGAAGATAAGAATGAAAGAAATGAGGAACCTTCGTTGCATGGATGGGGTGCTACTGGTGAACGTCCTTGAAATTGATTACTGAAAAGACAATGGAGCACAATAGATCCTTATTGCTATAATGCTATCAAAGAGTGTATTACATACCAACTGATGACAATGAATGATTCATTATAAGCATATAATACTTACAGTTTACTATGCACATACTTCTGTATTTGAGTAGGAAGTTCCTCCATCACAGTTGGAATTACTTCAGTTTCCTCGTGGGAATTTACAATCTTTTGACTATCAAAAGGTTCTGGAATTTCATTCTTTGATTCCTCATGTTCACTAACTTTGCTCAAAGTTTCTTCCCCAGCGGCACTTTCAGCATTTCCTGAAGATGTGGATCTCTTTTCATAGTCCTTTACCGGTGGCTTTCCAGAACTACCTCTATCTTCATTATACTCTTGATATTTAGGCAGATGAGTACAATGAATTTCTTTGAAGAAGTCTCCACGATTTGAAGAATAATGACCGAAGCTTTTAGCTTTTGTTGAAGGCTTCATTGGTATCTGCGAATTGAACTCAAAAGCATTCTTCTTTCCGAACATTTCATTCTGATTGATGAAATTATTCGTGCCTTCGCACTCAAAAGGAACTTTAAAATTGGACTTGGGCGTGGGGAACAGATCAAAATGGTCATCTTGAAACATGGCTTCGTTACCGGAGGATGTAGTGCTTCTCATTGTGAAGTTGTTGAAGGGGTCATCAGATGGAGAAACTTGTCCCGGTAAAAATATGTTCTCAACGTCTGACTTTTCAAATGCAGAGTTGCCCTTTTTTTTTTTTTTTCCCCAAATTGCATCATCAAACCCAGTGAATATGTTTTTAATTTGAGAAAAGTTTTCCATAAATTTCCCTTCCCCTGAACACGTATAAAACTCATCACTGGAGTTTCTTTTGTTTTCCCCCAGTTTCATGGAATGGATCCCAAAATTTAGACTGCTTTTCTTCCTCGCTGCAAAGATTTTCACCGACAATGAGGCAATATCAACCATTCAGCTTTAACTACAACAAGAATGAGTAACGACCAACCTGCATTGGAGTTTAAATCTTCGCTGCAAAGTCAGCATAAGAAAGCAGGATGCGTCAAAATCCTTGATAAAGAATTTCTCATGAAACAAAGATAGAGATTAACAAAAAATGTAACTGCGGGAAGTCAACCTTAATATACTTTCGTAATCTTCAGAATGTTTTGTTGATAAAAAGCCCAAGGTAGGTAGTTTGAACATCCCATCAGCATTCGTATCATCACTAAAAGCAACGTAACACAGCATCAACAATATTATGCTTAATGAACAGGTTCCAATATAAATGTGAAGATACCTTTCCCAGATAAACGATGGGTTGCTCTCTTTTTCTGACGATGAATGCCTAAAGTGAGGTGCAGAAGTTGCTGGCCTCCAAATAAATATTGTCATGTAAGCACCAAAAAAGATAACTATTAAAAATATGGTAAAATGCAATTTAGGCTTTGTTTGGGACTGACTTTTTTTTTTGCTTCTTAAAACAGCTTTCAAGTACAAAAAATTTAATTTTTGTACTAAAAAGCTGCTTTATAAAGCAGTAAGAAAGTCGTCCCAAATGAAGCGTTAGTCTCTAAATGATAGTGTGATTTGCAATTCTCTTATTCTAAAATACGTAAAAAAATTAGTCCCTTTTGTTAGAAGTCCCGTAAACCCAACCAATATAGCTTTGAATTGCCTTTTCAAAAACCTAGCTGAGCATTTAGTTTCTTTGTTTGACTTTGAGAAAGTTTTTTTCTCCCTTTTGATAAAACAATTTTTAGTTCATTTCCAAGCATGGCACAGAATAATGAGGCACCTCAAATATAGATTATCCAGCGCATAAGGTTTTCCATCAATACAATTTGAAGCAATTGACGTACGGCTCCTTACCCCTATTTGTAGAGAGGTATGTGATTTGAATCCGTGACTTCAAGGCCATATTATAGGCAACTTAATTATTCCTCTTAGCACCCCCTTTAATATAATGATATGATAAATGAGTACTCTTTTGTGAACATAAAATACAATCAAATCTTGAATAGATCATAAAGATTTACTGTACAGCTAGAAATATATGAATAATGCAAGAAATAGACAAACCATCATATAGTCCACCGAGGCAACTGCGAGCTCAAGTACTACAAGGTCACTTTAAGATAAGATCATCTCTCTTTTGAGTTTTTGATACGTCTTGGAAGTAAAAACAACAAATAAAAGAGAACAACATAGGAACACAAAGATAGGATTGATTTTCTGATTTCTCCTTCAATAATTAAACAAGATATAGTTAATCTACTATTTAAGAGGTAGATCAGCTCTCCCACAAACCCTAGGCGCTGCTAGGAACTCACAACAAAGACTAGGAAAATAAACTCAACAAAATCCTCCCCTAAGCCATGAAAAACTCCCCATTAAACAATCCTATAACACAAAAACACAATTAGAACCTTCCTAATCAGCATAAAGATGATTTAGGAAACCTTTCTAAATAAATAGAACATTCATAATCAACATAAACATAATTTAGAAGACCTTCCTAAATAATTAAGCATGATTTAGGAAACCTTTTTAAATAATTAAACATGATTTAAGAAACATTCCTAAATAATTAAGCATATTTTAAAAAACCTTCCTAAATAATTAAACATGATTTAAGAAACCTTCTTAAATAATTTTCCTTAATTAAGAACTTTCCTAAACAACTTGCTCTTGATTATTAAGCAAAGTTGTTTGTTACTAAGGCTTTATTTAGATTTAAGGACAATGTAGCCAATGAAATGAAATCTCAATAATTTATGAGTGAAAAGCAAAGCATGAGAAGATGTGAAATCAACTTAGCACGCAAATTTGCATAGTTCGATGGGATCCACCAACATCAATGCCAACACATAAATCAAATTTTTCACTAAGCTTCAAAATAGGGGTACATTAACAATTTCTCTTCATACAAAATTTGATGGACAAAGACTGTTGCATCCGAGAATATTCACGACAGTAGAGATATAAAATTTAGCATCGAAGCTTTGTATGAAGATCCAACACACTGACAGATAAAAGAGAGGGATGCAAAAGTCATAAAAAACACCAAGATTTTTATGTAGAAAACCTTGAAAAAGGGAAAAATCGTGAGGTCTGACCTAGTTAAAATGATTCTACTAGTATTTATTGTTGATTACAAATGAGGCTATTCTTCGTGGGGAAGGCCTTGACTCAATGTATCAAACATACATCATATAGAGCACATTACATGGCGGGAGTTGGAAGAATCTATTGATATGAGAGTTGGTCTCAAGAGAGAATTGGTTTGTTCGTTTGGTCGGAATGATCGGAGTCAGGCAACGGTTGTAGGAAAGACCATGGTCAACGGGTTACGGAAGTCGGAGAGACTGTAGTTGGCAGGCAATGGAGGTCGGAGGGACCGTAGTCGACAGGAGACGGATGCTGAGGGACCATAGTTGACAGACGATGAAGGTTAGAGGGAGTCGGCATGCAACGAAAGTCGGAGGGACCATGTCGGCGTGCAAATGTGGTCGGAGGGATCGTAGTTGGCGGGCTAAGGAGGTCGGCGAGACCATATTCGACGTGCGACGGTGGTCGGAGAGACCATAGTCGACGGGCTACGAATGTTGAAGGGACCAGAGTCGGCAAGCAATGAAGGTCGGAGGAATCAAGGTTAGCAGGCGATGGTGGTCAGAGAGACCGCAGTTGACAGGCAACGGTGGTCGAAGGGACCATAGTAGGCGAGTAACGGAGGTCGGAGGGACCATAGTCGGTGGATGATGATGGTCAGTGGGACCACAGTCGGCAGGCGAATGTGATCTAAGTGGTGTGTCGATGGCAGCCGGACGGAGATCCGGCAACATTCAGTGGCTAGGCAGAGATCCAGCGGTGATCGACGGACAGGCAATGGTCCAACGACGCTCGATAGCCGGGCAAAGTTTCGACGACAGTCGGCAGAAAAGGAGGTCCAGCGGTGATCGGAGGACGACGGTAGGCAGCCAAGAAAAGGCCTGGCAGCGGTGGGCGACCAAGAGTAGGTCTGATGGCAGTAGGCGACAAAGAAGAGGTCCTGCGGCAGTAGGCGAACGAGCGGTGGTCTGGCGATGGTCTGGCAATGGTCGAAGGACATGCAGTGGTCCAGCGACAGTCGACGAAAGTTCGTTGGTGGCGGTGCTTGAGTGAAACTCTAGGATCCTTGAAGCCTTCGAACTCTCTCCAATCTCTAGCTAAAGGGTCCTTTCATGAAGAGAGCATGGGTCTATTGATAGATTTTTGTGGTGGTGTGCTCTGTAAATATGAAGAAGATTCAAGGTAATTTTGGAGTGCTCTATTAAATGGCTCATATTGATTTCCTTGATCATAGAGCATTCATTCATGATTCAACCTTTCATTGCCTTAATGATGTTAAAATTAAGTGTTCTTGGTCTCGTTAGATTCGTCTCATTGACTCGCTCGATTTGACTATAAGCATACTATATTTGGATACCATTTAATCATCCAATTTATACTTCCAACTTTTCAAATGTACTTCAGTCCCCCAATTTGGATCCATATGGGCTTGGATTGGACCGATTTTGGTGTCATGGGGTTCGTCTCTTTTAGATATTCAACGTAATTATAAGTTTGTCGAAATTGGAGTTCAGATGACCCGAATTTAATTTTGGAAGTTATCAACTCCTATATGCTTTGAGATTCGTGTCTGATCAAGGCATTTTTCGATGACATATCAATTGCCCTCATATTTTTGGATGTCAAAACTTGTGGAGTCTGAAAATAAGTGCCTAAGTCGTTCAAACTATTGCAATGTAAAATTATAATTTTCAAATAATTACAAGGCATAGCCTCTCCCTGGACGTCAATGTGGACCTACCATTGGGGTCATGAACTAACTAAAATACCCTAGATCATATTTTTAGCATATCCCAAAATTAGCTTGTTGATCGAAGCAAAAAAAATATCAAAAATTTGAGCGTGGAATATTGAAAAACGATTTTGGGGGCCCTAAAACATCTAAATCAAACTGTTTGGGCTAAAAATCAGGCCCAAATACGCGTAAATGACTAAACTGGGAAGCAGGTCGGTCAGCCGACGCCTACGCGTGCACTGGGGCCATGAACAATGCCCCATCCCCCCTCTCTTTCTTCAATCACCGCTTTTAGCAAAAGTTAGCAAAAGTATCATCTCAACTGAGGGGACAGGATTTTTTTTTTTTTTTAATTTATTTTCCTTTTTGAATAATTTAAAAAAGGAAAAATTGTCATTTTCAGCCTAAAAAAAATTCAAAAAAAATCAAAAAATTTATGAAAAATCATTAAAACACTTTTTTTCTCAATTTTTTCCTAAATAACTTATAAATACCCCCCTTAGGGGTTAGGGAGAGGGCACACTTCTGAGTCGATCCAAAGATTTTTTTTTTCTTCAAAAATTTTCCTCGTGAACATGCCGTACACCCCGTGAATGTATGTGTTTTGAAAAGAAATTAAAAATAGTATATTGTTGTGCATCACGAGTTGCACTCATTACTCATTTAAAATGCATAAGACATCAAATCATTAAAATAAAATGTTTTTTATGCATCCCCCTATCGTATAGTGCAAAGGTGTCGAAAACATATACGTGCACCATACAAATGCACTAAGTAACAAGTATGCATATTGTTGAGCATGCAAATGCACCAACATTCATGCAAACATGCAAATGGATCAAGATTCGTGCAAGTATGCCATGCAAGCATACAATGGAGCACACAAATACATCACACAAGCACACAATGAAATATACAAGTGTATCATGCATGTACATCATATGCTTGTACCATGAAGGATATAAATGTACAATGCATGCATATTATATAAACATGCAAATGCATCATGCGTATTTACTATTCAATATAAAAATATATCATGTGCGGGTACTACACTACATACAAACACATCACATGCATACACTACGCAACATGTAGATGCAGCAGGCATACACGCCACACAACATGCAAAGGAATTTGATGAGGACATCCGACCATGAAAGTTTATCAGATGAGCCGAAGATCGACGGGCCATGATTGTACGACTTTATTTTGAGTTATTATTTGTATTTTGATTTATTTATTCATTTTTACCCTCACTTGAGGTAGTAGGCCTATGTGACCCCAGGGGGCACTTTTGTCATTTATCTTAATATTGTATTTTGTCTATTTATAATCCCCTCTTCTTTTTTGAGGGATGATTATTAAGAAAAAAATTTCTGCACTCTTATTCTTAAGAGCTTTGAGAGTTTTTATGAGAGTTGAAGTCCCTGGATGAGAGAAATGTACTACCCAGTACCCACCAGTCGCAGGAAGCGTCCAGGCTCATGATTTGAAGTCCCTAATGGAAGGCAAAGTATTACATTTCAGCCGCAGGAAGTGTCCGGGCTCGTGGTTTATCTTTTCTGCCACTTCCCCTCCTTCCTAGTCGCACCCCCCTCCCTAGGCCGAAATCCAAAACCACTCCTCTCCTCCTCACAACCACCGGTTCAAAACCCTCCTCTTCCTAGCCGCCGGCCCAAACCCTAAAACCCTTCCCCTCCTCCAAGCCGCCGGCCACAATACCCGGTCATTTGCCTCCAAATTTCAAATCTCAAAATTGATGTTTTCCATTAAATAACGCATTTTAAATTAGGAAGAATTTTTAAATTCAGATTCCAAACTATTGGAATTTAAATTTTCTTTCCTAAAATAGTATAAGTTATATTAAGAAAATCCCTCCAACTAAGGCCTTTTAAATTTGAATTTAAATTGAAAAGATAATTTGTACTAAATTCTCTTTCCTAATTTAAATTAATTAGATTGGAAACTCAATTAAATCCCCTAATCTCCTCCAATCTTCTTTAATGCATGTGGGCCCCTCCCCTTCCCCTCTTGGCCACCCCCTCTCTCTCTTAATTAAGAGGCCCATTAAAGCCCCCCCCCCCTGGCCGAAATCCAAAACCACTCCTCTCCTCCTCACACCACCGGTTCAAACCCTCTTCCTAGCCGCCGGCCCAAACCCTAAAACCCTTCCCCTCCTCCAAGCCGCCGGCCACAATACCCGGTCATTTGCCTCCAAATTTCAAATCCCGAAATTGATGTTTTCCATTAATAACGCATTTTAAATTAGGAAGAATTTTTAAATTCAAATTCCAATCTATTGGAATTTAATTTTTCTTTCCTAAAATAGTATAAGTTATATTAAGAAAGTCCCTCCAACTAAGGCCTTTTAAATTTGAATTTAAATTGAAAAGATAATTTGTACTAAATTCTCTTTCCTAATTTAAATTAATTAGATTGGAAACTCAATTAAATCCCCTAATCTCCTCCAATTTTCTTTAATGCATGTGAGCCCCTCCCCTTCCCCTCTTCGCCACCCCCTCTCTCTCCCTCTCCTCTAATTAAGATGCCCATTAAAGGCCCCCCCCCCCCCCCAATTAAGCTATCAATTCCCCAATTACCTCCACCCTTTTCGCTAAAATTAATTCCATAAATTTTGAATTTGCTTCCCTCCCAATTCAAAATCAGATTTTAAATTCTTTAAAATCTGAAATTATTTTCCAAAAATATATGGGTTAAATTAGGAAAGGCTCCACCATTCAAATTAATTTAAATTTTGAAAAGAAAATACTCTAAATCTCATTTTCTAATTTAAATTTCCAAACTTAGCAACCGCTCTTAATCACCTCATTAAATCCCCATCAAGGGGTCGGTCCACCCTTCCTCCCTCCTTTAATTGGAGAATATTCAAATTCAAACTTTTCCCTCCTCTCCAAACATTAAAATATGAAATTAAATTTCAGATTTTAAATTTCCCAATCATGGCTAGCTTGGTTTTACATCAGAATTATACACGCATCCTAAGCAATGTGTAAATGCATCATCATCATGCAAATCATATATGAGCATATTATCCATTATGCAAATCATATAATAGATATTAGCCATCTTACGAATGCATTATGCAAATACACTGAAAATTTGCACGACATTTAAAAGAAATTTTTAATTGTTTCCACGTATCTTGACGAGCGCAATAAATATGCTAGTGTGACATATGAGGATGTTGCGCGAAGTAAAAATAATAAAAGGGTTTTAAATCGATCGTTTTGAAAAGTGAGCAAATTGACTAACATGCGCACATATAATTTAAAATAAAACTTAAAATACCCGCATGTGCTCTAACAAATGCATTACACCCCTAAACTCTTGCCTGAGAATGTTGCATGGGTCAAAGTGAACCAAAGCTCAAGTCCGAATCTCCTCCTTGAATGGGCCGGAGTTGACATAATTTTAACCAATAAACAACTACATTGTCATAGCATCGACCTGATCATTTAATTTTATGCATTCTCATTAGGCCTTCAATGCCTCTTATAAAAAAGAGTCACCCAATAAAACATGAATTCTCAGGACTCGCGCTTGTTGAATTAATCAAAGTATGTGGTTTTTTAAGTTCACATTAGGCCTTCAAGACCTCTTATAAGAAAGATTCACTCGCTAAAACACAAATTCTCCGGACTAACACTCATCGAATTAACCGGAGTGTTTGATTTTATACGTTAACATTAGGTCTTCAAGACCTCTTATAAGAAAGATTTCACAGTCAATTAATACCACTAAATTATGGTCACAACCAGAGCTCGTATGTTCCACAATGGCTCTAAACCCTTGAATAATGAATCGTAAATATGATAGAGCACAAAGCCTTTTATTAGCTAAAGTGAACCCAAATCCGTCCCCATAGATAAACATTCACCCCAAGGCTACAAGGTACTCTTGCACGATGCAACCCATGGCTATTGACAAGAATCCTTTGGTTAAGTTAGGTCGACTACCTCCTCTGATTAAGTAGACAAAGAACAATAATAATCTGGAATGACGAAACCATATGATATTGATCGGGGACTGCTTTAAATATACGGTAATAAATTTCAAATCTTAGAAAATCCCAAAATCCAATTTTAAATCTTTGAAGCTACTGCGCTACTATATGCTAAGTATTTGGTGTCTTAAAAACCAACCTTAATTAAAAAGTATTTTCTCGTTATCATGTGGAATAATTAACCATAGGGTTTTGTACCTATGGGTAAACAAACCCTAGATAATAAGGCCCTCACAAAATGTGGGTAATTCCTTCTTGCCTTCTTCAGGATATGCTAATCTAATTCACCTTCCTTTTGCAAATTATCACTAACAAGGCATACAAAAGAACTTTTATGTGCTACATCATAGTAAGTTAGATAAATGAAACATGTCATTGCTTAAATTTCAATTAAAAACTGGTAAATAAATTTGATGATAAGCAGGGTAACTAGAAAGAAATGAAAACTTGACTATTGGAGACAAGCTACTAGGAAAATGTCCAAAATGGGATAAACTTCAAAATAATCCCCAAACGAGCTAAACTTCAAAATAGTCCCACAACTATTCATATATGGCCATTAAAGTCCCCGAGTATCACGTTGCTCTAATTTAATCTTTCAACTTTCTAAAATTGATCCATTTGGGACTAAATTGGGATCAATTTTATATTTTTGAGAGAGTGATTTAGAGTAACTAAATTGGCCACACATGAATAGTCTGAAAACTATTTTGAGATTTTTCTTATCTAAAAACTATATGCAACAAAAAGTCAACCCTTTATCCCACTACATGGAGTCGGCTACATTAATCTTTTTTCTCCATTGTATCCTATTAAGAGTCAAATTCTCATTTAAATCTAATAAAAAAAGTCATATCTAAAAACTATATGCTCAAATAAAAAACTGCTAAAAAAAATCTAAAGGAATAACATGAGAAATAGAGCACAGTTTGTAGAAACCAAAAAGAAATAAACATGCATAATATCCATATGAGAGATCAAAGAAATTTCATATGATTTTTATTGATCTTGGGAAGAGACATGTGATCGAGTGCCACAACAATTGATTTGGAGCACATTCAGACAAGAAAAGGTCTGTTTTAAAAGCATAATGAACTCATCACAAATATGTATGATAAATTACTCACTAATTTTAGAAACAGTTTCAAAATGGCATAAAATTTATAATATATTGGATTACATTAATAATCAAAATTGAGTTTACCTTATATAGAATTGGCACCAAAGATTTGTTAGAATCCAACCGTTCAATGCAAATAAGATCCAACAGCTACAGTGCATGATCCGTGGATGCTATATATATATATATATATATATATATATATATATATATATATATATGTCATGCAAAGATGTCACAAATTAAGGCTATCTGTTAGTTATCTGATGCCTTATCTGATGAAAAATGAAAAAATGTCATGAAAGATGAAATGCAGGCTCTAGAAATAAACAAAACATGGGAAATCATCAACCAACAAAAAGGAAAAAAAACCAGTTGGTTGCAACTGGGTATTCTCTATAAAAATACAAAGCTGATGGTGTCACGACCCGGCCCGATTAGCTCGCAGTGCGAGGCGGGAACAGAGATCGGACATAAAGAAGATAAAAGAAACTTTACAAAACAATTAATATAACTCCAAAATGAAGCATCAACATAAAGAAAGAGCCACCACAATTTCCAAACATAAACTTTTTCTTTTCTTTCTTTCAAAGATCACCAATCAATGGATTTAGCATTAAGATTACAAAAGATACAAAAGGGGATCCATAAGTATAACCTTTTCCTCTTACATTTTAATTCTAATCTTTCAATACAAAACACCAAAACACAAAAGAACCTACCGCCCGTCGTCTCCCTACGACGGTAGGTGCGCGGTGGTTGGTTGGCCATTTACCCCTTCCTAAATCCTCCTGAAAAGTATTCCCACAACGAGGGTGAGTCTTACACTCAATAGGTGAGAATGAAAATTCAAATAAACAAAGAATCAAGAGAGAAAACTATAACATGCTTTGGGAAATTTTAACAAAAGAATCATCAATCATATAACAAGTTGTGCTCAAAGAAAAAAAACATACATTTACCTCAACTTTTAAATGCTTAATCTTTCCATAACCTTTCCTTTCTTTCTTGTTAAAACATCATGCCTCAAGGGATAATCTCAATTGCATGTAACATGTGTATGAAACATTCATAATAGTTTAATATATGTATAACTATAACACCGGTCTCAGGAGTATCACTTGTACTGATCAAGTACATATAAATTGGCCATTTCCTTTTCCATTGGTTCATAGGAACCACCCTTTTCCATGGCTCATAAGAGCCTCCTTTTCCATGGCTCATAAGAGCCTCCTTTTCCATGTGATACTCCTGCATCAACATGCACATACATTTAGTATTTATATAACCATAAGAAATGCTTGATGTAAATCATTCTTAAACAATCTACTTGTATGTTTCCATAAAGAAAATGCATGCTTGATATGCTTATGTTTGCTTTTGCATGCAAGAGGAAAGACATGTATAGCATAAATAGAGAAATGAGCATGAGATCCATAAGTTGTACTTCTACATAAAGAGAACTTTTGCATTTGCATGAAGAAAACCTTTACCTTTGCTTTTAATGTCCATGAACTTTTACAAAGAAGCAGGAATCATAAAAAGATATCATAATAAGCATGAAGGAGTTTATCATTTCTATGTAAATGCAATAAAAGAAAGGTTAGCTATTATTTGTAAAAACTTCCATTCCACCTACCTCAATCCGTGTCCCCCTTTCATTTTTCCGGTCAACTCTTTCCCTCCACACGATTTATATTTAAAAGAAACATTTAAAGAAAAGCATAAGTGACTAGTTCCTACACAATAAACTAAACATTAATTCTAAAGTAAATAAAGAGACATTTCTATGTTTTGTTTAAGTTCCAAAATAAACCCTTCCCATATTTCATGAAATCTCTCAACCCATTTTCTCTCATTAAAAGTTTAGGCCAAATTCTTAGTTTATGGGAAGGGTTTGTTTTGGAACTTAAACAAAACATAGAAAGGTCTCTTTATTTACTTTAGAATTAAGGTTTAATTTATTGTGTAGGAACTAGTCACTTATGCTTTTCTTTAAATGTTTCTTTTAGATATAAATCGTGTGGAGGGAAAGAGTTGATCGGACAAACAAAAGGGGGACACGGATTGAGGTAGGTGGAATGGAAGTTTTTACAAATAATAGCTAATCTTTCTTTCATTGCATTTACATAGAAATGATAAACTCCTTCATGCTTATTATGATATCTTTTTATGATTCTTGCTTCTTTGTAAAAGTTCATGGACATTAAAAGCAAAGGTAAAGGTTTTCTTCATGCAAATGCAAAAGTTCTCTTTATGTAAAAGTACAACTTATGGATCTCATGCTCATTTCTCTATTTATGCTATACATGTCTTTCCTTTTGTATGCAAAAGCAAACATAAGCATATCAAGCATGCATTTTCTTTATGGAAACATACAAGTGGATTGTTTAAGAATGATTTACATCAAGTATTTCTTATGGTTATATAAATACTAAATGTATGTGCATGTTGACGCGGAAGTATCACATGGAAAAGGAGGCTCTTATGAGCCATGGAAAAGGGTGGTTCCTATGAACCAATGGAAAAGGAAATGGCCAATTTATATGTACCTGATCAGTACAAGTGATACTCCTGAGACGGGTGTTATAGTTATATATATATTAAACTATTATGAATGTTTCATACACATGTTACATGCAATTGAGATTATCCCTTGAGGCATGATGTTTTAACAAGAAAGAAAGGAAAGGTTATGAAAAGATTAAGCATTTGAAAGTTGAGGTAAATGTATGTTTTTTTTCTTTGAGCACAACTTGTTATATGATTGATGATTCTTTTGCTAAAATTTCCCAAAGCATGTTATAGTTTTCTCTCTTGATTCTATGTTTATTTGAATTTCCATTCTAACCTATTGAGTGTAACACTTATCCTCGTTGTGGGAATACTTTTCAGGAGGATCTAGGAAGGGGTAAATGGCCAACCAACCACCGTGCACCTATCGTCGTAGGGAGACGACGGGCGGCAGGTTCTTTTGTGTTTTGGTGTTTTGTATTGAAAGATTAGAATTAAAATGTAAGAGGAAAAGGTTATACTTATGGATCCCCTTTTGTATCTTTTGTAATCTTAATACTAAATCCATTGATTAGTGATCTTTGAAAGAAAGAAAAGAAAAAGTTTATGTTTGGAAATTCCGAAATTGTAGTGGCTCTTTCTTTATGTTGATGCTTCATTTTGGAGTTATATTAATTGTTTTGTAAAGTTTCTTTTATCTTCTTTATGTCCAATCTCTATTCCCGCCTCGCACTTGCGAGCTAACCGGGCCGGGTCGTGACAGATGGGACACTGGAAAGGTACAAATCAAGATTAGTGGCAAAATGTTATACGCAAACATATGGCATTAACTACCAGAAAACCTTTGCACCTTTAGCCAAGATGAACACCGTCATGATCTTACTTTCACTAGAAACTAAGTACAATTGGCATCTGGAACAATTAGATGTAAAAACTGTATTCCTACATGGGTACTTGGAGGAAGAGATATTTATGGAAATACCACCAAGATTTAAAGAAAGATCTGGAGGTGACAAGGTATGCAAGTTGAAAAAAGCCCTATATGGGTTAAAACAGTCACCTAGAGCCTAGTTTGGAAGATTCTCTAAATTCATGCTTAATGGATATCAACAGAGTCAAGGGGCCCATACACTATTCTTTAAACACTCAAACTCAGGAGTCACAACATTTTTAGTGTACGTGGATGATATTATCTTGACTGGAAATAATGAAAAGGAGAAAGATAACATAAAAAAAATTCTTACTAAGGAATTTGACATCAAAGAACTTGGTAGACTAAAATACTTTCTTGGAATCAAAGTAGCTCACTTCAGCAAAGGAATCTTCATCTCACAGCAAAAGTACATTAAAAATCTTCTGAAAGAAATAGAAAAACTAGCCTGTAAGCTAGCACTGACACCAATAGAACAGAATCTCAAATTGGGAGAAGCTAAAGAAAATCCAGATGTATATAAAGGAATTTATCAAAGAATTCTAGGAAAATTGATATACCTTTCTCACACCAAACCAGATTTAACATTTGATGTCAGTATGGTCAGTCAGTTTATGCAAAATCTAAAATAGGTCCATATGCAAGTAGCAGAAAGAATACTGCACTACCTTAGAGGAAACCTAGGAAAAAGGATTCTCTTTAGAAGAGACCAAGAAATAACCCTAGAAGCATACACTGATGTTGATTATGCAGGATCACCGATGGACAGAAGATCTTCTTCTTGGTACTACACATTCCTTGGACGAAACCTAGTCACATGGAGAAGCAAGAAGCAGAACGTAATGGCAAAATCCAATGCATAAGCATAATATAAAGCTATGGCCCTAGGAATATGTGAGGTACTATGGATAAAAAAGATTCTAAAAGATATGAAGATCAAATGGGACAAACCCATAAAACTACATTGTGACAACAAATCAACAATTAGCATAGCTCATAATCCAGATCAACATGATAGAACCAAGCACATAAAAGTTGACAGATATTTTATAAAAGAAAAATTAGACAGTGGACTTGTATGTATCAACCATCTACCATCAAAAGATCAACTTGTAAATATCCTTACCAAAAAGGAGTGGATAATGCTGTCTTTCTCATAATGATAGCCAAGCTGAGAATGACATATCCATACTTCCCAGCTTGAGGGGGAGTGTTAGAATCCATCCATTCAGTGCAAATAAGATCCAACGGCTACAGTGCATGATCCGTGAAACGCATGACTCACGTCAAAACTCTTTCCATGTTCGGGTAGTTGATTTAGGAAGGATTCTATTAGATTTATTATGTAATTATTTATTTTTGTGTTAAGATTTCTTATATAGATCTATAAACAGGAAAGAAATCATGTAATAAAGCAAGCCTCTTCTTCTCAAACCTCTTGTTTTAAACAAGATTCTTAAAAAAATATATATTCAAAGTGAAGCATATTAATGTATGATTGTTGCAAATAATATAATTCTAATTGGTGTGATATACATCAAACTAAGTGAAAAATTAAATCAATAAAGAAAATGAGTAGAAGATAGAGTATTTATAAATAGTATTAACAAAGATTAGGTATGTAACGTTATTTCAATGGGATTGGTAGTAATAATTATCAATCAATATTAATCAAAGATAATGTAATGTCTAGATGTCTTGGATCAAATATACGAAAGAATAAATATATGAATGAGTATATAATTTTTAGAGTTAATTGAATTGTTAAAATGATAAAGTGCCCTATGCGATAAAAGGGTATCATGAAAAAATTTATAAAACTGCATCAGCAATGTTGTATATATCCTAATGTTGAGAAGTAAGAAAATCGTTGATGGCTAAGTTGAGCACAGAACTAATAACATTAACATGAGTGCGATGGAAAATTATGAAGGATAAATTAAGAATTGATTATATTAAAAAAATAGTTGAAATGAGATTTATTTAAGATAAAGGTAAATGAGAATAAACCTATGATTTAGACATGTGCAATGAATCTTAATAAAAAGGACTAACTAGATAAATATATGAAATTAGTATCAAAGGATTAGAATGAGAAGGGACAGAACTTAGGTAATATGAATAGTAGTTCAAAATGATTTACAAAGAATAGAATTTAAAACCTCAAGCAACACATAATATAAATGAATGAAAAATGAGTATTCATAAAGCCAATTCCAAATAGTTGTGATAAGGAGGGTGATAATGATGATATCCTGAACAAATTCTTTATACTTCAATTCTTCAGAAAACTGCATTAACTATTTCAAATAAGGAAAGAGTAGTACCTGAAGCCTCAAATATTTCGCCCCCTTCCCACAAATTCCTAGATTCCAGATAAGCTCATCACTACGATAATATTCATCTAGCCAGATAAAAGTATTGATGTAACTAACCTGCTGCTTCCTAGAAAGGTATCTCTAACACCCACGTCAGAGGCTTCATATTTTTCGAACTTCTTGGTAGTGGAGCTCTGGAAGGGATGTCCCACAAAAGAAAATCTTTGATTATGAGATGAAGCATCATAGTTTTTCCCAATGAATTGCTTTTCCAAATATCCAAAGCTATCTATCAGACATCAGAAAGATAAGTCTGCAATTATACGGTTGTGATTCTAAATCTCTCAAAATAAGGTGTGCAGAACAGTCAGAGAAACATAAATATCACAAACTAAACCGATTTTATTAAATTTAAGTCACAAGATGCCAGTCTTCGGAAAGTATTGCTTCATAACAATAATGGGTAGGCAAGAATGTGAGCATGCGTTTGAGCTCCTACACTCAAACAAACTTTAAAAGGCGGATGCACAAAACACGTGAAATTGGCCAACTTGTGTATCCTGAAACAATTTTCTTTATCCACGACTAGAAGAGAGGCTTACTAGATGATTACTATATGCGTTAAGTGATACATAAACACAAAAGTAGCAGGTACAATAAAATGCAAGTATAGCATCGTAGCACTTCGTACTTGGCTCCAGCTTAAAGAAAAATCCAAAGTCCATATTTCATGGTTAAATTCAACACATGCTGTAATAACTAAGACAAAAGTGTTCACTTCTGCTTATTGTTTCTCATAGTCATCAAGGAATTGCTCATTAATTTTGTGCATGTAAAAGCTAGTCATTTCATGGTGGTTCTCCTATTCACACTCTCTCACCCACTAATTTTCTTATACACTTCTCATTGCCAGAGCTAATAACTTCTACACACAAGCTTTTTCTTAAGAACACTTACTGATGTACCATCTGCATACTCTTAATGCCTCATCTTCATACTCTCTCTCACTTCAAACTACCTCAACTTCTTTGTCTCCAGCTGGTTTCAATCTCACAAGCATTTTTTTATTTTTTAATTATTCCTTCATCACTTCATTCTTTATATTTTCTTTATCCTTTTAAAAAACTAAAAAAGTATGCATATTGAATGTAACATATATTTCCAAAAATTTATCACACGATGTGATTTTTGTTTGATTAATTAAATGATTACATCGATTAGTATATGTAAATATAACACAGGTCATGAACGCACTAGATAGTAGTTAGTAAAAATGTCACTTATTTTTGTGCTTTGCACCATGTACAATAAAGCAAAAAGGAACTCTTTGGCATTGAGCTTGACGCTTCGAAAACACTAGCCATTACTATAGCAAATATTGGTGGTCTTGGTAGCTGATAGTATCAGGCACTTTACTACAGCCGCTAATACTTAATAGTTGCCTTGCTGGTAGTGTTGTTTGTTGCTGCTTAACTTCTTGACTACTATTTGTTGGTGCCTTCCTGCTACTTCGCAACTATCTTGTTGGCTTGTTTCTGCATTGCAAACTTATTATTGCCTAGCAATTGTCTGGTTTGTTGTTGTCGCTACTATTAATTTCAAACCAAAATCATAGAAATAGATTGTTGTTTGTAGCAATATAGGGAAGAAAATCAATTGCTTTCTGGAGCAAACCAATGCCAAAATAAAGAAATGAAATGTTATCCAACAAAGAAAGAGTCGTAAACAGTAAGAAGTCATCTACAAATTAAGACTAAGCTAATGGTGACGGTGAAAAAATGTGTGAACTTGATCTTTTGTGCCTAGCATTCTATAAAAATATCATAGTATTCTAGATAATATTTATTTGTATTCCATAATTTTGCATATCAATTTAGAAATTCTCAGATTTTTTAACTATGATCCTGGTACTTTAGGCCATTCGTCATCAGGCACCCTGCATAACTGTGGGCCTTCCCAGATTATGGGATCACCATCAAGGAGTTACACCCTTAATCTTATTTCTGCTTTAAGATTTATATCAATTTAACATAACAAATATAGAAAGTATTGCAGCCATGAATCTAAAAAACATTACATGGTATATAAAACTAGTAATCCTAAATTTATGTAACTTTACAGAATAGAAACATAAGAGTATCAGCAAAGAAGAAAATGGAAGTTGTGAACAATTCTCCATTTTGCTCTGCGCAGTGCCCATAGAATGATTCAATACTGTCGAACACACTTCAAAAAAAATGTAAGAGGATCCCATAATGAAGGTTACCATTTGAATGCTTCTCATTTGAGGCCAATAAGCATGCATCAAAATCTTTTCCCGTAAAAGTGATTTTATCAACTTGATCCTCATGGCAATATGGAGGCACTGGTCCTACTCTGGATTTAAGAGTCGCTTTAGTATTATAAGCCCATGTGCCATTCTTATTGCATAATGGTGATACCCTGAAGTCATCAATCATTTCATCCTGGGGAAAGAAATGTTCAAAAAAATAAAACTGTGATATGTCAATGCAATAAGAACGAATATCTTATGACAGCCTCCCAAGACCTGATTTAATAACCAAGCAACTAACAAATAGTTCAACATATTATTGCTTATTCATTCTAATATTAACAACAAAACAAGACCAAAGCACTTGGTAATTGTTAGTTCTAATTAAATGATTATAAAAAATAAAAGATGATGCTTCAGAGAAGTTTATATCAACAATACCAAAAAGATTTAAAATGAAAAGCACGATGCAAAAAACCATATGGACTAACAAGATGAGATTTGTTTAACAAGCATTTTGTTTCGGTTGCTGAGAAATCTACAAAGATGGCCTCACTGTTAGAACACCATGTACCTAACTTGTTTTGAATACGTTCGTGATGTGAAACAATCCATGCGAAAGATGAGTTGCTTAAGGAAGTTTGCACTTGTAAATTTTAGAGAGCAATGTTAAGCAAAATCCTCTATTGATGTAAACGATAAGATAACATTAAGGTGATAAAATAGCTTAAGGTCTAACACATGCGAGAGGTTGAGATCATTAAATAGTCAACTAAGTCTTACTTTGCATACATGAGTGGTTTCAACGAGAAATTCCAATACTAACAATAAGATTAGTCTATGAAAGATCCCTCACACAACTCTTCCTATTACTAAGTTCTAGCGGCGAATAATTGACATGATCTTCATGAATCCATTAATAACCATAAACGAAAAGTAAACTAGGAAGATAAGACATAAGAGAGGAGTCCCAAGAAGAGCTTTACCCAATGAAAAGATAATGTAGACCTCTTATGCAAGGTCTGGATGCTTGAAAGATGGTTGGCAGCAGCCTTCAACTCTTGGTTGACTGTGGACAGCTGTTTGGCAACTCCTGAGGGGAGAACAACCACCAACCTTGGTCTAGAATCCTTGGGCAGCGGGTGGGAATCCTTCCAAGCGGCTGGATAGCTTTTGATCTTCGATGGACTGCAACTAGGAGGTCTTCAGGTTGGTGAAACAACACGTGAAGACTGCTGGAATCTATGGACGGTAGATGGGAACCTTCAGGACAGCAAAACAGGGAATTCCAAGGGGGACAGGTGGATGGCCGGCGGGTGGTGTATGTTTGGGCGTCGGCGGCTTGTGGGGGCCAATGGGGCGGCGGCAAGGTTGAGGGGAGGGAGAACGGAAACTGAAAGAGATCTTTCGGAGGGGGAAAAAGGAGAGAAGAAGAAAAGATATGGGGTAGAAAACCAAAAGCTCCACCAAGGGGCTGTTGGGTATTGCTTTGAGCCTCTCCTAGGCTTTCCTCACTTGAGAACTCACAAAGAGAACTCTAGAACTCACAAAAAGATCCAAAATCAAAATTTTCATTAACCATCATCATCCTCCCAATACAAGAAAACTAGCCTATAAATAGGCCTCATGAGAAGAAAAATAACAAAGACTGAAATGCCCTTCGGGCTACAACACTACATGACCACCCATAAGGGTATAAAGGGAAAAATAATAATATGAAATAAACTAGTACAAAAACATATAAATAAATAGCTCAAGATCGTAGCCGTTGATCTCCGATGTCCTCATCAGTTCGACTATATCATAGTCGTCCCATGTTAATCCAATGTCTTCTTCTCTTACAAGACAACAGGCTAATTACATTCAAATGTGTGAACGCTCTTCAATTAAGCAATAAACTAGCATACATGCAGCACTAGCTGAACCAAATGAATAGAATGCAAATGTTGGTCACTAAATTTGAAAAATGTTTTCAAAATAATGCACCTAATGGAATGAGAAATACCCTAATTAATGTATGATGAGGAAAAAGACCTTTGATGAATCTCAAATTCAACATTTTATTCTGGAGTAAAAGTTAGCGAGAAAATAAATGACAATCCTTTCAGAACATGCAGCACATGATGTCTGTATACTTGTTTAAATGTCATTGTTCGGCTATGCTATTACAGGGGACTATGGCAGGCATTAAATTGCTTGAGTGGAAGGAATTTCTCTCCCATGATATAATTGCTTTAACGCAATTAGGCATTTCATTTTCATATTATCGGCAAAAATGACTCATGCAGTTTTCTCCTTAGGTGAGTTTTCAATTTTTTGTTGTGATTTGCACCGACAAATCATTCTTTTTAGAAGTTAGCTCATCATTATCATTGTAATTCAGTAAGTAGAATGCAATGGATATTCATCAAGCAATGTGCAGCCTTCAACAACAAGAGCATGAGCGCGTGAGCTCAACACTAGAAGCTTCAAGTTGGTAAACATGTGTATGATATGAAACTATTTCAGAAAATGCTACTGAGAATCTCATTAGCAAACAAAAGAAAAATCATAAAAGTTGAGTATTAATAATTAATTGTTTGCAAAGTTTTCAAATGAGGAAAATAGTTGCGCGAAAACATTTGCCACCTCAACTATGAGAATATCGGACGCTGAAAAAGAATGTTTTAGTTCATACCTAAAAGTCTAAGAGTTTAGTAAATATTTTGACGCCAGCTATTCCTCATAAAGTGAACAATGTATTTATATTTGCTGATAAACCATTATAGAATATGTACCCATCGTGTTTGGTAGGACATTCTTGAATGGTTTCCACAATACAATTTGCTAAAAGTCTTTCCGTAATTAGTGCCATATCTGCTCGCTAGATCTGTCTCTTATCAGACCATGTTCTGAGAGCTATTTTTCTTTTCTTTTCTTTTCTTTTTTTTTTCTCTGGAGCGTCTTCATTTCTCTGATTTTTCTTTTGCTCATATGCAATAAGGGAGCCAAGTAAAACACATTTGTCTTTATTGCATATTGGTAAGTTTCATTGGAGCATCATCTTCATAAAGTCGAATAATAATATTTTATGGAGCTAAAATTGCTTTTATTGCATTGTAAGAGGTGAATCACATATAAACAACAGCACCTAAAGAGAACTAGCAAGAAGGTTATGATGAACTTAACGTGCAAATGCAAGCAAGGGCGTTTTTATTTCTGCTGATATCACATTTTAGTGTAATCTCACCTCTGGCCTTTGTAACTCACACTATTTATAGCAAATAAAGTACAAAAGCCCCCAAATAACTTAATAGAAAGTAAATGAAGGTTCGCTCCTATTCTTGAAACATATTGGTTGTAGTAGTATAAACATCAAAAGATGGACATTTAGACAGCCATTATGCACGTAACCATAGAAATGGAAAAGATATTGCTCTAATCTCTATAATGGATTAACAGTAGCGATTTATAATAATCATAAATATTTGAAGGTTACAATAACCATACTAAACAAGTTTAAGGATTTAATTCAGAAATAGGAGATTCTCATGGTCTCACCAGTTCCTCATTACAGCCATCATAAATGGACTGTAGGGCTGATGTTGAACGAACCTGCCTTGACGCTTTTGATTCCATAGAAATGCCCTTGCAGGAGAATCTAGCAAAAGAATGAATTCGAGTGCTTAATGTCTACAGAGATTTTCATAGAAATACGTGCTTGTCATAGTTAATAGAAATTCTTTAAAAATGGAAACAATGCAAGACACTGCAAAATTCACTTTTTTCTGTCGCACTCCACGTAGACTGATGATGTTATGTTAGCTTTCATAATCAAATGATCCTTCATCAAAGATGCATTTAACAATGCAAAGATCAGAAACAAAAGGGAAGCCCACATAAAAATCAAAACAATCCCCACGCTTCAAACCACATGCATAATTTATGTATTAGCTTTGAGCTAATTTTGTTAGTCTTATTCTATTAAAAAAATCAATTATCGTGCAATATAAATGATAAATTATAAACCATTTGATGCATATAATGCATGATCAAAGAACCATAAAAGCACATAAAATTGTGTATCCAGTACTGAATACATGCATAGATCAAGCAAGGATGTCTTAAAGGAAAATAAAGCAAATAAATTTCAAAGCATGCTCTACCTTCAAAAGGCTGATTATGGACCTCTCCATTGGCTTGTTATCAAAATATACTAAAAGATGTAGAACATGATATAGAAGACAAGACCAAATGTGCAGTAAGCAACATTTAAACATCTACTTTTGTGTTGAAGAGAATTCCCTAGTGTTGTATGCCTGATAAACTCCACGTCCAATCAAGTAGATGGTGTGGATTTCATCGTTTGAGCTGATCCATGCACACACTCAACCAAGAAACCATCAAAGCACCCCAAGGTTCAGCTCCAAAGAGTACTTTCTGATGCACAAATCAACTTAGTTCAAGAGGGTAAGTTTGATGCTACTGCATACTCAAAGAACCCTAAGGACACATAGGTTGTGTATCCACAAGTAAATACATAGATCAAGCAAATTTATCTTTCAGGAAAAGATTTGCTAATAAATTCGTAAGCTTGCCCTATTTGCAAAAGCCTTGTTATGGACTTGAGTGACACAGACTCGGATGGCATCTGTTATCAAAACTTACCATGGCATGTAGAATCTTATATGGTGAATAAAGGCAAAGCTAAGTAAAGGCAATATTTAAACACCTGCTTTGGTGTTGGAAATATTAATAATTCCCTAGCATTGGATGCCTAAAACACTCCACATTCGATCAAGTGGATGGCAAGGAATTCATCCTTCAAGCTGATTCATGCATTCGTTCAGACAACAAAACAGCAAAGCTTCAATGGAATTCAACTCCAAAGAAGAGTCCCATGTTGAAATCAACTTAATAGAGCTTTCAAAAAGCCTAATCTAGTTAGACCAAGAGGGCAGCCTTTTCAAAACACAATCTCTCAGATTCTTAGCTCAGCAAAAAATAACGAAATGCAAAAGTTAAAATAAGCACATGACAGCATATTTATTGAGTGAGCCTAGTGTTCTGAGCATTAAAAAGGTTATTGGTGGATATTATGATATGAAAATGAAAGTCATATCATGCAGATTTAAAATGTAATGCAAAGACTGTAATTCATTTATGTAGCCTTTCGGTGCTATTAGGTTTCCAGTGAACACTTGGTCCTACAGCAATGGGGATGCCATGTTGCCTTGAGTGGCACATGAGGGGAGTCAGTTACCAACTCTCCCTCAACTAGACGGAGCATGGATGCCCTATTATGCTATCCTCAGAATTTATTTGCACCAAAACTAATGATTTGAGAAGATCATGAATGGTGAGTGAGATGAGAAATTTGAGACTAACATGGATCAACCAACCTAAATTGAATATTTCCAATGCATCCCAAACATGAATAATCAACATCATCCTAACAGTTCAATGGATTGGAGCCCTAGCCTCATAAGAGATGTTGCAACCAACCCCCTCCAACTAAGCGATTGGGAGTTGCTGACAACAAGTGGCATCATACCAGTATTAGTAGTGTAAAGTGGCAGGCCATCTAATGATAACAAGGGAGCAAAGCATCCCATGCAATGGAAGTGTTTCTACATGGCAATGGTCATGGCAAGGGGAGGATGGCCAGGGTTACCACCTTGGAATTTGTGGAATATTGGAGATCACATATTTGTTAAGGAGGCAGCAATACTGTCACCCCATCCACTGAGAATGGGTGATGATTGTTGCCACCAGTAGTTGCAACAAATGGTGTTGTTTAAGTGCTAAGCTTCAAGGAACCTCTGTATGAATGCCTACATGAAGTAAGAAATATTTGAACTCTGGCTGTAGAAGCATTTTGCATAAAGTAGGAAATATCCAAAAATATTCATGACAAAAATGATGACCTCGCATATGAATGTTGACCTATTACCAACTCTAGGATTGAGTCAACCACGCATGACCAAAATGATGAATGAAGAAAGCAACGTCACAAAAAATCTGTCCAAAAAACATTGACCAAAAGCAAAATTGCCGAAACATTATCAGTTTACAAAACAAATAGCTCTAACGTGTTAGAAACAGCTAAAACGGCTAAAAGATTGAAACTCATATTGGTCAGGGTTTTCAGTTATCAAAAATCAATTTTTGCGCACACGAAACAAGAATGAAATAAACATGCACAAACGACAAAATTTTGAGGGGAAAATCGATGCACAACTAACATAAATAAATTTTATTATTACTTGAAATTATATTTATATTTAAGTTCATTATATATTTATATAATTTCAAATCAAATATAATAAAAAGACATTTTGTCTTTCAGCTGTCATGAAGCAACTTTTCAAAATAAGAAATAAAAAGAAAAGCAAAAATCATTTAAAAAAAAAAAAAGCAAAACCCTAAAACTACCCAAACCAGCACCTCACACACTCAAAATCCCTCACTCACCCTAATTCCCTCATCTCACTTAACAGAGTAGCCGACACCCTCTCTTTTAACCCTAATTCCCTTCTTTTCACATGAGACTCACCCGATTGATGCGGGCAAAAGATATAGGGAGCCTATACCCTTCGCCCACAAAAGACACGACGGACTTCTAAAAATGAAATGGACTAAGGACGAGAAAAGGGACTAGAAAAATCAACAAAAGGGAAGAACAAACTCTTATATTTCAAATAAAATTAAACAAAAGAAATTACAACGAAGACTACAAACAACACGACAGACACCCTAAAGTTGCTGCACTTTGAGAAGAAGGATACAGGTGGAGTGGCACTTACGGAGAGACGAAGAGATTAGAAGCCCGAGAAGAAAGGGTGGAAAGAGCCCGCAGGATTTCCGGAGGGGATGAGAAAAGAAGGTTGGAAAGAGCCCGCAGGATTTCCGAGCAACCCGCAGGTTAACTGATTTTTCCAAAAATCAAATTTCATTCAACTATTCAAAACATTACATAACCCCTCATATTTATAGGTATGAAAGGGGAATACAAAAGGACACAAACACTTAATTAACACATAATTAAAAGCATAGAAATCTCCCCCAAAAGCTCTCGGTTTACACCCAAACCAGGAACCAAGGAGACAGCCACGGGAGACGAAGGGAACCGCACGGACCAAAGAGCCACAGCCGCGGGAACCGAAGGGCGGACACGGAACAAGGAGCCAGCCGAGAGATCCCAAGGGGCATTCACAAAAAACTAAAAAGCAATGGTGGAATTCAAGGAGCCACCATGGGAAAAAGAAATCTTGGAATTCCAAAGGCCGGTTTGGAATTCCAAGAGACAAACATTAAACAAACATAAAAAGCATAAAACTATATTAATTAAAAGATAATAAATGAACTAAAATGTTAGCTCATAATGAGCTAACCCTCAGTTCAATAAATGAACTAAAGTTCAGCTCATAAATGAACTAAAAGTTTAGCTCAAATATGAAAAACTACTAGACTCAAGGGAAGCCAAAATATGATTTATTTTGGACTAGGGTTGACCCCCCCTTTGTCTACATCACCGATGCCCCCTCTCTCTTCCTCTCTTTTGTGCAACCCGGCAAGCCAACCTAACACAACCTCACGCCACTGTCAACCTTCTCAACCGACCACCGCTTGCACCACCCTAGCTGCAGACCACCTCTCTCCTCATTCCTCTTCAACATATACTTCTTCCTTCTCCTTTTTCTTAATTCTTCATCCTCCTCAATTTATTCTTATTATTCTCTTCTTTCTTCTTCTCTTCTCCTTTATTCTTCTTCTTCCACTTCCATTTTCTTCTTATTCTCATTCTTCTTCCTTTCATTTCCTCCAACCTTTCTACCTCACCACCTCACTCTCTCCCATATTCTCTCTCTCTCTAAACTACCTTTCTCTCAGTAAGCCACCTTCCTCTCTCTACACCAACCACCCTACATCTCTCTTCTCCCCTCTCTCTCTCTAAAATGAAAGAGAGAATTCATTTTCTCCCGCTAGCTCTCAATTTCTACCCATCAACCATTCTATTTCTCTCTCTACATAGAGAGAAAATAATTTCTCTCCCTCTCTAAAAAGAGAGAAATCCCTCCATCCATCTCTTTTTCTCTCTCTTAAAAAAGAAAGCAAAAAGACCAAAAAAAGAAAAAAAAACTATTTCAAGCATCACCTCGCCTTGTCTCATTAATGTCGTCCTCGCCGCTACACACCTGAAGTTATAAATCTCAAAACCTTTAAAATTCCAAAATCTCTAATAGAACTAGTTTGGCGTGACGAGCAAAATCCATGCATGCTTTTCTTACGTGGCATACAAAACTCGTAAGTGAAACTTCCGACATAACGAGTAGGCCTTTTGTATACTTTCTTAGCACGGTGTGATAAAGTTAAGTCCTCGTGCGCACCTTTTTTGACGCAGTGGGGAAACACTATGACTTGCAAAAAGATAATTTAAGACCCATGCATTATTTTTCTTCACTAGTCGGATTGAAAATTATGGTTGTGATGCAAGCCTTTCTTAGCGTGGTGAGAAGACCCAGCATACCCGATAAAGCCCCCAACACAAAAAAGACGCTGGGATACTTTCGAAATTTGAACTAATGTAGATCTAAACATAACTTAAAAAAGAATTTTTTAAGCACAAATTTGATTTAAAATATATGTATATATAATATAAATTAAAACTCAAAATAAATTAATCAAAATGAGACCAATGTTGCAAAAATGAAAATAAGAATACCTAAAATAAGAGTTACAAGGGACTTGTGGAGAACTTGAAAGCTCGCCAACGAGTGCAAAACAAGGCCTCCCCTTTAACCTCTACAACACTTGCAAACGTTCAAAATTTAAGAAAATGTGCACCTCGTGAACTGAACTTGGATGAAAGCCAAAAGGGTCTCCATAATTTTAACATTAAATATTTGTGGCACCCATCGAATTAAAATCTAATCAAATAAAGAGAAGGAAGGCAAACATGTGTAAAATATGTTAAGATGTCATTTCCTGGCGCTCCCATTCAGATTTCCCAATACATGTACAAGTGACAAAAGTTCAAGTGATGCGCTTAAATATGAGCGATAATTAATCTAAAATATGAAATTACAGATACGACCTACGATAACACAACCATGTGAACGATTGCCAAGTTAGACGCTTACAAATCTCCAACGGTTGTTTCACGTGAATATCTCTAAACAAAATAAAATGAACAAACTTGCTACAAGTCACGAGTGTACGAATACCCTACACAACAAGATAGCTACAAAAGAAACGGAACTCGTACAGATCTTTAGCCCGAGAAAGCATGCCTTAATAAAAAAACAAAACAGTGCACTGTTACGCATTACAGGTTACACGACTACTTCAACAAAGTGTGCAGGACGCATCAAATCACTAAAAGAGAATCTTGTCTATGTGCCCCCTATACGTATAGTGCAAGTGTACCTAAGACATACAAATATATTATACAAGCACATGAAAAGCGTACAAGCATTCAAGTATGCAAATACATTGTATATGTGCATCAAATTTTGTGTAGATTTAACATGCAAATGCAATGAAATCCCACAACCAAGATTTAAATTCCAAATCTCTTTTAAATGTGTGCATATGCTCTGGCGAGCACCACAAATAAGCAAGCATGACGTCTGAGAGTTCTGTATAGACTAAAAAATTACAAAAGATTTTAAATTTCTAGTTAACGATTATGCAAATGCACTAAAATACATATAAGTGCATCGTGCAAATACACTAAAAATTGCACCAACACAATCAAATATATGGATGCATCATTCAAGTGCACAAAAAAGTGTACAAATACATTGGCAAACGCACTAAAAACACACACATCATTTGAAAAACACACACATCATTTTAAATTTCCCACCTGTGCTCTGCCAATGTATCAAACTCTCAAACCTATGGTCTAAGAATGAAAAGTGTAAACACAAGTAAATACATTGCAATGCATACAAGTGTATCGTGTGAATGCATCAAAAACTATGCCAACACGATCAAAATATATGGATGCAACATGTAAATGCACCGAAGAACGTGCAAATACATTGTGCAAACGCACTAAAAGTGCACACATCATTTTGAAAGAAATTTAAAATTCCCACCTATGCTCTGAATGATGTTTCAAACTCCCAAATCTATAATCCGAGAATGTTGTGTGGGTTAAATATAAAATTAGATTTTAATTCCATTGCTCCTCAAAAGGACCGGAATTGACAAGACTTTAATTAATAAGTGAACATAAGGCCATGAGATTCAAGAAAGTATTTTATTTTTGTGTTCACATTAAGCCTTTAATGTTTCTTACAAAGAAAATTCATTATAAATTGCGAACTCTCGAGCTCAATATTCATATTAATCACGAAATCCGTAGTTGAACCCGACCCCCGGTTATTAGACGAACATAGTTGAAAAGGTTTACTAATAGAATAACATTACTTAAAATCATTTTGATGATGACCATGTTGACAAAAAATCTCAACTAAAAGGGACTCAACTTTTTAAATGCCTCAAAACCGTGATTAAAAAAATATATATTTTTCAAGCAACTTCAACGTCGCTCCAATGATAGGCGTGTTGATAGAAATCTATGATGCACCAACACTCCATAAGAGGGAATGTAGTGTCGGACACATGTCAGACACAGACACACGCCCGACATAGCTGGGACATGTGTCGGACACAACAGATCCGTGTCGGGTTAAAATAATATATAAATTAAAATGGACATGCGTGTCCTATTATTTGATAATTAAAATTAATTAAATTACATTTTTTAAAATTTTAATATTCTTTTAATCAAATAAAACATGTATATCCTAGTATTCACATCTTAGTGGCGCCCGTATGCTCAAGGGTTTTCATTTTCACAATACTATCTCCCTAGTCTTTTTCCTTTACATGACCAGGCGAGTGAGGCGAGCCGACCGAGTGAGCTACTATTTGATTGAAGCCCGATATATCCCTATTTCGTCTTCTTCGTCTTCTTCATTCATTCATTTTCGACACTGTCAATTTTGCGACATGGCGAGGCTAACTGATCAGGCGATGTCTTGATTTGAAGCCTGGCACATTCCGATTGAAGCAATTTTCTCATCCTTCTCTTCATTTCCATGCGCAGCTATGATGCACAGACACCAACACGGCGACATGGATAGGACACAACACGGACACATGACATGTCAATTACTGAAAATATAGGATATGGACACGGACTGGACAAGGTATTATAATTTTTATATTTTAAAAATAGTGCATAAAAATTGAATAAGTATAATATTAAAAATAATTTAGAAAATAAGTTATTTAACTAGAATATGTGCTTAAAATAATTAATGTTAGGATGCAATGAATCGAGCATCGATGTCGTATATCAAGCATCGAGAGAGGAGACAATAATGATGTTGAGAGTCGGGCGTCAATGTTATGCAGTAAATATCAGGTGCAATGTCAAGAGGGCGTCTGTCGTCGATGTTTAGAGGGTATTGGTCATAAATGTTAAAAATACGTCAGACAAAGATGAGCTATAAAGTTGTGGGTGTAGAAATTGGTAGCGCCGAGCATCAATGTCAAGACAGTATCGACTTTGATGTGTAAATAGTTCTGAAATGTCGATATTGTGAAACCAAAGTCGCAACCCGCCAAAGAGAAATGAAAATGAGAAGATTCGATCAATGGGGTATTGAGTGCAGACGATTGATTTAGCGTTGTGGATAGGAAATAAGAAATTTAGTTTTTATATTAGAAAGTTTTTATATTTAAATAAGTAAAAAGTTTTAATACACGAAATTTTATTTAAAATAATTCATAAAATATTTAAGACACGCGTGTTGGACACACATGTCCAATTTGTATTTAATATTTTTTATCTGACACATTTTTGGCGTGTCCGACACATATCAGAGAAGTAACGGACGCGTGCTGTGTCGAATGTGTCGGACACTATATGCCTATTTGAGGAGAAGTGTCAGTGCATCATAGATGTGCAGGCATCTGGCTCGTTCGTCTTCTTCATTTTCGCAAGAACCAAGCATCAAAGTGTTCTGACTCTTGTGTTTAATCTGTCAAATGCAGAGGGTTCGATTGAGCTACTGCTCGATTGAAGCCCGATATATCGTCGTTCCCTCGTCTTCTTCGTCTTCCCCATTTGTTTGTTTTCAACTCTTCATCAATTCTGCGACAAGGAGAGGCCAATCGAGCAGCTGACTTCTCGATTCGAAGTTAGAGGAGGGAGAGTGAGGAAGATATGTTCGATTGGAGTATAATTTGTTGGCTTCTTTATTTCTGCAAGCTAGTGAGGGGGTCGGATTTACCATTCAAAGTTAAATAAATTTTTATATTTACTTATACAATATCTTAATCTACAAATCACATCAAAATTGTAATGTCGTGTCTACATCGTACCTGTGTCCTATATTTTTAAAAATAGTCATGTCCAATGTCTGTATCATGTCATATTGTGTCGCTATGTCCATGCATCTTAGACAGAAACTCTCAACCAAAGGGGACTATTTAACTTTCGAAAATGCTCAAAAAATATTTAAAATTAATTATTTAGAGCTTAAATTTTGCTAAAAATTAAAAATTCAAATTCGATTAAAGTTTGAATATTTAAAATAAAATTCAATACAAAAAATTTAAAGTAAAAGTCCACCACTTCTCCACAACAATTTATCAAGGGTGATAAATTTGAGAATAACTTCAGCTCACAAAAATGGAATATCCAGTCGAAAACATCGCTAAAATGTATACAGAAGTAATTTTTCGCTATTAAGAACGTGGTGCATGTCCTCTAATAACTGATTTTGCCACAAAATAGCACCACAGATAAATAATGATGACCAGGGCCATCTAACCACACTATTTTACCACGAAATAGCGTCATTAAATTATAGTTACAGCTAGAACCCATATGCTCCCCAATGGCTCAAACTCGTTGAGTAATAAATCAGTATACTTGATAGAGCACACAACCCTCTATTAACAAGTGTTAGCTCAAATTTGTCCCCTTAAACGAACATCCACCTCAAATCTACAAGGTGCCCTTGGATGAAACAACTCATAGCTACCAGCAATGATCTTTCAGTCAAGTTAAGTTGACTACCTCATTTAACTTACTTGAGACCACCACAACCCAGGATAACGGAACCATGGAATCATGATCGGACTCATCATCTTCCCCCTCCAATCCGCTTTAAGTATATGGTGATGAATTTCAAACCTTAATAATCTATTTTTAACCCTTAAAAATCATAATCTAACAATTGATGCTATTATACATCAGGTACTTAGTGTTTATCTAACAATTATTCTTAATTAAAAATTCTTTCTTTAGCGGGAAGGATAATTAACCGTAGGGGCTTGCGCCTATAAGAAATATCAAACTAAATTATAAAGTCCTTGTAAAATAAGGGTGAAATCTCTAAATAATGTCTTATCTTAAATCTAATTTGACTTTTGAAAATTTGACCCCGAAACCCAATCCATTAAAACTCTCCTAAAAAAAGCATGGAGAAGCCGAGAACACGAGTTTTCAAAGCCTGCGATGAAAAGAGTTTATGGAACAAAATCGGAATGGGCACTATTCCATCATTTAAATCTACAAAAAATAAGTTTTTTTCCTTTAGTAACCTTATATTTATTGGGCTTAATGCTTTGAGTGAAATCAGGGTTAATATTCACTCTAATTTTCTTATGATTTTGCTTGCTTCGGCAAACCAAAATGATATCAAACTTGTTCCCAATCTCAAGAGCTTGAGATTTTGTAACTTCTAAATGCAAATATAGCATTTTGAAGGCATGATTTGATTTTCTCAAGCCTGTGCTCGTTGCTAGAGAGACAAAACCAATTTCCATAGTTCTCTTTAATCTCTTGGGATAAATTCCTGCCATTAGAAGCTGGGAGGACCACAACAGTATCATCTACAAACACAACAAGGTACATATGTGTGGGATTACAAACACCTGATCATAAATAAATCCCAACATGTATGAATAAATCGATCATACATACACCGTTGCCATACTCAAAATTGATCAAACCAAATAAATCATGTAGCTTGTTAGCACAGTTTCCAACAAACAATAGTTCACTTATTTTAGCCACACAAAAAAATATGATGGTGAAAAATGAACCTATTCTGCATTCTTGGTGAATGAGCAGGCGTTTGACACCCTATTTTTCCAAGACCTAACCAACAAAAGATAGTAAACAGAAAGTTAGAAGAAAACAGTCGGGAAAAATAGCATGAAAGGCAATAATTAACCAAACATACTGATGTAGAATCTAGCTTCAGTAAATAATTAAACAAGCAAATAGATGTTGATGCAGCTTGAAGAGAATCTTCATAGGACAAAAGTTAGAGTATACTGTGCTTTTTTAGTTTGAAATATCCTTATGTATAATTATTTCATCGCATTTGCTGAGATGTCTTAATTGTCCGATATAACTTCAACCCAGTATTTCTATCACTAAACTATTTTTTAATGTGCTAATGAGATAAATCCTCACGCTAATTTCCACTATCCAGTTGCCTCTTGTCACAAATTATAAGACTTAAAAGTTCATCAAAATAAGCATATTCTTGAACATTGAACAGCTAAATGTGCCAGCTTGCTCTAAAACAACAGACCAAACGTAAAAGTTGTAGCTTAGTGGTTAAACTATTGCTATCTTGCAGGCAAACCAACTTGACAAATCTTGCGTGTTTAGAAAGGTGGCACTAACGTGTTTTTTTAAAAGAGGAGAAAAAGCAATCAAGTTCTAATGGGAGTAAATAATTTTGGCATGTTGTACTAAAAAGCTTGTTGAATCTTAGGAATTTTAAAACATAAAATGATAAGCAAAGGTTTATTTTTATAGAATGAGAGTGCCATATTATCCATGAAAACAGAAAAGGCAGGACAAAAAAGAAAATTGGAAAATTAGAGAAATGAAATACTAAAACTATCAAGCGAATGCCACAAGTAAGTTCTTAGACTTGTAACTTAAGTGCTCTGTTTTTCTAGACTTACTAATCCGGTCCTTCATTTTATTGTCATATCAGGATAGGTAAATCAATTGCTAAAGTTATTGCATGAGACAAACGCTGGATGTTGGAGACAATGAGGAAGGACACCCATGCAGGGTCACCATAGAATCACAGGCAACAAGTTTTTTTAAGCATAGTGAGAAGGCCCAGGACCCCCAAATATGCCTTCCATGCCGAAGAAGTTCCACGAAAGTATCAAAATTCAGATGGAATGAAATCAAAGGGAATAATTCAATGAACTTCTCTAAACTTGAATGCAATAAACTGAAAGGATTAAATGTGAAATTAATAATAAAAAATAAACACCTAAAATGTCATACAAGCTACATTGGAAAGAACAAACATTAAGAAATGGACTGAATAAAAGGAATAATAGGGGACTTGCACTAACCACAATAGCTCACCTACGGATAAGATCACAAACAAAACCTCCCCTTAGCACCCCAAACTCTTAAATCCATGGACTTGAATGAGAATGAACTAGGGCTCCCTTATTTAAAAACAAAAAATTAATTTTTTGCGGGGTTCAGACTCTTCTTCTACCCCACCAAATCCGCATTATATAAACGCGAGCAAACAAAAGGCAAAAAATGATCCTTCAAATTTTTAAAATAAAATTTTGCGCATATTCCAATGAAAAATGTTCGCACAATAAATAAATTTTGAATAATTTTCAAAATAATGCATATTATGCTTATGTAACAATATAATTTTTAAATTTAAGCGTGCAACTACTTCGAAATGCATACAATTGTCTCAAGATAAGCACAATTGTCTCAAGAAGCATGTTCTCACCTCAAAAAGCATGGAGGTGCTCTATATAAATTCATCAGAAAGTGCACGAATATATTAAAAAACATTTAAGAATACTATTTAAATGCATCAAAAAACACAACTACACCATGCATGTAAGCGCATCAAAAAGCGCACAAATATATTGAAAAGTATACATGTGCATAATGTGAATACACCAAAAAGCATGTAAGTGCACGTGTATACACACATCAAGAAATGTGCAAGTGTATCGTGAATGAGAAAAATATGGTATGTATTAAAAGATGTGCACGCCATCTAAAAGAAAAATCAAATTGTTGAAGTCAAAACTCACACACATGTGATATTATAAATGTGCTAATGTCCAAGCTTGAAATCTAAATGTTTTGTGTACTAAAAATAACTTGAATCCAAACTTACCTAACTCCGAGAAGTGTAAAACCATCTTAAAAATGATTATATGATCACTTTAAAATTTTGCTAACTCTTTTTTTGAAAATTAAACTCATCATTACACAAAGCTCTCGATTGAGCTCCCTCACCTATAGGGCAAGGTCGTAAGTCTCAAATTTCAAGTTAGATCCTCCTCATTGCATATGTAGGGGCCCACCTTTAAAATTTAAATTAAAATTTTCTAATTGCAAACCCAAATGTTTTAAACAATCCAACCTAGATGATAATTGTGCAGAAAACAAATATCAACTAGAGGAGATAATATTCCTGAAATGCTCAAGAATCTCAAAGCAAATCATTTCATGCTCAAATTAGGATATGAATACAAAAAAAAAGAATTCCAAAAAAATACAAATATAAAAATATTCAAATAAAATTTATCCATATAACATAAAACAAAATCCATTCATCTAACAAATTTAAGATTAATGTCAGCTTAGAAAGAGTGAACATGATGTCAAGCATATTGTTATGCTCATTCTCAAACGATCTATCACTAGTCAGGACATGACATGTGTGAATAGGTGATTTTACTGCAAGATGGCACCACATGTAAACGGTTATTACCAGGGCCATCTAACTAAATAGTATTGTCGGAAAATGTACAATTAAATTATAATCATAGCCATACCAATAAGTTTCTCAATGGCTTAAAAACTATTGAGTTGTGAATCATAGAGTGAGATTAATAGGACAAAAAACCCTTCGTGAGTTAAGGTCAAGGTAAATTCATCCTCTTAGACAAATATCAACCCCAAATCCATAAGATTCCCTTAGACGAAACAACTCATGGTTATCAGCCAGGATCCTTCAATTAGTTTGGGTTGATTGACTCCTCTGATTAAATAAGTCAGGGACTAAGACACCCTAGAATGATGGAACCATGTGACATTGATTAAGTTCATAATCACTCCCCCACCATCCCCTTTAAGTTTAAGATGATAAATTTCACAATCCAATTCCTGGCAACTATATGAGTTTCTTATCTGCAATATAATTTATTTTTTAAAAAATTTTACCACAAATCACAATCTATCTTGCAGAATTAGACACAAATTTTTAGAGCCCATGGTATCTTGTATATTGTTGGCGCCAATGCAAATAAAAGTTCGCATTATAGATTAATGATCATAAATCAAAAAAAAGTTATATTCCTTTAAACCTAACAAAACAAGAAGCACCTTAGAAGTTTGACCCTATTTTTTTCCAAAGTGACCAAATAGGATGAGGAGCAACTCAGCTTTTCCAAGATCAATTGTACAAATATGTTGAAAATAATAATATCCAATATTCACTTTTAAATCACGCTTCGACTTATAACAACTTTACCAAGAATTTTCAAGTCAAATACTTTATATAGCCCGATGCTTTAAGCAAAAGGAATGTATTTCTTAGCGTTACTTTGATTGCAAATAATAATAAAGATAGATGAAACCATATTTTAACCAAAGAATTAGTATTCGGTGCATTACCATCCACTGAAAGTGCTACATGAGTTTCAGGAATTGATCTTCCATTTGAAGATGGCCCATCATCACCAAGTAAATCAAGAACAGTAGCCTCTGGAAAGGAGAATGGTAGATAAAACACTAGACAACAAAATGTTCCATTGAGAATACTGACGTATACCAATTCGAGGCTTTTCCTTGAATGTGTCATCCTTCCAGGTGGAAGTATGATCTGAAATGGAACCGGGCATCTTATATTTATTCACATTCTCGGCGCATTGATAAGAATCATTTCCACTGACTTGAGGAAGATTGCTGATTATAACATTGAAAGCTAAATAAATATACCCCATGACATAAAATAAAATTTTGGTGGAAAAAAGCAAGCAAAAAGATAACAACCTGTCAGAAAAATTTTTCTGTTGCTCCAATCCTGATAATTTGAGAACCAAAATGGACGGATGTTATAACAGCAAATAAAAACAATTTAATAATGATCCTAAATATCAGGTTTTTCAAAATCAATGCATTTCAAGTCTACGAACGTTGTAGACAGACATGGGCAAAAAGATTCTTACTGGTTTCAAGAACCGTGGAAAAATTGCGACTAACTTTTCCCAACAAACTATCATCTGAAATCTTTGCAACGCCGGAATCCACTGAAGCAGTATGTTCTGCACAAGCTGAAACAACAATGAAATTAACATGAAAACAATACAAAGTTTAAGGAAATTAGCAGGCATTTTTTACTTCTTTTGCTTAATCTAAAGATGCCCTTTGTCACACATTTCACCACCAAAATCAAATGAAACATCCTGAAACTTCAAAAGAGATTTGCCAATAAAGAAAATCAGCAGTTGATGTCTATAAAGGTAACATCCCTAAAGAGGAAATTTTTTTAGAACTAGGATGGTAAGACTTATACACTTTTCAATTGCATTTTATGGCTCTTAAATCAAATTTATTGTTTTTGTAGTGTTGCTGAGTTAGTTCTGTGTGAAATATAATTGTGTCGATCAATCAGATTGTATTGTTGCCTTGGACCTCAATTCTGTTGGTCGAACGCTATAGGATTGCAGGGGATCCCTCCCCCTGCTTGGGTTAGGGAGCAAATTTCAGCCGGAAAAAACTTTTTTCCGTTCAACCATACAGCGCTACAACATTGTATGTCTGGTTGCAGACAGACAAAGAGTTGAGCGACACGATGCTCCAAACCACAGCATTGCAACACTGCCAATCAGATTGGAGACAAAGAATAGAGCACTACGACGCTCTAGACCGCAGTGTTGCGACGCTTTCAATCAGACTGGAGATAGAAAGTAGAGCTTGGCGGCGCTCCAAACCTGACACTGCGGCCCAACGAGTCGAGTTGGGCAATTTTCTTTCTCAATTTTCTTGTTTAACTTGAATGTTACATCCCTTAGGTAACTTTATGTGTATTTGTCCATTCTATGAAGAGAACAGTACAACAATAAAGAGAGACTAGGAGAGAGAGAGAGAGAGAGAGAGAGAGAGAGAAAAGAGATATATGAATAATTTCTCCCTATTTTAATAGTTGGTTTCTTGGTGTGATGTGGCTCTATAGTTATTTTTTCTAGTTTTGAGTTTTTCATATTAAATCCTGGTGTTGTTTCTTGTTTGCTGCATTTTTTTCTTTCTTGTTTGTGTTTGTTGTGTGGTTTACTTCCCAACATGATGGACTTGAGCAATACTCCCAAAGATTTTAGTCGAAGCAATGAGTGATGTATATTTGGAAAAAATTTAGTAAGGGCTCGATAGGTGTTTTGTTTTGTAAAATTTTACTGAAAGGACAATTTATACGGAATGTGATAGTTAAGGTAGTTCCCCCCAATAAAATTTGGAACATTATTTTCAAAGAGTAGGGCCCTACTAATTTCAACAAGATGGATATTTTTTTTCTTTTTGTGACCCTTTTTTTTGCGGGCATCATCGATGTAGAGATATCGTTGGCCCTTGATGTCGATGTCAAGATGACATCTGTCGTCAATGTTGAGATGAAATTGTGGACAAAGATAAGATGTTGAGACGGTGTAGGGCGAGATTGTGAGTATAGAAATTGATGGCATCAAGCGTTAATGTCAAGAAAATATCAAACTTCAATGTTGAGATGATTTTAAAACATTGATGCTGTGACGACGTCAAAGAGACGGCATTGTAAGTTATTATGAAATCCTAATTGTAAATAGTTATATAGAAATGAAAATGGGCATGTTTGGAGAAATGAGATATTGAGTACAGGCGATTGATTTGGGGCAGTGGAGACAAAATAATAAAATTATTTTTTTATCTTTTAAAAAATAAAATATTAAAAGTGCAAGAAATTATATATTAAAAATTTATAAAATACTTAAGACACGTGTCGAACACGCATGTCCAATTTATTCTTAACATGAGAAAGGAGAAGCCAATAAGCAAAAGCAATTTAGGCTTCGTTTGGGACAGCTTTCTAAATGCTTCTTGAAGCAACTTTCTAGGACAAAAATTTTAATTTTTATACTAAAAAGCTTTAGCATAAAAATTTATTGAGAGGTATGATAGAGAAAAATATAGAGAGAATAAGGAGGATCTACATATGATATTTATTGATTTAGAGAAAACATATAATAAAGTTCTAAGAGAAGTGCTATGGAAAGTTCTTGAAACGAAAGAAGTTAATAATGCTTATATTCAAATCATTAAAAATATCTATACATGAGCTACTACTTGTGTTCAAACACAAAATGGTTTGACCAAGTATTTTCCTATTTCGGTTGGATTACATCAAGGATCAGCCATAAGTCCATATCTTTTGCTTTAGTCATGGATGTTCTCACTAGACATTTGCAAGAGGATGTACCTTGATGTATACTTTTTGTTGATGATATTCTTCTTGTTGATAAGACTAGAGAGGGAGTTGAAGGTAAACTTGAATTATGGAGGTCAACCTTAGAGTCTAGAGTGTTTCGCTTGAGTAGGTCTAAAACTGAATATATGGAGTGTAATTTTAGTAGCAATAGACCTAGTGAGGGGATTGTGACTTTGGGCGATCAAGTCATTAATGAGTGTACACGTTTTAAATATCTTGGATCTATTGTTCAAAGTAATGGTGAAATAGATGGGGATATTATTAGTAGAATTCAAGTTGGATGGTTGAAGTGAATGAATGCATTGGGCTTATTGTGCGATGGAAAAGTCCCCCTCAAACTTAAGGGAAAATTCTATAAGATGTGGTGAGACCTGCAATGCTTTATGGTGCCGAATGTTGGCCATTAAAAGATAAGCATAATACTAAGTTAAGTGTTGCAGAGATGAGGATGCTTAGGTGGATGAGTGGCTTGACCCTTAGAGATAGGATATGAAATTAGCATATACCTGAAAAGGTTGGAGTAGCTCCAGTGGAAGATAAGATTAGAGAGAGTAGCCTTAGATGGTTTAGACATTAAACGGAGGCCTTCCAATAACCCGGTTAGGAAAGTTGAGGTATTATATTTGACTTATATTAAGAAAGATATAGGTAGACCTAAAAAAACTTGGTTAGAAAATATTAGAAATGATCTTTCTTTATTACATTTAAATGAGAATTTGACTTTTAACCGGACACAATGGCGAAAAAGGATTCATGTAACCGATCCCATGCAGTGGGACAAAGTGATGAGGACATCGAAGATCAACGGCTACGATCGTGTCTATTTATTTTGATATATTTTATGTATTTGATTTGTTATTGTTCTTTTTCTCTTTTTACCCTCACTTGAGGGCTTTGTCTTATGTTTGCCCTAGGGGCAATTGTGTCTTTTTATTTTCCTTCATGTATTTGGCTATTTAAGCCTTCTCCCTCCTCTTGGAGAGGGGATGATGATTATGAAATAAATTTCAATTTTCTTATGGATCTCTTTGTGAGTTCTTGAGAGGAGAAACCCAAGGAAAGGGCCACGCATCACCCGTCAGCCGTCGGTGGATTCCGGGACTCGCGGTTAATATTCGTAGTATTTTCTTCTTTCCCATCTCCCTACACCAGCCGGCTCCACCTCCCCAAATTCCCCACCCGCCGGCCACTTCAAGCCTTCTAGCCACCGGTCAAAGCCACCCACCCCCTTCCTCTCCTTGGGTCATCGCCACCACCTTGAGCCGCCGGCCTTCTCCAAGGTATTCCCCCAAAACCCCTAACTGCCGACCTCCTTAGCCTCTCCAACCGCCGGCCACCACCCCAGCAGCCGCCGGCCTCCACCTCTTACCTATTCTCTCCACTAGTCTAGCCGCCGCCCCCTCTTGGCTCCAACAAATTTTGAAATTCGAAATTCCCAAGGTGGTTATTTCCCTGCCTATAATGAGTTCTAGTTAATTAGGAAAGTTTCCAAATTGGATCTCAATCAAATATTGGAATTCAAATACTTTCCTCATGCTCAAACTTAAATTAGGAAATTTTCCTAATTGAATTAAATCTGAAATATAATTCAGATTTGATTAAATCACTAATTGATTTCGTTGGGGCCCACATACTTAACATAACTTCCCCTCTCTCCCATCCCCATATGGCCGGCCCCCTTCACCTTAATTTCTCCCCAAATGAAGCCCCCAAATCCCCCACTAAATCAGCCCTAATCCTCTCCTAATTACCGCCCTCCCTCTATTAAGGAATAAATTTGAATTGTTAAATTAATTCCTTCCCAAAACCAATCAAAAATCTGAATTAAAATTCAGAGTCCTGATTTCCCTCCTTTTCCCCTCAACCCTAGCCGCCTCAACCCCAAACCATCCCACACAGTTTTTCCCCCCAATTCTTGAAATTCCTAGGTGCTGTCCAGGAGGCTTCGGCAGGCCAAACAGCTGTCCTACTCGCCAAAAATCTCCTGCTTGTTGTCCTAAAAGTTCGTAGCTGCTGCCCAGGAAATTTTCGGCAAGACGAGCTGCTGTCCTGCTCCCCTAGAACCTCTGGTTTGCTGTCCTGAAGATCCACAGCTGCTGTCCAAAGGTTCCAGCAGGTTCCTAATGTTATGTCGCCATCCGGAAGGCCTTTATTTGATGTCCAGATTGATGAGGACATCGACAGACGCTACCGACATGTTTATCGCCGGCGAAACCGCAGATCGACGGCCACGATTCATCGCCTCTACTTTTGATTTAGATATCATGATGTATTTTATTATTATCTTGTTTTATTTACTGTCTTTCCATTTTTACCCCTGTGGGGAGTTATTTTGTCATTGTAGCCCAGAGGGCAATTTAGTATTTTCGCTTTGTATGAGTTGAGACCTATATATAGTGGTCTCTTGTATCATTTTGAGGTTAATGAATATTTGAATCAAATTTTGTGTTATCTTCTTCTTCTTGCATGAGAGCTAGAGAAGGGTGATTGAGCTCGAGGTGAGCGTGTGCAATACCCACCAGTCGTTGGAAGCGTCCTCGACTCGTGCTTCATGTTATCTTCTTGTTCTCTTTTTCTAAATTTTGATTCTCTTTTCTCCACTTTAACCTCCACCACAACCCACGCTACGTCAAGAAATTCCCCAACCCAACGGCAAGCCTCCCTCCTCCTTTGGCCGCCGGCCACCTCCATGCCCAAGCCATGATGGGGATGTTAATTCTCCTAACGGCTCCTTGATTGTAGCATAGCAATAAATTTAGGAGATACTGAATTTTGAATTTCAAAATTTGAAATTCAAAAACTTTCCATATTTGCCAAATTCCAAAAAAGGAAAGTTTTGAAATTGATCCAATTCAAATTTCATAACATGAGGAGTTACTAATTTTCATCCTAGGTGGCAACAACCTATTTGAAAAGTGCTTAATTGCTCCCTAACCTCCCTCCCCTCTCTCCTAGCCGCCGGCCCCATCAAAGGGGGAATCCCCTTTAAGGCTAGTTAATGACAATTAAAGCTCTTGATTCAAATTTCAAATCCAATTTAACTCCCTCCAAATTTACTTGAAATCTGAAATTAAATTCAGATTTTAGTAAATCTCTCCCCTCCCTCACCCATGCCGCCGGCCACCTAAGGAGAAATCCCATTAATGCAATTTTAATGCATTCATTACACCTATTTCAAAATCCGAATTCAAATTATTCTCCCTCCAAATTTAATTAAATCTGAAATTAAATTCAGATTTTAATTAAAACTTCCCCCACACCTCCTCATCACCTAATCTCCTAACCCTAGCCGCCTCTCACACTCCATAGCCGCCCCTCCTTTGGTCTCTTCCCCACCTTAGGCCGGCCCTCTCTTCATCCCCCTTGAGAGGTTGAGACAAAAGAAGAAGACGACAACATCTCCCCCACCCACTTCAATGTTGAATGGCGGATCCCGAGCTTGAGTGGGATCTTGTATTCAACGCCGACGGAAGCATCAACATCCTACGATCCCCGTGCTTTGACGTGGGATTTGAAGACGAGACCACCGTGGAAGAATATTTGGACTGAGTCGTCCCGATTCTTGCTAGCATCTTCGACCGACGATTCTCAAGCCACAAGTGGAGCCTCGTAAGCCACCCACTACCTCCTTCCCCGCCGGCCACCTTTCCGCCAACGAGGTTCTTCGGTGTCGCTTCTCTAGTGGTAATATCCTTCATCGCTTGGATCTTCTCTCTCCGCTAAAAGCCTACTAATATTTGAGTGAGACGGCCCCGAGGTGAAATTCTCGTTGTTAAATGTTGGATTTTTGTTAATTGTACATTGCATTTAAATCTCCTTGGATTTTGAATGAATCGTTTTGGTTAATCTCTATTGCATATCTTTAGGCCTAAGCAAGTTAATACTTTCGAATTCCTAACTCAAATTTTATGTGCTAGCTTTAAATTTGTAGCGAGCAACACTTTAATCTCTTCTCTTTTTAATTTCTAAAATAACTCCTAGTAGTTTCACATCACAGATTTTCTAGAAACTGCAGGGTTGCTGTCCAGAGTTTTCCAAAGTGCCAAGATCGCTGTCCAAAGGATCCTGAACCTCTCTGATGCTGTCTATCTGGCCGAACTGCTATCCGAGAACTCCTAGTCCCTCCTAGGAGCTGTTCGGGCTTGTGAAAAGGCCTCGATTGTTGTCCCACTGAAAAAAAAAAACAAAAAAAACAAAAAAAAAACAACCATCATCGACATCAAAGCTTCGTGTCCTCTGCGTCTTGTGGGTAAACTCTCCCTCCAAACTCTCTTATCTTCCTAGTGCACTTACTACTTGTGGTTCCATGTTGATTCACGACAATCTGCTAATTCTTCCCTGTTAAAGCCTAGTAATTAGAAGAGTTGAGTGAGGGATCTCCTCGTAGTGACTAGTCTTATTGTTAGCATTGGGATTTATGGTTGAAAACCAATCATGTATGCAACGTCACATTAATTGACTAGTTTGCAATCTTAACTCCTATGCATGTAGTTTAGCCTAAGCTTGTCTTACCGCTCTGTGTGTTTTATTTTGTCGTTTAAAATCAAATATAAAAGATATAATTATTGTGGCTTCTAAAAGTAAGCGTGCAAACTTCCTTAATCTAATCATCCATGCATGTACGTTTTACATCACAAAGGCTTGATGATGTTATTGTACTAAAAAGCTGCTTTAAAAAACAATAAGAAAGCCAACCCAAACGAAGCCTTAGTTTCACGAGAAGGCTAACAAGCTTTCCCCATACGCATGAAGGAAATGGCAAAAATGAGGGCTTCCAAGACAGGAATTTATTGCTGACACGTCAAATTTTATTCCATCAATAAGAAGTTGATATTTCTATGAAAGTTCCACTAAAATTTTTTATTAACTAACAAAAAATTCATCAAAAAATTAGATGATGGTAATTCTCATTAGAATTCCAACGATAAACTGACATATATCATATCTTGCAATAATATTGATGGAATTTCATAAAAAATTTTGAAATATAAAATCCATCAATAAATTCATTGGTACTTAACAATTTTCGTGTAATGCAAACCATGTCAGTTGGCCCTTACAACCTCCTATAAATCACGCCTCAAGACATAGGCACTTAGGTCCACCTGATTCATTTTAAATGAACAATAAATCATTGGGACAAAATCGCTGAAAAATGAAATGGATACAAGTAGCCAAGGTGAAACCATTATACTTGAGGAGAGTTCACGAGTTGGAGAGTTCACGAGTTGATGAACAGGTAATAAGATAACAGTACATGAAACTATGCAAACTAGTCAACAAGATAATGCAACTTCATGGCCAATCACAATATAACCAAGTGGTCACTAACATTAACTAGATCACCAAAACCCCTCCCGATGGCCCAATATTGCCATGTGAGACGCCATGTATCCATCACATTGTTGCCATCTAGCATCTCTAAAGTTGGTCATGTTAGCAAGCTAACATATGTCCTCATCAAGATAAGATGTCATTCTAAAGATCAGCCATGCTATATTCCAAATAATTTTAAATTTACAAATGCCATCTTAGAGGACATTTTTCTCATCACAAGCATTTTTCAGAGCTAACGCTAGCCTATATAGTGTTTGAGTGGTCTTCTTGGGCCACGGCTCAACTCTCCTTTCACGTACTGACGGCCGCTCTCCCCTCCAATCAACGTTCGCTTTTCCTCTTCTATACCTACTCCACTTGTGTTATCACCTCTTTTGGGCTGCTCTTCTCGGCTATCGCTTTCTTTGCTCGCTATTGCTCAACCATCTCCCCCTCCTTGATGGGTTTTAGGGCTGCGACGCCACCATCACGGCCCCCTTATTTCTGTTGATCAGATCATCTCCGAGGCTCCATTGAATATTACTTGCACTGCTTGCTCTCTTGCAAAGGTTTTCTAGGCTCCAGCTACTTTCTTCATTTTCCACTCAATCCACAATAATTTTTCATCAAGACTCAATTTTGCCTTTGCGTAAGCAGCTTCTACTTTTCAAAGCAAACTAACAATCGTTTTCACTATTGATGATATCTCTAAACTAGCTCAACCATTTCCTTATTCTATTGTTAGCAAATTCTCAATGGATATTCTCAACTTGTGAATGTCATTCACAAATTCACAACAAATCTTCATTTGGTTGGAGAATATTCAATTGGACTCATTGGTTATCATCAAATCATTATCAAGCATTCTTTAGAATCGAATTAAATCAAACACTTCTCTCATCGTACCTATTATTTAAGTATCTTTCAATGTGAATGTTGAAGTAGTCACCTCAATTTAAAGCTTTCGAAAAACAACTTTTCATCCTTATATGGGTGATTTTTCCTATGTTACATTACATTACTTCAATTAATCAACTCTAAATTCTTTGTATTTCTTTTTGGTAAACCTTTTGCAAGTTGATGCTACTACTGCTTGTCTTTCAAGCCCATCAATGGTCAAGGTCCCAGTGGAAATGAATATGACTACGCCACATCAAAAGGAGGTGTCGATAGGTACATCATCTTGTGGTTACTGGCATAAGGTTGAACATAAAAGCATCCCCCCATATCGTTCATTCTGTAAAATCTTTGGTTACAATTATTCTTGTTGCTTAAAGGTTCATCCAAATTTGAGAAAAGAAAATGTTCAAGATCAAGAGGTACACTGGTAAATTTATATTTTGGTTTATTTTATTTTGATGTAATTTGAACAATATTAGTTGTGTTTTATATTTTTTTAAGCTATCTAATGATGGAGAACATCCAATTATCATGGTATGATGTGTTTGGGTATGACAGGGCTTGGATTTGCTTGCATTTGGGTCCTTTTTGTCCTTTGGGCTGTTTGCTGTATTTCGGTTTGGGCCTTGGCTGCTCTCGGGTTGGGCTTTGGCTGCTTGGTTTTGAGCTAAAAAAGTTGTGTTCTACTTGGTGCTAGTGCTAGCTCATTAATATTTGAGCTGAAGTTTAGCTCATTATTTGGATGAGTAATTGCACTTCCTAGCTCATAAATTAATAAAGATATGTGGAGTGGAGCTTGTTTCTTCCCATTCTTGTGTCTCCTTGATTTCTTCCTTGTGAATTATTGTTGTGGGCTGGTTGTCCTTTCGGTTTTCTCCCTGGTTGCTTTCCCGTGACTACCTCTGTCCCGTTTCATGTGTTGGCTCCTCGGGTCCCTCTCTGGATGTGTTCCAGTGGCTCCCTGGCTGTGTTTCCCGTGGCTTTCCTTCCTATTTTCTGTGCAAATTTTGGGGGCTGTTGTGGTGTCTTTAGGCCCTTCTTCTTCCCCTTACCTGATTGGTTTGGTTGGAGATTGATGTTGGCTGTTTGGCTCCCCTTTTTTACTATATATATGAGAGGATTTTGTCATGGAAAGGTTGTTTATAAACTTGAAAGTTGTAAAAAACCTGAGGGTTTCTTCTCTTGGAAAAGTTTGAGAGTTTGTTCCACCCCCTTTCCTCCTCTCTATTTCGTCTTGGCTCTAATCTCTTCTTCTCTACGCAAGTTCCAATCCACATGTATCCTTCTTCTAGAGCATTTGGAAGTTGTTTGTTGGCAGATTTTGGGAGACATTTGCTGGAGAAGTTTGGTAGGACGTTGGACCCTTTTGCAGTGGTGGACCCTCGGTTTGCAAGCCTAAGCACTATTCTCATATATTTTCCTACTCTCGTTGCATGTGAGGAAACTGCTTGACGGTTGTTCTGAGGATAGAATTTTATGTTATAATTTTATTTCGTTTGATTTGACTTTTCATTTATCTGGATGTTTGTTTAGATGTTTGCAAGTTAAAGTAAATCGATTTTGATTTTTATTTTGTCTTTGTGTTCTCCAACTTGGCTTTTCTTTCTAGCTTGCTTACATCAAGTTTGGTATCAGAGCGAGTTAGAATATCCTTGGTTGGTGAGTCTTTTTCTTTTGAAATCTAAGATGGATAATAATCCGGGGGATTGGCAAAATATAATGCAACAGTTAGCGAACTTGCAAAATCAAATGAACGAAATGGCTAACACTCTTGCTAATCTAAACGTTAACCAACATAATGTCCAAACATCTGAAAGCGAAGAAGAAGTCCCTAGGAACCAAAATAGGCGACAATGGAAAGAAATTCTTGAAAACAGAAAAGTAAAATTTGTAAGTTTAAAACTCAATGGTCATGCTCTTACGTGGTGGAAAAACTTACAAAACAATAAACTTAGGCGTGGGAAAGAGAAAATACAAAATTAGGAACGAATGAAAGAAAAAATGAGGTGGAAATTATTATCATCTGATCACGCACGAACACTATTTCAAGAATTTAATAATTTACGACAAGGAACTCAATCTGTGGAAGAATACACTAAAATGTTTTACAAACTTCAATCAAGAAATGATTTAGATGAGTCTAAAGAGAAAAATGTCTCAAGATATATCAACGGTCTTAAGTGGACAATCCAAGATCAACTGAATTTGCATCATGTAATTAAAATTGACGAGGCGTATCGTATGGCATTAAAACTTGAAAAGCAACATCAAAGGGAATGGGGTCACAACAAGATAACGGAAACATATAAACGACGACCAACTGGCGGGGTTAAAAATCAATCTCAAACTTCTGTGGGAACATTGGGTGTGAAAGTTAAGTCTTTTGAAAATCAAAATGCAGATAAAAAAATGGGAATTATGGGGTCTAAACCTTCTGAACAACCTAGATTAATTGGGACATGCTATAAATGTGGGGGCTTTATGGTCATCTTTCTGCGACTTGTAGAAAAAATAACCCACCAAGAAACAATTTCATTGAAAACGATGAAGAAATATAGGAAGAAGAAAAAAAATGAATCTGAACCTGAAAATAATATTGATTTAGAAAAAATTGATGTTGAGGGAAATGAAGTTGAAGAGCTTTTGGTAATACGACAAGTCTTAACAACTAAAATTGACAACGGGGATAGGTGGCTTAGAAGAAACATTTTCAAGACAACTTGCACGGTCAAAGAAAAAATCTGCACTCTTATGATCGATAGCGGAAGTTCAGAAAATTTGGTGTCACAACTTATGGTTGATAAGTTAAAGTTAAAATCAAAACCACTTGCCAAATCTTATAAATCTCTTGGTTCAAAGAAGGGGGTGAAGTACCTATAACAAACCAATATTCTGTCAACTTAACAATTGGGGTTTCTTTTAAGGATCAAGTTATTTGTGATGTCGTGCCTCTTGAAGTCTGTCACATTTTGTTGAGTCAACCTTGGCAATTTGATCATAAAACCATTCACAACGGAGAAAAGAACACTTATACTTTAATTCAAAATATTAAGGAGTTTACTCTCTATCCTAAAAAACATGTGTCAGATTCGTCTGTTAAAAATAACAAGGTTGTCAAAATAAACACTCCTGAACTGCTTTTGAATGCAAATGATTTGAAACACTCTGAGGTAGCTTACTTGGTTTTGGGAAAGAAAATTGATTCCTTTGTTTAAAATTTAAGAGGCGCGCCTCTGCGCAATTTGACCAAAAAACGCCTCGAGGCTTACGCAATTCCTCACCTGACAGAGGCATACGCCTCACCTGGTCTGAGGCGCGCCTCAGAGGCGCAATTGCGCAATTCTGAGTGAGGCATACGCCTCACAGAAATGGCCACGTGCAACACAAATGGCCAGCTTTATCCGTCCAGGCCAGTCAATTGTCGGCCCATCAGATCTCCCATAGAGCAGTCGTTCTAAACTTCCATGGTAGAGCCTCTCATAGACCAACACTCTTTGATCAGAACCCTCACGTGCATGGAAACCAAGCAACTTACAAAGTTGGGGATGTTGTAATGCTATGGTGTTCACCGCATTGATAAAATCATAAAATCTTTCAAATTCTGCTAGTATCAAGTATTCACAATTAGACATTACAATAAATAAAGTATCTAGGAATTGAAGGTAAATTAAACATCAATGTGAAAGCAGAATCGAGGTCATTGTTATGAAAACATAAAGAAATGCATGCAACATTGACATACAGTAGAAAATGAAAATTGTAAAGAAGAATGTTAATACAAAAATGTTAAGGGCATTATTAAGAAAGCATACATAAATGCAAACAACGTAGATAGCTCATGAATACTCCACCGCTATTTCAACTTTGGGAGTTTTGTTAAACTAATATTTTGTGATTTTGTACTTTGGGACGTGATTTTATTGCATCTATTTTCTTACTTTCCACTATTTTCATATATCATTTAGATATTTTATTGTAAGATAGAATATTGTTATTATTTACCTGTTAAAACCCTAATTTCTCATTTATGCAATTCTGTGTCCGTGAGGCTTACGCCTCAGACCACCTCGAGGCTTACACCTCGCCTCACGGAAAAAAATCGTCTCGAGGCTTAATTACGCAATTTTAAACCTTGACTAATTCTATTCTTCAAATTCCTAAAGAAATTCGGTCTTTAATTGATGAGTTTTCTTATATATCACCTGAGGAATTGCCTATAGGTTTGCCACCGATGAAAGAAATTCAGCATCATGTTGATTTAATACCTGGAGCCACTTTGTCTAACCTTCCTCATTACAAGATAAGTCCAACTAAGCATGCTGAACTTTTTAAGCAAGTGACTGATTTGTTAAAAAAGAGTTTGAGTAAAGAAATCTTAAGTCCCTGTGTTGTGCCTACTTTATTAACTCCAAAAATATGGAACGTGGTGAATGTGTGTGGATAGTAGAGCAATAAATAAAATCACCATTAAATATCGATTTCATATTCCTAAACTGGATGACATGCTAGATATGTTAAGTGGTGCTAAAATCTTTTCCAAAATTGATTTGAGAAGCGGGTATCACCAAATTTGAATAAGACCTGGGGATGAATGTAAAACTAGTTTTAAAACTAAAGAAGGTTTGTATGAATGGCTTGTAATGCCTTTTGGGCTTTCGAATGCTCCGAGCACTTTTATGAGAACTATGAATCATGTTTTGAGACCTTTTATTGAAAAGTTTGTTGTGGTTTATTTCGACGATATTTTGATTTATAGTATTCACCCTTCTGAGCACTTTAATCATATGAGGCAAGTGCTGCAAACTCTAAGGGAACAAAAGCTGTACATCAATCTTAAAAAATGTTCCTTCATGACTTCGAGCTTAACATTTTTGGGTTTTATTATTTCCATTGAGGGGATAAAAGTTGATCCGATAAAAATTGAAGTAATTCAAAGTTGGTCCACTCCTAAAAACATAAGTGAGCTGAGAGGATTTCATGGCTTGGCTTCTTTTTATCGAAGGTTTATTAAAAACTTCAGTTCTCTGATTGCTCCTATTATTGATTATTTGAAAAAGGGGATATTTAGGTGGACACCTCGGGCTGAACAAACTTTTAAATTCATTAAGGCAAAAATGAGTCAAGCTCCATTCTTAGCTTGCCAAATTTTGAAAATATTTTTGAAGTTAATTGTGATGCTTCTCATGTTGGTATTGCTGTTGTGCTTAGTCAAGAGGAAAAACCTATTGCTTATTTTAGTGAAAAGATGAATGAAGCTCGATCCAAATATTATACTTATGACTTGAAATTTTATGTTATTGTTCAAGCTTTGAAATTCTGGAGATGTTATTTGATCCAACGGGAATTTGTATTAAATACTGATCACGAAGCATTACGTTTTTTGGGCTCTCAAAAAAATTTGAATAAAAGGCATGCTAAGTGAGTTTCTTTTTTGCAAAAGTATACTTTTCATATTAAACATAAAACTGGTGTGTTAAACATGGTAGCTGATGGTTTAAGCAGGAGATCTCATTTGTTGGTAATTATTTACCCAATTATCACTTCTTTAGATTTTTTGAAAGATACTTATGCGAATGATCCTGATTTTAAGAGTATATGGGATTCTTGTTTTGCTTATGGAACTAATCTTTCTGCTCAGTTTGTTATTCATCAAGGGTTTTTGTTTAAGGGATCTAGACTTTGCATAACGAAAAATTCTTTAAGAGAGCAACTTGTGCATGAACTTCATAGTGGGGGATTGGGTGGACATTTTGGGCAAGGAAAAACTGTTGCTTTGGTTGAGGAGAAATATTTCTGGCCTCATATTAGAAAATAAATTGCTAAGCTAATAAAACAATGTAAAATCTGTCAGACTTTTAAGAGAACTTCTCAAAATACTAGTTTGTATACTCCTCTGCCTATTCCAAATAAACCTTGGGAGGATATCTTTATGGATTTTGTTTTGGGGTTGTCTGTTACTGCTAGAAAGTTTGATTCTATTTTTATGGTTGTGGATCGCTTTAGCAAAATGACATATTTTATTTCTTGCAAGAAAACTTCTGATGCTTCATATATTGCTGACTTGTTCTTTAAAGAAATTGTTCATCATCATGATATTCCTCGCACTTTTACTTCTAATAGAGATACTAGATTTTTTAGTTATTTTTGGATGACACTTTGGGCAAAATTAGGAACTACTCTTCAATTTAGTAGTGCATATCATCCATAAACTGATGGGCAAACAGAAGTTGTCAATCAAAGTTTAGAAAATTTACTGAGATACCTTGCTGGAGAAAAGCCATCCCAATGGGATTTGATTTCGCCCAAGCTGAATTTGCATACAATAATTCTGTTAATCGCTCAACTGGTAAAATTCTATATCTCACATTTTAGATAGAAATTGTTTGCCTTTGCCAAATAAAATTAGTGTTGAAGCTTCTGAAACTTTTGACCATATCAAAACTGTCCAACAGCAAGTCTTTGAAAAACTCCGAATGGCTAATGTTAAATACAAATCTGCTGCTGATAAACATCGGAGGGAAGTTTATTTCAAAGAGGGAGATTTGGTTATGGCTTACTTTCGTCGCCAACGATTTCCTGTTGGTACTTTTGGAAAATTAAGCAGGAAAAAATTTGGGACTTTTCGTGTTCTACGAAAATTGGGCACAAATGCTTATCTCTTGGATCTTCCTATTACTATTGGCACTTCTCCTGTGTTTAATGTTTCTGAAATTTCTTTATATGAAGGAAATTCTGAAGATCATATGGAAATTGAAACTTTATCACTCTCCACATACAGTTTTAAATAATGATGAACAGATTGAAGATGTTATTGATGTCAAAATTACTAAAACTAGACATGGCAAGTACATTAGGTTTTTGGCAACATGGAAGAATCGTCCTTTGACAGACTGTACTTGGATGGATGCCAATGAGTTGAAGAAACGTCATCCGGATCTTTATAAAAAGATTGTGGAAGCTTTCTCATCAGGAGATGAGATTCTCCCACCATGGGGGAATTTATGCATTTATATTTTGGTTTATTTTATTTTGATGTAATTTGAACAATATTAGTTTTGTTTTATGTTTTTTTTAAAGCTATCCAATGATCATGGTAGGATGTGCTTGGGCATGGCAAGGCTTGGGTTTGCTTGCATTTGGGTCCTTTTTGTTCTTTGGGTTGTTTGTTGTATTTCAGTTTGGGCCTTGGCTGCTCTTGGGTTAGGCTTTGGCTGCTTGGTTTTGAGCTAAAAAAATTGGGTTTTACTTGGTGCTAGCTCATTAATGCTTGAGCTGAAGTTTAGCTCATTATTTAGAGGAGTAATTGCACTTCCTAGCTCATAAATTCATAAAGGTATGTGGAGTGGAGCTTGTTTCTTCCCATTCTTGTGTCTCCTTGGTTTCTTCCTTGTGAATTATTGTTGTGTGCTGGTTGTCTTTTCGGTTTTCTCCCTGGTTGCTTTCCCGTGACTCCCTCTGTCCCCTTTCCTGTGTTGGCTCCTCGGGTCCCTCTCTGGTTGTGTTCCCGTGCCTCCCTGGCTGTGTTTCTAGTGGCTTTCCTTCCTGTTTTCTGTGCAGATTTTGGGGGTTGTTGTGGTGTCTTTTAGCCCTTTTTCTTCCCCTTACCTGATTGGTTTGGTTGGAGGTTGATGTTGGCTGTTTGGCTCCCCTTTTTGGCTATATATATGAGAGGATTTTGTCATGGAAAGGTTGTTGATGAACTTGAAAGAAGTTGATAAAAACCTTAGGGTTTCTTCTCTTGGAAAAGTTTGAGAGCTTGTTCCTCCCCCTTTCCTCCTCTCTATTTCATCTTGGCTTCTAATCTCTTCTTCTCTATGCAAGTTCCACTCCACCTGTATCCTTCTTCTAGAGCATTTGGAAGTTGTTTGTTGGATGATTTTGGGAGACATTTGTCGGAGGAGTTTGGTAGGACGTTGGACCATTTTGCAGTGGTGGACCCTCGATTTGCAAGCCTAAGCACTATTTTCATATGTTTTCCTACTCTTGTTGCATGTGAGGAAACTGCTTGACGGTTGTTCTGAGGATAGCATTTTTATGTTATAATTTTATTTCGTTTGATTTGACTTTTCGTTTATTTGGATGTTTGTTTGGATGTTTGCAAGTAAAAGTAAATCAAGTTTGATTTTTATTTTGTACTCGTGTTCTCCAACTTGACTTTTCTTTCTAGTTTGCTTACATCATACACTCAATTGGTCAAATCATTCCTACTCCCACAATGATTGTTGTTGCTTCATCAATTAAGGTTTGCACTCATAATTGAAGTCCCATTGATTTTCTTCCAGAAGTTAAAATTGATGTGCTTGCCCCAACTAGTCATATAGCTATATTGCCTACACCACTTAACAAATAATATAGATAATGATCCTACTAATCTAGAAGTTCATCAAATCATTCCTACACATATTGGCAAACCCTTGAATAATCATGATTCATAGAATCCACTTAATTCTGATAGAACCTTATTGAGTGATGAAGCACCGATGGATAGAAGGTTTCATAATTTATTCATTAGGCAAAACCATCATCACCCTCATGTTTCCACCATGTTTCAAGCTATGCAATTCATACTATATTGGTTGCTTGTGCTCCAAGTTACCCTTATTTTGTTGGATGAATTTTTCTTTATTCTCTGGCAAGCATTGTTCATTACCATTGTCGTACTTATTTCATCATCTGATTATAAATTATAGCTTTTAAAAATGATGACCAACTTCATCTAATACTTAAGTTAGAACATGAACTAAACACAATGCTTTCCATGCATGAGAAAATTGCATTGATGACAAAATGCATTCCTGTTTACAACCAGAAATATCAAAACTGTATAACATAAAATGATGCATCAGAACACCGCTCAATCTGAGAAATAACCTGGCTGAGAAGTTACTGCCAAATTTATCAAGTTGACGATATCTAATGATCGAGGTTCAGCATTGCGGAGGACCAGCTTGTCACCTCCGTTAGCACAGTTTTCTTGGCCAGAAACCTGTCTTTGCCTCTTTCTTTGCTCAAAATACTGTTTTTGCCTTCATTCCATGCTTTTTGCAATTAGCCCCATGTAATTTTAAGAATACTTCCAATTGTATAATAGAATTACAGGTGTGGCACCAGAAATTCAAAGAATAAAGTGATAACAATATTGAGATTTTTATATACCGATAATATTGTTGAAAGAACAGATGCGTATCAGTTACCTATTATGCGTTGATTTCCTTGACTGATGATTGTCCATCCCAACGTATCAGGATATCATGCATATAGAATGACATTAGCAAATCCCCAAGGAAAAAAAAAACACAAGAGCATTTCAAATAAAATTTGGTAAAATTAAAATTTTGAATTTTTTAGATATTCAAATTACCAGATAAACAGGAAACAGTCATTATGTAACCAAACGCCATAATGACTGAAAGGTAAACAGGAAAGAAAAAAGGAAACTAAAACTGTTTCATAAGGCCTGCTTAAATTGCAATGAAGTCCATTAGTCCAACTACCCTAATGATAGAACAGCCTGTTGTAGAAACTTAACTTGCAATGAAGTCCAAATTAATAACAACGTTATCATTAATATTACCAACTATTTGAAATCGACTTTATAAATCTTGATTCTCATTAATTCCAATTAAATTCTAATTAATTCCAATGGACTGTTGATGCAGTCAAAAATAGCTTTTTATTTTGCTTTATGTTGAATTTGTTTCCTTGCTCTTTGATGGCTAATTGGGTATTTAATCTTTTGGTTGATTTTTTCTTATTGGGCTTGGCCCATTCCTTCTCATTTTATTTGGCTACTTGGTATTCTCTATGCTGAATTTGGATTCTGTGTGGCTGGTTGGAATTTTTGCTGATGGTATCCCATGCAGTTTAAGTTTTCCCTCCCCATGCAATATTTGGAATTCCTGCTGTTTTTCCATGCAGTTTCGATTTTTCCTGAGCTTTGGTTTCCTGGTACTAACCGTTCCCCTTCCCTTTTTGCTGATTCCTAGTCTAGTGTTTTATCTTCTCAATAAGTGGCTTCTATTGGTTACTTCGGGTGGTACATTTATGTGGACATTTGAATCCTTTTTTCCCCTATATATAGGGTTGTTTGCTGTTGGGAAAAACGAGGTGATTGGTGATAAATTTTTGGACACTATAACATACGGGTTATTTAGCTTGCGAGCTATCTTCCTCTACCTTACTTCTTCTATTTCGTCTCGGCCTTCTATCTTCTTCTTCTCTCCACGGTTTTAATTCCACTTGTATCTTTCTTCTTAAATATTTGATAAGTTGTAAGGTATTGTAGTATCCCGTTTAATGTGATTTTGAAGTAGTTGAGTTGTAAGGTTTTGTTTGTTTATGTTTTAAAGAAAGGAAGACTTTAGTTTATAATTTCTAGTTTGTACCTTTTTTTATTGCATCAATTTGGTATAATAGCCTTAGGTTTTCATGTGTTTGTCATCCTTTCTATATATATATATATATATATATATATATATATATATATATATATATATATATATATATATATATATATATATATATATATATATATATATATATATACAAAAACAATCAAATTGTTGAAGGCAAACAAGAAAATCAACCAACTATTCACTGGATTCCAGAGGATAACTTTCCAAAAATAGAATGGGTACCTCTTCAGGCAAGTTCCTTTGATCCACTACAAAACGAATTTCTCAAAATTCAAAGGCAACAGTATTTATGTGCAAAGAGAAATGAAAATAAAAAATGTCTACTTCAATCAGAGTTTGAACAAGAAAAAGAGAAGATCCAAAGGAAATATGACATTCTATTTCAGAAAACTGAGAAAGAATATTTTCATGCTAAAAAATTGGAGATTCTAGAAAAATTTAGTAAAATTGTTTTGGGTAAAGTTGCTAATGATAATCTATGAATTTAGAGTCTATGCCACTTTCCGTTCCAATTCAAGCATATGATGATCTTGTTAAAAATGTTATAGATATTTGTACTACCCAAATAAGACAAGAAGTGCATCGTCGATTTTTAATTAAATGGAGAGGACATCCTTTGACCGATTGTTCTTGGATTAAGACTGTGGGGTTGCAACGTCGTTGTCCAGATATTTTCCAACGAGTTACTAAAGCATTCACATCAGTATATGAGATTCTTCTACCAAGGGAGAATTAATGCAGTCAAAATTAGCTTTTTTATTTTGCTTTATGTTAAATTTGTTTCCTTGCTCTTTGATGGCTAATTAGTTATTTAATCTTTGTGCTATTTTTTCCTTAGTGGGTTTGGCCCATTCCTTCCCATATTATTTGGCTGCTAGGTGTTCTCTATGCTGAATTTGGATTCCATGTGGCTGGTTGGAAATTTTTTGTTGATGGTTATTTAATCTTTGTGCAATTTTTTTTTGTACGCCCCGGCGCTGTGTACCCGAGTGCCCGAGAGTTGTGATCTCGAGCGCCCTAGCACTGAACAACAGAGAACGGAGCGCCGCAGTGCCCCAAACTGTCGTCGCAGTGCTACGAGACGGACTTGATGGTTTTCTTTCTTGTTTTTCTGAAGGGTTGCATCATTTAAGGTTATTTACTTGGCTTTCTCTTGTATTTTGAGATAGGAGGATATTGAGAACGGTGCATGTGAGAAGAGAAGCAATTAGAGAGTGAGCAAGAAGAGAGATATGTACTTATTTCTCTCAAATTTCATAGTATATTTCATGGTGTAGTGTGGCTCCGTAATTTTTTCTCTATTTTGGGTTTTTCCAAATTAAATCCTGGTGTCCTTTATTTTTCTGTTGATTTTACTTTCTTACTTGTTTTGACATTGTGGTGTTTACTCCTCATCCCCAACATATAACAGCCAACATACCAACCATTGAAATGGAATAGAGGAGATAGAAAGCTGTTTCAAGACACATCTCTTGTGTTCCATTGGTAATTCTCTTTTAATGTTAATAAGGATGAAAAATGAAGTCTACCAAGTCAATAAAATACTTACAGTTGCCACCTTCCTCCTAGAACCTCCCGTCCATTGTAACATTATGAGTGATGCAAATTTTCCATGAAATTAACTGAGGATGCAGCAACCTTCCAATCAGTAAAAAACACAAATAAGAAAGCATTAAATTAATTCTTTACTGCAAGTAATTCTTAGAAGGTGAAGCTAGGGTTTCAGTTTGGCGCTATCTATTAGTCAAACAATGAGATAAAACAAAGCTTTTCGAGAAAACAATCTTTAGGAGCAACCATAGATTATCTTTCAGTGGAACAAATTGAACAAATAAACGAAGACCACCTAACCAGCCTCTTCCAAAAACACCATGCGAGAAGCATCATAAGGCTAGGGCAAACATCAATAAGCACAAATAACAAAATTATCAAGGCATAGCAATCTGGTGTCCTACATTTAGGAAGCTATCTACGACTTGCACATTTATCAAGTGAAGGAAAATCTAAGAAATAGAACTAAAAAGTTTCCGTAAAACAATCTATCACTGAAATTATTGTGATCGTAACAAGTGTCCAGAATTTAAAAATCGCCGCACTGATTGGCGAACGAGTTCAATCGAAAGTTCAAATATGTGAGTTACCTACATGCCTTCTATGCCGCTCAAGCAATTACGAGAACTGGTTAGCTGCCCTGAAGATTGAAGACGGATCGCTTCGGATTAGAAAAAACAGAAAAAGATAACCCTTGATCGAGAACCCTCGCGGTGTCCTCGGGATTTGAAAGAAAGCTAAATAGGTGTGTAGAGATTTGTTTCCGGGCAATTTGAACCTAATCCAATCAGACAAATGGATCAAAATTTTAGATCCAGACCCGACCCTGCCTAACAAGGGCTGACCCGACTCAATCCACTAACCTGTGAGTGCAGCATCAGAAAGCGGGACCTGAGTGAGGATGCGAACATTATAAGAAAAGCAGTCATTTTCAGCTGGCAACTTCCGCCATAAAATTAACAATTTCTAGCTGCAATTTCTATTTTCAGGCAGTGTTCCGCCGGCATTTATAATTGTTGACTAAAAAATAATGATTTTAGGAGTGTCAAAATAGATAGACCGAATGGATTTTGTCTGATCTAAAATTGATCCTACTCAAATCCAAACAACTCAAACTCAATCCATGTAATGCCCCAAGATCTTAATTTTAATGAATTATTTATTTTGATCTCTTAAGTATCACTAAATATTCATAATTTTAAATATATCTAACGAAAACAATTATAAATCATATATATCAAAATATTATGTATTCATTTATTAAAAATATAATTTCTAATAGTCAGGATATTTGAATAATATCAATCTATCATTTTACGACTCCTAATTATGAAGCTGCCAGCAAAGCATATTTTCCCCAGCAAATAGATCATTATGAAGATGATCGATCGCATTTATATGGACTCGTTGAGTGCAGATCGATGCATTTAATCCAATGGCGTGTTAGCAGATAGAAGGGATGAGTATAGTAATTAGCTGTGATGATAAATATGTTCATGTAGCACTGCTCTCCTTGGCTTACTGATTGAGAGCTTAGGCTTTCAACTAAGAGGTCTAGGATTCGAGTCTATGTGTATGTGTTGTGTGTGTGAGTTTGCCTTAAATGGCCTAAATGTCCCAAAAAAAAAAAAAATATGTTCATGTAATTACTATTTGATATTGCTTTGCTGAAGGAGAAACGCAATGGTCAAACAAAGGCTGAGTTGGTCTAATAATTTTGTTGTTGTACTCCTAGGTGACTTTGCCAAGAAGATTCAGAAGAAATCAAAGCTCATTCACATGTGAAAATTTTTAGTTTATGTTGCACAAACCCACTTTTGGCTTCGTTTAGGATTATTAGCAATTAAAACCCTCCAGCAGGTTTCTTTAGGCAAAACTGTAATTACTTAAGTTTCTTTATATCTTGTTGACGTGTATGTTGTTTTATCTATATAAGGACTGTAGCATGTACTAGTTAGATTCAATAATATAATTCTCTTTTATCATGTTTGCTCTGTCTTGTTCTACCTTCTGCCTCACGGTTCCCATAGGTTAACATGGTATCAGAGTAAGGGATTTTTTTTTTCTCCTGATTCTTTTTCAATTCGATCTCCCTTCTTGATGTCGAACTCTTCAAACTCATCCACCAACATGGATTCCACAAATTCTGCCTCTCAGCTTCTTCTTCCTCCTAAACTCATCTTCCTCATGAGTAATCTCAAGAAATTAGTTCCAACCTCCTTAACGCCCGATACTTATCAGATCTGGCGATCTCAAGTGGAGAAAATCTTTACCGCAAACGGTTTCAAAGGTTTCTTGGACGGCACTTCGTCGTGCCCTACGACCTCCACGGAAGAGCGTGAGCTTTGGATCCTCACCGACCAGAACCTTTCTGCTGCTTTATATTCGGTGATTTCCACTTCTATTCTACCTTATGTGCTTTCCTTAACTCACTGTTCTGAGATCTGGCAAACTCTTGCCAATCGGCTGCAATCAACCACCCGCTCGCGAGTCATCCAGCTGAAAAACGATCTCCATCATCTGACCAAAGGTGACAAAACAATGACGAACTATCTTCTTGAAATCAAATCCAAGGTGGATTTGATCGCTGCAGCTGGTTGTCAAATAGATCCGGAAGATGTAATCCTCTATACTCTCAATGGTCTTCCCGCTACGTATCAAGCCTTCAAAACTGCGATCCGCACAAATCTTCAACCTCTCAGTCTCGACGATTTGTACAGTCTTCTTTGCACGGAAGAACAGAATCTTATTCAAGAAGCAGCTAATGATCTTCAACAAATTCAACTCTCCGATAATACGACTGCTTTACTGGCATCTCGAGGTCGTGGTCGCGCAAGATCAAACTCATACCGTGGCAAACGCGGTCGCGGATCATCTCAGAATGCAAATCGTGGAGATAGACAGGCAAGAAACATAACTTGCCAAATCTGTTCGAAAAATGGCCATTCGGCCATTCGTTGCTGGTACAGAACAGATCCTAGCTACACTGACGACACATCCAAGACAGCTTTGTTCACTATGCCAGACGAATCTCAATCTTCGAGTTGGGTTCTTGATAGCGGAGCATCCAACCATCTAACGGCCGACTCTTCTCAAATGAATTCAACCGAACCATATACAGGTACTTCTCAAGTTACTCTTGGAAATGGCCATCAAATTCCTATATGTCGAACCGGGAAAGGTATATTACCTACTCCGTCAGGTAATCTTGTCTTACAGAATATTCATCTTGTTCCGAATTTGTCTTTCAACCTACTTTCTGTTCATAAATTAATTCAAGATAACAATTGCACTATTTGCTTCGATACTAACGGCTATCAAATTAAGGATTCGAAGACAAAGCGACTTCTTCTTCACGGACCCTGCCATAATGGTATCTACCGTGTTCGATCCTCTCTACAACCTGCAGACCTTGCGCTAGTCTCTGTTCAGACGATCCCTGATCTCTGGCACAAACGACTTGGGCATCCTGCTCATTCTACATTACAGACTTTATCGCGTGTTCATTCTTGCATTTACACTAAGTTTTCTAGCTTACAATGTAACACCTGTCATTTAGCAAAAAGTAAACAATTACCGTTCTCTGCTTCTATTTCAATTTCGAATAAACCATTTGATTTAGTGCATTCGGATGTGTGGGGGCCATCCCCGACCATGTCTGTTCAAGGTTACCGTTACTTTGTGTCATTTATAGATGACTACACAAAATACTGTTGGATATTTCCGCTCTTACAAAAATCTGCTGTTACTGCTGTTTTTCTTCAGTTTCACAAAATGATTACATGTCAATTTAATTCTCGTTTACGTATCATTCGCACTGATGGTGGTGGTGAGTATTTAAACAACACTTTAAATCTTACTGCATTAAATGGGGCATCAAACATGAGTATACTTGCCCATATACTCCGGCTCAAAATGGCGTAGCTGAGCGTAAAAATAGACATTTGTTGGAAACTGTTCGTAGTTTACTCATTCAGTCGAATGTTCCGTCTTCCATGTGGGTTGATGCGCTGTACACATCAGTTTACTTAATTAATCGGTTGCCCACTGTTATCTTAAATCATAGCACACCGTTTGAACAATTATTTTGTAAAACTCCTGCATATAATCATTTAAAAGTCTTTGGTTGCTTATGTTATCCGTGGTTACGTCCGTATGCTAAATCAAAACTTTCTTCCATGTCTTTACCTTGTGTGTTTATTGGTTATGCTACAAATCAAAAAGGTTACCGTTGTCTTGATCCTAAAACCCAACGTGTTTTCACTTCTCGTCATGTTATGTTCAATGAAAATGTTTTTCCGTTTCATGATCAAATTTGCAATGTTAAGTCATCCAAAGCCATGAATTCAAGCACGTACCTACCACCTCTTCTATTGGTTCCTGCAAATTCTTCTGTCAAGAACTGGGATATTAAACCATCTTCATCGGGTCCCAGTACCATTATTACTCAGCCATCTGCTGTTATATCATCTGAGCATGCTAATAATTCTGGTTCTAACAATGCAATGCCAAGCTCACCTTTACATCCGTCTTTACACCCGATGCAAACAAGATTTCGAACAGGCAACCTCAAGCCTAAGAAAGTGTTGGATTTAACACATCAACTCACTGAGCCGGAACCACAATCTTATAACCAGGCAATCAAATATGAGCATTGGCGCCAGGCTATGTCCACCGAATTCCAAGCTCTTCAATCTCAAGGTACTTGGGAACTAATTCCCCCTAACCCAAACTTTAATGTGCTAGGATGTAAATGGATTTTTCGCACCAAAACCAACTCTAATGGTACAATTGCTCGCTATAAAGCTAGATTGGTGGCTCTAGGCTACAATCAAGAATTTGGTATAGATTATACGGATACGTTTTAGCCCGGTAGCTAAAATTCCTACTTTACGTATTCTTATTACCATTGCCTTACATCGTAACTGGCCGTTGCATCAGTTAGATATCTCGAATGCCTTTTTACATGGTTCTCTGTCTGATACGGTTTATATGAAGCAGCCACCTGGCTTTACGGATACTACTAATCCTACTTACATTTGCAAATTGAACAAAGCCATCTATGGACTGAAACAGGCTCCTCGGAAATGGTTTGAAACTTTCACAGGATTCTTACATCAGTTTGGGTTCAAAACTAGTAATTCGGATTCCTCTCTCTTAATATATTCTCACAAAAACTCACTAATGTATGTTTTAGTCTATGTAGATGATATTATATTAACCGGAAACAATCCTTCTCTACATAAAGAACTACTGGACAGCTTGCATCATCGTTTCAAAATGCGAGATCTTGGTTCTTTGCATCAGTTTCTTGGCATAACGGCTGAACGAACATCTGAAGGTTTGCTGTTACATCAAACAAAATATGCTGAAACAATCCTGGCTCGGTCTGGGATGACGAATTGCAGACCTTTAGCCACGCCTTCAAACCCCAAACAAACTGACAGTGTTGAATCACCGATTTTTGCAAATCCAACATTATATCGTCAACTGGTAGGTGCCTTGCAATATCTTACCTTAACAAGACCTGATATTGCATATGCAGTAAATCGAGCAAGTCAAGCGATGCACAAACCAACTGAAAACCATTTCTCAGCACTTAAACGAATTCTCAGATATATACGTGGAACTGTTCATTATGGTCTTCCGTTATCAGGTAACTCCCTCACTTTATCTTCTTATTCTGACTCTGATTGGGCTGGTGATCAACAGGATCGCAAATCGACGACCGGATACTGCAATTTTCTCGGTAACTCACTCATTTCTTGGAGTGTAAAGAAGCAATCTACAGTGGCTCGCTCGTCCACTGAAGCAGAATACCGAGCAGTAGCTGCAACAACAACAGAAATTATCTGGCTTCGTCGTCTACTTCAAGAATTGGATTGTCCTCAAAATGAAGCAACGATTCTGTATTGTGATAACACCTCAGCTATCGCATTAGCGAACAATCCAGTCTATCATGCTCGGACAAAACACATCGAAATTGATTGCCATTTTATCCGAGAATGCATTCAAAGTCATAGCATTAATGTTCATCACATTTCTACAAAAAGATCAGTTAGCAGATTTGTTTACAAAATCATTATCCAATTCTCGGTTCAAAGAACTGTCAGACAAACTACTTCGCTCTTCCGACCTCATTAGCTTGCGGGGGGATATTAGCAATTAAAACCCTCCAGCAGGTTTCTTTAGGCAAAACTGTAATTACTTAAGTTTCTTTATATCTTGCTGACGTGTATGTTGTTTTATCTATATAAGGACTGTAGCATGTACTAGTTAGATTCAATAATATAATTCTCTTTTATCATGTTTGCTCTGTCTTGTTCTACCTTCTGCCTCACGGTTCCCATAGGTTAACAAGGATGACTTTCTTATTGTTTTGTAAAGTTGTAGAAAAGTGACTTTTTAAAGCTATTGCGGAAAGTGACTTCTTCGTACAATTTTTTTTTAAAGCGCAAAAAAATAGTGACCCAATAGGTATTGTGATATAAAATAGAATATAATAAGAAAATTGTCCTCGACGAAGCCTTAATAGTGTATTAATTGGTGACTGGCTCTATCATTACGATGAAATTGATGGTGTTTTGTCGTCTAATAATCATCATCCTAGAAATTAACTTAGCTTTGTACAATTCATTTGTGAATATAATAATTAATATATTTAGTTTTTTTTTTTTTTTATTTGAGAGCATTACTATGTTTTCCTTCCTAAAATGAAAGTTTGCTTTGTTTAAACTTGTTCATAATGATTACTAATAATTATCTCATAATGATTACAATGATACCACGAAGATGTTTTCGTATCCTATGAATTAGTCACATGAAGTGACTTGGGGCAGTAGAGGTTGTTAGAGAACGATGAATCAAATTACAAAAAAAAAAAATCATGGTCTGCTAAACACAAATGAACACAAGAGATTTACGTGGAAAATCTAAATATGGGAAAAATCATGCAGAAAAAAAGGAGACGACTTCACTATAGAGAAGACATAGTATAAAATGACTTACAAACCCCCGCAGAGGCGTTATTGCTTTATCCTGCGACCTAATCGCCAGGGATGCGGTCCCATAATTATTATATGTTAACTTCTCCATGATAATCCTACTGCCAACCCTAGGTCCCTAGCCTAGAGCTAAACCATGCACTATAGGGCCCACAATTATTCTAGTACACCATTATATATGCAACCCGTAAGCTTAGAGATTAATCTCTACTCATTACTTAGTGATATTGATGATAATGTAGTTAGTGAGGTTAGATGAGAGTGTTCGTCCTTGAAGGCAGTGAAAGAAGAGGGCAAGGGAGAGGTCAACAGTAAAAAATGGAACTGGGTGTCCAACCCCTCACTGTCATGGGCGGATCCCCATGGCATTGGGGGTAAATGTCCACCCTAAAAAAAATAATAATTAAATTTAGAGGGTATATTTTGAGCATTTTGAGTATTTTGTCCCCTCTAAAAAAAAAAACTGCTCTAATTTTATCAATCCTAAGCGTCTTTGCCCATCCCCCACAAAAAAAAAAATTTGTCCATCCTAAAAAAAAAGCTGGATCCGCCCTGCTCACTGTCACCAATGAAAGCCCTTTCTCACGAACTCCTTAACTCCTCACTACACTGCAACGACCGAGAAGGCGAGAGAAGAAGTTACCTTGCAAAAGCAATGAGATCTGGCGAGTAGAAGAACAACACTATCTTTCAAGGTCCGAATTAGGAATTCTTATGTGTTCTTTGATACCATATTGAGAGACTGGCGAGCCAATCACGGGCATGTGGGAGGAAGCAAAGGGAAGAACATAGAATAGCAGGAAATATCAAAATCTTATTCACTCCTTCAATGTTTACATAGTTTTGATATATATAATTCAATAAGGCAGCTTTATGGCTATATGAATAAAAATAAGTAAAACATGTATGGTGTTGCTGGTGATGTATTCAACATACCACTACTAAAAATGTAGGGTTTTTTAGCATTCATTACCAGCAAATTAATTAATATTGCCATAAACTGGATATCACAGCAGTCTTAAACCACTTCTTTGTGTTAGTAAAATCACCCTAACTCATTCTATACGGGCAAATCGGAATAAGCTCTAGCTCATTCAATATGTCTCCACACTCCAGCTCTCGACCTTTCGATCTCTTCTCCACTCATGATGCGCATCCTCCCCAGTTGCCCGCTGATGCCGCTGACGTAGGATAAAAATAGTGCTGCAAAAGCTTGTTTTAATATTAGTGTATATTTGTGATAATATTTGAGGTATCATAAATATTAGTAAAGGTTATAATAACAAATTATTTTTATTTTTATTTTTAAGATTAGTTTACACGTGTTTTATTTTCTTAAAAAAAAAAAAAATAAACTGTCTCAAGATTAAAAATTGACAAAATTACTCAAATTGAATAAAAGTTATGATTTTTATTTTATTAAATGATAAATTATTTTTTTTTTTAACAATCAACATTAATGATTAGTTAAACTCGCCCTATCAGTCTTACTTTACTTAATTCCTAATTAAATAATCTTAAGTGAATAGCCTTTGGTTTATCTCATTGAAAGACGGTTTCTGCGGAATTGATGGTTGTCCTTTTAAGATCGTCATAACCGTTATCATTTCCTCGATCATGCTCTCCATTCGATAAATTCACTCGTCTTTCTTTTTCAATTGTTCTAGGAGTTGCTGAGTTAAATCAAGCGGTGTGTTTTCTCCAGCCATGACGTCTTGAGAATCCACTGTTTGTTGATATCGTGGCATCGACCTGCGAGTGTCTACCATGAAGATTTCTACTACTGACCCAATTTGTTGGTATTTTTCTCTTTGAATTTCCTCCAAAACTTCTAACTCAATGGCTTTCCACCTTTCAGCTTCTGTAGCCTCATCCTCCTCAATATGCCTTATAATGGCTTTCAACTCCTCCAGTATCTCATCTACTGAGCGGCCTAAAACGTGGTTGGGCCTAACCGACACATACTGTTCACAATCCTTCATTTCACTGTCATCATTCACTGGTGTTCGATGATGCGTTGCTCTTCCAACCTCTTGGGTTGGCTGAACATGCGCATCTTCTACTCTTTCTTTTTGTTTTTGTAATTTGCTTGTTAGTGTTCTTCTTTTGTGACAACGGTAACAGGCTCCTTGTATTGTACTACCTTTTCTTTGACTAGTCGGGACATATTTCTTGATTTTGATCCCCTCTTGGACGGGGAAGAAGTAGGACCTTCAGGATGTTGTTGTAGCGGCCTATACAATTCTTATCTTAACTTTTTAATTATATAATAATCGCTGCATCCTTCAAATTACCTAACAAACAAAATCTAATGATAAATTATTCAAAATCATTTTGCTGCAGAAAAATGTTCTTATTATTGCACCGAAATTCTACTATCATATAAAGCTGATACTGAACTTCAAAGTTAGAACTTTATCACATCATCATTATACATTTATACGAATGTCAGCAGAGAGAGACAAAGAGCTGCGAGCCTTCAAAGCTCCGCAATATCTCCCACATGTCGCATTTATAACCCGTTTGATCCCCTGCTAAATCCTATGCGATCGTCGTCCGCACGATAGCAGCCACATTATTAACCTACGCCACCTCAGACCGACTCGGTTGGCTTTCGCCGGACCGGACCCCGACCCGCTTAAACTGCCGTAAACGCAGCGTCGATCACTTGGGCTGAAATACGTCCGCCGTAGATTTCGATGACAGAAGTTTAGCGGATTTCCCATAATGCCCCTACAGGCTTCTCCTGCAGGCTTTCCTCCGGGGCAAATTATTGGGTCAGGTGACCGAACGCAGAGATAGGTTCGGATAATAATAAAATATTATTTTAAAATTAGCGCAACTAAAGCGCAACTAAAGCGCAACCAAAGCGCAACCAAAGCGCAACTAAAGCGCAACCAAAGCGCAACCAAAGCGCAACTAAAGCGCAAGTCAAAAAGCGCAACTAAAGCGCAACCAAAGCGCAACTAAAGCGCAACCAAAGCGCAACTAAAGCGCAAGTCAAAAAGCGCAACTAAAGCGCAAGGTGACGCGGCAAATTTTTATTGGCTGTCCGAACTTATCTTTTGGCTCCGGTCACCTGACCCAATAATTTGCCTTCCTCCGGGCGTCTTGTTCAGGAGACACAGCCGGTTCAAATCTCCCATCCGGTGGCAAAACAAATTAAAAGAAGGGAGGGGAATTTTTTTTTTGTAACATTTGAACATAATAAGAACATCAAGCCTTTCTCCACTATATAGGATCGGCTACATAAATTATTTTGCTCTATTGTATACTGTTAAAAGTCAAATTCTCACTTAAATCTAATAAAAAAGACAATTTCTAATATTTTCTAACGATTTTTTTTAGATCTCTATATCTTTCTTAACATAGGTCAAATATAATACATCTACTCTCCTAATCGGGTCATTGGAAGGCTAACGTTATATGTGTCCAAAACATCTACTAATAATATCCCCATCTATTTCACCACTGCTTTGAATAATAGATCTGATATATCTAAAATATATACTCTTTTTTATTAATACCAAAATTACAGTCCATGTATTTATCTTTATATATACTAAAATGAAAATCTTTAGACAAAATTTAAGTTTTGGACATATTTGATGATGAAAGCTTCAGACAAGCAAAACAAGAAAAATGGGGAGTAACTCCATATAAAAGGTTTGGGATATCATAAAACTAATAATGCTATTTTATGGATTTTAAATCAATGGTTGAAAAGTTATGATATTTTGAATCCAGCTTCTCATAGTAATATTTTGTCTTTTTAGTTAATTAATATTCCAAAGTCACAATCACCTACTAGATCTATTAATACTAAAAATTACACTCCATGTATTTATCTTTAAAACGGGTTGATTTGTTGAATCCGAACCCGACCCGTTTCGGGTCCGGATTGACCCTAACTCAGATTTTTCCTGATTGAGTTTCGAGTCGTGTCAAAAATTGACACCCCTACTTTAAATTAAACTTCATAATTATTCTCTCATGATATTAAACTGATTGTTTAATGTCTATGAGGATTGTAGATGTCAGCAGTCAGCACCTCGAGTTGCAAGCATCCGAGGGCTTATTGGAAGGATGTCAACGAGGAGGCAAAGAAGACTGGATTTGATTCAAAATTTATTTAGTGGTTTGATTTAGCATTTGATTTTATTTGGTTAGTTGACCAATTAAATTTCAATTTGATATTTGTTTTGTTTGACTTGACTAACTTTAGTTTTCCATTTATGTTATTATTTGTTTTTTTATTTTAATTTTTTGGTTATTTGAGTTGAATAATCAATTTTAAAAAGGCCAAATGTTGTTGTTATTGCAGTTGAATGATCACTTTTGATTTACTAAACTCTAGTAGAGTAGGGGAGTAAATGAGTCAATCGAACTTGAGTCGCACTTGGTTTGAGCTTGAGTTTGATTAATTAATCGAGTTCGAGCGTAAGATCGAGCTTGATTTTAGGAGTTCAAGATGGCTCACGACCATACTCACTTATAAAAGAGAAAAAATGATAATGATTCAAATCATTTTTATAATAAAATTATATATTTATATAAAAGAAATTAGGAGATTAATAATAAAGAATTATTTGATATAAGAAAGAGATATATTATTTTTAAGATGCTTTAAGAAGCGGTAAGAAAGTTGTCCCAAACGAAGCCTTAGATCATCTTCAACCAAACTTCATACCATTGCATGCCATCCACGAATCGATGCATTCGAACTCCAAATCTCACACCAAAAATAAGTAGGGGTATAATCCGACCTAAAAGCCGACCCGAACCCGATTAGGGTCAACCCGGACCCGAAACGGGTCAAGTTTGGGTTCAACAAATCAACTCGTTTTAAAAATCGGGTCTGATTCGGGTTGACCCTGCAACCCGAAATTGACACAAAAACTCTCGTATTTTACCCAAAAACCCGAGATTGATCCGTTTTTTACCTAAAAGCTAGCAATTTTGGGTCAATCTCGGATCATTTGTGTCGGGTCGGGTTGACCCCGATCCGAATCGGGTTGGGTTCGGGTCCAAAAACCTGACCCATTTTTGTTGACCCGAATAGTTCCAGGTTCGACCCAAACCCGACCCGAATTGACACCCCTGGTGAAACCACAATATTGGCAAAGGAATGTTTCACTAACGAACGAAAAAAAAAAAAACGATTAACTTCGCACTCTGTTTACTTTCGCAGGAAGCGTGCGAAATAGGAGAGAAATTGTTACCTTGGCAATGAAGTGCACGAAGAAAAAAGGAGTTCCATTGAAGATAAACGAGCACATTTTGAAGTTTTACAGCATTTTTAGAGTGAAAACTGTGATTTTTGGTTGGAGATGCCCTTATTTATGACTCAAAATTTAGGTTAAATATTTAAACAATCCAAAATTAATTTTGGAGCAAGTAATTAATATAATTATGGGGCTCTTATTGGCATCTAGCAAGCTCCCGTCCTGAGGTCGGAACTTGTCACCATTTCTTTGCCATTGTTCCATCAAGTCTCGAATCTTAAGGATGTAAAGAATTCTGATGTGGAAAGGAAGAAGATGACAGTGTTGGAACTTTAGATGCGGAAGGGTAGAAGACAAATTATGATAGTTACATATAATTTCTTAAAGTTTTTCTATTAATAAATAAAAAATAGATGCCATATAGTAATGGTATTATTTTCGGAAAAAAAATGTAAGGATATCATGATATAAAATACATAATGATAAGGGGTGTAAATGAGTAAGGTCGACTCCTGACCTAATTTGAGCTTGGGCCGATAAATGACTCGTAAGCCGAACTTGATGAGCTAAAGATCTAAACTTGAGCCAGCCCTGAATCTACTTGTTAGCTCTCGAGCCGGGTCGTTAAAGAAAATATTAAGATAAAATGCACTTAAAATATATTAGCATTTAGAATGTTGAAAACTATTCAAATGTTTTAAAATAATATCTAACTTTCTTATATTAACTTGATTCATTATTAATTTTCTTCTAATTTTTAATCATGTTTATTATTTTATAATAATTATTATTTAAATCATAATAATTTTCTTTCTTTTGTACTAAAGGAGCTGACTCAAACTCTTAGAATAAAGCTTGAGTTTGAACTTGAACTCAATTAATTAATCATGTTTAAGCTCAAATCTGCGGTGGCTCGAGCTCGACTCTACCGGTTTACACCTCTAATAATCATGGACTTCAAAACTCTTGAATTTACATTGATATTAGTGTTGTATATGATATTATGAATTATATTAATCTAAATATAGAATTTAAAGCTTTGCATAATATTTTTAACTCTTAAGTATTTTGGGATAATAATATAATATGAATAATTTGAGGGCTATGATTTGATGAGGATATGAACAATCATATTAATTCTATCAAATTATAATATGAACAATCGCAATAAAATAGTTATAACGATGAAAAAAATAGGGTTTGAAATATTTTGAAATATTTTGATTCAATTTTAATTAAATGAAACTTAAAATTTTGATGTGTGTGATATTTATATGATGAATAAAACACAATTATGTGGTTTAAATATGTTACATAAATTAAAAAATAATGTGAATATTTATTATGAAATTAGAAAAAATTTATGTCAAAACATTTTAATAAAAAAAATAATAATATATCTCAAATTCTCAATACTTTTATATCTCTATATTAATATGAGTATAATACATATGTAATTAAGATTACACTAATCACAAAGCTGATTTTAGAGTTTTGATATTCATCTTAATTATTTTTATCAATATATCATCATAATTTTTTTAAACATATAATAAAATATTGAAGTATTATAATATTTGATATGTCATTAAAAAATTTTCTTGGTTGAGCATAGATCTCGAGGTAAATTTATATCAGAAACTTCTAAAATTAATTTCAGGACCATTCAAACTTCGATTTCAGCAAACTTATAGTCAAACTGAAAGTCTCAAAAAGACGAATCCAACGACACCAAATTAGATCCAATATGAGTCCAAATGGGACCAAATCAAGGACCCAAAGCATGTTCGGAAGCTTCAAAGCATAAATTGGACAACCAGATAAATTCCAAATATGACATGGTTATAATCGAATCGAGCGGCTCGACAAGACAAATTCAATTTCAACGAGCCCAAGATCGCCAAATTCTAACATTATTAATGCAATCAAAGCTAAGACGTTAAATTTATATTTATCTACCACTGCAAATATTACACGACGAAACAATATTTTTACAAGTTGTTTAAAATATATATATGAGAATGTTTTAGTTTAATTTTTTAATAACATTTAATGTAATTTTTCTTTGTAACTTATGAAATAACAAAGTTAACAAATTCAAAATTTTTTTATAAATATCTCTTAGTTGAAAGTTTAGATTATAAACTAAGAGATCTTAAATTAGATATTTATTTGTAAAGTTAAAATTTAATTCACTCAAAATTTCTTAAGAAAAAAATACCCAAAATTTAAATATGAAATAATTTAGTGGTGAAACGAAAAGGTGCAGTATTAATTCAAGCTTGGAAAAAGCTGCTCGCAAAATGACGACTAAAGGGTCCGTTTCGTGCAAAATTCTTGCAGGTCGCGAAGTTGCACGAAAAGGATCCGTGTTTGAAATGTAAAGAGCCTCGTCGTAGCTGAAGGAGGGCCCGTCAATTCCGCGCTGTCACTGGCACGCATTAGTTAGCTGAACCTGTCAGATCCAGAGAGACTCAGAAACCAAGGCCGGGCCCGGCAGTAGGTTCATAAATTAGGGGTATATTTGTAATTTAAAAAAAGTTAAGCTGACAAGAGACCATTTAATTTTATTTATGAGGACAAGTCGGCGGACTGGCGGAAGTCCATCGGGGGGCGGGAAGAATTCTAGCGGTGATCCGCGGACGAGAAAAAGTCCTGCGGTGGTCTGGAGGTACTCCAGCGGTGGTCGATGGACATGCGGAAGTCCGACGGTGGTCGATGGACGGGTGGAAGTCTGACGATGGTCGGGAAGAACTCTAATGGTTGTTGGCGGATGGGCAGAAGTCCATCGATGGTCAAGAAGAATTCCGGCGGTGGTCGAGAATAGCTCCAATGATTGTCGGTGGACGGGAAGAAGTCTGGCGGTGGTCGGCGGGCGGGCGGAAGTCTGTCGGTGGTCGAAAAGAATTCCGGCGGTGGTCGATGAACATGCGAAAGTCTGACGGTGGTCGACAAATGGGCGAAATCCACCGTCGATGAATATATGGAAGTTTGACGGTGGTCGAGAGGAAATATGGATGTACTCGATAAATAGATGGAAGTCTGGCAATGGTCGGCAGCAAGAAAGCTAACAAATTCCTCCCTTCTTTTCTATCTATCCCCCCCCCCCCCCCCCCGTGAAGAATAGGGGCCTATTTATAAGTTTTTGAGAGTGGCAATAATGTTAAATATGGGGAGGATTAAGGTCGGGATGATAGTGATTTAATGGACGACTGATATTAGTCCCTTTGATCGTGGACTGTTTATTGGGCATTTTGATGTCTTAATGATATCAAAATTTAATGATCTTGGGCTCGTTGGATTCATCTCGTCATGCTGCTCGATTCAATTATAAACATGTCACGTTTAGAATTCATTTGGAAATCCAAATTATGCTTTGGACCCTTGATTTCAGTTCAGATTAGACTGATTTTGGTGTCATTGGGTTCGCCTTTCGAGATGCTGAGCTCGGCTGTAAGTTTGCTGAAACTAGAGTTTTGATGGTCCTATATTTAATTTTTGAAAGTTTTTCACTCAATTTTGTTTCGAGATCCGTGCTAGATCAAGATTATTTTTATTGACGTATGTGTGCGCGCGCGCGTGTGTGTGATTTGAGATTTTAGGTGACTTAGAAGTGTTTTTTCATCTTATTAGTTAGATTTGAGTAAGGCTTAAGGGGTTGTTTGATTTGATGCATTTAGGGTGCAGAGTAATAAAAATGAAGAGATTTTAATTTGATATTTTAGATGTTTGGTTGAATAAAAGATAAATTCAAAATAAAGAAAAACAAATGCATTGTATTTTATTTCATTTTTGTGTATTTAGAATTCATCCAATTTGGACAATTTCCAAATACACTGCAAACTCAAGGGCATTGCCACCCCTTGTCGACCTCCTTTGCTTGTCGACAGCCACTGATGCCACCACCTAGGGGTTCCAAAATCTGACCTGACCTAAAATCCGACGCGGACTTGACCCAAAAGTTTTGGGTTTTGTTGAATCCTTTAGCCACATGAGTCAGGTTCATGTTAACTCGAAAACCCAAAATCAACTTAGGTTGACATGGGAACATTGTTGCTACATCTCGCATGTGACCTTGTCCTGTTGCGTCCGCTATTGCTTGTTGCATGACAGTGTGTTAGCATCTCTTCGGCAACTTAAACAGTTGTGTCAGAAAAGGGAAGAACCAACAGATATATCTTTGCCGTCGTGCCGCATCTCACGAGACACAAACCGCCACTCAGCCAAACCCACATGTTCGTAAAAGTTCAAGACTAGTCGACCCTGTACTGTCGCAGCCCGCCATGGCCTTGCTAGCTCGCCTGTCGCCTATAGCACGATCAGTAACCCGCTTATTTGCGTCCAAGTTTGCAGGTCGGGTCGGGTCAATCCGGTAACCTGTGCATGTCAGGTCTTGGTTAAAAAACTTGATCCGTTTGCAAAATCGGGTTTGGTAGGGTCAACCCATTTGGACCCATGTGAATTCGAGTTGGACTCAAACCCAACCCGTCGACCCGTTTTGACACCCTTACAACCACCGACCACCGCCTCCGACCACCACTGCCGGCCGCCTCCTCTAGCATTGCCACTGCCGGCCATCGCCTCTGTATCTAGCCATCGCTATTCACTTTACATTGCAATCACTTTACTTCAAATCAAACAAAAAAAATATTGTGGCCCTAAACCCTTTACATTCGTCTAAGCAACTCCAAGTGTTTCTTTTACATTGTATTTCTTTTACACAACATCCATTTTTCAGGCAACCACACAACCTCTAAGTCAGAACCAATGCATTACATAGTCTAGAAATTAAGACCAACATTCATCGTATTCTAGTAAAACTTTAACTCACCCAAATTTAATAAAGACTTAAATTCATCATCATAGAGTAAGATCTAAATTTACTCTACTCTAGCAAGTTTTGGATTCACTTGTTGGGATTTAAGCCACTATTGGTGCAGGGTGCAAATCACTTAGTAAGCATTGTCTTGACAAATGGTTGTCTCATATTCTTGAAGTTACTCATCAAAAACATCTTAGAGAGATTTTTTTTCACCATAGATAAATACCATTAAGTTTTCTCATTACAACATCATTAATTTTATGTATATACAATTCTATAATCAATTAATAGTAATAAATATATTAAACGGCTCAGGTTCAAATTCAATTTTTTGACCCATTTATTAAACAGGTTGAGTTCAGATTGATTGGATTCAAATTGGATAAATTTTAGGTCAGACCCAAACCCGAGCCGCTAACCCGTATTGACACCCCTAGAACTCATTCTCTATAGCTTATGTAGATTATAATATATTGATACTTCCCCCGATTACAAAGCAAGCATCATTTATTACAATCAATGTATGTCAGCTGTAAATTCATTTCAATTGAGCTAAATCCTATGATTTCCCTCTTTCTAAAATTTTACATAAAATTTTCAGTCTCTTATAACTTCTTTAATTTATATGTGTGCAAGATCTTTTAAAAAAAAAAAAAAAACAAAAAGAAATATATTAAATAATGAGAAGGTTACATCAGTAAGCAGAAAAAAATAAAATAAAAACGAGTTGCAAAATAAAAGACCTAGCAAAACACTCTCGAAAAACAAAAACGACAATCCAAACGATCCAAACGATGGCTCAGTAGAACACCGAGACTACCAGCACCTCGAGACCACTCAAGGACCATCCAGAAGGCAACGGTTGCCACAAGAACGATGATGATGATGCGAGCCCCAGCACATCATAGCCCCTCAAATTAAAATCCATACGATAAGCAAACCGATGAAAACGCCAACAGCAAGCACAGATAAAAACAAATTATCTTTTTCTACCACCTCGCTTCCAAAATTTCCCACGCTTGCCAGCCCTAAAAGGCCTATCAGGAACCATTTCAAGCTCAAAACCAGGATCTGAAGAAGAATCAGATTCAGATCCATTATCAGACGAGTTGTTCAACCAATCACCATGTGACCTAACATCCAATCCAGAATTTGAACCCAACATAGTTTGGGATGCCAATAGGTTAACAGGAACATTAATCAAACAACCTTGCACAGTAGACTGACATTTATCCGAACCTTCCACATTACCCAGCACAGACGGATCACCATGCAGCAACCCATCATCCACGACATGGGAAGCTACAACCCTAACAGAAATAGCAACCAACCTCTCACTAACATCCGGCACCAGAGCAGCATTCGGACTACCCACCATCTCAGCCGTCTGCCCATTGTGTGCAAGATCTTCATACAAAGCTAATACATAAAACACTTTCTTTCTATCATCATAAATTTTATAGCACTAATACAAATGTCGTCATTATCCATAAAATTTTAATTAAGAAATTTTACATAAACAAAAAAAAAAAGATAAAACAATAAATTATTTAAAGTATCATCAATCTAAATCAACTATTATAATAAAAATTAATTATATAAAATTAAAATAAAATAAGATTCCATATCCAAAATAAAGTCAGAAAAATACTGAATGCTCCCTCCATTGCTTGCATGACATTTACATGTATACTATTCTATTTTATTTATATTAATAATATACCATTGCTTTCGAGAAATAAAATAGTGACAAAAACATTATTAATTTAATCTATTTAAAAATTAATTTGAAGTGTCTGAATTCAACCAAAATAATATAATATAATAAAGACTTCTTGCAGTTAGCCAATGCTATGTGCGCTCAATTAACAAATCAAATAAAAAAAATATTGTATGCATAATCGAGAATCAAAGAATATAATCTTACTAAGTTCAATGAGCTCATGAATTTGATTGCCCAATGGTGCAATTTCTTCGCTTCATGGTGAAAATCTTGACTTCCTTTTATTTATTATATATGGTTCAGTAATGTCACATTTGCGATAATTTTTTTATTATTTTTAAATGCAGTATTTTAGTACAAATTTTTTTTGAACTAGAAAATTGTTTTAAAAAGTTGTCATTAACAAAGCCTAAGGCTTCATTTGGGACGGCTTTCTTCTTACTTTCTACTACAAATTTTTTTTTTGAATTTGAAAATTTTGTGCTAGAAAGCCAGTTTAAAAAGCAGTATGAAAGCTGTACCAAATAAAACCTAAGTCCTAGACGGCTCCTTCAACTTGCACTAGAGAATGGTTAATCTTCCATTGATTTTAAAAGATTGAAACATTTATATATCTAAAGAAAATGATGAGAAAGTCATATAACGATATGGAGTCAAGTAATTGGTCAAATAATTTTTTGATAATATATTTAAAAAATTAAATTATGTATATTTTTCAATCATTATTTAAACTTATATGATTAAGTGTCCACCTCTAGGCTCACCTCAACTTAATTAAAAGATAAATAAAAAAATAAGCCCAATGAGACGTATGCCTCAAGTTTATCATATGAGGTTTATGCCTCAGTTAGGGTGAGACACAACTCTAAACCAAATAAAATTGGAGAAGAAGTACACGAGATGAAATTCACAATAGCATGGTCCTCATTCTAGGGGTGTCAATTTCGGGTCACGGGTCGGATTCGGGTCGAACCCGGAACTGACCCGGGTTCAATTGGGTCGACCCTAACCCGACCCGGGTAGGCAAACGGGTCGAAAACACGGATCCGGACCCGACCCGTCGGGTTGTCGAATAGACCCGACCCGATACAGGATGCGTGCTCGGGCGCGCAGGTAGGCGAACGCGGGGCGCGCGGCGGACGAGGGCGCGGGGCGGACGCGGGTGCCCGAGGGCAGGGCGGGCGCGTGCGGGGTTGCGAACAGCGTTGGGCAGGGAGGGTAGCGCAGGGCGTGTGGGGGTCGCGGACGCGGGCGCACGTGGGGTCGCAGGCAGCGCGGGCAGCGTCGGGCAGGGCGGGCAGCCTCGAGCAGCTAATTCTAAGTGGATTTCCGGGTTGACCCGCCAACCAGTCGGGTCAACCTGAACCTGACCCGTTTTTCAAACGGGTCGAATCCGGGAACCCGAACCCCACCTGTTTTGAAATCGGGTCGGGTCCGGGTCCGGTTTTCGTGTCGTGTCAAATATTGACACCCCTAGTCCTCACGCCTGCTCCCCAAACCAGCTGGTTGTTGTGCCACTATGGCTATTGCATCACTATTGCTTCTCCTCCAATGTCTCTTCTCCTATAGTCCAAAATTAATTTCATTATGTTTAGTATAAGAGAGAGAGAGAGGAGAAAGTTATAAATTATAATAATGATTTTAATAAAAATACTATAAGTGATAATGTGATATGAGGTTGGGAGACTTTTGAACTAAAGTAAGATATATTCTTTATTTAACATTATTTATAGACTTGTATAACTTCTTACGATATTATTTCTCTAGAATATGATTTTAATGTTAGTATGTTACTTATCATTCCATAAATTTTTTTTATTAAATTGTTTGATTTCAAAGCTTACATCTCGAGGCTTATGTCTCGGCTCACGTAAGAAAAAATATTTTAAACATTGCCTTCAATAAATCAAATATATTCAAGGTATTTAACTATACTCACTTTTATATACCTATATATACTTTGACTTTGCATGTTTCTCTTGTCCTCTAATTAACAAATATAAGATTATTTGAGACAGTTTTTTTTACTATTTTTTAAAATAATTTTTTATTATTAAAATTTTAAAAAAGTCATCACAAATGAAGTCTAAGCCTTACAATTTTTGTACATAATCATATTCATCCTTACGGTCATCACCTAATCTAAAAATAAGAAGGTATCACCGTACGGCCGTACCAGAGTATAATCATATAGAAAATAGGAAAAAAATTTATAATTTAGTATTTTTTTAATTTTAGGGTTCATTTGGGATAGCTTTTCCACAGTTTTCTCAAATTATTTTTTATTACAAAAAATGTTTAAATTAAAATTTTATTATAAAAAAATTACTTTAAAATAATAATAAAAATTGTCTCAAATAAAATCTTAATAATTTTTCTTTTTATTCTGAGATGAGAAAAAAAAGCTTATATATATATATATATATATATATATATATATTTATATATTTATTTATTTATTTTTTCTATTAAGCAAAAAGCCCTTCAGCTCTACGAAAAGACATATTGCCTGTTGTAAGTTATTTTATTATTATGCTTTCCTAACCAATTCGATCTTTAACAAGTCTTCCAGCTATAAAATAATTGCAAGTAAGGCCAAATTAAAAGATTCGCATCATATTTTGTAATTAATTGAGTTTTGCAGATCTAATATGATTCAATTCAAATTTTCATTCACTTGTCATATCTAGATGGTCTGTATATATTTTTTATAAAAGTAATTGTAAAATTATTAATATGTGCTAAATTGCAAGTAAGCATGACTTAATAACTCAGTGGTCTGGTCTAATAGCAGCCATGTCTAAGAAAAAGAGAGAGAGAGTTAAAGTTGTGATTTTCAGCTTGAAAAAGAAAATAAATTATATCACAACATTTTGATCTAAATTTTATTATGTTGGACTTTTCTATTCTTAAATATGTGCTGACTATTCTAATGTAATTTTTTAATATGATATGTAGCACTCAAATGCAAGAAAAAAAAAATTCAAATGACTAAGAAAGATCATTCTAAGCTGATTGACAGATTATTTAGCTTTTCTCCTCCAAAACTACCCACATAAAAATATTATGTATATTAATATTATATTTCCTACCAACAACATCATCATCATCAAGCAGCCTTTATCCCACTACGTGGGGTCGGCTACATGAATCCATTTTCTCCATTGTGTCCTATTAAAAGTCAAATTTTTGTTTAAATCTAAAAATTTTACATTCCAACCGCTATATTAATATTACATTCCTATCGCTCATATAAAATTTTAATATCAAACATATCACTCCTATATTTCATTCATAACACCCATACCACTAGGGGCGGAACTGTATAGTGGTGAGGGGGGCAATTGTAATATGCAGGACTCTTAATATAATAAGGGTTATTTGTAATTTGCATGTCATGAATTTTATTTTTTTGTCCACAGACGATCTTTTTTGACGCAATTTGTCTCTCTAAAAATCGGAAAGCCGCTTGGCCTCCTACTATTTTCATCCAATTATGTTAAACTTTTAATCTTTTATAGCACTAACAAACAAATATGTGAAAAATGATTATGTGAAAAATAAATTATTTTTGCACCCATATACATATTTTTTTTTTTTTTTATAAATTTATCACTTGCCCCTCAAAACTAAGGCTGGCTCCGTCTCTGCAGACCACCCTATAAATTTTAATATTTTATTCCAAGCACTCATATTTATTCTATGGGTAGTAAGCATGTAATATTAAAGTCTTAGGTATTAGATATATAAATAGCATGAAATAAAGAGGTATTTATGTAAATACCCCATACTTTTATACAACATTAAAATAAAATCAACATCATGGCTTTGTTTGGGACTACTTTAATTGGGTCATTGCTATTTTTTGCTTTCAAAAAAATTTGTATTAGAAAATTACTAGTAAGATAGAAGATTGTCCCAAAACGGAAAAATTATTCTTTGCGGACACCGGTCGGTCCAGAGACCAATCACAACGTGCTACATCACCTGGTACGTACACAATAGTACCGAGCACCGATACCAAGCAAAAAATAACATGACGCGTTCTGATAGGTCTCCAAACACCTATAAATTTTTTATCAAAACGAAGCCTATATCACTGTAAAATTTCTATCACACGATAAAATCTATGTACACCTTAAAACAAATAAAAGTAAAAAAGAAAAAAACACTAGCATTTATATCTTGGCCTCCTCATGCCATGACCTATCCCTGCATGCCCTGAGCAAGGTCTGACATGGCTTAGCTGTGAGAGCAAAATACTCCTGCAAGTCCTACACCACCCACAAAAGCCAAGAACAATGGCCAAAACATGAATGTGAGAAATTAAGAGACGCCACCAGTCTCTCAATCACAAAACACCAGAGCTGAAATGATTGTTGGAACTTGAATTCTTTTACCTACTTTTGGAAAAAGACACCCCCTAACCATAACTCCCATGAACTGGTAACCAAACCAGCCTTTCCTCACACCACAGATCTATTTCTTAATTTACTTATTTTTTTGACGCATTGATACACTTAGGCTTCTTTGGGACGGCTTTTTTATTGCTTCTGAAAATGGAGTTTTAGTACAAAAATTAAAAAATTTGTTACTACAACTCCGTTTTAAAAAAGCAATAAAAAATCCGTCCCAAACGAAGCCTTAGTCTTCATTTGGAAAGATTTTTTTACTGTTTCTTAAAGCAAAACTTTAGTACAAAAGTTTAAATTTAATGTTAGAAAATTGTTTTAAGAAGCAGCAAGAAAATCGCCCTAAATGAATCCTAAATTAGGTTTTATTTGGAGCACCTTTCTTACTATTTTCTAAAACAATTTTTTAGTACAAAATAAATTTTTTACTAAAATTCTGATTTAGAAAGTAATGAAAAAATTGTCTCAAACGAAACTTTATGGTATTAAAACTTTTCTTAATTAGCATAATTGCACAGCACTTAAGAAGAATCTGTCTACTCTCAAAGTTAATTCCCTCTTTCACCATATTGGAAAAGGTTAAAGCTCTTTTCTATTATTTCTTTTTATGGGGCATGGGTGTGCAGGTGGGTAATTGTCATTGGCAAGGACTAGAAAGAGTTTTTTTATAGGGCATATGTGTAAATTTTTATTTTCATGTTTAAAGAAAAAGATATAGAAATTTGGTATAGAAAGTTCTTTATAGAAATTTTCTCTAGGGTTCTCCCAACCTCCTCATCCTCGGCGCTGGCCACCTGATTATTCCAACTTCGCATTTTCTTTGATGCTCCTACAATAAGCTCCTTCTCAATTCTTTTCACAAATTCTTACTTTCAAATCACCCAGCGTATGATGATAATTGACTCATTGTCATCGCATCGCCTGTATTTGAGTCCTGCAATAATGATACCCCTGGTTTGGATGATTTTACCTTTGAATTTTTAACTCATTCTAGGAATATCATTGGAAAGGATTTAAGCTCGGCTATCAAGCACTTTTCTTTTATATGAAGATATTCAAGTCCCTTAAAACTATGTTCATCACTCTGATACCCAAATCTTCTGATGCCACCAACATTTCTAACTTCAAGACAATATTCCTTTCTAATAGCATTTATAAAATCATTGTTAAAGAAAAGACTTAAAGTGGTTATGCCATTTATCACTCACGAAGTATAATTAAGTTTAGTTAAGTGCATGAATGCTTCTCATAATATAGTTCTTACCATTGACATTCTTGCCTACTTTAACTCAATGAGTGGCTCTAAATATTTCTATGTCAAGCTGAATCTTAAAAAGGCTTTCAACTCTATCAAGAGGGATTTCCTTCTCCACAGGCTTCTCATGAAATTTTTTTTTTCTTATCTTGTGTCTTCGATTGAGGCATGCATCTCTAAAGTCAATTATTCAATTCAAGACAGAAGATGTGTGCATCTCTTATGTCTTGGATTTATGCATGCATCTCTATAGGGGTTTTCCCACCTACAATGATCTTTATTATGGTTGCCCACCCTCGTCTTATCTATAATGCTTAGCAATGAATGAGATCTTTAACCCATCTTTTATGGAGACCACTCTCCAACTATCTATTTTGCTATTCCTTCCCAACATGGGAGATACTTCTCCCACCACATACATGTCAATGATGCTATTATATTTTGGCAAAGCTACCACTCAAGAAAAAAGAATCTAATTTATTAATTTTAAAATACCCCATTCCATGATAACTTATGTATTGCTAGCGGCTCAAATTTTCTGCCACATGCTTCACTTATATTGGACTTCCTATTTGTGACACCTCAAGATCTAAATTTGAAATAATTATCTATCTTATCTCCAAATTAATTTATTAGAGCTACTAATTTCTAATTATTTAATAAAAACCTAAGGAAGTAATATATACATCAAAATATTTTATTATATTCACCATTTCAAAAAAAAAAATTCAATTTAAGCTAAAAGTTTAATCAATATATTAATCTTTCTTTTAATACTTCTAACTATAAAGGAATAAAACTTAAAATACATAAAACAAAACTATATATATATATATATATATATATAATATATATATATATATATATATATATATATATATATATATATATATATATATATATATATATATATATATATATATATATATATATATATATATATATAGTTTTGTTTTATGTATTTTAAGTATTCCTTTATAGTTAGAAGGAATAAGAACCTACAACTGTAATTAATGCAAATAAATAGAAGCAGTATGCATGTAATCATTCAATTCAAATCAGCATAAACATGCAGCTGTTAGAACATGTGAAAATCAATATGAATAGTGTCGTTTCATATGAGCAATAAAAATCAATATAAGCAATATAACTTATAATCATTGATGAGTGACCATAAAAGGGATCTGTATACTTTGCCTTTTCTATACTCCTGCCAAGCTACAACATGGATGGTTTGTTCTAAATTTATGTATATATATAAATTATGCTTTATTTAAATCTATATTCTATATAAGTATGCCTATTATATCAAGAAAATATTCTATTTTTTTATGCTATATATACAATACCATTTCAATTCATGTAGGTCATATTCTATATCAAATATAATGTATCATGTATCTCATACATTTCATACGTATCATGTATCTTTGCATCAATCTTTTCACTCTTATTAGTCTTATCAATGGTAGCATATGCCCGTATAAATTATGTCATGCATTATATTTATATCATTTTATATCATATAGCTTATGCAAGATATTATGTATGCTGATGACATATACATATGTAGAAAGGTAGGACATCTAACCACTTGTGGTTTTTTTTTCATGTATTAAGTCATATAGGCCATTCATAATACATAAGAATGAATCTTAATATTATTTCATATTATTAGGAATCAGTCACATTTCACATATCACAAGTTATATGACTTTCATGTAGGAAGTTGTCACTTCTTGCCCGTGGTGTAGCTTGATATATCAGTCAATCTCCTTATAACTCTCTTTTCATTTCACTTTGAATTACATCACAAATTTTATTTAAAGGAAAGTCCATCGGCCCACTCTCCTATATAGGATAATATATCTTTAGCCAATATGAATAAGTCAATTATTTATTTCCAGCCTTTCTTACTTTTACATATATTTCATATCATTTAATTAATTTTGTGTTTTACAAAAACACTTGGGATATCACTGGACCGAAGGTTTGCAAGACAGTCTTATCTTTTTTCAGTAAATGATATATTCTGAATCGTGTTAAAGCAACTGCTATTGCCCTCATCCCTAAGAAAATTAAAATCATACTGCGAGCATTCATGATTTTCGACCTAATCTAAAGGTGGTCATAGTATTGGTTCTTTCCATGCTTTAAGAGCAGCCTTTAATTTCAGGACAATACTTAGACTTTACATCAATGTGACTCCTCTATCCTAATTGTTAAAAGCAAGATATATTTCCCCTTGAAAAACCTTCCAACACAACACCCCTGCCTTTTGTAAAAGCATTTGCAATACGACTGTCTTGTTTAGTAACAAATTTAAGTTTCATATTGCACATAATAGCCATGCATTTATTCTTTGGGACCATTGGTGTTTGAATGATAAAATCACTCCATATTTCTGAAATTACTCCACAACCATCCTTATAATCAGAAAGCAATTCTTGCTGATTGGATGCACGAGAACAAATGGTCATTACCTTATGTCATTAGTGAACACATCAGATACTATATCCAGGCAATCCCTATATCACCTAACTTCTCCAAACACATCACTTAGGATACTAGTGTTAGCTCTTCTTTTAAATACTACTAATCAAAAATTTTTGTTACTTACACCACCTATGATTGGCATCCTTTGTTTTAGCATAAAAAAGCATTCTCTGAGATTTTCTGTTCACACCTGGTTGGCATTGAGAGGTGGTCTCAAAATGGCTTAAGCTCTTTCTAAAAGTAATGTTCATATTTCAGATCTCAAGTGTTCTCTCTGTCATGGTTGCCCTGAATCTACTTCCCACTTAATATTCGAATGTGACTATTCCTTTCAGGTTTTGACTAACTAATCCCACTTTTCCAAAATCACTTCTTAAGGCCCACCATCTCTAAAGCATTAAATAACATCCGGTGGGCTTGTGGTTGACCAAAATATGAAAGACGGGATTCTCCTCACTCTTCATGCTACGATTTATTTCCTATGGGCTGAGTGCAATAATATGAGATTTAAAGCTAAGGCTATTTGTGCTATCACTCTATCTAAAAAAAATTGCTAGAGCAGTATAACTTACACTTAATAGCTGGAAATGTGGAGTTTTTATAAAAGATAAGTTGAATTTGAGCTACAGCTGAGTTCTTTATTTCGTTGGTTTGCTCTGGCTCTAGCTAGAGCTGTTATGGTCTCAGGTTTTCAAGTTTTTACTATTCCCCGTCTGAACTATAATATGTTTGTTCTTATTGATTTAGGAGCTTTGTTGCTTTGGAGGAATTTCTGTGATGCTCTGTTACTGTGTGCTATTCTACTGATTCTGCAAGATCTCTTTCTTTTCATTGGCTGATGGATTCGATCATATGGTTACTCTATCTTCGACAGCTGTATTCATTATTGTCTTACTGATTCTCAGCTGCTTCTCGTGATGCCTCAATGTTGCCGTAATATTGCCTTCGGTTTACAATTTCGGCTTTGGATAGGCAGGCTATTTTTTGGGCTGTGGACGATGATGATGCATGCTGATCTCTTTTTGGATTGTCTTCAGACGACCAAGGGAGATTTTCATTTCAACATATAACTCTTATTGCATGTTCTCAGTCCTGGCCAGACAATGTTTCCTGTCTATTTTAATTTTTACTATTCCTTATTTTTGGGATGTGCATGCTCTCTTTTATTTTTGGCAAGCCTCAGTTTTTGTTGATGGATGATTTTGATTTCATATGTACACCTTATTCTTTTTATAAAATGGGCTGAGCTCTCAATTTTTTTTTTAAATACTGTAAATTTTGTCTTACTTTTGGGTTTACTTGTGCGCGCTGGCTGGTTATTTTTTGTCTAAATTAACCTCTTTTTTTTTACATCAATAAAAAAAAAAAACCATTATTCAAGAATTGAAAGCCAAACACTCTTTGTTCGCTTCCAGCTGCTATAAATAGAGCCTCTTAGCTTCAGGCTTCAGCCAATGCAAGCCTTTGCTCATCGTTCTCCCCCTCCCACAAAAAGCTAAGCTTCTCTTTTATTACAAGTATGGGAGACCCATTAAAGCTCAGGAGGGATAGCGCCATGGATCATTAGAGAGCTTATTAGCTCTCCATTCATTTGAGCCTTTTCTCTCAATTTTTCCTGTGACGCTATCTATCCTGAGTTTTATAGGTTCTTCTTACTCTTTTCCTCTCCGTCTCTGCTCTTCCGGTAGGTATGGCTACATGCCCCAAGCTCTGTATTTCTATGTTTCTGCCATGCCATTTATGTGTTAACATTGTTACATTGTCATATTTCTACGAAGATAAAAACGTTAGCTTTCTTCATATTTGTTCAATGGGTTCTCTTTGAGTTTTTTTTCTTAATCTTTGCGGTTTTCTTTTTAATTTTTTGTGAAAATTTTTGCTAAAAATTATTTATAATTTATATCAGACTCATTTTAAAATAAATTTAAAATTGATCCTTACTAAAAATTTAATAAATATTCACAATTAAATTTTTATTGTAGGATGTGCTTCTTATCGTGTATTTTCCTTAGAATATATAATATTTTTTATCACGCCATTTTCAAGTAGTTATTGAAACGTGGAAACTGAATGTGGAAGCTACTAATTTTTTTCGTCTTTTGCTCTTTGTTTAAAGCAAAGTTTATTAAAACAAACGCACCGCAATGCTTCCCTCATGTTTGGGATGACTTTTTTATTATTTTTTAAAATAAAAATTAAAATTTATGTGTTAAAAAGCTGCTTTAAAAGCACTTAAAAAAACGTCCAAACGAAGCCAAATTCAACGTGTTTTCTGTAATATTTTTTTCACTTGCTTAAACAGGCGTGTCCTTTTAATTAAAAGCTATAATAAATAAAAAGAAATTTATTGTTGACTTTTTATTATAAGAAATAACGATTCTTTTGCATTACCGATTATGATTATATAATTTGTCATGGTAGAAGTCATCATTATCTTTTTATTTTTTTTATTAAAGAAAAGAATTGATTTGATACTTTATTTTTTTAATGATTAAATTAATCTTTAATTATATAAAAATATTAATTTTAATTTTTTTTAAAAGAAGGATAAAATCAATCTTCTTTAGAATTATTTTATTCTCATTTAAAAGTTTTTTTTTTCACAAAAAAATCAAGAGATCATTCTGATCATGTTTATTAATTTAATATCTCGTCATAGTTCTACAAATTGGATTTGACTTATCGGTTCAATTGTGAGTCGATTATATACTTTGTTCGATCCGTCTTAGAAATTGACCCAATGTCAAATCAACTGTATCTGATAGATGGTTCAACTTTGAACATTTAGGGGATTCGAGAGCGGATGATAGCGAAGAAATTGTTTTCGTCGATCATTCGGCCACAGTCCCGATCTCCTATCCCAATTTTTAAGAATCATCATTTAGTAAGACAAATCTTAATTAAAATTTAAAATAAATATGATGCAACTCCAAATTTGGAGAAATTCCTTATACAAATTTCTATCATTAAGTACTGATTGTTATTTCTTTTAATTAAAATAAAGGCTTGAAAGGAATCCTTTATAGGGTCGCGTCGTGGTACGATTGATGAGCTTAGTAAATGCAACATCACGTCTCTGAGAATCACATAAATGGCATCGAAACCGATGGGACGGACGGAAAAAAATTCTATTCATAATTAAAAATTAGACAAATTTTATAACTAAATGTTTTAATAATTTATAGTAATAAATTAAATATATATATATATATATATTTCTTTTAACGTGGGCATAGTTGTTAGAAAATTTGGCATTTTTTATGTTATTCTTATATAAAAAATTTATATAGTTTTTTTATATTATATAAACTAATGTATATATTTTTTTCAACTTATGAAATTTATAGTATCATTTATAAAAATGAAAAAATCCTAAACTTTTTTTTTTAAATCTTTTTTAAATCATTTGCAAGGTTTTTATTTTATAAAATTATTTTTAATAATTTTACTTATAATTTTAAGTTTATTAATAAATTTTAAAAACTATAATTTTATAAATGCATATAAGAGACTTTATTTATAAAATTTATAAATTTAAGAAAAAAAATATATATATATATATATATATATATATATATATATATATATATATATATATATATATATATATATATATATATATATATATATATATATATATATATATATATATATATATATATATAAAAAATTATATTATATATATGTATATATAATTCAAAATTTTTAAATAATTAAATTAAGAGGAAAAAAATAAGTTGCTAGCAGTGCTAGCAACTTGATTTTTTATTTGTTAATTTTCATTTTGTTTTCATTTTTTTTTCATATCCCACATTTTATTTTATTTTTTTATTTAAGATTTTTATCGTTTTTCATTTTTCTTTGATTTTTTTAGTTTTCTTTTTTTTTATAAATATATATGAATTTAAATTAAACAATATATTTATAAATGATACTATAAATTTTATAAGTAGAAGAAAATATATAATACTTTATATAATATAAGAAAAATATAATTATATATATATATATATATATATATATATATATATATATATATATATATATATATATATATATATATATATATATATATATATATATTTCTGTTTTTGAATAAAAAAAAGAAGAATTGTATGGATTCTCTTTATTTAATATTCATAAATCTCGCTTTAAATTTCAGCAGGCAAAGCTTTCAGTGGGCAATAAAATCTATGATGGGTACATGAAGGCAGAGGCGGCTAATATTCAACAGCTGGGCCATGATGACATTTATGATGATGATGATGCCATAACACCATGAATGCATTATTGCACAGCTTGATGGAATGCATGTATGAACTGGTCACATGCTTTCATGTACTGCGTACAAATCTATTCATCACCATACATGGAAGGAATGAATGCTGAGCTTTACTGTTGCAGCAGAAGCAGCAGTAGATTTATTGGACATCCTTAACAGTAGGACCCAGCTGCATGTGTTGTTTGTAAATGCCTCTAAGTCTGCTGCAGCCACATGCAAACCACTAATGAATCTTTATTTGCAATTTACCCCCACCACCTTTACATGAAATTAAATGTTTTAAGATTAAAGTATTATGGTATTTGTAATTATATGTTTGTGATAAAATGTCGTCGGTATGCATTTACTAGTTAGATGTCCTCACTCCAACCATACAACGAAGAAAAACCACATGTTTCACAGCTTTCCCTCACTTGATAAGAATTTAGGTATTCTTAACACCGCCTCAGCTCTTTTCAAGTTGCCAAATGAGTCAAACAAGTCAATCAACATCCATATCAAATTCGGAATCAATAATTCAACAAATCTTAAAATCTGCTCAAGCTCAACCTCAAGCTCAAAAGCTCAATAAGCTCGGCTTATGAAGTTAAGCTCAAGCAATCACACAAACCGGCTTGACTCATTTGCACCCTTAATTTATTAACCATAATGTGAAAGGATAGCTACCAAAAGCTTATTTGTATGTAGATGGCCACCAAAGAATTTAACTATTCAACATTTATATGTACACAATGGAGGAATGTAGTTAAGCTAGTGGTAGTCACAAAATATAAAACAGTACTGCTTTCCTATCTAATTAAATTGTTCTGATATATTACAAAAATGATTAATTCAGAAGATTATTTTACATTTTTTATGTTATAAATAAATAAAGTGTTTTTTTTTTAATATTTTTAACATACCTTAAAGCCGAATTGATAATTTATGACATCTGTGACTTTTTTTTTTCTGTATTTACTATTATGATCCTTTGCCTTATGGGATCCCTTTCGATGACTGATCGGGATAAGCCATTATAACTTGGATGTTTGGTGACTTCCACTTAGATTTGGTATTGCTGATATTTAGACTGTCGTTTGTTATTAGAAAGCTACTGGGAAGAAAGTAATTTATTTAAAAGTTATTTTAGAAAATAATTTTCTAACACAAATTTTTTTTAAAAGCATATATAAAAAAAGGTTTTGATCAAATATAAAATGTGATTATGATTTGATAAGCAAAGCAGAAAGAAAAATGTCCATAACTTAGCCTATATCTCTTCAGCACAACGTAAAATGTCCATAACTTAGCCTATATCTCTTCAGCCACCACGTTGTGCAGTAAGTAATCATCACTAACTTTATTCTAATGTTACCTTTGGTTTATTTTGAGGCTTTTTTTGGAGAAATTATTCTGTGCGCAAATCAGATGTAGCTTTATGTCAAGAGGTAAATTAGGACGTGTCATATCACCTAATACATAGCGGATATACAACAAGAAGGTGACTTGGCTTGCTCTGATTTGCCTCTCAACGATATCCGGTGTCCACATAGAAAGGATAAAGCTTTGATAATTTTGATGTCATGATCAATGAAAATCTGAGCATGGCTATATGATGAATATAATAATAAGTGATTCTGAAGGGTAGCTGAGCTCCAAGTAAACTGATGATCGTGCGCGCATGGGGGAGAAGAAATAAAGAAGGCATGTGCCATGGCTTTTTGTGCATGGGAAAGGGCCAAGACCTATGCGTTGAAGGCTGGAGAATAGCCCTCTGTATATATTAATTTGACCCTAAAAGGTCTCATTCATCTCGCTTATTGTGCTCTGAATTGTATTAAAATAGGAAAAATAATGAGGGACTTTGTTGACTGTATTGGGATGGGTGGAGTGGCAGAGAAAGAGATGTAGTAGGGATTCAGCTGACGCTTTCCTAACTCCCTCGCTCCTCCTCCTTCTTAGCTTTGCTTTTCCAGCCTACGAGAAATGCCGGACTTGGCTTCGCTGCTGTGCTGCTCTTGTGATGTGGGAATCACGCATCTCATGGACTCGCGTGGACCGCAAAGCCCGCTGTTGGGAGAGAGGAATTATTGGAACTTCCTCTTTTTTTTTTTTTATAATTTTTTCTATGAGATTTTTTTTATTTTAAAATAGCTTTAAAATAATTCTATTTTGAGGAAAATATGATGTTGATTATTTATGTAAATTTAAGAATTTTTATATATTATGATGAGATCTTGGCATGTTTTTTTATGATTTAGGAGGAATTATATATTTATATATATATATAAGATTTTAATATTATTTGTCTATAAAGGGGATTTATATACATAATAAGTAACTATTATGTAATTATATATCTAATATATGAAATTTGATTTTTAGTTATATAATATTCGAATGTCATAATCAGATAAAAATTTGATTAATATTAATATTTTTAAATAATATATATCTTTTGTGATGTGATTTAGATACTAAAATATTATATTAGTGCATATCAAAGTTTAGGTGTTAGATATGAAAATATATAAGAATTATATGGTGAGTAAATAAATCCACCATTTATAAAATATTCACACTATGTGTATTTGTTTAAACGGATAGAAAATTTGTTAAAAATGAAAAATATGGTTTTGATTTTTGTTTCAAATTAAAATTTTGGGTGAGATTTGAAAAATGGATGAAGGAAGAAGTCAAATTTTTAAATAGCCAAAATATAAGTTTTATGTATATATGTAATAGTGCAATTTTATAAGCAATTGATTGCTGTGATCCAAGATTAAAAATATTTTGTTGATATGATTAAAAAAATGATAGGGATAGGAGGAATTTTCCAACCATGCCCTTCATCTAATCCTTAAATTTCTTAGGTAAGGGAATAGGTTTAGCACTTGTTGAGTGACTCATGAATGTAGAAGCTTGATAGAATTTTCCAACCATGCCCTTCGAAGTTCGTCTTAATTCATTTTGCATTAAGATGCTTGGACAAAAAAAAAAAAATTTATTATATGTGTGAGAAGGTTGGGGTGGCTCTAGCGGAAGATAAGACTAGAGAGAATCGCCTTGGATGATTTGGTCACGTAAAACATTGATATTTTGATGATCCTGTTAAGAGAGTAAATGTATTAGGTTCGGCCTCTGTTAAGAAAGGTTGAGTTATATCTAAAAATATTTGATTAGAAAGCATTAGAAATGAACGTTTTAATTAGGTTTGAATGAGAAATTGGCTCTTAGTAGGACACAACAACAACAACAACATCAAGCCTTTATCCCACCACGTGGGATTGGCTATATGAATATTTTTCTCCATTGTGTATTGTTAAAAGTAAAATTCTTGTTTAAATCTAATAAAGAAATATCATTTCTAATACTTTCTAACCAAGTCTTTTTAGGTCTATCTCTACCTTTCTTAATATAATTTAAATCTAATACATATTCTTTCCTAATCGAGTCATCAGAAGGCCGTCGTTTTATGTGATCAAACCATCTAAGGCGACTCTCTCTAATCTTATCTTTCACTAGAGCAACTCCAACCCATTCACTCTTAATTGGACACAATAGAGAAAAAAAATATTCATATAGCCTACCCCATGAGTTGGATAAAGGCTCATTGTTTTTGTCGTTTGTTATATGTGTGCATTGTAATTTGACATTAAAAAAAATCTAAAAAAATTAATTGGATTTTAAATTTATGTGATTAGACCAAAAATAACTTACATTCTCATGGCAAAGAAGTAATATTAATTTCATTATAAATGAATGGTGAAGTACAAATAAGATGAATATACAAATATATTTCAAAAGTCTATAATAATAAGAAGATTACGGCTCCGTTTGGAATAGCTTTTTTATTCTTTCTTAAAGCTGTTTTTTTTTACACAAATTTTAAATTTTGTACTTATAAAACTGTTTTAAGAAACAGTAAGAAAGCCGTCCCAAACAAAGCCTCCATCTCATCAAAATTTGAAAGGAACAATTTCAATTATATAAATATAAATAAATATTAAAATTCTTCTGACAACAACACCCTAAAAATGCAAAAATAATTGACTCTCTTCCTTCCCTCACTTGAATTCTAAGCGAAGAAGCAGCAGTTACAGAACTTCTATAAGGAAGCTGCAACCCTCCCTTTTTCTCATGTGCTAGAAAGCAGCTACTTGTTTCACTAATCTGTTTGGTTAATCTGATTTTTTGAATCATTTTAAGGGATGTTAACCACTCACTAAAGCATTTTTGTACTGTGGCAAACTGTCATATGGATGATTAAATTTTATTTATGAATGATATATAATATAAAAATTTATCAAATCAAGCATGAATCTAGGTGCAAATATATCTTTAGATTAAAAGCTTGCAGGAATAAATTTACGATCATTCGATTTTTTTTAATCTAATGATTTCAAAAGAGAGTCGATCCTAGCTCGAATGAGCCGAAAACAAGTACCTGAAGTGTTGTTGAAAACATTAGAACACTGATTGAATGGTTAAATAATCTCCGATCTTTACATGCTTATGAATAAAATTAAAGATGTAGATAAGAGGAATACAACAAGCCCATAATCATTTAATTATGAGGTCATTATAATACTTGAATGTTGAAAGAATAATCTATAATTTAGGAAATCAATACAAACCATCCGATGGATAATTTTGATATTTTATTGAGATTTATCAAAATGTCACTTTTACAAAATTATAAATAGACGGCGATAACAACAACATCAGCAAGCTTGTATCCAACTACGTGGAGTTGGCTACATGAATATTTTTTCTCTATTATGTCGTAGTAGAAGCTAAATTCTTCTTTAAATCTAATAAATAAGTATCATTTCTGATATTTTCTAATCAAATTTAAAATAAAAACATTCCTATTTAATAATAAAATAAAATAGTAAATTAAAATTTTGACTTGCCTAACTCTTTCTTATTTAAAAGATTTAGTTTTCAGTAAAAAGACCATAAAGAACCATCGATCATAAGGGAAAAGAAAAAAAAAAAAAAAAAAACTTCAGAGCTCAGAAAAAGACCATAAGAACTTTCAACTCAACCTATGAATAAATAGAGTTGTCTACGTGCAAGGAAAAAAAAAGATATAGGGAGGTCACATTTGTAATTTTTACTCTAAAAATTAATTATATAATCGTGCCTTTGATTAATTTTCGATAAAGATTAATTAGCTGCATGTTACTTCTTGATAATCACGAAGGAAGGTTTGGACTGGGCTTTACATTTTGCAGGCCCATAGTTTACTAACATGGTCCACTATGCTATAATGCGCACTATCCAAGGCCACCCAGCTTATGGTTCGGCCCAATTGTAGCCCATAATGTAATTGCAAAGCTTCCTTCTTTTAATGCCTTTGGATATTAAGGTTAATTTATTCGCTTTACCAAGCATTGATTTATTCAAAATTAAATTCCTCTTCTAACCGCTCTAATGAATATATATATATATATATATATATATATATATATATATATATATATATATATATATATATAAAACTTATTGAATAAAAAGACGAATACAGAAAAATATAGAAAAATGAGAAAATACGAATTCATTTGGGGCGATTGCAAATTTTTGTAAGGGTGGCTGTAAAGCTGTTGTGGGGAAATAATTTTTTTTAAAAGCTGCTATAATATGTAGCTTATTGGCACATAAATTTTATGTGAGTAGTAAAAGAAGTCAAATATAAACTATGATTAAGATCTAAAAAATAAAACATAAAGAAAATTATTCTAAACAAAGCCTTAGTGAATGTTTAAGGAGACATTATCTTCTTTTATCTATCTGTGTCTCTTATTGCTTGCTAAATAGAAAAAGGTTTATTTTCCAACTTATAGCACAAACAAAAAATATATACTTGTTGCGTCATGGAACATTCGAGAGAATAAAGAGGTACAGAGCTTAACGCCATAATTTTGAACGAAGATCCAACACACATACAGATAAAGAGAGAGGAAGCGAGAGTCATAAGAGACCAAGATTTTTATGTGGAAATTTTTGAAAAGGGAAAAACCATGGGATCTGGCCCAAATAAAATGATTATACTAATTTTTATTTATGATGACAAATGAGACTCTTCCTTGGGGGGATGGACATGACTCAATGTAGAAAATATACATTTTATATATCACATTACATAGTTGGAGTTGGAAGAAACTAATGATATGAGAGTTGCTCTCAAGGTTGGCATGTTCGTTCGATCGGTAGGACCATGATCAGACGATGTTGGCTAGAAGGACTGTAGTCAATATTCGACGATGTTCAGAGGGGCTGTAATCTGCGAGCAATGAAGGTCTGAGGGACCGTAATCAGCAGGTGATGTTGGTTGGAGGAACCATAGTTGGTGGGTGACGGTGGTCGGTCGGACCATAATTAGTGGGAAATAGTGGTCCAAGGGATCGTAGTCAGCGGGCAACGGTGGTCATAGGGATTGTAGTCGGTTGACAATGATGGTCGGAGAGACTGTAGTTGGCAGGAGACTATGGTCTAATGGACCATAGTTGGCAGGCAAGAGTGGTTGATGGGATCTTAGTCGGCGAGGCAATGGTGGTCTGAGGGGAGGTTGGCAACAGGTGACAGTGGTAGGAAGGATTGTAGTCGGCGGGCGAATGCGACCGGAGGGACTATAGTAGGTGGGCAACGATGTTCGGAGGGACCGTAGTCGGTGGGTGATGGTGGTTATAGGGATCGTTGTCAACAAGTGATGGTGGTTGGAAGGACCGTAGTCTGCAAGTAACCATGGTCGATGGGACAATAGTCGGAGGGCGACGATGGTCGAAGGAGCGGTTGTCGGAGGGAGTAAGGTCTATTTATAGATTTTGAGAATGACATGCCATATAAATATGGAGAAGATCAGGGGTAAATTTGGAACACTTCATCGAACAACCCATATTAATTCTCTTGATTATAGAGCTTTCATCAACCATTCACGTGCCTTAATAATGTCAGAATTAAGTGATCTTGGGCTTGTTTGGTTTGTCTTGTTGACTTATTTGATTCGACTATAAGCATCTCATATTTAGAGATCACTTGATCATCTAATTAATGTTTTGAATATTCCAAATAAGCTTCAGCCCATTGATTTTGGCCCATTTGGGCTTGAATTAGGCCGATTTTGGTGACATTGGGTGTGTCTCCTTGAGATGTTTAATTTTAATTTTAGAAGTTGCCGCCTTGAATATGCCTCAAGATTCGTGCCTAATCAAAACAATTTTTTGATGACGTATCAATACTAAATATGCATACCTTCCATAGCATGAGAGACACCTACGAAAAACAACCTTTTATGGAAGTAATGGAGTAGTTTTCTTCTACGTAAGAACTTTCCCAGCACCTACTTGGTTGCTTGAAGTTGCATGGAGTGCAAACGTGATGATATCATTTTCACGTATAAAATAAGTGCAAAAGAAATCACTATTTTTAAAATATTTATATTTTTTATTTAAAAGCGATATAGAATGATTTATGATATCCATTATGGAGTTTTTAGAAGATTTCGACTTGAAAAGAAGTGCCATTTGTTAAGAAAGTAAAAAAAAATATATAATTTTGTGAAAAAAAAAGGTTAAAATACTCCTACACCCAAAATAGCTTAATTGTGATAAACTTTTTTAGGGTTATAATTGCAAAGAATGACATCTTTATATAGGAGGCTATGATAGACATAAAATAAAAATTAAATATCATATTTACCATCAAGGATTTTTGTATGATATACCTAAACAAATTTCTAGGAATAAGAATATTCAATTATCATGTTTATATAAGGGTTCAATCCTTAATGATTTTGATGCTACTTGATGTTTGTTGAATAAGATCCTTTAATGAAACTCATGGAAAAATTTTGGTCCAATGTATAAGAGAGATAATTGATCTTCTCTTAGTCTTTCCTTGGGTATCTTGGCTGGAGCAAAGTATCCTATATATAAGGGTGAGCTGACGGGATTTTCTTTAAATTAAGACATAAGATAAAAGAAACAAGATAGGGAGTCATAAGAGGATATGATATGCCGACGAACATGAGTGACAACTCTTACAAGATAGTTACATGACACTTGACACTTGATAATAATACAAGATACAAGATAAACCACTCAATTAGTTGGATGTCATGTCTTGCTATGCAAAATCACATTCATGATTGTATTTATATGATATCATATGAATTAATTGATAGATAGAAGTGGTACAAGACTAATAGAACTAACATTAAGATTGATATAGCATGACATAGCACATGACATGTACTTCTATAAACATTGATAAATATATTGATATATCGATAAAGCATACTGACATGATATATGGATAGATAAATGATAAACTGATAGACGGAGACACATATCATTGTTTGAAACATATGATAGAATCATTAACATAAATATAATTGATAGAAATTTGATCCACGTTTTACTGTATGACACTTGACATTTATTTATAAACTTTTATTGATTTTCTTATATGTTGACAAATTTCTATGCTTCTTGAGTTGCTTTTGTTTTACTGATCATATTAATTTTTATTGATGTATTGATATTGATTGATAATTTCATATTGAGGACCACTTATTTTATATTAATTGAGATGAGTATGCATGTTGATATTAATGCCTTGCAATGGAGCATTGGTAGTTTTGGCTATCTACTGGGTTTTGTGAGCTCATTATGTGATTTTTATTTTAGTTCTGAGAAAGGGTTAGGATCTTGCAGAGTAAGGCTAATTAGTTTTTCCAGATTTTATTTTGTTTTATATTTTATTTTATTTTATTGTAGTCATGAGTTAAGAGATTGATCAATATATTGAATAATTTCTTGGCTATTCTAAATCGCATTTTGAAATAATGAATGCAGAATTTTATTTGATGTAAATGATTTGTAGTGCATTTTTCTAGATTATTAAATTAAAAGATAATTAGTAGATCTTGTAAGATTTAAGAAGGTAGAAAAGACAATTCTTTCATATTTAATTTCTGGGGCGTTACAAGTAGTCTGCGGGCGACTATGGCTGAAAGAATTATAATCAGGTGATGGTAATGCAAGAATCATGGCTGGCAGTGGAGCTTGGGCGGAGCTTCAAGATTCTTCGAGCATTAGAGTTATCTTGAATCTGTAGCTCAAGGTTTAGCCCCCTCCAAATGCATGGTTTCCTTCATGCAGGAAGAGGTGATCTATTTATAGATTTTGAGAGTAACATACTTCGTAAATATGAAGAAGATCAATAGAATATTTGAAGTGCTCCATCGGACGGCTCGTATTAATTAATTTCTTCAATCATAGAGCATCTGCCAAATATTTAAGTGTCTTAATGATATTAGAATTAAGCAATATTGGGCTCAATAGATTCGTCTCATCAAGCCACTCTAATCGAGTATATGCATGTTATATTTTGATATCATTTAGACACCCAATTAATATTATGAAGCTTTCAAATATGCTATTGATCATTTGGGCCAATTTGTGCTCGGACTAGACCAATTTTGATGTTGTTGGGTTCGTCTCATCAAGTTATTTAGTTTGCCTAGAAGTATAAATGGAGTATGGATGATTCCAAATTTAATTTTGAAAATTTCCAATTCAAATATGCCCCGAGATTCATGCCTAATAAAGTTGATTTTTAGTGACATATCAATATAAATTAAATATAACCCTTCATTGTCTTGTTTATGCTTAGCTCATTAATAGAATAAGCTCAAAATATTTATTCAAGCTCTATTTAATTAATAATAGAGTCAAATATGAGTTTTTTTTACACCTTAATAATTTTTTGCCTTGTTGAGTGCTTCACACAAAAATGCTTATATATCCTCAACAGTAAGATTTTATTTGGGACATTTTTTATATTGCTTCATAAAGCATATTATTAAAACTTTTTCTTAAAAAAAAATACATTTTATAATAAAAAATTATTTTAAAAAGTAATACGAACCAAAGTTGTCCCAAACGAAATCTAAGTCGTTAAACTCCCCATCTAAAATCATAAATATTATGACACTAAGTCGATAATATATACCCCAATTTAGACTTCATTTGGGACAATTTTTGGCCTTTACTTTGTTAATATTTATTAAAATTTTGTACTATAAAGTTACTTTTGACAACAGTAAGAAAGTCGTCTCAAGCAAAGTCTTAGGACGGCTTTCTTAGTGCTTCGTTTGGGACAACTTTTCTAATGCTTTCTAAAACAGCTTCACTATATAAAATTTGTTAATTCAAAAAAATGTTTATACCAAAAAGTTATTTTAGAAGACAACAATATAGTTGCTCCAAATGAAGCTTTAGTCTTCGTTTGACGGAGCTTCTTACTATTTTGTAAAACTAATATAACAAAATGAGTAGAAATCAGTTTTCTAATACAAATAATTTTTTTCAAATAGCAAAAAAAAAAAAAAAAATCAAATAAAAATTATAGTTAAAAAATAAATCACTATAAATGCTCTCCTAAACCAATCCTTAGATACGACTTTCTTTTCATAACAACCCCTAATAATTATAATAATTATTATTAAAGAGAACGTCAGTCTTTTCTTCTTAACGACAATCACCACATTCTTAATTACTTCGTAGCATTTATCTAATATTTTTTTTTTATCATCCTTTTCTTCTTCCTCTTTGTTTTTCCTCTGTCCTTCCTACTACGATGACTTAGCCTAAGATCTTTATTTTCTACTCGTTAGAATCATCAATTCAAAGCTTTAGTTCTCCAATAACATAACAAGAAAAAAATATCATTGTTATCAACTGCTCGATATATTTTATCGAACATTATATTGAACAGTTAAGATTGACTACCGACATTATAATGAAATATTAAAATTTGTAGTTTCTCTCTCTATCTCCCTCTAGTCATACAAGGTTATGTTCTTGAGCTTGTTTAATTAATTTAGTTTGAGCTCGAGCTCGAGCTAGCTCACGAACCGGATCGTTTATTATGAAAGAAAGGAAATGATTATGATTTAAATAATTATTATAAAAAAGTAAAAAATGAGAAATTATAAGAATAATAATAAAGAATTACTTCAATTAAGAAGCTGAGTTATATTTTTTAAAATATTTTTAACAATTTTGTATTTAAAATCTTGAATCATAATATATTTTAAATATGCTACGGCTAGAATATACGCGGCGATAACGTTAGAATTTTTCATCTCAACTTTGTATGGATATCCAGCACACAAATAGGGGAAAAGAAACACAGAACTTTACATATGCGCTTCGGGTATTCAATTTAGACTCATTTGGGCTCAGATTGAGTCGAATTTGGTGTTGTTGGGTTTGTATTTTTAGGATTTTCTATTCGGTTATAGTTTGATGAAATTTGAGTTTGGATGATCCCAGATTTACTTTTAGAAGTTTCCAACTTGATTTTGCTTCAAGATTCGTGCCGCCCGATTAAGATAAAAGTATATTTTATATTAATATTTTCTAAATGAGTCGGCTTACGGGCTTACGAGCTTACGAGTCGAGTTGGAGCTAGCTCAAGCTTAGCTCGTTAGTTCATCGAGCTTAACTCTTGAGCCCTTTATCGAGCCGGCCCACGAGTTGACTTGACTCGCTTACCCCTCTCTCTCTCTCTCTCTTCATACAAGATTAAGTTCAAGCAGCTCATCTAGATGGTTTGACAAGTAAGCCATTCTTCTTCTAACAGCTAGCGGCGTTTTAATAATCACGTTCAGTTCTGTTTTCAGTTTATAAGAGAAAAAAAAAAATTCAAGCACAGCTAGATTTTGGGTACTTTTTCAATAGCATGATTAAATATTGACTGATAATTAACAATATTTAATTTAAAGTATTCAAACTAAGAAGCTTCTAATTGAATCTGTTTTTTTATTTTATTTTATTTGAAACTAAATATTTGTCTAATATTACGCTTCAAATTATATTATTGTTGTCATGAACTGTTTTTATTTTTTTCTGATGCAATCAATTTAAAATAAATTTAATGTACTTTTCAAATAAATCCCTCCAAAATCATAAAATTAATAAAATTTACATCACACAGGGAGTTATACTATTTTTTAAGCAAGTTTTTAATTATTCTGGTTACAAAAGATAGCTTGCTATCACATCAATATTTGATGAGAAGTGAGAAAATATTAATCAAATGAAATTATAATTATTGTCTAAAAATAAAATAATGAAAAAGATATCCCAAAAAGATTATTATTTTAAACTTTCTCGAGCAACAACATCATCTTGATGTGGCACGAATCTCGAAGCAAAATCAACTTGGAAACTTCAAAAAATTAAATCCGAGACCATTTGAACTTCTATTTCAATAAATTTATTGTTGAACTGAACATATCGGAAATACAAACCCTAAGACACCAAATTTAACTCAATCTGAGCCCAAATGAGTCCAAATCAAAGATCTGAAGCACATTTGGAATGTTCAAACCATAATTTGGATTACCAAACGCTTTCTAAACGTGACATGCTTATATTTGAATCGAGCGACTCGACGAGACAAATCCAACAAGTCTAAGATTGTTAAATTATGATATCATTAATACATTCAAATGCTCAATAAATGGTTCATGATCAAGCAGAACAACATTGGTCATCCAATCAAACAACTCTCAATTTATCCTTGATCTTCCTCCTACTTATTGGTCATGTCACTCTAAAAAAATTATAAATAGATCCCTCATTTCTCATGAACTGTGACTCAAACAAGAATAGAAGAAAGGGAAGAGAGTTCTCTTGCCATCAAACTTCTCATCGGCCTCAGTCGGACTTCAGCCTGACAACCAACTGTCGTTGGACTTCCGCCCAACTATTGACGGACGACGGGCGGACTGCCAATTGATGCCAGATTTATGTCTGACCACCGACGGACGCCTGACTTCCGCTTGACTGCCAACTAACATCAGATTTCTACCCGGTCTCGGGCTGACTTTGGACTTTCGTCCGGCCTTCAAATTTCAATCCGACTGTTGACTATTATAATCTAATCGTTCTCAATTTCAAGAATGAATCAAACACTTGTAATTTACTCAAACATAATGAAATCATTTCAACTTGGCTTGGCCATGTGGTTTTTCCCTTTACAAGATTTTTCCACAAAAAATTCTAGTATTTCATTTTTCTTCCATTTGTGTGCTAGATATCCGTATAATGCTGGGACAAAAATTTCAAACTCTATCACCGCATATATTCTTGCTGGCAACAATCATCATCCTCTATAATACAAATTCCTATCCATCAAATTTAATTATTCTAATTGTTGGTCTTCTTCTTTCGTCGCATTCAGTTAGAACCACATCCTCTAATATTTGTGATCGTTATTGCGAAATAGACAAAATTTAATTCAAACATTGAAAGTGAAAAATATTTTGAAAAATAGAAAAGAATATCAAAACAAAAAAACACAGGATTTTGTGCAAGTTCGCCAAATTGATGGCTATATATATATATATATATATATATATATATATATATATATATATATATATATATATATATATATTATTGCAATTATTATAAATTTTGTTATAATTTCATTGTAGAGAATTAAACTTCCAATTCCTTTGATACTTTCCCTTGTATTTCAGCAAAAATATAATTGATACGTCATAAAAATTACTTTGATTGAGTATGAATTTGAGACCATTCGAACTCCGATTTCAATAAAATTATAGTCAAACTGAACATATCGAAGAGACGAACCCAACAACATCAAAATTGGTTCAATCCAAGCCCAAGCGGGTCTGAATTAAGAGTCTGAAGCGTATTTGGAAGGTTCAAAATATTAATTGGATGACAAAATGATACACAAATATGCCATGCTTATAGTCAAATCGAGCATCTCGGTGAGACAAATCCAACAAGCCCAAGAATGTTGAATTCTGACATCACTAAGACACTTAAACACTTGAAAAATGCTCTATGATTGAGGAATCAATACGGGCCACCTGATGGACAAATTCAATCCTCCCTCGGATCTTGTATATATTTACGGGTTGTGCCACTCACAAAAATCTATAAATTGACCCTCACTTTTTACATGAGGGGATCTCAAGAGCTCCAGCACCACCGGCAAAATTTTATCAACAGTCACTGGGTCTCCACCTGACTATAATCGGACCACTGCCCGACCGCTGATAGTCGTCGGACTTTCACCCCACCTCCGACAGCCGCTAGAATTCTTCCCAACCGCCAACCTCCATCGGACTACCATATAATCATTGACAGTTGCCAAATTTCTGCACGATCGTCACTGGACTTCCACTCGGCTACCTACTACCGCTAAACTTCCATTCGGTCCCTTGACCGCCAACAAACTTTTATAAGACCATTAGACCATGGCCTAGTGGACAATTGTAGACGAACTTCAACCAGTTCTCCAACCACCGCCGGACTTCCACCCAGCCATCAATCGCAGTCGGACTTCTGCCTGACGATCTTCTGACCATCGCCCGATCATCGACATCTGTCTGACTTCTACCAGGCCATCGTTTGACGTTGGACATCCTCCCGCGACCAACCATTACCAGCCCTCCTATGGACTGCCAAGTATAGTTCCTCTAACCATTATTACACACAGACTGTGATCGCTCCAACCACTAATACACGCCTACTACAGACTTTTTACCACCCTTGTCTGCCAACTACGATCCCTCTGACCATCGTCGCCCACCGACTATGGTCCATCAAACCACAATCACCCTCCAACTATGGTCCCTCCGACCTCAGTTGCCCACCGACTGCGGTCCCTCCTACTACTGTCACCCGCCAACTATAGTCCCTTCAACCATTGACACCCGCCGACTAAGGTCCCTCCAACCACCGACATCTGTCGACTACAGTCCTTTCTTCCATAATTACTTATCAATTATGGTCCATCCGAATACCATTACCTATCGACTACGGTCCATCTAACCATCATTGCCCGTCGTCTATGGTTCCTTTGACCTCTGTCGCCCACCGACTATGGTCCCTCTCACTACCGTCGCCCGCCGGCTACAGTCTCTCCGACCACCGTGGCCTGCTAACTACGGTCCATTCGACAGACATCTCCCGCTGATTACGATCCCTCCAACCTTTGTTGCCCGCCTACTAAGATCCCTCCAACCTTCATTACCCACCAACTATGATCCCTCCGAGCACCATCCCGTGCCGACTACACTCTCGTCGACCACAGTTGCCCACCTGCTTCGGTCCCTCCAATCTTCATCACACGCCAACTACGATCCCTCTGACACCTTTGTCTGTCAACTATGGTCATTCCAATCTTCGTTGCCAGTCGACTACGGTCCCTTCGATAACCATCGCACACCACTTACCGTTTCTCTGATTTCCATCGCCCACCGACTCCAATCCCTCCAACCTTCATCGTCGACCGACGACCACGATCCCTTTGATATTTGTCGTCCTGCCAACCAAATGAACAACCAACGTTCTCTTGAGAATGACTTCTTTATCATTGGATTCTTCAAATCCCAACTATGTAATGTATTTTATATGATACATTGAGTGAAGGCACCCCCCTTCCACGAGGAAAGACATCAATTGTAATCAACTACAAAAACTAGCATAATCATTTTAAATTGGCCAAGCCCCATGGTTTTTCACCTTTTCAAGATTTTCAACATAAAAATTTTGATGTCGCTTATGACTCTTGCACTCCTATCTCTTTATATATATGTGTGTTGGATCTTCATTCAAAGCTAAGATATTAAGCATTTTATCTGTCTACCGCCATGAATTTTAATTCCATGACGCAACAATAATAAAATTTTCAAATATCTTCAATGAAACAACTCATAAATGTTGGATATATTTCTAGGGCTACCCGTTCCGTTTCCCACCTCCGGGATGATCTAATGCGAATGAAGAAAAATTAAACTCCACAACTTAATACTTTATATTAATTAGTATCAATAATTCAAAACTCCAGCCTTGTTCATATAAATAATTTATTAAATAGCATGCAATAATATATTAGAAAAAAAATCATTTTGCATGGAATATTTAATAATTTATGAGAGCCTCTGAATTCTACTACATTTTATATTTATTTCTCACTATTTTTTTAGGACGTTAGGGGATTCAAGCGCCAGGTGAGAGGCGAGGAAGAGCTTCTGTAAGTCGACTATGACCCGATCTCTTTCTCACTATTTTGAAAAATTCAACGAACATTTCTACCATGGGCGGATCCACTATGGTCTTGCCCACCCTCAAAAATTTTTTTTTTTAATATTTATAGGAGATTTTTTGAAATATTTTGAGTATTTTGGGCATTTTGCCCCCCCCCCCCACCTCAAAAATATTTTTGCTCTAATTTAATTAATCCTAGGCATCTTTGCTCATCTCCCACTAAAAATTTTTTTTTGCTCATCCTGAAAAAAGAAGCTAGATCCGCCCCTGATTTCTACGAACAATTATTAAGTCCTCCGACCGGACGCAGAGGAACGTCCGGTCGGAGGCCAAATCCCGCCAAAAAACTAGTTGTACCGAGCAATGCTAAATAATAACGAGGAATACTATCATTTGAAGACCCAATACCGAGTTATACCGAGCTAAACCGAGAAATACCGAGTTATACAAAAGTTATACCGAGTTTTTCCTAAAAAAAACTTGGTACAACTCGGTATTTCTCGGTACAGCTCGGTATAACTCGGTATTGGTCTTCAAAGAGCGGTATTTCTCGTTAATATCAAATAATACCAAGTTGTATCAAGCAAATACCGAATTTTTTGGCAGGAATTTGCCTCCAACCGGACGCTTCTCTACGTCCTTACACCGGATGTAATAAAAGTTCTATTTCTACCCTTCTCTCTCTGTCTATCTGAGTATCTCTCTCTCGCTCTTTCTCTCTCCTACTCATACACGGTTTGGTTAGAAGTTAAAGCCGGTCATCTACTTTAGTTTGACAATTAAGCTATTCTTATTTCCTAACGGTGAGGTGATTATCTTATATTCTTATGGGCTCCATAGTCCTTTTCAGATCTGTTTTCACGTTATGAAAAGGACTTCCAATAGTGTGCTAATTTTTAAACAATATAATCAAATATTTAATTAGAACTAATTATCATTTTTAAAAGTGTGCTCAGAATCTTCTAGTTAGATTTTTTCATTATCTTTTGGAAGCATTTATTTTTTTAATTTTGATTGATGCATGCATATATAATTAAAAGTATATACATTGTCCCACAGTTTTTATTTATAATTTATTTGGAATAACTTTTTCATTAATTTGCTTTCTAAACAAGAATTATAATTTTATTGGGCTATTATTTTTTTACCTTTTGTTAGCTTTCAAAAAATTCTATGATTAAGAGCTATTTTTTACAATCAGAGTTGCTAATGTTTGGAAGTTTTAAGTAAACTAACAACTTAAAAAAAAAAAACTACATATCCCATAATGGCTTCACAATCATTTTTATAAAATGCTACAACCATCTTAAGTAGACCCTTAATTCTTACCAAATAAAAAATTAAGGGCCTGTTTGAGACGGCTGTATCGCTTTATAAAATTTATTTTAAAATTATTGTAGGAAAAGTAACTTAAATATTATGGTTGCAAAAAATAATTTTCCATCCCATAAATTTCTAAAAGGTACGTAGTCAAAAAGCAGCAAAAAATAGTAACCAAATAAAATTATAATTGTTATATGAAAAGTAAAGCATTGAAAAAATTGTCTCAAATAGATCCTAAAAGTGCTTTTTTTTTTGCTTAAAAACATTTTTTTCAAACAAAGAATGATGATGGCTTAGAAAGCTAATGATGAAGTTGTGAAGCACAAACAAGTTTTTCGATAGTGCATTAGACATTGATGGTCATAACAACATAACAAGCCTCTAATGAAATCATATGAAGAAATAATATCCACAACAAACAAAGATTTAGATAGATTTAGGATGCCACATAACAGTAAACGATTAATTAATTAAGCCAGGCTAGACTAAGGCCTCGTTTGATTAGGCTTTTTTTCTCCGTTTCCGTTTGAATACGCCGAAATCAATTAGTATTTACTGTTTGGAATCAAAGCTTAACAATAATTCCTTTTTAATAAACATCATTTTTCGGCGGTTACAAAATTCTTTTCGTATCTGCTTCTTGGTCACAAAATGGAGTTTCAGAAGCGAATTATATCTTTTATAATAAAATCTTAAAAGCAGAACTCCTAAAGAAACAATTTAAAATTACTTTCAAGTATTAATAAGCACTTTTAAAAATATTAGTCAAACATATCTCATTATTGAAACTCCATTTTATTGAACGACTTTTTCTCAACCTCCTTTTCTAAAACTCCTTTTTATATAAGCATAAACCGAATCAAACGAAGCCTAGTGTATGCGTTGTGTGTGTGAGTTTGCTGGCCTAAATGTCCAAATAATAATAATCTAATGAGTCAAATTTGAGCCAGCTTTCGCTTAACTTTTAAGCTCGTACGCAGCTCACCTTGGTCTGTTAGTTGGGATTTTGGCTACTAACCAAGAGGTTTTGAGTTCAAAGCTTGCGTATGTGATGTGTGCGTGAATTTGACTTGTCGCTCAAATAAAAAAAAAATCTTGTAAACAAGCTTTTTTTTTTTTTAAGATATTCTCGCATTAACATAAAATACACTTAAAATATATTAGAATTCGAACTAAGTTTCAATCTTAGTTTTCTTAGAGCACGATTGGGAACCCCGAATCCCGGGTTCGAATCCCCCTACTACGTACGGCCTCGCCTTTTCAGTGGAGCAATGCAAGTGTGGGCACGATGTCGGTGGATGGCCTCGCTAGGTCCACCGAAGGATTAGTTATGCCACCAAAAACTTCTTTTGAAGTGGCAGCAGGTAGATATCTCATTAAAAAAAAAAAAACCTATAGTATCTCTATCAGCGCATTCTGCGGATTGCTTTGTCTGGAAATCAAATCAACCTATGTTTGCTGACATTATGTCACCATCACCATTCAGGTAGAGATGTTGTTAGGTTGTTTCTTTTTCTTCCTTTATTCTGAAGTGGCATATTATTTAAAACTTGTTTGTTGAAAATTAGGAACAGCTGCATGTGAAGTGAGATCTTTGAAAAAAAAAAACAAATTTCTTTAAGAAAATCTCATCATGTTCTAATTAGATATCAAATAGAAAGTAAAAAAAAAAAAAGACAAATTCCTCCAACCAGCAATTTTATTCCTCACCTAATATGAGTCTCATCACACCAAGAACATCTTCTGTTTTGCTAAGCAACTTCCTGAAGAAGACAGGGATGATAGCCATTAATCCCCAATCCACCAGCAGACTGTTTATAGCAAAATTGAATAGCTGATGAATTTAGCTTAAAGGATTGGAAATCTCTAGCATGTGATCATGTGATGGTGACCGTCCGATCTCGATCGGACGGCTGCACGCCATGGAACTGTCTATTAATTTCTTGTGTTTGGGTTAGCAGTAAACACAGAGAGAGGATCATAGAGGTGTGTTCTGAAAAGCTCGTCATCCTCTGATCTGATGAGTACATGACTTCGATTTCATTTGGAACAATTTTCTTAATGCTTTCTAAAACATATTTTTAAAACAAAAACTTCTTTTTAAAAAAAACTTTGTACTAAAAAGCTATATTAAAAAACAGTAAGAACGTCGTCACAGACCGAATCCTTAGCATTTTGAACATTCTTTATCACAGCTTCCAGCAGCAGAAAAAGTGATTCTTCAATATTTGAAGGAAATGAATCACTTTGAAATATAATGATCAGGATCATTAGAATTTACTAAATGTTTCGATCTGATTTAAAATGTTTGATTCAAATTCGATTCAATTCGAGTTGAGTTTGAGCAGACCTTAGCTCACTAATTAGGTGACTTGGGCTTCGTTTGTGACAGCTTTCTTTCTATTTCTTAAAACAGTTTTTTATTACAAAAGTTAAATATTGTGTACTCGAAAGATGCTTTTAGAAATAGCTAAAAATCTGTCCCAAACGAAGCTTCAATGATTCAAACTTGAGCTCTATTTTAACTAAGTTTCAAGTAATCTCCGAGCTAAATTTTCAAGATGTCGCAAGCTATTTTCTTCTATATGGCCTAACAATTGGTAGGTCTCTTATTATTTAATAAGTAGGTTAGGTAAATGGGAAGGAATCCTTTTCCTTCAACTCGTTAACATTCAAAGGGCATATTTGCTAAACGAACACGATCAAGCTTACAGCGTAACGGAATTGAACTGCGATTGATTGATCAGCTACAGTTCATTGAAAAGGAAAACAAAAAGCATGGTTGACAAAAATGAATCCAAGAGGATGGAGACAGGCAACCAACCTCTTTACTCGTCTATAGTGAAGCAACCCTCGTGGACTAATAATTAAAGAGATAAATGGTGAACTCAATGTTGTTTGTAAAAGGTAATAAGATTCTACTAAAGATTTATATTGAGCCTAAAAGAGTATAAGGAATGGGAGAGAGAAAGGTGAGATTGAGGAGAATTTTAAAGAGTGAGAGACTTCGAGGTTACTTTGTTATGGCTTGAAATATGAGATAGTTTGTCAAAGTGAAGAGTAATTATTGTGTCCGGACACAGAACGTATCCAGAGATCAATAACAAAGCGTCATGTCACTTGGGCGCTCGGTATCATGCTCGGTACCGCTCTCGATACACTCGGTATACTCAGTATTTTGTCCGACATAATAATTATTCCAAAGTGAAAGATCATGAATGTGCATTCCCCCACTCATTGCATCATCTATGGTGATAATTGAAAGGCCTATGGGTCTCACCAAGATGTATGTATTCCAAATCAAAACTTCAAATATTGTTTAAACCGATTCAAATCAAATCAAATGATACAATTAATGAAAAATCCAACTATTCATGTTCCTTTGAGATTTCTTAAAATCATTATTCTATAATGGAAAAAAAAATGTCAAGCTTTATAGCAAGCTTAAATATCAATGTAAAAAACAATTAAACAAAGTGAGGCTAAGGACCTGATTTATATTTACTGAAGGGTAAGATCATAAGACCCAATCATAAACCTCTATAACACAAGAAGTACTAGCTCCAAGCAACTCACAAATTGACTTGTAAATCCCTTCAAGCTTCAAGTCATCTTGGCCCCACACACAAGTCAAAACCCAAAAAAGATAGATATAGCAATAATCATAACTAAAATATTTTGTGATATATTTTTCGTAATTTTTTTTTTTTTGTTTAGACCAAACTTCAAGTCAAATCGTTTAAATTTTCTTTCAAGTTAACAGAACTCAAACCTAAAACTTAAACTAACTCAAAGTTCTTAATCTAAGGCAACATTTGGAAATGTCAACATATGTAAAATTAAAATATTCTCTATCATGTAAATTACAACCTCGGTGATTCCATATCAAAATCGCCCAATGTTGACGGTTTCATATGAACTACAACCATAAGAATTATCTTACAAAATTTAAATTTTCTTTAGTCAATGAATTGTCCATATACTAAACCTCTAATTAGTCAATTCTAGAACAATACTTGGTCATGACTCTCTCTCTCTCTCTCTCTCTCTCTCTTGAAGAGGTCTACAAAATCTGCTAAAAATCAAATCAAGTAAGAGAATCTTCAAACCGAAACTTCACCTTACTTATTTCCTCTATACCCCTTGGGCTTAATTAACAATCGTAGAACAAAGTTGTTATCTTCCACAAACAACTTGGATCCAACAAACTTAGCTACTTCTTACATCCAACTAACCAACAAAAAGGAAAAAGTAAAAGTAAAAAAGTAGCATTTTCCTTCCAAGTCATTACCATTCAAAAGCAAAGTTAGCTGAACTAACACCATAATCCCTACAGCGTAACGGAACTGAACTGGCATGTAATTGATCAGCCATAGTTTATTAAACAGAAAGCAGCTGCATGGTTGACAAAAATGAATCCAAGAAGCTGCATGGCCCCATTTCGTTTGATTTTTCTTTCAGGGCATCGTACCAACTTCCTTCACTCGTCTATAGAAAAATCAAACCCTCATGGCCTCATTGGCTAATTAAGTTATTAATAACTTAACTATTTGAGTTGAAAGAAGACGCAAGTGACCAACAGATAGAGACTGGTAAATTAAATGGTCTCCGTTCAGAGTTTGCAAGGCCGGCTGGTTCATTAAATTCATGTCAACTGCTTTGCGAAAGACTTTAAAACTAATAAAATATTTGGATTCTTTTTGTAAATGAACTGTAAATGTTCGAAAGGACTATTTAGGAAGATTTTTTATTATATATATCTCATTAAGTGTTAAGGTTATGAGATTTTATTTAATTTTTTTTAGAGGTATAGTGTTTCTCTATCATTTACAAGGAATTTATTATAAAAATAAATAAATAAATAAATATTGAGGATGAGCTTAAATCATTAGATTTACGTACTTTAAGATTAATATAATATAAAATTTTTATTTACAATACTAATTTGGAAATAAGGCCAATAATTTTTAAGGTTATGAGTTTCTATTTAATTTTTTAAGGGTATAAAATATGTTTCTATATCATTTATTATGAAAAAAATTGTATAAGGATATTGAGGATAAGCTTCAATCATAAGATTTACTTTAAAATTAGTAATATAAATTATTCACACTACAGAAAAATTGCCTATTATCGGAGGCAATTTCCGACATAATACATCAAATTTCTGGCTGTTATGAAAACTTCCGGCGGTATTAACGTCAGTATCCAGTGAATTTTCTGTAGTGTCATATATAATATTAATCTCAAAATAAATCTTATGGTTAACTTTTAAACTCATATTTCTATAAATTGTATTCGAATATATTGCCATAATTTTTTTAATTATTTATTATAGAATTTTGGTGTACCATACTACCATAAACAGTTGAAAATTTGAATTTTTTTCCTCAATAACTCTTCCCATAAAATAATATTTTTTAGTAAAAAAATTGAATCAATCTAATAATCGAGTATTTATTATGATTATATTTGAATTATATATATATATATATATAAAGATCCTTCCAAGAAAACAAATGATTTCCCCAAAAAAAACCAAAAAAGGGAACTTTGACCACAAGATTGATTTTATGAAATGAAAAGGGGAGACTTAATCATCCTCCCCAGTGGTGCCATGGGGCCTGGCTTCATGAAAACCTCATGCAGAAATCAATTAAAATTTAGATTTTCTACTACAAAGTTCAGAAAAAAAAAAAAGAAAAAAAAAAACTAAGGGACCCATACGGTATGATAAATGGAAAGCAATGGCCATAATGATATCTTTGTCCTTAGAAGTCCAATTCCAATGTGAAAACTTGTGAAGGAAGCATTGCTGAAATACTGCACCGAGAAACCCAGTGGGTGCAACAACTCCTATAGTACCGTTGATTCAAAAAAATAAAAATAAACCAAGGAAACCCAACAGGCCTGACTACCATTCAATTTCAAAAAAGAGCAGCTCCTTTGCACAAATCATCAAAACCTAATCTGGCCAAACTTCAAACAACCCTACGCTCATCTTTATATATAAGTACTATGCCCCCCTTCCCTTTCTATCCCACTACAACATTAAGAGCTTCTCCTTCAAGCTCTCTCAAACCAACAATGGAAGCTCACATGTCCACTTCAAGCCAAAGCAGCTTGCTCTTCTGCTTCCTCATTGCCTTTTCTCTTCTCCTGCTTCCCAGCTCTAATGCAGAAGTTCACTACCATGACTTCATTGTATGTATCCATTGATTGATCTTTATTTCACCTTTCATCTCTTATGATTAATGGTTAAGCAAGGGATTAAGTTAGCTAAGCTAGTTTAATTATGCTTCAAATAGTGTTTTATATATTTGATTGGTTTCTTTAGGTGCAAGCAACGCCGGTGAATAAGCTTTGCAAGACCCATAATATCATCACTGTGAATGGGCAATTTCCTGGTCCAACTATTGAAATTCGCAATGGTGATACATTGGTGGTCAGTGTTGTGAACCGGGCTCAGTACAATGTCACAATACACTGGTATAAATCTATATACATATATGTACATACATACTTATACATTTTTTTTTTTTGGAATTGAGTATCCACCGCTGCCACACCCGAAAGGGCGCTTGACAGCGTGACTAATCCTCGACTGACCTAGAAGAGGCACCCACCCCAGAAACTTCCTGGCCCGCACTTAATTGAGATTATTCTGTGCGGACACCAGACACAACTTACTGTCCAGAGGCCAATCAGGTGCAGCCACGTCTTCTTGTATCGAGCTCAGTACCAGGCTTGGTACCGAGCAGTACTGAGCCATGGTATCGAGTATGGGTGACATGGCACACTTTCATTGGGCTCTGAATAGCGTTTGATGTCCGCATATAGTAATTCATCCCACTTTAAGGGGAATCAAGCACATGTTGGGGGGTTTCCAACCGTACTCGCCCACCAATCAAACTAAACATGGGTGGAATACGTATAAATTTAAATATAATATGAATTTATGATTTTTTTTTTTTATGCTTGTAGGCACGGGATTCGCCAAATGAGAACAGCATGGGCAGATGGACCTGAATTTGTAACGCAATGCCCGATTCGACCTGGAGGACACTACACCTATAGGTTCACCGTTCAGGGCCAAGAAGGAACACTATGGTGGCATGCTCATAGCTCATGGCTTAGGGCAACTGTATATGGTGCTCTTATCATTCACCCCAAAGAGGGCAATAACTACCCCTTTGCCCAACCAAACAGGGAATTCCCGGTCATACTTGGTAATTATATTAAACTCTTACTTATTTCGAAAATTTTAATAGTAATTAGTGTATTAATTTTTATACTAATGAGAGAGAGAGAGAATTAGCCTAGGGCCCGCCACTCCAAGACAATGATTTGATTAAGTGGTGTGGTATAATTATTGACATTGAGCAAGAGGCAAAGAGCTTATGATGTCTTGAAGACATGCTTCACATTTTTCTCCCAAGAAAGGGAACAACAAAAGATCATTTTTATCATTGGAATATCTTTTTTTTAAATATTTGGAATTTATCCCATCGGGTTAGCGGGGTTGACAGGCGAGCATGATTGGGAACCTCCCAATCCATATTCAAAACCCCTCTCATGCGGCGCGACCTCTTAAGTGGGAAGAAAATAACTACGAGTCCTGCACCCGCTGGGCTGATTGTTGATAGGCTCGTCGAAAAATTAATTACTTCACCAAACGCCTCGTAAGTAGGTGACAAAGGAGCAAAGCTCATCCCTTTGGATTGCTGCATGGCGTAGAATAAGTGCTAGGAGTAGTTATTGTGAGGTTCTCATGGGCCCACCACCATAAGTAGTCATACATGAAAAGCGACATAAAATCACATAATTTCAATCTTTGGGCTTCTCAAAAAGTCGTTTGATAACAGTTTTTATTTGACTAAGGAAATTATTTTAAAAAAAAGAATTTTATTCTCACTCATAAATTTGTGAATATTAAAATCAATTTTAATATCTAATTATATTATTTTTAGCCCATTGTTCTATAATTTTTAATAATTGATAAATATTTTCGTATTTTACAAAGTATTTGCTTCCATTGTTACTGACGTAACGGTTTTGATGACAACCAGGTGAGTGGTGGAACCAAGATCCCATCACCGTCGTCCGACAAGCCACACAAACCGGCGCCGCCCCCAACATCTCCGACGCCTTCACCATCAACGGCGAACCAGGCGACCTGTACAACTGCTCTTCACAATCCACCACTACCTTCCCCGTCAAGCCTAACCAAATCAACCTACTCCGTTTCATCAACGCCGCCCTCAACGACGAACTCTTCGTCTCCATCGCCGGACACTCCATGACCGTCGTTTCGGCTGACGCTTCTTACACCAAACCCTTCACCACCTCCGTTCTGATGCTCGGACCCGGCCAAACCACCGACGTCCTCGTCACCACCAACCAGCCCTCTTCCCGCTACTACATCGCCGCCCGCGCCTACGCCAGCGCGCAAGGCGTCGCCTTTGACAACACCACCACCACCGCCATCCTTGAATACGACTGTGGGTGCCTTTCCAACTCCATCAAGCCGGCTTTCCCTACCCTCCCGGCCTTCAATGATACAGCGACCGCTACCGCCTTTAGCCGCCAGTTTTTTAGTGCTTCCCCTGTCAAAATACCTTCCCCTGTCACCGATAACCTTTTCTTCACCGTCGGCTTAGGCCTCCTCCCCTGCCAACCCGGAAGAACCTGCGGTGGTCCCAACGGAACTCGCTTCTCCGCCAGCATCAACAACGTCTCATTCGTTCTCCCACAAAGCTTCTCCATTCTCCAAGCCCACCATCTCGGCGTCGCCGGCGTCTTCTCCGCCGACTTCCCCCCGAGCCCGCCGATTCAATTCGACTACACTGGAAACGTCAGCCGCGCTCTTTGGCAGCCTGTGCCGGCAACCAAAGTTTACAGATTGAAATACGGATCAGTAGTGGAATTGGTGTTGCAGGGGACTAGCATCGTCACGGCAGAGAACCACCCGATACATCTCCATGGATACGACTTCTATATCCTCGCTGAAGGATTCGGAAACTTCAATCGGGCTACTGATACGGCGAAGTTTAACTTGGTGAATCCGCCGCTGAGGAACACGGTGGGAGTGCCGGTGAACGGATGGGCAGTGATACGATTTGTGGCAGACAATCCTGGGGTGTGGCTACTTCATTGTCATTTGGATGTTCATATCACTTGGGGATTGGCTATGGCGTTCTTGGTGGATAACGGAGTTGGAGAGCTAGAGGCGTTGGAGGCGCCGCCGGAGGATTTGCCGCCTTGTTAGAAGCATTGGGTGGAACTTGGAAGGAGAGGATGGAGCTGAGTAATCAGAGATTATAGAAATTGTGTTCTTTTTTTTTTCTCATTATCATTATGTTTATTTTTATTTTTTATTTTGTGGGATTGGTGATCAGAAAGTTTATTGGGGATTATTTTGAAGATTTGAAGTATCTAATTGGCATTGTTTTCAAGTATCTAAATTGTATTGTTACTACAAGTTTGATTGATCTACTAATAAAAATATTTATTTTTGGAAAAAAAGATAGCATCTTTGTGCTGTTCATGCGGAGTTTGTGGAGGCTTTCGATTGATTGTCGAAAGCAGCTTTAAGATTTTTAGTAAAAAATTAATTTTTTTGAGTAAAAAATTAATTTTTTTGTGTCTCTCTTGATATCGAAAGGTTCAATTTTTAAGCACAGTACGAATAAGATGTGAAGGATGGCATAATGAATTCGAGTGAGACATATGAGACGCAAATTTACCAGATAAGATTTCACAAGAACAAAAAAATAGAGAAAGTGTGGTAAAATTGGTCAATAAGCTGGATAAAGATGGAATCAACTTTTATTTGTATGGATGCTAGTTAGTTTAATTAATACATATATGCAAGTCATTATTAAAATTTTAGATTAAATCTTATTTATTTTTATATGTCATAAAAAATCATATGTGATGTGTTGACCAATCTATTGGTTGAATAGATCGGATCAGTATAATTTTTAAAACATTGCTTGACACCACTACTCGATCAAGCATACCCTGAATATTATCTTTCGCCTTCTGTAATCCAGCTATAATCATTCTGTCACCATCACCATATTATAATATTATGACAATCATCGCTCCACTAAAATCCTACAATCACAATTGCTCAACTAAAATCCTTCAAAATAGTCTCCCAATTAGGCTCCTCTGTCCGTCGTGACTCAACTATAGTCCCAATCATCGTTATTCGACTAAAATCCTTTGAATATCATCATGCCAACTACGATCATCCATTGCTCAACTACAATCATTCAACCATAGTAGTTCAATCATTGTCACTCATTTGCAATCCTCTAACCACAGTCATCCGACTAAAGTCCTACAAGTACTATCACCCAACAATGATCCTAAAATCATGTCGCCTAATTACAATCTTTTGACCACGTCCCAAACTAAGGTCATTTAACCTTTGTCACCTGACTATAATCCATCGACCACCATCTCTTAATTATGATTTTTCGAGCACCATTAACTGATTATTGTCCTCTAATCATCGTCATTTTATTGCAGTCTTCCAACCATCATCGTCCTACTATGACTATCATACCACGATCATCCAACTACAGTCTTACGACTATTATCCCTTGACTACAATTCTCCAACCACTATTATTATTATTTTTTTTCTTTTTACAATTTTTCAACCACTGTTCCCTCACTAACGTCTGCTAACTTTAATGCTAACTTTAATGCCTATCATCACCAACAACGTCAACATATGTCATCGCCTATAAATTGAATTTACGTTGTCACCACAATGATTGATTTTTGCTAACTTTGTTGTGACCAATATCGACATATGTCATGGCTTATCAACTGACGCATGACAATGACCATAACTCTAATTTATGTTTTTTAATCTATAATCTCCCATTTTCAAAGAAAAATGGTAGAACATGCAACAAATAATCTCTTAAAGATAGCTCTCATGCACAAGCTTTCTTAACTTTTACTACAAAATTTATTCTACACAATTCATGTTTACTATATTGTATCAACATCTTACTCTATTATATGGAATTGAATCATTTGTTATCAATGACATAAACTAATTGTAACATTTTAACTAGGCCACATTTTATGATTATTTTCTTTTTTTTAGATTTACACTTTAAGAACTCCAACGCCTATGGCAACTCCTTTCTATGTGTGTACCAAATTCTCGTACAAAGTCAAAACCTTAACCACTTTCTCTTTATCTCCACAACTTTTCTAAAAATGCAAAACTATTAAATTTATATATTTGCATTCAACATTCCAAAAAAAAAAAAAAAATCCTATAATGATCTAATATATTAATTTTTTATATATGAAATAATTATATCATTTAAATTTAATAAAAACATGAATTCTAATTTTATTATGTTGTTTAAACTATTAATGACATTATTATAAGTGTTGGTTAGAAAAAATAGTTAAGTTTTTCAACAGACAAAATGCAAATGCTACACAAGATTATTTTTTTTAGTGACGAGAAAACATTGTCTTTAGGCCAGTGAAAATCTCGATCGATCTAGCATGCAACCCACACCAATTTACATGGGTCAACACTTAAAGGCTTTCACTGCTTGCCAAGGGATTGGAACAAGGGACCTGTACTTTGCTTAGCCGGCTCTCACCACCCGGACCAGTGCATCTTTGGCTAAGTCGCCATCCAAGACTTCCTTTGGAATAACTTTCTTAATACTTTTTAAAGAAGCTTTTTGGCACAAAATTTTCTAATTTATTCTTTTAGAAAACATGAAAAAAATTGTCCCAAATAAAACATAAGGCTTTGTTTGGGACAGCTTTTAACCACTATTTTTTGTTATTTTTAGGATATTTTTGTACTAAAAAGTTATTGTAAAAAGTAATAAAAAAGTTGTCCCACAATGCCTATGGACGGCTTTCTAATTGCTTTCTAAAATAACTTTGTAGTATAAAAATTTTTAATTTAAAAAAAAAAAATTAACTAAAAAGTTATTTTAGAAAGCATTAACATAGCTGTCCCAAATGAAGCCTAAATTTAATCCAACAAAGTGACTTTTAAAACAAGATCACTGAGGCTTTTTTGTGCCGAATTTCTTACAGCTTCTTAAATCAACTTTCTAATAAAGTAAAAATTAAAAATTTTGTACTAAAAAACGGCTTTAAGAAACAATAAGCTACCCCAAACAAAGATTAAGCCTTTATGCCACTATATGGGATTGACTACATTTTCTTAATTGACTTGTTAAAAGTCAATTTAAATTTAACAAAAAAATAATATTTTTAATATTTTCTAATCAAATTTTTTAAGTCTACCTCTACTTCTCTAATCTAATACATCTACTCTCCAAACTAAATTATCAAAAAGTAACATTTTGTGCGACTGAGCCATCTAAGACAACTCTCTAATCTTATCTACCACTGCAACTACTCCAAACTTTCCTCTAAAGTGAGTTCTATAGATTTAAATAATTAAGAAACCTTATAAGAAAATAAAGCTTCAAATTTGCAAAAAAAAAATATATTCAAATTTGTGGATTGACAAAATATATTTCTTCTTTTACTTTTCTCTCTCTCTATCTCTTATTTTTATACTTAGTTGAATTCAAATCAAACTGCCTTTTGACATATTATAAAATTATGTAAATTAAAACATTTGATGAAAGTAATTTTACCATCAATGTATATTAACTATTTATATAAATATTATTAATCCATAAAAAGAAGAGATTTTACAATCACACTACTATTATAAGTGTCCCTTGTGAATCTCCCCACACAACATCATGATCGTACATTCCAAACCGTTGAATAAATTTTCTCCCTTTATTTTTTTGACTATTTGGATGGTCGCATCCCTTGCAAAACGAAATTTTCATTAGTGTTTCTTATCTAACTACTGAAAACCTCTCCCGCTACTCTCACTCTCCAGCAGTCTTCTCCCTCTCATTTGCATGCCCAAGACGAAACAAAGGCCCTACATGGGATTGACTGCATTTTTTATACTGACTTTTTAAGAGTCAAATACTCATTTAAATTTAACAAAAAAAAAAACATTTTTAATATTTTCTAATTAAATTTTTAAGTCTACATCTTCCTCTCTCAACATTGATCAAATCTAACACATCTACTCGCCAAACTAAGTTATCAAAAGGTCTGACATTTTGTGTGACCGAGCCCCCCGCCACCCCCTCCCCGCTCTCTCTCTCGCAGACCCAAAGCTTTATTTTCTTCTTCATTATTTTCCCCTGCTTCTTCTATGTTTTTTCCTTTCTTCCCTTTTTTTCTTCTCTACTTATTTTCCTTTTCTTTTCTCTATTTTCTTCTTCTTCCTCTCCCTCCCATTCTTCATCTTCTTCTTTTCTTCCTTCCCTTGGGAGACTTCTCCAATTGTTTTGTTTTATACTATCCCAGTAATGGTTGGATTTCCAACCAAAACCCTGTCTAAGTAGACTAAAATCTCCTCATAATATTTTATTGATTTAATTTTATCAAGGCATACTATTTTCTAATTGGCTTTTATGCTAATATTTTGTTTTTATTTAAAAAAAGCTGGAATTCCCAGGCCAAAATGGTTTGGTGTTGAGGGGACTACAATGTCATGGTTATTGATCTTCTTGGTCCAAGTTTAGAAGATCTTTTAAACTATTGTGATCCAAAATTCTCAAAGAAGACTCTGCTAATGCTTGCTTGTCAATTGATAAGTACTTGTTTCATTTTTTCCCCTTCATACTACTTGTGTTCTCTTTTTTATTATCTATTCACAATTTTTTGCTATGTTCACATATATTTTCATAGTTTTCATCTACTCTTTCATGCTGCAGCTTTCAAGTTACAGCTTCATTTGCTGCTAGAAAAGTTTCCATTTCAAATTGAATCCATGGAAATGAACCGCAACAACAACATCAAGTCTTTGTCCCACTATGTGGGTCGGCTAATTCATGTCATGATTATTCAACAAATTTTACGTTGATTGTCGACTACCTAACGCAATCATCCACTTTTATCGTCCAGGACTTGGGACCTGACAACAGCAATGATTGAAAAACAAAAATGCTGAGTAAAGTGAAGGGTTTTAGAGAACTGTGACCCAATAGCAAATTCTGACAAAGTTGTTGGATAAACTAGCAAAAGTCTAATGGGTATCAATGAATTACGCCAAAGTCTTTTTATTTTTTGAAAGGTTTATGTTATTTGTTTTAAGATTTTTGGCACGATTCATAGGGGGATGAAAAACAAAAGCTAAACATAAAAATTGAAGTCAGATGGCTCTTTTTTGTCAGTAAATTGGAATCTTTTAGTAAGGCACTGTAGTTCTTTGCATTTCTATATAAGATGCTCGTCATTGGTATCAACATTCATTGTCTTTGGAATCCGAGATGATCTTCATTGATTTCAATGAATATATTTACATATATATATTAATTCTAAGGTAGATTTACATACATACCACTTTATACTACTCTATTTATATATTTATCATCTAAAACTTTAATATTATATACATACCATTCATAGTTCATTTTTATATCAAATATGAGTGATAGAAATAAAATATATAAGTGATAGAAAGGAAATATGAGTGGCATATTTTATATTAAAATAGTATATGGTGGTATATATGTAATATTAAAATTTTATATGTTATGTAAATAGAATGATATAAAATGGTATGTATGTAAATTTCCCTAATTCAGATTATAGTATTGATTAGTGTACATTGATCCTTACTTGTAGAATAAAATGAGTATGGACATGAATGTAACTCACTGATTCGAACCAAGAAGTAGGAGTCTCTTCGGCTATTTTATTTACTTGCTCCTCATGGTTTCCTTGCCTGTAGGCTGCCATCTCCCAGCTTCCAGGCTCTTTTCGCTTACATGGTATCAGATCTCTGATGCTAAATAGTGACTCTTCATGAGACTTTAGGTTTCCATTTCTCTTTTTTCTTATTTGTTTCATTTAATAAGATAACCATCACACTTTCCATTCTTCCCCAAATTCCTTTATGTATCCTAATATTTTGAATTAAGCGGTCACAAAGAAGTCTACAAACAACTACTTGCCTCCATGGGTCTGTCTTAACATAACCTTAGAGATCGAGTTTGCAGCCGAGTGGTCGACGGAAGAAATTCCTCTCATCTCATCCGGGCTCGAATCCCCTAACTGTCCAAAAAAAAAAAAAAAACATAACCTTGGACAAATGATCATGGGATATACTTATGGCTTCCATAGCCTCTCCTAAATTCTTTTGACTCTCCCAAGAAAAGGAGATTATTTTGTACGGACGCCGAACACAACTCTACATCCGGATGCCACGATACCGAGCAGTACCGAGCCACGGTACCGAACATTACCGAGCCACGGTACAGTAAAAGGGTGACGTGACGCATTTTATTGATCTCCGGACAACATTCAGTGTCTGCGCAGAATAATTTTTTCCAAGAAAAATAGTGATGATATAGGGATACAAGGGACCACAGCTTTCAATCTTGTAAACCAAGAGTGGATTCCTTGAGAAAAGCAATGATCACAAAACGAGTTGTAAATCAAACCTCCTCTCTCTGAAGTTGTAAATCAAGTTGTTCATGCCTAGCCCTCTACTGAGCCATGGGCGAATGAGTTAAGAGGCAAACTTCAGAGATTCAATCAAGAAAAATACATGCAAAAGACTACCGCAACAAAATATCAATCTCATGAGTGACCTTATTTGTGATAAAGATAAGGTGATGTATAATCTAAATGCCTTATGAGGGGAGTTCAAAATTAGTCACCTCTATTAATAATAGAAACCATAATTTTTCCCTAACTTTGAAACAAATCAAGTATTCTCTTATACAACATGAAAGTCTTAGCCACCAACAAAAAACTTAATCAATATTACAATGGAAGAAAGAAGATTGTCTCATAGAAGAGATCGCAGACAATATCAAAACAATCACTATAATCAAGATTTTTGAAGAAGAGAGAAAATTAGCTGCATACACATAAAAATCAAGTCGACCTGTTAGCTACAGATTTAAATCCTGACGTATGCATCATTCAGTACTAATTAAGACCACTGTTTAAAATTGCGCAATAAGAGGCGCGCCTCTGCGCAATTCTTGCAAAAAACGCCTCAAGGCGTGCGCAATTGCGGGCTGTGGTGAGGCGTACGCCTCACGTAGGCTGAGGCGCGCCTCTGTTGCGCAATTGCGCAATTTTGAGAGAGGCGTACGCCTCAGCCAAAGGGCCCACCTACTTAAAATTTTTCCTCCCTTTCCCCCACACCCGATCGGCTCAGGATTCAACCCGATATTTTCCGCGCGTTTGCTCCAGGTCGCGAAATCCAGAGCCCCCCGTCCGCTCGGCCAACCTTCCCGCCACCTCTCCCGCTGGCGCCGCCTCTCTCCGGCGAAGTTGAAGTGTCCGGTCGCCTTGTAGGAGAAGTCCACAAAGGATTTTAGGTATTTTTTTTTTTACTTTTTGGTTAGATTTTTGAAATGAAAGAAATTTTAGGGTTTTAGATTTTTGGAATTTTTTTGTGTAATTTTCGATTCTTTCATTAGGGATCATGGTAAGAGGCAAGGAAAAGGGGTCTTCGTCATTGCGGAGGGACCCTTCTTGGAAGTATAGTGTACAAGTTGACATTGGCGGCGGCGAGAAGAGCTATGTCTATTTAAAGTGCAACTTTTGTGAGAAAGTTGTGAAGGGCGGAGTAACCCGCATGAAGGAGCACTTATCATGCTCTCACAAGAACGTAGCACCTTGTGCAAAAGTGCCGGACAATGTGAAGGAAGAAATAAGTGCTTACATGAAGAAAACTACCACTGTCAAACACTTACAACAGCAGCAATTTGATGAAAGGGTCGACCAAGGTGCTTATTTTGGGAGCGATAGTGGAAAGGGCTCTTCCTCCACTATACATAATAGAGGTGCACGGGGTCCTATGGATCAGTACATGACTACTGCAGGAGCAGATAGAGGAGAAGCAGAGATGATGCCTACAGCTGGTACTAGAGAGGGTCGGCGACAGGTTTGCATGGACATTGGGAGGTTCTTTTTTGAAAATGCAATACCATTTAATGTTGCTACATCGCCTGCCTACTTCAGTATGATGCGGTCTGTAGGATTGTATGGAAGAGGGTTGAAAGCACCTTCTATGTATGAGTTGCGCACTTGGATTTTAAAAGATGAGTTGCAGAACACCGAGCGAACCATTGATGAGATTAAAAGGACATGGATTAAGACAGGTGTGACTATAATGTCAGATGGATGGTCTGACATGAAGAGTAGGAGTTTGATAAACATCATTGTCAACAATCCCTATGGTACAGTGTTCTTAAGATCTGTTGAAGCTTCTGATGAGGTGAAGAATGCTACATTCATTTTCAATTTACTTGATGGAGTTATTGAGGAGATTGGAGAGCAGTTGGTTGTCCAGGTAGTGACTGATAATGCCAGTGCATACAAAGCAGCTGGTCAGATGTTGATTGAGAAGAGGACACACCTCTATTGGACACCTTGCGCAGCACATTGTATTGATATCATATTGGAGGATCTTGGTGACTTACCTCAGCACAAGAGTGCTCTTGTTAGGGCGAAGAAGATTACAAAATTCATCTACAATCACTCTTGGGTCTTAAGCTTAATGAGAAAATTTTCAAAGAAAGAAATCATTCGACCTGCAACCACTAGGTATGTTCATATTTTTTACATTGTAAATCATTCCAACTGTATGTTCGTAGTTTTAACATTTGGGCACTGTGAATCTATAGGTTTGCCACCTCCTATTTGACACTGCAGAGCTTGATGGAGGTGAGGCAACCTTTGGAAGCCATGTTTACATCAACTGAATGGCTAAACTCTGCTTGGGGGAAGAAGAGTGAGGGAAAGGAGATAAGAAAGATAATTCTGAATGATAAATTTTGGGCTACTGTGACCTATGCCATTTTGAGCACGAGACCCTTAGTGCAAGTTCTACGTTTAGTGGATGCAGAGAAAAAACCAGCTATGGGTTTTATTTATAATGCTATGGATGAGGCCAAGGAGTTGATTGCACATAACTTGGGAGGAGAGGAGGCAAGTTATAGGGAGATTTGGGATATCGTTGATGCTCGGTGGGAGGTGCAGTTACACCGACATCTACATGCAGCTGCATATTATCTTAACTCTCAATTTCAATATTCAGAGAAAAAATCTTCAAATCCGGAGGTTAAGCTTGGCCTATATCACTGTATGAAAATATTAATACCGGAGCAGGCAGATAGGGAGCTTGCAGATTTACAGCTTGTTCTGTTCCGGAATAAAGAGGGTTTTTTTGGTTTGAATGCAGCAAAAACTACCATTTCTAAACGGTCTCCAGGTATAATTAATTTGGTAAATGCAATACACTTTATTCAGTTCTGAATTTTGATTATATTTTTTTCTTAAAAACAGTTGAATGGTGTATCCAATTTGGTGATTCCACCCATGAGCTACAGAGTTTTGCTGTGAGAGTGTTGGGCCTCACTTGTTCTTCTTCTGGGTGTGAGCGAAATTGGAGTACATATAGTCAAGTGCAAACAAAGAGAAGAAATCGACTATCTACACTCAGAATGAACTCCCTCATATACATAATGCACAACAAGAGGTTAAGAGATAGGAGGTTGAGGAATAAGGGGTTGAAAGATGATGAGGACCCGTTGGTGTGTGATGATCTGTCGTCTGATAATGAGTGGTTCATAGATGATGAGGCTGATTTGTCATTATCAGACTTACAGGTAGAAGATCTAAATGTGGATGTATTGAGGGGCGAAGCAGATCAAACGGGTACATCCACTAGTACCACACCACACACATCTACTAGCTCTGCAAGTAAAGGTATATGTTCTCTGCCAGTCTGCCTGATAATGAGTGGTTCATCCAATTAATATGCTAATAATCTTTTCTTTTAATGAACAGGGAAGAGAAAAGTGAGTCATGTTGAAGATGAAGATGACATGGCATTCATAGATACAATTGGAGAAGAAGATTCACTTGAAGACCCATTTAGTGATGGGATATGATTTCATTTTATATGTTTTTTTGTATTTTGGGAGTTTTGTTAAGCTGATATTTTATGATTTTGTACTTTGGGACATAATTTTATTGCATCTACTTTCTTATTTTCCAATATTGCTATTATTTTCCTGCTAAAATCCTTAATTTTTCATTTACGCAATTCTGTGTTCGTGAGGCTTACGCCTCAGACCGCCTCGAGGCTTACGCCTCGCCTCACGGACGAAAACCGCCTCGAGGCGCAGTTACGCAATTTTAAACCTTGATTAAGACCTATATGGGTGCATAATCTTTCTTCAAATTCTCTATTGAAGATATTAGCAAAGTATAAATTCAACTTATATTCTTCTCATATTAATGATTCCAGCTTTTATTCTTCGCGCACCTATGGTAACTTTGAAAGAATCAATTTTCTGGAAGCAGTGTTAAAAGTAACGATGCAACTGGAATCGGACTTGTCATATAACAGAAGCCTATCTCAAGATTATACTATGACGAGAGAAAAATTGGCAATCTTCCTTGTATGCATTCAGGAACAGATATAATATATCATGGAATTCTCCACTGATTTTTATCTAATTTATGCGATATTATGGTGTGAAGTTAAGATTGTTTTATCTGTTGGACAAGGTAAGACTTGCAGTGTTAAGGATGTTTCGTGATGAAGGGCATTTTGATAAATCTCACCATTAATAAAACTTGAAGCTGACGTTTGAGCTCTTAAGGCAGATCGATGGAGCAAGCTTTTTCCTTTTTTTTTTGAACGAGAGTATCTATCCGCTACCACTCCAAAAGGAGCGCTTGGCGGTGTAACTAATCCATCGGCGGAACTTTGCGAGGCCACGCATCGGCATCGGACCCGTACTTGCTTTGCCCCATTGAAGAGGTGAGGCCGTAGTAGAGGGGATTCAAACCCGGGATGGGAGGTTCCCAACCATGCTCGCCCATTAACCACCCTAAGTCTCGGTGGATAGAGCAAGCAATTTTATTCAAAAGAGAACTTTAATACAGTTATCGAGAGAGACCCAAGCATTTTGATGAGGTCACCTATCATAGAGAGGAAGGGTTTAAGATGTTGAAGTACAGATTTGAAAAAAAAAAGTTTTGTTGGTGCAACTATTTTAGATTACATGTATTTTCATGAAATGAGGATAATTCCCAATCATTTCTTTGGCTTTTCTTCTTGAAAGCATGCGCACTAAATGACCTTTCAATACTTCTAATGCAATTTTAGCTGTGAAAAAAATTAGTTTATAACTCAGCTGAACTAAAACACTATCTATTTGGATTAGATTTTTTAGATCACTCATTCCTTGATAAAATATGTCTCATTTTTCTTCTTAGAGAAATAGTTTAATTTATAGATGTATATGGAGTACTTGGACATTTAGTTTATAGATCATGTAGGGTAAAAATCAACTTTATCTTGAGAACTTTTTTAGGTCAATAGATGCCGAAGTTATTCGATTTATCAAAGAATAAAGCAACTAAAATTACACCGCGACATATGCAACTTCTAAGAAATTTTTGTGTGATGCTTCTGTTCCACATGTCTCCATTCTGCATCAACCCTTTACTCCTCTAAGAGATCAAGCTTCTCCTCCAACCATTCAATATTTTGTTCATGCCACTGGTCAAGCTAGTCAAGGCTGAGTTTATGATCAATGGGATCTAAGTGGATAGTTAAACGAATTCATTCATATCCCTTCCAAAAGTTCATGTATAAAGTGTTACATCGATAATTATTGATTTGGTAAGCTAAAGTACCAAATGGAGTTCAAACCAAAAGTCACTTATTGCCCTCTAATATCTTTTCCAAAATGATTAGTATCATTTTGTTTTCCACCTCTACTTGCCCATTAGACAAGACGTGGCTAATTAACACATATTTCAAAGTTAAATCATTCCTTTAACAGAAATTAAATAATATTTTACTGGGAAACTGAAATTTATTATTTGTCACAATGACAGAAAAAACTGACAAAAGATAGCTACCCAAAAATTTAACCACCACCTCAATAGTTGTTCCAAAGAGACAAGGGTCAAAATAGCCTCAAACCATTTTATGACATAATCGATGAGAACCAATAGATATGAGCTTTTTTAGGAAGCCAACAAAAGCAGAGTTTCGCACAAAAAAAGATTATTCAGCACAGGAAAATGTTAGACCAGTCCCTCATGGATTAGTCCAGCCGCCGGTCCCTTGCCAAGGGCCAGTCCAAGTTTATAAGAGGTGGACTTGGTCCGCCCCTTGAAGGGGCCACCCAAGCATGGGTGGGCCCAATTCAAGATTTCACATAGAAAGGGAGGAGCGGCTTGGGCTAAGGGAGTAATTATGCGAGGATTATTTGCATGCTTTAAGTAGGAAGAGAGATCAGCGTTAGATGTATGTAAATTATTGTGGTTGTTCTTGTTCTTGGAATTTGGTGTCTTGGGCTCTAGCGGCGTCTAGGGATTGGGAGATAGATCATCCTCTCAAATTGAGGATCAATCTTGCTTTTATTTCTTCAATTAGTTTGAGTTCTTCAATAAAAACTACTGTTTTGTTTGTTTTCCCATCGGATTTGTGGATCATTCTTACTGTTTTTGTCTCTCTTGTTAGGATTTACTTGATATCTTCAAATATTTCCTAATAAAAAATTGCCAAACACTCTTCCAATTTGGTAAAGAAGTCATGACAGTCCCTTCTCCACTGAAGTCTAACCTAAAGCTAAAAATCAATCACCAAGTAGAGCCAAAAGACGAACAAATTTTGCCTTAAATCAAGTTTCATTTTTTTTAACAGCTTTAATATCTACAAACGGAAAGTGTTTCTTTTATGTTGGGGATGAATGTACACTTTATCCATAAGAAAATTACAAGCTGAGCATTTTGGGGTTGTGAAGTTTAACTTCTCGGACAAATAAAACCATACAGGCAAGAAAAACACATTTACATTTTTTTCTAAAGCTATCCTCTTGTCATAGCATTACTTCTAATTAACAAGAGATTAGAGAGTGCTATCCGATATTATAGAAATTAAACATTTACAAAGATATCACTGTTAGCAACGATAACCCAAAAAAAAAAAAGTAAACCTTTACACCATCAATCAGGTGAGCAGATGCCACTAGGGGTGTAAGTGAGCCGAGCCGGCTCCAACTCGACTCGTTAATGAGCTAGCTACTCAAGCTTATCAAACCACGAGTTCGAGCTCATATATTAAACAAGCTCAGCATAAGTCTGGCTTGGCTCAAAAGCTCATTGAGCCACTCGATTAAATTAAAATATATTTAATAATTAATTTAAATTAGTATTATATAATATATTTTAATATTTTTAAATTAATTCTAATTCTAAAAAATTGATTTTTTTTAGTTTAAAACTAAGAAATCGAGCTCAACAATTGACTCAAGCTTGAGCTTTCTAAAAGTGCTCGAGCTTTCACCTCTAAATAAGCTTATAGCTCGATTAGGCAGATACTCGACTCGACTCGACTAATTGACCCCCCTAGATGCCACCCATTTTGTGCAGCATCTGAACATTTTTGTTTAAGATTTTTTAAGCACATAAGGACTATAACAATTAGTAGATATAAGAAATAAAAAGTACAGATAAAATTACCCTAACAAGAAAATCTATAATTAATTTAGTCCATAAATCACATACAGCCTTTAAAACACCATGCAGCAAGCTGTACTTAGTCAAACTGCAATGAAACTATATTTTGGTGTTGTTTGACTATATTCAAATAAAACTATAAGGTACTCAATAAATCAATCAACATACTCATGAAGTAATGGTGAAAGGGCACAGGGGTAATATAATTTTCTAAACAAATTTATGATAGCAAACATAATTATTTTCTCAAAACATTAAACATAAGTAGTGTCACTGCTGAGGATTGTGTGCCAAGAGTAAGAATCCGTTTCAGACCAGATAAATAAGAAGGAAACAAAACTGTGATAATTTTACATAGACATCACTAAAATCCTAATTAGTAATCATTTGTCAAGAATGACTAGCGCAATCAAATCAACTCACCTTTGAAATACAATATGCAAGCCCAGTAGATAGCTGAACATTAGGTGATGTTCCGCAAGGAAAGTTTGTCGCCATGCAAAGTAACCTTCCAACACCCAGCTTGAAATATAAACACAGATCCATGCTTAGGAACCACTGAATCAAATCATGTGATTTGTTAAATGAAGAATTTCAATATGATATAGCATTTCAGCTAATGTAAAATTGTCTGCTTCAACTTGCAATAAAACAATAAAGAAGCAAAATTAGATCAGAAAATTATTTTCAGCAAGCACCATTACATAGCATCTCCTGATACTCAACGCAAGCAAACTAGAGCATCACAAACGTGCACAAGGATGTGTTAGTTTAAGTGAAAGTAATGGAAAGGATATGAAAAGAAAAGGGAAATCTTTTACGACATTGCATTTTTCTTTCTTTCTTTGTTTTTTAAGGCAAATTGTTGATGACAATATTTTGTGATATTTACTACTCTTGCTGCTTATAATATTTTATTGTCTCTAGAGTTAATAATAAAACATGAAGTCGATGATGTGATAAGTGTCAACTTAAACATGCCTTCACCAATGACTCGCTCGGTTTCAGAAAGAAAAGCGGGTAGAAATTGAAGTAAAATTTCCAGATTTTCTTTAGACCTCGAAAAAACATACCAAAACACAATATGTTTTCCATTTCCATTTCTTTCCCCTGATTTCCTTCATGTTAAACACAGCCTAAGGAATCATATTTTCAGCAAAGTCGAATGATTCTCTTCAAGTAGAGGAGTTCATAAGGGAAAAAAAGCATGCTTGCCAATTTACTTCAACATTGCCACACAACTGTTAAACGGCACATGCAATCACGAGGGCAATTGATATTTCATAAAATGCAATTTATCCAAAAGATTAAACATATTCTAAATCGCCAATTGCTAAGCTCTTTGTGGCAATATATCAGAAGCCATAACGGGTTTTAATGAAACAAGATTTTGTTATTACATCTAGCAGATATGCAAAATAGATCTTAGTGACCACAAAAGAGAAGCAAGCAGAATGGCAGAAAGACGAGCAAAATTACCCATGCAACCTATAGCGCACTACAAAACACAATACAAACCATCCACTGCCGGCATTCAAATGAGCTATTATACATTCTGCAGTTTGAGTTTGTTTTATCAGTCATTCTGCATTCATTCCTCTTAAGTGTTATTTGAGATGTTAAATTTAGTTTATTATCCATCGCTTTTTACTTCCTAATCCTACCACATGAAATTCCTAATCCATCACTGTGTACTAAACATTAGGATTTAGCACATGAAATAATACTAAGATCAACTCAATTATAAATCTTAAAGTTTCTCAAAGAGGATACCTCGGAAATGATTATCTTGCTTGATTATCCCAAAGGTCTCCGCTGTTTCTCGAATCATAATACCGCTTATACCAACAAAAGATCTTGTTTTACACTCAACAACTAAAAAGACATCCATAAAAAATTAGAAGATAACATGTGCATTAGTATCCCACTCTAAAGTATATTTCAGCCAAAAATAAACACAATAGAATGATTCAGGTCAAAGAGCATTTATTACCAACAACAAAAGCACCATGCAAGTCTGCTGTGAGAAGGCATTGAGCCAATTGTTTTTTACTGGAATAAATAAGTATGAAGCAGTATTAGTACAAATGTAAAACCAACTAAAAGACTTGGAAATATGCCAAGCATTTAAAGTAACTCATTAAGATTTAGGAAGCACAAAGTAAAAACAAAGCAATCAAACAATTGATAATCACTAGACCATAGAAACTGTTCGATAAGATTCGAGTATGTAGCCAAGTTCTTGCATAGAGAAAGAATAAAATACCAAGCAACAAGACAGAGCAAAGCAATTAGAACACTCACCTGGATTCTTCTAGGAGCTCAAGGATATAGGCTTTCCACATGTCATGCATTGGTTTGAAGAGCTCAAATCTGCAACTAGCAAGGACAAATAACTAACTAAGGTCAATGCCCCAAAATAAGAAATTCAATAAAGCTATATGCAAATATGCATTGCACAGATATATGAATACTCATAATTCATAATTTTGCAAAAGAATCTAAATATAGCATCACGCTTGAATTATTTAATACTAGTGGCAGTTAGCATGCAGACTTGTAACAACATTTGTTAGAGCATTCTTAGATATAACACGTGACAGCATGCAGACTATGCAAGTTTCATGAGGAAGAACAATCCTTGCAACATATCTTGATACTTTGCTCAATACTATACTGAGGAATCTGAAGCAGTTTAGGATGCATGGACTTAAGTCAATTTGTCAGAAGACGATCCCCAAGGCGACCTCCTGGTAGTAGGTCAAGAGGTTGAACTCACAACGAAACCAAAGAGACTAAGACACGCATTTACTCCTAACTGTCTGTCAATCAATTATCATGGCACTCAATCATACATATTCTCAAGATCAACAAAAGAATATGAAGATCCTATATTCTATATCTTCCGTTAATTGTCTTTAACACAAATCACTTTCATAGTAGGTCTTCCTTGCATGAAAATTGGCGTAATGCTTCTAAATCTATGTTTCATTACTCTCTCATAGTTGTATTATACAGCTAAATTTGGAACACATTCCATCATAGAAAAACTAGTAACATTTACACATTTAAAGTGTCAACAGATTAAATATCAAACATGTACAACTGCAAGGACATGAGAAGAAGAAAAGCAATAATGAATAACTGAAATTTGTAAAAAAAAAATATTGTAGAAAACAGCCACCCTAAAGCTTGATTATAAATGCTAAAACTGAAGGTCTCCCACTTCATTTAGTCCATAAAGCGTTTTCATAAAAAAATTTATGGGCATAAATTTCAAAAGCCACAAAAGTCTAAAGCAACATATATAATGTTAGAAACTATTCAATAATAATTAATACGCACTTGTGAAGCTCCTTTGGCATATCAAAAGTCCCACATTTCCGATGCTGTCGTAGAGACATGTGCTTTTGTGACCGCTTTGAATGGCTTCGTAAAGCCTTTGCACGAGCATCCATTGAAACACCAACATTAGGAACAAAATTATCAAGTAGAAGACAATGATCTATCTTTTTCTTTAAGCTAGTCCTTCTGAATTTATTCCACTCCTCCCCATGTTGCAAAATATCATATACAACTTTATTGACAATATCAGCCTTATTTGAGACCTACATGAAGCAAAAAAAAAATACATTCATTTGGGCCCAATGGAAAACAATGTAACTCCCATGTTTTTTTCATTATTTACAAAATCAATATCAACATCAATATTCTACCAACAATTTGTTCCACACGTTTACAAACAAAAATCAATCATTACAGGTGATGTACAATGGGAAGTTGATGTTCAATTAAATTGAGGATTATGATATTCACCCTATATTTCCTTTAAATGTTATAATAAATCACAACAAACGCTCACCAATGAGCTTTTGCATACATGTATAAAGACTTCTACAATACATCATTCACAACATCTTCTACTATAGTCATTCCTGTTCACTAATAATGAATAAAAAAATAATATGCATGACTAATATTATATTTTAGCTTTTTCTCAGGTTGAAATGCTAAATTCAAATCCAGTAAATGCATGTTTCTAAATGCTAAGATCTTTATTCATTTTCCTTATCCCTCCTTAAAATCATTCTTATCCTTCGTATTTATTATTTAATTGTCACATTTAGCCTAATTTAAATAATTCTTTATTTTTTAAGTATTTTAAAAAAGATCCTATATTCTATGACATGAGACCATCAGGATATTAATTGTCCCGTCAAGATAAAACATGTTGAAAAAGTTCCTTCAAAATAAACTCAATTGCCTCTGATAGCCAATTCCCTCATTCTCTCTAATCCTAATTGATGCCTCTCAAGAGACATCAAAAAAGCTCTCATCCTCTATTAATGAGCCTCTCTCTGGAGTGCATGGGTTGCAAGGGAGACGAACAAAAATCATGGTGCATCCTATTCTAGCTCATTTTCTCTTATTTTCTCCAATTACCATTATTTATAAACCCACCAACCTCCCTAATGTAAACATCTGAAACCAAAATAAAATGAAGAAAAAAAATGAACAATAAAAGAGCAACAGAAAATCTTTTGAAGAGAAATAATAAAACATATGAGGGAAGAGAAAGAATTTAGGGAGGGAAGAAATCAAGAAAGATTGCATGGAGATCTAGGCAAAGCAACATTAAAAAATAGGGAGTTTTACATACATACCACTTAATACTATTCTATTTACATATTTAACACCTAAAATTTTAATATTACATAAATACCACCCATAGTTCATTTTCATACAAAATATGAGTGGTAGAAATGAAATATATGAGTGGTAGGAAAGAAATATAAGTGGTATATTTGATATTAAAATAATATAGGGTGGTATTGATGTAATATTAAAGTTTTAGGTGTTAGATATGTAAATAGGATGTTATAAAGTGGCATGTATGTAAATTTCCCTAAAAAATAATTCATCCTCAAGGAACAATTAAGGGTGGAATCTAACATCTTCAAGTAAGATCACTCTAGATTTATTATCTTGTACGATTCTATATTCCCCTTCCATTATTACTTACGTAATACATGACTGATACTGCTGTAAAATCGTAACATTGCCTGAAACCCTAAATTGATGCATATACATCATCCAATCGATGTCTTATCAAGACAACTTAATTCTTTAATAAACGCTAAACAATAGACCACCATTAGGGTTATGATTAAACTGAAAAAACTTCCAAGTACAAAATTTTCACGTTAACCTAAAAGATAGTGGTTCTGATATTATAGTTGTGGACTATTCACTCTCATTTAGGAAATTAGGCTACGTAGCAAAGCTCTAACATCAAAATATAGATTTAAACCAATCTCTTTGTTACACCATAAAAAGTGTCAGGCTTTGGCCTCTTGGTTCAGAATCAATATCATGTAAATTATAATTTACCTACTATTTATGACCAAAACATGTTTTAAAGATCAATTCAATTACAATCTCATATAAAAATTTTCCTGTAAATAAATTCAAATTTATTGATCTAGATCTAAAGAAGGTTACAACATCCTTATATTTAAGTCTAGATTATTATGATAAAGTTCCGAGAAGGTTCACCAATAACCTTCATCATGATCTTGGATCAAACTAAAAAAGTGATATAGTTTATTAGGAAACAAAATTAATAGAGAAAGCATGAATTTAAATGCAATTCTAGAAAAATGGAAGCAAGCATACAACTAGAAAGTAGTACAATTAAAATATATATATTGTCAAACACAAGTTTTGAAATTGTGCAAATCAAGGCATTTTCTTTTTAAAACAATGCCTAAGCCTCAAAATTAAACTATTAAATTAATTTAAATATAAAAATAAAACATTTCTGAATAATCCTCGTAGGATAAATGAGTGAACATACATAAGTAATATAAAATAAATAAATAAATAATAATAATCTCTCAATAAGTATTCAATAATAAACAAGTAAACATAAACACAATGTCTAAAATAAATAAGTAAACATGTCCTCATTCTTCAAATAAATTAATCACGAGTCTTAAGACTTTCAATTCAAAAGCCTCTGTCAATCTCACCACTTAGAAGGTGTTCATTACAATCATCATCGTCCATGATTGCTTTCTACCTCCCTCATTCTCATTTATAACATCCTCTCAATCTTCCCCATCTTCAATTTCAATCACATTCCTCTTCCATAATCAATAAAATCCAATAAGAATAATAAAACAGTGACTATATTGATTATTCTAATTTTTATTAAATAAAATTTTATTCTAATATTTTCTATTTTCTCATTTGTTTCTGTTGCTCTTGTTCCTTTATCAAAACAGTGAAAATTGAGATATGCCTCTAATAATTATGGTGGGGTAACCTCTTTTTCATCCTCCATAAGTCATTCATCATCTGATGACATATTATTACAATGAAAGGGGCTCACATCATCCTTCAAAATTTTCTTCCTCAAATGTCAATCTTTTAATCTATAGTTATATATTTAGGTAAAACAAAATGTTTTAGTTAATCAACCGATTTCTTCCCATAGTATAAACTCTCTCATGCCGCCATAAGGAAGATGATAAACCTAACACTTTAACTGCAAATATTTGCAATTCGAAAGTACCAACTTCAAATTTAATTCACCGCTCAACTAATTAAAAAATATGAGCAAATAATACAAATTCAGAAAACATAATCAATAAAGATCAAAAGCTAGGATCTATAGAAAATTAAATATTATTTATCAGGGTAATGTTTGGCTATAGTGCCTTTAACTTGTTCTAATATAAAGAACACTTCCTAGTTTCTAAAAGCTACAAGTTGGAGAACAGCCTTCCCTCTCCCTATTGAATCAACAATCATTTGATCCATACAATAGTACATTCCAAGTTTGATGTCTAGATTGGTGGACTTATTCTAGTCATATTGATATTTAGGTTTTAGATAATACCCCTCATTGCTTGCAAATATCGATGCACTTGAAGCTCCCTTTCTCATCTATAATCCCTCAAATTTTCTTGTAATTGCCCTAATCTCCACCTAAGCCTTTTGTTATCAACTCCTTCGTCCCACCCATAGCATTATAAATGAAACCATTGTTGGGGTTTTCTCTGCATCAAATTTTCTCAAGACTTGAAACAGAGGCATTGTAGTTGTTATAACAAAACTTGCACTTAGTCAAAAAATTTCATTTAAAAAAATCTTTCTCAATTATATCCCTTCAAAATTCATCTCTCATATACAAATTTTACAAGTGTAGAGGTTAATATGTTATGTCAAAGGGATACCAGTGAGTGCTGCAATAGAAGCATCAACAACACTAGCAACGCAACCTCTCGTAGGTTAGATTCTCCTGTGGAGCATGCAAGTCACAAGTAGCATGTACGTGAATCAAGGTTTAGGATTCTAGGTTTTTTAATGAAATAGGTTTGGGTATAAATCATAATGGTAATTGGGCTTAAGTTTATCAATTAAATTTGCCCAACACCAATGACTATGAAAATTGAGGCTTAAATCTCATTATAAATGCCTTGAGGCACTGAGGCATACCCATCAAATCATCAATAGCTCCATTTGAGGCATGTATCTTAAGTTCTTTTATCTGCTTCAATACATGTCTCAAATTGCGCAATTTTAAATAATCATCAAGTATAAATTATTATCAAATATTACTAATTCATATATCATATGCTTAATATGATGAATAGTTGCAATGTTTTTAAAATTGACTAAATAAGTAGTTAACATGACCTCAAAATGCATAAAAAATATGACGGGAAAAAATTTAAACTGAGAATAATTTACATGAATAGCAAGTACTATTTTTTTTTAATTATCAAATGCAATAAGCAAGGTTGTTAAAAGCAAGTGCACTTCAAAAGTGAAGTGTTGCAGCACGAAGGGTGACACTTACAATCTTCTCTCCAATAAAGAGAAAGGAGCACGAGTAGCACATCACACAAGTGTGAAACTGCTTGCACGTTTCTTCATTCTGCATTTTTGGGCAGCTTTTGGGTTTAGCTCACGCACCTAGTTGAGTGGTTGATTTAATATGTAGAATAAAAGAGAACTATAACTCTGCACTTAGGGCTAGCGATATTTATAGAAAAAAGATGCATTAACTTGTCAGATCCATCTCAAATTTTTTTGGGAAAATAAGAGAAATACAAGGATGCAACCTATATAATAAAAATTATTACTTGATGAGATTTAAATTTGATTAAATAAATTCCTACACACACACATTATGCTTTGCACATTTAAGCAAAAAAGAACCACTGCGCATTAAACTTTCATTATAAGTTTTCCAACAATTTATTTTGAAGATATTAGGATACATGGTGAATAAATAAAAGATTATATTGTTCATCTAAGATGTTCTTCCAAAGTCTTCCAAAAGAAAAACTACATAAGAACCTTAAAAAGTGTAATTTTGTAACTTATTGGTTGCTAACTCTCCCGTGGATATTCTAAAATCATTCAATGATTATCAAAACTTCAAAGATACATCTCACCATCGATGTCTAGTTGAGTAATTGTTAAGCTTATCCATCTTACTGTCACCCCACTCCATGTATGCTTTGTTGTCGATGTGGTTAGTTAATATATACAAAACCCAAAGAAAAACATGAGGAATTAATATTGGGATTTTTAAGATGCATAAAAAATCTCTAAAGAAAGGTTTTAATATCAAATACCAAATCATTTAAACATTAAAGCATTTTTTGATATTGATTATGTTAGATTTATTGAAGATCAATACTCTAATTACAAATAATGTGCTTTTGAGAAGACTGTCTTCTTTCCTGGAGAAGTAAGAAAGCAAAATGTTGTCGCGAGATCTAGCATTGAAGTTGAATATAGGACTAACATATTCTTCCTATAAAATGATGTGGACAAAAACTTCAATAGAAGAATTTAACTTCATTATAACTCAATCCCTGTTAATTTTAATAATTGAGTAGTAATCTACATTATTTTTTACCTCATTTTAAGCAGAGCTTGCATTCGTCCTTGTCCATCCTTCCTTCATAATCAAAATTGACGACGCCAAATCAATTCGAATCGATTCTAGTTTGATTTGACATCGATGGGCCGTCGATTGTTAAATAGAATCGAGTCAAGCCCGAATTAAAGCAAACATAATGATAAGTATATGACATGGATTTAAATCGCTAATCTCCTTTTCATTATATAATCCCTGCTCTTTTTAATGCTTCTTGTACCATTGATCAATACTAATTCTTCCTATATCTGGCAATAATGGACAGTTGATAGTGATTTTCAATCATCTTAGCATGGAACACACATGCGGAATCAGCAAAAACATACATATATCAATCAACATAGAGCCAACAAAGTGAACCAGGTACATACTCACTTCGGACTCACTATTTAGAAGTTTGTCATTTATGCCTTCCAAGAGTTCTGAATATACAGGGTGGAAATCTGCATCTACATAAAATTATTGTTGAAAGGATGAACTGCTAAAATCTAAAATCATAAACCCTATTTTCAGAGAAAGGGATTCATATACCTGTTTTCAAAGAGGCATGTCTCTGAGATGCTTTACCAGAGAACTTCAAATATCCTGAGAAACATTATAAAACAACAAAATTCACATCCCATTTCAACATTCTTAAATCCTTATCTCAACATGCTGCTTTGAAAGAAACAATTTTCTGCACACTTGTAGCAAAATTCATATGAGAAAAAACCAAAAGGTAATATCATCTGCCTGTTTTACTTTAGAGGCAAGCTGTGATTTGAGTTAGGGGTAAAAACGAGTCGAGTCGAGTCGACTCGACTCGAATATATACCTAATCGAGCTAAGCTTATTTAGTTTTTATAGAGCTCCAGCTCAACTCCCTAAAAAATTTATAGTCTCGAGCTCGTTTGGAAAGCTTGAGTTTGACTCAATTGTTCAGTTCGATTTATTAGTTTTAAATTAAATATTTCAGTTTTTTTAGAATTTTTATTTTTAATATAGAATTAACTTAAAATGTTAAAATATATAATATAATGCTAATTTAAATTAATTTTTAAATGTATTATAAGTTAATCAAGTGGCACAACAAGCTTATGAGCTAAGCCAGTATAGACTTGAGCTCATACTCATGGCTCTATAAGCTCAACTCATGAGCTTGTTAACAAGTTGAGCTCAAGTAGGCTCGGTTCACTTACACTCCTAGTTTGAGTTAACCATGAAATAACCTCCTATGGCTTTACATGAAACTAGTAAGCATGCATAAGCATCAAATATGTTACTTAACGTTTTATTTTTAGTGTAGTTTTCATTCAATTCTTATCCATGCCCAATGAATTCTCATTTTTCACACCGTGTCTTCTTAAATGTTTTCTCAAGTACAGTCAAACTATTAACCATGATTAATTATTGAGATTCCTAACACAAAGTCAATGAAAAATTTTGACATAAATTTTCACATTTATTTCAAGTAGAAGCTCAACTAGGTATACTTTATTGTGGAATTAGCAATTCACAACCAGCATAAAAATGTGGTATATAACAATTAATTGTGCAAGTTTGGCATGAAGAGTTCATTAAAAACAATGGAGAAATATCATATGTAAAAGCATTAACTATTACAAATAAAAAAATCTTTATCATAAACCCTCATCAAAATGACTTAAAAAAAAGGAGAAATCTCATTCATCTCATAGAATAAAACTCAAAATGAGTTATCTTATAAATCAAAAGGAGTGCATAACTAATGTACAAATAACTTCTTACAAATTTCATAATTTTTTAGATAAAAATCTTTATCTTAAATATTTTATTATATGAAAGTAAAGCACAAAATCAATTACATATTAATAAGTATAACATCAATTACAAATAAAGATGTCACAAGACTAATTACATATCATCTTTCAAATAGTAAGCTATTGAATATTTATTTAAAGAATAACACGTTGTACTCGAATATCTGATATCCACCGTAAGAAACAGGGAACTGAAGCTCTCTAGTTCCTAAATTAATAGATCTTTTCTACTTCAGATAAAAATAATTTTATAAAAATACTGCCAAAATTTTGGAACCCACTTCAATTAACTGAAGCTGAACCAAATGAACATAAGTTTAATTCACCTTTCCTATAGAAAAAGGGATGGACTATGATGAGGAAGGGACCTTGGCGAACTAGCAATTTTCATCTCTTTTAGCCTCAGCACCACCTTTTTGCTTATTGGAGGCCTCCTCTCTCTTCTTACACTTCACTTGTTGAATAACCTCTAATCAAGCGAACACAAATCTCTGTTTAAGTCATCAAAAGCTGGCATCTTTTGGCCAAAGATTAGTTAGGGTTTTCGCATTGGTTTGTGATGGCATTATACTTCTTCAGTGAAAGCACGGGAGACAAAAATGAAAAAGCTCGCAAGTTATGGAATTGAGAGACATGAAGAAGAAAAGTTGATGCCAACTGTATCACAAATTTGACTATAAAAAATACAATGTAATGGTCCACCGCCAACCCCAGCATTAGCCCAATGGTTCGAGCTTTGATTAATTTCACTTAAAGTCTCCAAACAAAACAACTAAAATTGAGCAGCATGTGCCCATAAGCATGACATAGTGATGACCAACATCCAATAACTTTAAACAACTAATAATCAATTATGCATTAAATTATTTTGATTGCTAATAGGGCAAGTATAAAAATTTGTTTTAAGATTGGTTGGCTTTTAGAATTAGTAATATTTATTTTGTTATCATTTATAAAAGTTCAAATTCAAACTATGTTTTAATGAATTATACATGATATGTAAATAATTAATTTCAAATCATATCAATCATTAAACCATGATAATTCATGGAAAAAGGATATAAGTGGCCATCATTAAATCTTCGTTGATTTTTTTTCTTACAGTATTAAAATTAAAATTAAAATCATATTATTTAATATGCCTTATTAATAATGCATGGCATAATGCAATAAAGAATTAAACTAAAATTATATAAATTATGATAATTAAAATAAGGCACAAATTATATACCAAGTGTCATCTCATTTATTCAAATCTTAATTTTAAAATTGGCGCATACCATTAATGATATGCGAAGTGTAAGTGTCATCTTATTAGCTCATGTGCACAGCTTTAGATAATAATTAGGCATGATGAATCCATTAGAAGCAGCCGTGGAGATGGTGGTTATTAATAGTAATTAAAGATCTTTTAGTCGACACTGAAGAGACAAAGAAAATGAAATAAATGCCTCCTAAAAGGTAAGCTAGTAGCGGATTTGAGACTTACTCGTTCTCTTTGATTTCAAAGTTAAGTAAGCTATTTGATACTTTGAGACTAATATTACTCAAAGCAAAATGGAGGTTCCTACTGAGGTATACAGTTTTCAAAGTCCAACTGAGAAAAGTCTGCAAGCACCGAGGGCATCTTTTAATGGCAATGATGGAAAGATTCTCCAAGCCTCCAAACCATAGAAAGAGCAAGGATAAATGCTGCAGAGCCTTATCAAGAATAGGATACCAAAGAAATCATCAACATCAATGATGTTGAAATTACTAGTAATGAAAATGTTGCAAGAAGAAGATTGTCGGTGAATAGGGTTGTAGTCATTGAAGAGAATAGGCGAGATAATGAAGCTATTAATGATGGCATTGAATGGGATTCTACCTTATAGGTTGCGGTTTTTGTGAGGAAACTTCTCAATATCTTTTTAAAAGAAAATCTCCTAAAGCGATGGGCCTTGTGACCAGGTTGTTGGAAGAAGAGTTATGGATTAGGGGTGTAAACGAGTCGAGTCGAGTCGAGTTTAGGCCCTTATCGAGTTCAAGCTCGAGTTAGCTCGGCTCGTTAGATGGAACTCGAGCTCGAACTCGTCTCACTATAAACGAGCTCGAGCCGGCTCGCCAGCCGTGGGCGGAAATTTTTAAATTTAGGCGGGAATTTTAAAAAATTTTAAAATTAGTCAGGATTTTTAAAACTTAGAAAAAATTTAAAAAAAATATATGAAATGTTTAACATTTAAATAAAATTTATAAATTTAATAAATAAAGTAAAATTATTTTAAAAATATTAATATTTATTCGAGTTGGCTCAAGCTCGAACTCGAGCTCTAGCTTGACTCACGAGCTCGATAAGCTCGGCTCGCGAGCCCATAAACGAGTTGAGCTCGAGCCTGCTCGGCTCACTTACACCTCTATTGTGAATAACAATCTTAACAATAATGTTCAAAGAACTTGTTGAAGCCATGTCAATTCTGAAAACAGCATTAGAACTACAAATAGGTGTTGAAATCATAGAGACTAAGATCGATTGATTTGACGCCTTATGAGAAATAGAAAAGTCATGGCATGATGCAATTGAGACTAATCTCAAATGGTTTGGAATTGCCTTATCCTTCTTGCCTGATATACTTGCCCAAGAATCTCGTCGAGAAATAAATGAGTTCAAGGTGAAGGTTGTTTTGATCAGAAGTAATTAAAGACTTGAGTTATGCTGCACTTAGTGATCTAGATTGGCAAAATCCCATGGGAAGTTGCTCTCGATCTGAGGTTTTGAACTTTGCCAGAAGGATTTGAGTTATTATTGCATGATGAATTCCACATTGCTACAGCTTCCTCAAGTCATCCTTCTAAAAGTTGAATTTGTTTTATTTTTATGTAACTAGCAAGACGATAAATTTATGACATAAATTTGGATTCTAAATTTCGTTGTTTTATTTTTCCTTATACTTTTCTTTTTCTCGTGATTAGTATATGGGAAAACCAGCTAATGAAATGTAAGTCTTTTTACAAGTTTAAACCTTATTTTACATTTTGATTTATCAACATGGCTTATTTATATGAAGTCGATATTAATTGGGAGTAGGTTTTTGAAAGATGGATTTTTTCGTTGAAGTTGAACTTTATTCATATAGAGAGCTCTATTTATGAGGCATACTTAGCACATGAAACCTCTTATTTTTGCCCCTACCACTTTGAGTCTCAAGCATAGTGTAACCAAACTATAATATAACAAAATGATAAGGAAGTTGGAGATGGGAAAGTTCAATCACCATTATCCATTTTTTAAAATACCAAGTAGAGCATTCCATGTATATATCAAGATACTTAATTGATAAAAATTCATAAATGTGCCAAGATAATTAGAATGACATGCTAAAAGTTGACCCTTCAGATTATCAAAGAGGAAACTTAAAGGATGGAAGTTGATTCCTTATCTAACGAGGAGAATTTTTTAAGATCGTTAGTTGCCTCATAGGATCTACAAAAATATAAACTTGTAAGGCTAAGGATTTAAGGTAGGCAAAGGGGGGGAATGACATTCCCCACCCCCCACCCGCCCCGGCTCTACCAGTGGCTGGTTCTTCCCGCCCCCCGGCTGCCTGTTCCAATTCCCTGGGTTGTCTATTCTGGTTCCCTGGGCTGCCTGTTCCGGTTCCCCTAGTGGCCAACCGTTCCTGCCCCCTTGGCTGCCTTTTCCGGTTTCCTGTGTGGCTCTTTGGGTGTTATTTCTGGACTAATTGTTGGCCTTCTATTTTCCCTTACCTAATTGGTTTAATTGGGGATGTTTTGGGCTGTTTGGCTGCCCCCTTTTCTCCCATAAATTTGAGGTGTTTTGTAAGCAAAAAGAGAGGTTATAATGAGATTTTTGGAATACAAAACCTGGGGATTTTTTCCTTCTTTGGAAAAGCTTGCGAGCTTGTTCCATTCTTCTTCTTCCTTCTTGGGAAAGCTTGCGAGCTTGTCCTCTCCTTCATCTCGGCTTACCTCTTTCTTCGCTCCGCAAGTTCAAAGTCACATGTATCTTTCTTCTCAAGCGATGGAATGCAAGTTTAGGTGTTATTTCATGTTCTAAATGTCCTTGTTATGTATCGTTTTTGTGTAATAAAATTGTATTTTTCTTACTTTCTAGGAAGTCTTTTAGTATGCTTGCAAAAATTAGGGTATTCCCTTTTTTTTCTTGCATTAGGATTTTTCTAAGAATTCTAAAGCTCTCTCTAGATGTCAATGGATCAACAAAAAGAAAATAATTAAACTAACATCTTTATATAGAGATTGAGTTCGGGTTTGTTTAGGAATATCTAAAGTATAGGAATAACTAAAGTATAAGTGATATCTATCTGAAAATATAGTTGTGAATCTTTGAAATCCATGCAAAAAAATGATGACCATGTGACTTCTACCTTTGACCAACTAGGAGTTTGGGATAATGTTATTATCCTTGTAATAGTGATAAGTTTTTTTTTTTGTATATATTGATTAAGAAATTTCTGAAGAGTGAAGCTTCATTGCTTTGATCTGAAGAAAATGAGAATAGTCATAAAGCATGAGGCAATGCGCAAACAAGTTCATGGACAAGCAAGCACGGGCAATGGCATGATCGAGACGATAGACACACTAGAAGATGTGTCTGGGCTACAACGTGCAAGAAGCAAGCACATGTGTGAAGATGCATGTAGGTGAGTGGACGGCAACAGCACAAGGTGCGAGAAGTAAGCACATGTGTGAAGATGCATTTAGATGAGTGGATGACAGCAGCACACGAGCAAGGTGCTAGCATGAGCACAAGCATAAGCACAAAAAGACCTATAGACATAGTCTATCAGAATGGTCGGTGTGATGGTGATAGGAAGTGCTTGTATTCACAAGCAACCTATCCAAAATCGGCGAACCAACAGCAGCCAAATGGCTGTCCACAGCAGGAAAAACAGCAGATTTCTGCTGTTTACAGCAGGAAAACAGCACTTGTCCGGGAAAATACGAGAGAAAACTCAAGAAAAGACTTGTATTCCACTTAGACGATGAATAAAAGAGCAAGATACAATTGATCCTCAATTCGAGAGGAGGATCGATCTCTCCCAAATCTCTAGACGCCGCTAGAGCCCAAAGAAATCCTAAATCTACGAGATCTCAAATTTCAGCCAAATTCAAGATGCCCAAACCCTAGGAAAAACATCTATTTAATGCATACAAATCAAAAGGAATTCCCTAAACAGTCCCTACATTCAAATTTCTCTCTGAAACCCCCAAAAAATCCTTCCTAAAACGCTCTATATGAGCGGTCGGGCCGCTCGTTCTGGCGGAGTCTCCGCCTGTTTCGCGATTTCGCCCCGAACCGGTCCCGCCTGGACCGGCTGGACCGGTCCAGTGGGCCGGTCTAACAGATGGCTGGATGGGCGAGCATTACAGGTTGTGGCAAGTTAGGCATTGCAAGTAAATGCAAGGGAAAATGACAAGTGTAAAGGGTGGACACGAGAGAGAGCAAGTGGCAACTATCATGACCTAGCCTGGAAGCTCATAGGAAAAAGTGGGAGGAACATATGATCATGATAATGGATATTGTAGGTTGATCCTTGATCTACCATCACTATAAAATAATGATAAAATGGCAATGTTATAGACAATATTACAATTTCATACTTACTTCAGAGATGATTTGTATCAAATAAAATAGTAATCAGAACTTCTAAATCAAAAAATACAATTAATAACTTAGAACTATACTTAACTTACCCATTCCTTTCTTGGTGCTCTTAACCTTTAATGACTCCATTAAGCTCAACTTACCTAAAATATCAAAAATAAATGGGTTGAGTTTACAATTCTAAACTATAGTAACTCAAAGGGAAAAAAAAAAGGAATATGCAGGCAGTTGTCATATTTAAATTATAAATAAATCATATAATTTACTTTCTCTTTTCAATAACAATTATTATAAAAAACAATACTTAGCTGTCAGAGTTACCAACAAGAATTTAATATAGCATTCAAACTTAACATTAATAGCATGAATATGAATTAAAATATATCATATCATAGCTTATCTTGTAATATAAATATTTAATACATCTGTCACTGAAACACTGCCATTATCAATAATATTTTCCAGATTATGACACTCTCGAAGTACTAGGTGTAATCCTATACGAGCAAGTGCAAACATCCACAACTAGTACCATGAGGAGTGACTCGATCTTTGAACATGCACATACAGGCATTTCTTTATATCATTTCTTTAGCAATTGCCTTAGCATTCAATGTCTTTTATAAGAAAAAATGCATGGAATGGTATAAAGTTTACATAAGCAATTACAACCAACGATGAAATCTACATGTTATTCATAGCAATATGAAGATCAGTTGCATTAGAGATATAAATCATTGTAAAGCTATTCACAATAACAATATTATAATTATAACTTCATCTCATGTGCATAAATAAAAAGAAATCAAAAGAATATCCAACAAATGCATCGATTTTTGAAGAAAGTAAGCATTACCTTAATTTAGAAAAGAGATCACCCAACCTTACAACATTTTAAATTATGAATTAAAACCTTGGCATCACCTTAAGAACTTGAACTTAGAAGAGCCAACTTAGCAATACTTAAACTTGACACCACAATTAAATTATAATTCAATCCACAAACCATAAATATAGTCAGGTCATACAACTTAAATAATTTACAATCTACAACTTTAATTCCACCAATCATCTTGTTATCCTTTTAAATCTTGCCAAAAAAATAAAATTCATACACTAAAATTATTATTAGCATTATTCTTTCATTTATATACACTACACCTTAATTGTAGTCATTATATAATGACTATAAGCCATATATTAATAACCCATGTATCTTTAGGTATTTATTTAAATAACAAACTGCAATTAGATTATTTAAGTTTTATTTCTTCAAAATCGAACACTCCATTTAACATACACTCAACAAACATCATACATAAACTATTACCCATCATACTAACTTATTTTGGTTAAGCCCAAACCAATTAATCTCATACCATTTTAATGGTTATGCATTGTAAAATCATTTAAGAGCATTTTGGTACCTGTTTGGCAATCATCAAAATTAAAGAGAGAAGGATTTACGAGCCATCTCATCGATCATAAAATAATTACTTAGGTAGTTAATAATATATTTAGTAAATCTAATTCTTTAAATTATAATTAAATAATTAATTAAACTATTTAGCTATTAAATTAACTTCTAATTAATCAGTAACTACTATTTCAAATATAAATTAAATTTGAGTTCTTAATGAGCTAATCTTCTTAAATTTTATATTATACATTGCCAAATAGTTTAAAGGATTTAACATTTATCTTGTCAAACAATTTTTAAGATTTAACACACTCAAAATTTATTAATAGAAATTTATAAGATTTGCTAAATCTATTAAAATTAAATCCTATTCGTTAACAAACAGCCCCTTAGGAGAAAGAGTAGATGGAGGAGACGTTGTTGAAGGAGGCGAAGAAGCTTGTTGAATCCCATTTCCTCCATGTTTTTGTTAAATCCTGAATTTCATAAATCCAAGCATTGGACGGATTTAACTTGAATTGCAAGTATCAGGAAATCTCTTCTTCTTTATGCATCGTTGGTCATGTCGATGCGTTATCTGACAAGCTCCCACCGAGACTTCATCACTTCTTTCTCATTTGTTTGTCAACCGGAGGGGTTGTTTAGCAACAAGTAGGATTTAACTAGAATAGGATTTACTAAATCCTGTAAATCTGCATTTAGTAAATCCTAGAAAATTGTTTGGCAACATGAGTGTTAAATCTTGTGGAGTTGTTTGGCAAAGTAATCCAAGATTTAAGGTGGTTATTTGTAATATGAATCATATTTAAAATTCATTTGCTCTCATACTGACTAAATTTTTAATATTAAAATTTTGAATGCTGCAACGTATCAAAATCAATACATAACTGACATTAGAAAGAAAAACTTGATATACATATGTACTATAATAGAACAAAATAAAAATCTAAAGCAACATCACTATAACATCTAATAATAAGATAATGAAGGCGTCAATATTTGTGAGTACAAATAGCTTGTAAATGTTTACTCTCCTCAGTAAATAGCACATGAAAATAAATTTAACTTTAGTAAATGAAACTGTAGTAATACCCGAGCTTCCCATAAGTCAATGGCAATTGAATGCCGGACTAATTTAGTCTAAATTCTCTCCCCAATAGTTGTGTGCATGTTAGAATCTTTCTAATTGGTTTGCACTTCACCCAATTCACTATCATGTTGCATCTCAATTTGGGACATTTTGAAGTACATGCTATGTCCATGATAACGCCCTATGAAATTATGCAACACAACACAAGCAAGAACAATATCAACCTATACTTCCAAAGGAAATTATCTCATTTTGGTTAGCACTTCAAACCTCTCTTTCCAAATACCAAATGTTCACTCCACTATGTTACGTAATTAGGCATGGCGATGAATGTAAGCTCTTGTTGTGCTAAGTATCTACGAGATCTTTCCCCACGGTACTCACTTAGATGATAGTGAAATCCCCTGAAAGGTGCTATAAGCTTTTCAGTGTTTGCATATCCATAATCTACTAAATAATATTTACCATGTGGAACAGTGAAGCCTCCTTTTTCTACCGCTCATCTTAGTACCCCCATATCAACTGCGGAACCCTCCTAACCAAAAGCAATGTACACAAAATAACGATCAAATGATATTGTCGACATAACATTCTGTGAAGTAAAATCTTTTTTGTTTCAATATTTATTTTGTAACTCCTCACCCACAATAGAAGGGATATGTGTACCGTCAATTACACCGACTGCATTTTGAAATAAATGGATATAAATGTTCATGGATTTGTATTGATGGATGGCAGTCAACATCTCTAGAAAGTAATTTTAATAAACTCTTATGCCAATGATACAATCGCTCTAAGCCCCAAATTAAAATAAAACTCACTATCTCAAGTGAGTGTTGAAAGAATCCACAAATTTGTTTGTACGAATGTGCATGTGCAACGGAAAATCGGCAATTGTTCATCAGCACCCATGAATCTAGTATCCCTAATCAACCCACGACAAACCAACAACTCCTTCAACTACCCAAATGCCTCCGCCGAAAGCCTAAAACAATCGTACGCCCATAGTGGATGGCCAAAAAGAATGTCAACAACGTAAAGTTGGCAAGTATATGCCCTATTGTACATGTGTCTTTTCATCTTGGGCTCATACACCCTTGATCAACATATTAATCAATCCTATCAACACTCAAGTTTATCATGTTAATGCCAAACCCAAAAACAGTATCAATTTTCATTGACTGTTTCTGCAACCATAATAAAACTGAACTTCGCTTAAACCGTCCCAAACAAACAAGATTATTTTGCATCTTAACATTAATTAAGCCTAGGTAACTGAAATCCAAGCTCACGGCAAATGCTAAATGTTGAATACAGGAAAAACTATAATAGCAAGAACTTCTAAACACTAAAATCGAGTTAATAAGTTTAAATTTTCACCAGATTGGAGAGACCTAACTTCAACTAAGAGAACTTTATAAAAACTTACATACAGAATTAACAAAAAAAAAAAAAAAACGATGGAGCATACAGAAGATTGGAGTCTCGGATGCAGGCATTGAGGTGAGCGTGGTTGAGAACAGAAAAGGAAAACGTACCCAACTGCGAGAGTTCCTCGACGGGCTTACAGAAGTCGGACTGCGAGGAGTATAGGTCGAACAACGACGCTGGACTCTGAAGTGCAGACAGATCTAAGGAGATGTGGTCACTGGACGAATTATCAGTGCCTTAGAATAGGAATGAGTGGAAGAAGAAAGAGCGGATAGCTTCGACAGGGGGAGATGGAGAAGATTGAGATCTCGTTGTCCAGGAATGGGGAGGCAGGCAACTTGATGCTCGAAGCCAGGTACGACTACTACTCCTCTGTCCGCTCTCTCACTCTCCGGGTCTGTTCGGCAACAAGATTTATGCAGGATTTGAGCATGATTTATGCTAAATCCTGCCAAACGGGATTTGAGCGCCCCGTAAATCTCACGGCGGAATAAATCCTCCGTTTCCCTCGTTTTGCCCTAAATTCCGTATTTACTAAATCCTGTAGTTCGGCGAATTTACGGGATATGGCTGAAGAAGCGCGCGAAAGGGAGAAAGTTACCTTCACAGTGAGCGAGCTCCCGTCATTGCTTCCGATCAAAATGTCGTAACTTCCGATCCGACAAGAAGGGAACGTCGTCGAAGGAGCGAAGCCGAAGTGACCCGTGCAGTCTCTACACCTCCGGCGAAGAAACGAAGCTAAAGCAGATGAAAATCAAACCCTAAACCCTAGACGTCTCTAAGCTATTACTGATTAACTTAATTAATATAATTTAAAATATTAATAATTAAGAAAATTAATTATATAATTAGTAGTATAATTAATGCATTTAATTAAATATCTAATTTAGTTAATTAAATATATAATCGTTTAATTAGTAATTAAAAAATATAATTAGTTTAATTAATATAATTTTAAAATAAAATTTATTAAATATACAATTAATACTATAAATAATAATTAAATAAATAATGATTAGTAAAATTCTTAAGCGATTAATGAGTATTAATAATATAATTTATAACTAAATAATACTTAAATAATTAATTAAATTATTAGTAGGATTATTAGTGAAATAATTTGTTATTTCAAAATAACCAATAGAATTAAATATAATTTTAAATTATATAATTATCATACAATATTATAAATAATAATTAAATATTTAATTAGGATTAGAATATTTAAATGATTACATAGATAGTTAATAATATAATTAATCAATAAAACTAATTAAATAATACTTTAAATTTAATTAAATCAATAGTAGGAGCTAGTTAAATAATTAGTTATTAAAAATATCTATATTAATATAATTAGATATTAAATACTTATTAAATTAACACATAAACAATTAAATTAATAAATAATAGTATAATACTATAATTATTAATTAGTCATTTAATAATTTAATAATTAAGCTTACTTCTAATTAAATTATTTAGCATTATAATTTATTGATTATAATTATAATTACAATTAATAAGTTATTTGTACTTAACATATAATTAAATTCATAACCTATTAATTTTAATCTTAAAATGAATCAATCGTATTAAATCCTAGATTAAGTTGCCATTTCATAGGATTTAAAAATTATTGTGCCGAACAATTTACATGATTTAACATACCTTAGACTTATTAAATCTTGGATTTTCAAGATTTACTAATTCCAATAAAAGTTAAATCCTACTTTTGTCAAATAGCCCCTTCCCGTCGTTCTGTCTATCACTCTCCTACGCGTTGAAATGTTAAATCCATCAAGCTGCAAAATTTAGTATATCAGGGATGTAGGGCATCTCCAACCAAAATTTTCATTTTTCACTCCAAAATACAGTAAAACTCAAAAATGTCGAGAATCAACTCCAATCGAACTCCATTTTGCGGACTTTTGCGAAGGTAACGGTCTTTCTCCTTTTTGGCGCATTTCTTATGCAAGTCTGGTTAAGACAAGAAAGTGGTGTTGATGAATAGTGTGACGCCAATATTGACATCACATTGTTCACCCGCAAAACAAATAGCGAAAAATTTCGCGTTCCGCTGGAGCGACGGAATGACCTCATAGACATGTTTTGCATTCGGTTGGAGATGGTCTTACAACGAAAAAGAGTAGACAGAGGTATTCCGCAAGTTTGAAGGGCATAAATCATGTTTGTCCAAAGTCGTAGCAAGAAAAAAGCACATGAGGCTGAAGCAACAATGGAGAAGAAGTAACAAACCACATGAAGCAAATGTAAATTTATAAAAAAAAAAAGGAGCAGATTTTTAATAATTAAGTGAAAAAAAAAAACTATTTTAAGAGATAATCTAGAAAGGGCAATACTTAAAACGAATTTTCGCATTAAAAGCATAGTTGAAAATATTTTTTTGTTTCTTTGAATGCAAAAAAAAAAAAAATTTCACAATCTATTTGTATTGAAAGTTTATGTTAATCTTCCCGGAATTTGACGAATATACTTCTAATATATTATTTAATTAATTACTATAGATTATATTATATTTATTAAATTATTTAATAAATGATGAGTTGAGAAATTGATTACATATACTTCTAATATTATTAAAAAAAATTAAATTTATCAAAGAATATTATTGGTAGTTAATTAATCTTGAGTCATATATTATTATTTTTTATATTATTACTAATATAAACCTAATGTGAGAATAAATTCTTATAATTATGATATTTAGATTTTTTTTTGTTATGAGAGATTTTAAAATAAACTTTTCATTATTATTTATTGCATCATCCGATTAGAACCCGATTTGATTGGTCGAATCATGAACCTCTTCTTCTTTTTTGTTCTTATCTTATTTGATAAAGTTTTGACCGATAAAATATATTTGAAATAATTTATTTATTTTTCATGAACCTCTTCTTTTTTTTTTTGTTCTTATCTTATTTGATAAAGTTTCGACCGGTAAAATATATTTGAAATAATTTATTTATTTTTTTTAGGAAAATTTGTATCCCTTAATTAGTATTTTTTAATTAGTATTTTTTTAGAAACCCTTAATTAGTAGTTTTGATACACGTATAAATTAATTTGAGGGCATTAGACTGCTTGATGGATACTCCGTTGTACAGATTTTTCCTTTTCCAGAGTTGCACAATCATATTTAAGAAGTGCTCGAAGATCATCGCCGCCACCTTTCGCCGTGAATGGCAACGACTCGAATCCAATTGAGCGAGAGACGGAATCCCTTTCTCCTAACTCTGGCTGTCCTGATCGTCACCCTGCTCGTCATCATATACTTCACCACCGACACCACCAATCGCTTCTCCTCTTTCTACTTCCCCTCCCCAGATCTTAAATCCTCTAATTCCAATCCTTCCACTCCTCAATCCCAGCTCTTCCCGCTTTCTGCTCCAAATCCTCGGGCTTCTTCCACATCGTTTTCCGGGGATGGCTCGTCGAAGCTTGACGAAAGAGGAGAAGGAAAGGGAGTCAGTGGAGATGGCGAAGAAGTCACCAAGGAGTTTGATTTCCGCTGGGAGATCTGTGGGAGGGAGAAGGGATCCGAGGCGGTGGATAACATCCCGTGCCTGGATAACATGAAAGCGATCAAGGCATTGAAGTCGAGAAGGCGTATGGAGCACCGGGAGCGCCATTGTCCAAAGCCGAGCCCGAGGTGCCTGGTCCCCCTCCCCCTCGGGTACAAGATACCGGTGCCCTGGCCGAAGAGCAGAGACATGGTGAGATTGAGTGTTCGGTAAGAAATTAAACATCACGGGTTTCTTTTTATCTAATATTATAGTCTCCTCTGCAGTCGATCTGTTAACAATTACAATAGTATTGTTGAAGCTATGCTATATGCAATAAAAATCTTTTTGTGAACGATGTGAGTAGTGTTGGAATTCATTTGTTAACGTGATCACATTCTTGTTTATTCTATAAGCTATACACCTTTACTTGCGTATTTAAGTATGGTAATTTTAGAATTCAACGATTGATTAATGTTTGCTTGATTTTTAGTTGATTAATTTGTTTCCAGATATGGTATGACAATGTTCCTCACCCTAAACTAGTTGAGTACAAGAAGGATCAAAATTGGGTCCGAAAATCTGGTGAATATCTTCTTTTTCCCGGTGGTGGAAACTCAATTTAAAGATGGAGTAAATGCCTATACTAACTTTATTGAGAAGGTATGCGAAGAAATTTACATTGAAGAGTATGTGAAATCATATAAATCAAAGTAATTTCAAATTTCTAGATCACAACTTTTACTGTTTCTGTTACATTGTTATCTAGCTGTTATACTTGTTTAGAACTTTTTGCATGCTATGGATTGTTTTTCAGGTATTTTGGTTTTGCAAACTGATGTTACTTCTCTAGATTATCAAACTTGGCACAAATTCTTTCCTCAGCTTATTGAAAATAACCAGGATATTTTAATACGTTCGAGAAATAAATGATCTTACCAAGTTGAAAAAACGAATATAAGTAGTCAGAAGGCTTTTTTCTACCTAAGAAATGGAACATGGGATGTCAAAGGAATGATGGCGTGCTTACCTGACTGTGTGCTTCATCATAAAGATCAATCTTTTGCAATTTTTTCCAGAAAATATTTGATAATTTTGTGTGAATATTTCTCTTGTTCACTCTTTTGATGTTAAAGAATTTCAATTTGTTTTTTCTATAAGAGAGAACTGGCTGCATTAGGTTTCTGAGAGTTGAAAACTTATTATGTTCATACTTGTTGGATAACCCAGACTTTGCCTGCTATTGATTGGGGTAGACATACAAGAGTTGTACTTGATGTTGGTTGTGGTGTTGCAAGCTTTGGTGGGTACTTATTGGATAAAGATGTCATCACAATGTCTTTTGCACCAAAGGATGAGCACGAGGCTCAGATACAATTTGCCCTTGAGCGAGGAATTCCGGCTGTTTTGTCAGTTATTGGTACCCAACAATTGACTTTCCCTGATAATGCATTTGATCTGATTCATTGTGCCCGGTGCAGGGTGCATTGGGATGGAGATGGTAACTATAACCTTTCTACTAAACTGTCCATGCTTATAAGATTTATATTTATATCATTAATAATCTTATGTTTTTAACCAATGATTATTTTCAATTATAGGTGGAAAGCCATTAATAGAGCTTAACCGGATACTTAGGCCTGGTGGCTATTTTGTTTGGTCTGCAACACCAGTTTATCGTGACGATCCAAGAGATCAGGGTGTCTGGAATGGTTAGTCCCTTGCTTTAGGTTTGAATAGTGAGTTTTCAATCAGGTTAGTTTTTATGAAAGGTGAAATCACAGTGTTCTTTATCTTGATAAATATAGAAAATATAACTGCTAATTAATAAATATGGAATTGTTGTTGAAAATATTTGGAAAAAGTGCAACAACGACATCAATCTTTTATCCCACTACGTGGGGTTGGCTACATGAATCATTTTTTTTCTCCATTGCTTCCTATTAAGAGTCAAATTCTCATTTAAATTTAATAAGAAAATGTCAGTTCTAATAATTTCTAACCTAGTCTTTTTAGTCTACATTTACATTTTTTAACATATGTCCGATCTAACGCATGTACTCTTCTAATCGAGTCATAGGAAGGCCCAATCCTCAAAAAGTGTGCATAAAAAAAAACATGTATTAACAAATAATGACTAATTAAACAAATAAATTGATAAGGACATAAAAGCATGAGAAGGTGAGATTAATTTATACCCTTAGAGCAGATAATGTTCTTTCATTCAGGATTAACCATTGTTGCTCCCAATGTTATTGAGGATTATGCTTCATTTTAACAACGCACAATTAGATGGAAGTTTTGTGTAAAGCCCATATTCTTTGGTTATCAAGACTAAGGACAATTAAGAAATATGAAAAATATAAGGATGGGCAGAAGTATGAGATATTTTGTTTGCAAAAAAAATCAAACTAGCCCTCTAACTATTAATAAGTTTCTAATTTATTCTCCGAGTTCCACACTACCCCAACTAATCTCTTGACTTTTGAAAATTGTTCTAATTTTGTCTATCCATTAACAAATCTCTCCAAATTGACAGAAAGTGCTTATGCTCTCTTGCCACATAATTTGGCAATGGCATTTATTAACAAATTTATAAATTCTATTTTTTAACTCATTTATCAAAACTGGTTACTTGTGCTAATAATTGGAATACATAATTTAAACTAATAGGAGTGCAAAAATATAAACATAAGGTATCTATTTACAAATATAATTTATGTCATAATAACTTACTAGCTTGATACTCATTTCAAATATTTCTTTCACTAATTCTTCAAACATTATTATTATTTTTAATTAACTTTCATTCAGGCTTTTGTATATATTATAATTCATTAAATACAAAATAGAGTAACATAAGAAATATTATCTCACATACACTTGCACTACCTAAAATATCCTCACATCTAACTTTGGTGTTAACTTTAACTAACATTTTTGGCCCTAAACCAAATTAGATCAATTTTCAATAATCGATATGCTTAATTGGAATAGAGCAAAATTGTAGGACTAAATTTGATACTCACTAATAGTTGGAAGACCTATTTGGAGTCGTTTCTCTATTTTATTGTATATGTTAAGTAAACAATGCGATTGAACAAAACATCTATATTACTTAATCAACCTCACTATCCTTTATAAGAAGCACATCCTTGAATTTTTATTTTTAAGCTACATGAATATTGAAGTAATTATCACAAAAAATTTAGTGAACTTTCACCCATTTCTCTTTTGGAATGGGGATAACTTCCCTTTTTTAAAGCCTTTAAAGCAAGAATTGAAACCAACAATCCTCTATAATGGTTTAAAATAAATTTAAAAAAAAAAAAGAAGCAAAACATGAGTCCACTATTGGATTCAATTACCTCAAACCTGCATTCAATAATGCTTTTTGTAGGCTAAAGATTGAGGGTGGATTGCAACTCCTTGAAACAAAGTTTAGAATTGTTCCTTTGTAATCATAAGCATGATAGGGTAATATGCATAATAACATTTTGATGATCATTTTATGAGATTTATTCTCACAAGAGATATTAATGACTTGAGCTCCAATCCCATAACTATGGTCTCACAATTACTCTCACCTTGTAGAAAATGAAGCATTTTTCTTAAAATTTGACTTTCTTGATTGATACTTGTTGTGAAATGTTTCTCTGTTTTTCCATGAACCATAAGGCTATCATCAACATTTTAATCATTGAATTCTCCACTCTTTAGTAGTTATTTCGAATTCTCCACTCTTTAGTAATTATTTGGAATTTATGGCTAGTTTAGTTTCTGCCATTTAAAAGGTGATTTTATCATAATATATAGTATCTATAAAATGTTTATATTATTTGGGCATAGAACTTAAGAGGATTTCAGCTTCAATGCTTTTAAGATCCATCATGACCTTATTAAAGTTGTCCAAATGCTTCTTTAGTGGCTTAAGATTGATCCATTTACAAGGTGTATAACCTGGTCATGAGGTATAATTGATTTGCAAGGGCCTTTTCAAGTACACGGATTCAAGCTCCCTTCAAACATCAACAACCGACTCCTCCTTGACAATCTCCGTTAGAACTTCATCTCCAAAACTATAGAGGATTGCAATATGAGCTATCTTTGTTAGCATTATCAAATCAGTTATTTACCTACTCCTTTTTCAATACTTCTAAAGACAAAGCTGCATCCAAGCCTTGATGCACGAGCTACATCTTCATCTTCAGTCTTCAAAGATCAATTATTTTGCCATGTGAACTTCTTGATCTCCCATCTTGCCAATACCATCTTCAGTTTTTGATTCTCAGTACTCTAACATCAATTCTAAGAACAAGAAGAGATGAGTTAAGAATATCTTTTAACTCTTCTTGATTGAAACCCTTGCTTGAATCAAAAGTTTCTCCAGGGCAATTAATCCTGTTCTTACCCAGAATTCAAGTTCTTTAATTTGCACTTCACTTTCAACCTTTATCCTTTAGCCAGTTTAGCCTTCTTCCCAGAATTGGTCTGGTTTAATTCCTTTGTTGGTTAATTGAATAATTGATCGAACTGAATTGGCTAACCATATGCATCATATACTCGCTCTTTCTTTTTTGTTCTAACAGATCATAGCCGTGGTTATACATGCATCAACATAACATGTAACTGCCTTTGGCAACCATTTCGCTGGCTTTTGTTTTATTGAATATCTTTCTATTTTTTTTTTTTCAGTTCACTTTTTCATTAATTTGAGTTTCCCTGTTGTTGTCTCCTGTTATCACCGCAAAATTTCAGATCTCTCCCGAAATTTACTTTATTCTTTTAAGTTAAAAATATACAAATACTAATGAGATTAGCTACGCGAGCATCTGGATGAGCTTTACTGGAGAAGTTAATCTGTTTCAAAATCTTTTACATTGAGAATTCATCAGGGCTTATATATGAAGCACATATGCAGGCAACAGTACGCGCTTATGCTCATCGCATGAGCGTAATTACTGATTTTTTTATATTAAATCTACCAAAAAGATAGTGAAGAGATTTTTTATGCAAATGTCATATTTTATTCATCATATGTATATTTTTTTTGGGACTTTTGAGCGAATTTAATGCAAACTCGCACATATATCACATATGTAAACTTAGAACTCAAGACTTCTTGGTTGATATACTATGCTCGCATCCAACAGATTAAGGTGAGCTGCATTATCATCAGTATCTTAATACTCAAATTTGAGTGAATGTTTTTGTCCTTTTATGGTTGCATGAACTTTTTTTCAAATTCTGTTGAAGTTTTAAAGTTAGTACAAGAGTATGAATTCAACTTTTCTTTTTCTCATACTAAATGACTACAGCTTTTGTGTTTCCCGCAGCTATGATAACTTTGACAAAATCTATTTGCTGGAGAGTAGTGGTGAAAGCAACTGATGTAACTGGAATTGGACTTGTCATATATCAGAAGCCTACCTTAAACTCATGCTATGATGAGAGAAAAGTCAACAATCCTCCCTTATGCATTCAGAAAAACAGATCTAGTATATCATGGTACTATCCGCTAATATTTATCTACTATATAAATAGTAGTTATTTGTTTTACAACTTCTCGGGCTTTATGAATCTGCAGGTATACTCCTCTTGAAGATTGTCTGCCTCCCGTCCATATTGCCAACTCTGATGCGCAGCAAACTTGGCCTATTTGGCCTGAAAGGTTAAACGTTTGGCCTTCAAATATATTTGAGTTAAACATAGAGTATGGCGAAGAAAGATTCTATGAGGACATGAAGCACTGGGAAGTACTTGTATCAGGTATTTACACGTTTGATCTTGCAATCAACTGGTCAAGCTTCCGTAATGTGATGGACATGAATGCTGGATTTGGAGGGTAAGTTTAACCTTTATTGTATTTGCGCAGTTTATCTTCATTCAATTCATGAATGTGATGGACATAAATGCTGTATTTGCGCAGTTTATCTGAGCCTGTTTGCTTTGCTTGATGAAATGAATGCCTTGTTTTTTCATTCCATGAACTTCAAATGGAACCCTTATCCATGCAATATTTCCATTAAGGTCAAAAGAGACTGCTGAAACAAAGCCTTTTTCCTTTTTTTTTTTTTTTTTTTTATGCGCTCTAAATTAACATATTTTTTTGCAAATTAGATGGCTTGCCTTCAATGTTGCTGCAGATAACTAAATAGGTTGCCATATGTCAAAGCATATCCAAGGTGTTAGATGGATGTGTTGTAACTTTTTGATGGGGCCTTATGCTTCATGCTTCATGCTTGAAGTAAAGGTTTAATCACAATGAGGATTAGCCACATAGCTTGAGCAGCTGGTTTTTTTAATGCTCATCAAATACACTTGATTCCTTTAATTGTAGTCTTTTTCACTTTCCCTTATAAATAAAAGTTGACTTTACGAGATTTTAGGGTAGAACCCAAAGGAGAAAAAAAGAATAGTAGGCTATATGATAAGGGGAAATTTTACTTTATATGCCTTACAATATGTTGGCTAAATATATATGCAATTTGTTTTCTTTGAGAAATATGCTTGAAACTTTGTTTCTGATAAATTATGCAGACAAATCTCATAGGGGGAAGGCATCGAGATGCCAACAGCCTATGAAGGAGAAGATTTGTTAGTGGGATAGGTGGTATTCAAGAACGAAGAGAAAGGCGAAGGTTCAAACCAAGTTCGAGCCTTGATTTGAACAAGAGCTCAAATTCGAACCAATTCAAATCGATTTCGCAGCAAACTGTGAATAGAAGAGCCTGTTATTTCATTCGAAATGATTTTTCGTGCATCTTTTTCAAAGAAAACAAACAACAAAGATATTTTATCAATTATGACTATTATAAGGCATATAAAATCAAATTTCTCTATGATAAGCTAAGCTAAGAAGTGTTTTTGTTTTAAGTCACCTAGTACATTTGATGAACTTCCTGTTGACACATGACATAAATTCTATTTTGAGTTATGGGGCAAATTCTGTGAGAAAATGTCAAATTTCTATCAAGGCATCTATCCTGCATGATGTGTATAACTGAAGGCGTAAATGAGTTGAGTTTAACTTGAGTCACAACTAACATAATCTCGGCTCATCGGTCTAATGGGAGTTTTGAATTGAGCTTGAGCTGGAGTTTAGTTCATAGATTGAGCTTGAAGGCTCCACTATTTAGTGGAAGGCTCAAGCATGACCGGTGAACTCAAGATCACTAGAGAAGCCTCGTGAAGAAGTCATGATGGAAGCTTGTGGGAGAAGTTATCAATGCGGTGAGAAAATTGTGATGGGAGCTTGATAGAGAAGGCATTGACGGAGCTGACAATGTTTGAAGAAGAAAAAGAGGAAGTTGCAATAGGACTACTGAAGTTTGAAGAAGAAGAATAGGAAGTCATAATGTGATCAGTGGCGTTTGAAGAGGAAGTCACAATGAGACTTGTCGCTGGCAATATTTGAAGTAGAAAAAGAAGAAATAGCAATTGGACCGGCTCCTAGTAGTGTTTGAAAAGTAGAAGTCGTGATAGGAGTAGGACCATTCTTAAATCAAGCGGTTGAGGAACCCTTCATGGATTTATTGTCAAATAAGGGAAAAACAAGATTTACGATTCAAATTTAATTCAGTTGGCTTGCAAGTCAACAACCTGAATCTCAAGCTCAACTTAAACTCATATAACATATAAGCTATAATAAGAACTCAAGCTCAAGGCTCAATAAACTCAACTGATGAGCTCGTTAGCAAGTCAAATTCAAGTTGAATTAGGAGCTGGCTCAGCTCACTTTCTCCCCTATTTCTACCATATTAACTAGGTCTATATTTGAAATTGGTTATATTGTATTCTATACCTTTAACTTCTACAGTTAGGGTAACCTCCAGTTATTTTTCGTTCTCTTAAACATTCACAATATCACTTAATCCATTTTATACTTCTCTCTCCTTATTGAAATTGCTGATTTTGTTATTTTAAGCCTCTTTAGCTTCTTCATCATGAGAACCTTGGCTTAACACAAGTTTATTATCAAATGAAAATCTTGTTGCATCACATCGTCAAATTTTATATCGGACTTGGTTACTGCATTCCGTTTGAGGGAGTTAATGTGAATTTCGGTAAGAAGATAGAGATAAAGCCTACAGAGTTCCTACTCCCACAGAAAGAAGAGTCATTTTCCTTTTCATTGTCTGAGAACTGCACGGATGTACACGTAGGAATTAAAATGGAATACTGCACAATCAATTGTCTACTTTATTTCCAGTTAATTCCACCCAAAAAAAAGAACAATTTGCACTTACAACTTACAGTTGTCTTTCTGCAAAAATTTTATCTGATCAAGTAAATTTTTTATTCAATCATTACAGGTTTTCTGCAGCACTAGTCAAAGAACCTCTATGGGTAATGAACGTTGTGCCGATCCATGGACTGGATACTTTACCCGTCATCTTTGATAGAGGTTTAATTGGAATATATCACGACTGGTGTGAATCATTTAATACATATCCTAGAACATATGATCTGCTGCACTCCAGTTTTCTATTTGGCAGTCTTACAAAGAGGTAAAATACTTTGATTTGTATCCACATCCATGTGAAACCCCTCAAGTAAAGCAAGCTAAACTCATAAACATCGAGACGTCTTTTGGTGTAATGGTTGAAATTTTATTAAAAAAATTTGCAGTTAAGCGTGCTCGTCCCAGAGCAATTCTGGGATGGGCGACCTATTAGGAAGTTACACCAACAAGACAAAACTGTGAGGCTCTTAGGCCAAAGTAGACAATATATCGATAGTTAAGAGTTTATGCTGTTATAAATGATATCAGAGCAATACACTAGCCGGAAGATGGGAACTAAGTGTCATACAAGACAAAGTGCTATGTAATATAAACCACCTCTTGAACCCTGTATGGGATAAAGTGTTACATGACGGGAGCCACAACTTGAACTTGTAAGGATCACCTCTAGAATCCTATATGCTTGGTGGATGATTATGGGACAAAGATGATGAGCATGTTAGTTAATTAAGCGAGGAGATTGTGAAACCCCTTGAGTAAAATAAGCTAAATTCTTAAAATTAAGGTGCCCTTTGGTACAATGGTTGGAATTTCATTAAGAAAATCCGTAATTAAGCGTGCTCATCCCAGAGCAATTCTGTAATGGGTGACCTACTAGAAAGTTACACTAACAGGCTCAATAAAGCGTGAGACTCTTAGATCAAAGCGGACAATATCTCGATAGTTAAGAATTTGAACTGTTACAATCCATTTATCCAAAACCTTAAACCATCTCTCACATTTGCAACATATTTAAAGCATATTTGTAACAATCAATTATGTTTCTGTTCTTTTTAACTTTAATCCCAATGCTGCCTTGCCGTCCATTACGTAGGTGTGACCTTGTAGACGTGGTTGCAGAAATGGATCGACTATTAAGACCAGGTGGATGGGTTTTGATTCAAGATACAGAAGAGATAATTGAGAAGCTAAACTCCATGTTGCAGACGTTTCATTGGGATACTAGCATCCACAAGGGCACTTTTCTTGTTGGTAAAAAAGGTTTTTGGCGTCCTTGATACACCACCTTCCTTTCTAAAGGTTTTGGTCATTACCTAGTTCCCTAATTTTCCATCAAATAAAAATGTAATTGATTTACATTACGAGAGCAATTTTTTTCCCCACATCTTGTTAGCTGCTAATGAAGTTTTTTTCTCCATCCAAAATGTTTTGTGGAATTTGTTTGAATGCTGATTTTTCTTGCACTGCTTGGAGTTTGTTTTTATAGGTATTGTTTCATGAAACAATGCATGCCTTGCCATGCTATTAATTTGGCATGGTAGTTTCTCTTGGCCAATGCCCATGTTTGTTAAGCTTATATTTAAGCAATACAGCTTCTATCCATATGCATGAAATGCTACAAAAGGTTATACTGTACTGAAAAGTCAGAATATACGTAGTGATAATTTCCATTTTTTAGTTGGTGATTTATGTAACGAGCAAATATAATCTGTTCAGCATGTAAATTGGGCCGAGCATTGGGCATGAATCATCATTCATCATCATAGCATATCATTTATGTATGATGGTTTTGAGTATGTGCTGGATTATTATTGCTTGAATTGTTCAGTTAAGAACTATATGTTTATGTGGACTTCTTGTCATAGAATTGAGAAAATTATATTGCTCATTAACGTAAATTTTTTTACATTTTTCTTTGTGTGTGGGCTGGTGAGGTTATAAACAGGAGAAACCTTAATTCACTTCTGGTTCTCTTAATGTTCTGATGTGAAGATAACTTGTTCTCTTGGACTACGTAATACTGGAAGTGATGAGGGCATCCGACTTTGGAGAGTCTATCATAGGCATGGCCGTCAATCTACGGCCACGATTGCACCGCTTTACTTTTGATTATCATTGTATTAGATTTATTATTGATGTATTAGTTATGAGTTTTATTGTACTTTTCCTTTATGCCCTCACTTGAGGGCCTAGTTATGTGTATGCAAAAAGGGCAAGTTGGTCTTTTATTTTCTTCATTGTATTGGCTATTTAAAGTCTCCTCCTCCTTTAAACAACTAATGAATGATATTATGAAAATTTAAGCAACTTGTTTCTTGTGAGGTTTGTGAGAAAGCTTTGGTGAGAACCCTAGGAGAGGGAATCAGATCACCCATCAGCCGCAAGAAGCGTCCGGGCTTGTGGTTACCTTTCTTTCCCCTCTTCTTCCTCCCCTTCTCCTTCCCCATCTGCCACCGGCCGGACTCCCTCCAACCTGCTGGCCAAGCATCCATCCCCTTATCTTTCTCCCTTAAGCCGTTGGCCCTCACAACCCTCTCCCTCATCCTACCAAAATCCCACTTCCCCTCCAAAGCCTAGCTGGCCACCCTTTTTCCACCTCCAAACCGCCCTACCCAAGCCCCGAACCGCCGGCCCCACTTCCTTCCCTCCTTCCTTTTTTTTTCTAAAATTTCTTCTAGAGAAAGAATTGAAGACCTACCTAATTTGAATCATCTTAAATTTGGAAGAATTTCAAATTTCAAATTTCAAATTAATTGAATTTGAATCCTTTCCTAAAATAAGATTGATTTAATTTGTAAACTTTCCAATCGTCTCAAATTTGAAATTAATTAGAGATTTATCTCTAATCTTCTTTCCATATTTAAGATCAGAAAAGATTCTCTAATCCCCCCAATCAAGCCCCTTGCATGGCCGGCCCTCCCCCTCTCTCCAATTCAAATAACTCATGTTAATTCTCTTCCATTAATTCTCCAATCAAACCCAATCAAGGGTTGTCGCCCCCCTCTTCCTCTCTCTCTTGCTCAATTACCTCTTAGGCCGATTAATGCTCCTCAAATCAATCAATCAAATGCCCAAATACTTCCTCCTTTAAGACTGAAATTAATTTCAAATTTCTAAATTTGTTTCCATCCCTTATTCAAATTCAAAATTTCTTGGAATTAAAACTCTCCTTCCCTCCTCCCTATGGTCAACCACTACCCCATCCCCTCCCACTTAAATTAATCACCCAAAACCTGAATTTTTCCCTTCCCAAATTGCTGTTCGGAATTTTGGACGGATTCTATGTGCTGTCCAAAATTTCGAAGCCTTTGAAAACTGTTGTCTAGAATTTTCCAAAGCCAATACCTGCTATCCAGACCTTCGTAGCTGCTGTCCAGTAATTTCAGCAAACTCTTATTGTTGTCCCGCTATCGGGAAAGTTCCCGATTATTGTCCAGAAGCTCCAGTATCTTGACATTAATCTTTCCCACATCCTAACGAAGGTAAACTTTCTCCCAAGTCTTATACTTTCTAAGTTTACCCTTAATTGTGGCATCATAACAATCTTGGAAAACTTTCTCTGCAAGCCAACGTTATTAAGAGTTGAGTGAGCTATCTTTTTCATAGTGACTAATCTCATTGTTAACTTAAAAATTTTTCGATGAAAATCTTCCATGTATATTATGCTTGAGTAATTGATTATTTTGTGATCTTAACCTTTAGTTATGTTCCCTAAACCCTAAGTTAGTTTCACCCCTTTTTCGTTTTATTTCATCATTTAAATCATTACAAGTTTATTAATTAATATTGCTCTCTAGATTAAAGCGTGCAAAATTCTTATTTAACATCACCTAATCATTTAAGTCCTGCATCAGGAAGTATTAAGGATGTTGCGTTGGAGAAATTTTTTTATTAATCTCAACGTAAATATAAGGACTTCAAAGCTCACCTTGATGTTAGTAATATGGTTGGTGGCCTGGTGACATTGTTGGATGGTGTAATCATCGGTGACTTCTTCCTGTGATTTTAGTTATTGGCAAGCATTGTTGATGAGTAGTTACGCATTATCGTTAGCAAGCATTGTTGCATGTATTGCCAATGAGCGACAAATGGCCTTGTTAAATGGGAGAGGTCAACCTTGGTGATGTGGTATCTGACTATTCTACCCTTTCAATGTTGCTTGTAGACTTTGTTGATGTAATTCATGACAGCATTTCCAACAACCACTGATTCAAGGTATGTCCTCACCTTTTGATATTCGCTAACAAGTTGAAAGAGTTGGCCTTTTTAGACCTTGGATGACGACCGAATACAATACTAATGGAAGAAAAGTAGAATGAGTTTATTGCAATACTTGTTGACACAAGTGGGGTCAATATTATTTCTTTATTATGTTTTCCGGACAAGAAGAACCGTCTGGATTTGCTTCATATTTACTGAGCATTTGCTGCTTATTTGCAAATACTCAGTTGTGAGTATTACTGAGTATTTTATAAGTATTTACTGATTTATTATATATTTACTCAGTAAACACGCAGCAATCCGGATGATTCTTCCCGTTCGGACTCTGCACAGAATAATTTTTTTTCGTAACTTTATGCAGGAAGCCGAATGGCTGACCAAAGGTGACACCATAAATCATTAATCTGAATCAGGCAAATCCCACAGCAGCTACAACCCCCAACTAAGGGCTTGTTTTCACCTAATCGGAATCAATACACAAAACATTGTAGATGGAACAACTTGAAAAGCAACAATCAAGAAAAAAATACAAATGATGAAGGAAATAGGTATAAGTATAACATGGGGAATAATGTACAAGCACAGTATCACATCATTTAGGCAGGGACAACTGAAGCAGAATTGTAACTTAAAATAAAGAGAAATGCGCATCTTCAATCTGTCAAATAGCATGAGAGAAGATGACAAGTATTAAAGAAGTACCTCAACAAATGCCCTTCGATGTTCCTTATACCACAATGCGATCAACGAAAGTAAATAGATATTAGTGGGATATCTATGTCATTATCATCGTCATCCTCACAAGCTACCACAACATCTAGATGTCTCCTGTACGAAGGCAACTCTAACTTGGCCACATCCTGTGCAATCTCCACCACTTTCTTGTCCATTCTATCTTTGTGCCTTGGAAACATACTGTTGTAAAGCAAGGAAGCTCCACAAGAAACGCTGTAGGCATTAAGCCCCTTGTCCTTGAGCCATTGAAGGAGCTCATGAAGGGTTATGTTCCCCTCGATTATCCAACGGTCCCAGACCGTCCAGCTCATGTCCTGATGCTTGATAACCTTGGGCGGTACAGGTTCCGCCATGGAAAACAAGGGAAGGGCAAGGTTCGCAAAGGTGTTGCGGTAGTCTTCCAACTTATGCCCACCGGCGAGGACTTTGTAGAGCTCAAGGCACACCAGACCGGTGGCCATTGCCGTAGAGGTGGCAATGGCAGGGATGATTCTCCCAGCAATGAACTTCGCTTTCAGTTTATCAACTTCGGGAATGCTGTAGTTTCTTGCCCGCATGTTGGCTAGCCCGGCTATGAGGTCCATGTGGAAATTAGTGTCATCATCCTGAGAAAATTTCACAGCATCAAATAACGGTGTTTACAGAATTTTGTAATAAGAACATAGGAATGGGAATAGATGGAGTAATATGCACGACATACAGCTTTCAAGCCCAGGAATGAGGTATTTCAAGCCCAGAATGAGGTATTTGAAGACGTAGTTTTTTTTTTTAATTTGAATGGTAACGGTAAATACCAACAGAATTAGACCCAAGAATACTCAAATAGGATTATAACTGAATTTTGAAGGAATATCGTGAAACAAGAAAAATATCACTAATGAGTCAAATCTAGCATAAGCAATCATTCATGTAAAGCAGCCATTTCATTTTCAAATCAAAATAATGAAAGCTGAATTCAATACATAATGGAACTTAACAAAAAGCTGTGAATACTGTATTAGGCTTCATTTGGTTTTTCCCGACGTTTTTTTCATTCTTAAACGGAGGTATTACAATGGAGAAGCAAATTTTTTTTTCAATTCTCAAATCGGTGAAAATTTGAAGTTATATCAAAAGGCATTTTGAAAAAGTGGCGTAAACAAACATTAAAATACTAACTTTAAAATTTATGGACAACCAAACGAAGCCTTAAACTATTAGCATTAGAACAAGTACCTTTTCAAACTGTACTGGGTTCATATGGAATCCTCGTGGTAGCCTCTTCACACATTCATCCAGTTTTGCAACAAGCTCATTAATGACAGCAGTATCATCAATGGAGGCTGTTGACAAGCTTGTAGCTTTCTCATCAGTAACAATATTTACTCCCTTCTTTGGCTCAAAATCAGGCACTACTACTTTATCGATGGCGTCGGCCAATTTCTTTGGGTTCTTGGCCCATTCAGGAATAGGGATTCCAAATGTCTCTGCTCTTAATATAGAAGCAGCCATGATCAAACTAACTTCACTTGCATCACTAGTTGAGAACTGCAAAGGCAGGGGGAAACGCTTTGGTGCGGACCAAAATGGTGTGGAGCTGCTTGTAACAGCATCCTCGGGAAAAGTGAATGTTAGTTGCTTCACACGATTGGAGAAGTAATCTTCAAACCTGGCACACAAGCATGTAAAAGATGTAGCTTGAAAAAAAATTATTTGCTAGGTGTAAGGGATCTAAGCAATATGGAAAACTGCAAATACAGCAGGGAAGGTGAAACAAACAAATTATGCTGAGATCTTCTTTACTAAAATTCAATACAGCAACAATCAGCACGGCATTGCTGTTCTCCCCCATCCATGATTAAATAACATACTGATGGAAACAAAATGACGCAGGCTATGCAGTGAGATTGTAGAATGACAAAAGGAAATAGAAAGAAATAAAGAAAATGATGTCAAAATAGAAAACACTCAAGACATTGATGTTAATACTTTATTTGATTGACGAATCCACATGATAAGAAAATTAGAAAACCGAAATATGGATAAATTTTAACTCATAACAATTTGTTAGAAGGAAATGGGTGCTGTAAGGAAATAGCCTAACTAAAAGTTCAAACTACCTTTATAGCGTATTTCAAGGTACTCATCATGAAAATAAGAGATAATATTTAAAATATTAATTCCTAATAAATTTGAAGTCAAATGTATAAATAAAACCATATCAATCAACCAGATGACAAATGGCAGACTGCATCATTTTGCCTTATGAGGAAGCTCTCCTTTAAAGAGCAAGAGAGGTAGAATCTCTTTGGAAGGCCAAAAGTTTGATTAAGAACCTTCCTAAATAGTTCCCTCTTGATTAGTCCATCAATACTCCCCTTCCAAAATGTCACCTTATCCTCAAGGTGGAACAAAGGAAAACTGATGTTTAAGCACTGGACTAATAGCACTAGATTGAAATATGAATGATCACTAGGACAAATGATACCTGCCTCCAGCATCTCCCTGATCAATCTCTTCATCTCATCATTCTGGAGTTGGAGAGAATAATATATGCAAACACTGATATGTGAAACTCCATTCTTCCAAATGATAGCATGCTCATGTTCATGTGGAGGAAGCAACCCAGAAACTGGCTTGAACACCTCTCGATGTTCCTATAGGAGTGGCTGAATAATATCTAGTGCTTCTATCTTCTCTTCATTTTCTTTTTCTTCCAAACTCTGCAGCTACTCTAAAAATCTTACTCCTTCACTCTTTCCCCTCCTTCGAAGTGGTTTCAAAGATGGCATATTCTCTTGTTCCTCTAAATTTTTTACCTCCTGATTCTCCCTCACTATCCATATATTAGGATTTCTCCCATTTCTAGTACGATCAACGATGCTCCCACCTCCGATGTTGTTGGTTTGGTTTGACCCTCAAGCAGCTTCTTTATCATCTCCTCCATGATGACAAATTTCTCATCGATCTTCTCATGGATGACTAAAAATTATTTTTCGAAACCTAAAATCTTTTCAACAAAATCAAATTTCAATTGTTCGATCTCCCTTTTCAACATTTCTACCTTTTTTCTTGCCATAGACACCCAGATCTAGGCTATGATACCAATTTGATAGGAAGTCAATATAATTTCCTCGAAATCAATGAACGATAATAAGAAATTTAGAAAAACAAGCCAAAACTTTTTTATGCAAGATATATGAAAGAAAAAGCAAGATAAAATTGGATCTTCAATTGGAGAGGAAGATCCGGCTCTCTCAAATCCCTAGTAGGTGACTAGAGCCCTCACAACCTAAGAAACTCTAATTTTAGCAAACTCAAAACATAATCTGAAATCACCATGTTGTTACTTAAATATGCTCCCCTAATTCTCTCTCAAATTAGACCCTTTTCCTAAATAATTCACTCTCATATTTGAATTCAAGTTAGATCTCCCGCCCTAAATAATTTCCTCCCAATTGTAATTAAAACTTTCATAAATAATTCTCCCTTGATTCCTCCTCCCTTCCACTAAATAATTCCCTCTTAGATTTTGAATTCAAATTAAATCTCTTGCCCTAAATAATTCTCTCAGTATTGTAATTATAAATTTTCCTAAATAATTCCCGTTTGATTAAGAACCTTCCCAAATAGTACCCTATTGAACAGGAAATTTCCTAATTCCCTCCCAATCAAATTGGCCGGTCCATCATAATGTTAAAAGGTAACGTGCAGTCGACTACCACTGTAATGCCTTTATGTCTTTAGTAGGAACAAAAAAATATGTGAGCGCCAATCATACGCAAAAGATAGAACAACTACATCACAACAATTCATTAAAACTTTCCATCACTATAATGCACTTGCATTCCAACTATATACTTTTCATCTTGTAAAATAAAATTCATATAAAATAATATTTAATGCAAATGCTCAACACACAATATAACAAAATCATGAAATACAAACATAGGGATTATAGCAACTACAGACTATTTGATGAATAAATCATGTAGATAAGGTGAATCAATACAAGATTTAAAATTAAATTCTCTGACTTGTAAGTTTTCATATTCAATTTTAATTTCATATTAAAACTCAAAATTGTTTAATATTCTAATCATTTAAAATAATATACGACAAACAAATATTTATATGTTTTTCTATGCATGTGTTGTGTTTAAATCATCAGAAAAAGGCTCATCTTCACATCTTAAATATTTTAATTAACAGAATATGGCAGTTCATTAATTCTAGCACAAGAGATAATTTTATGATAATACAGAGAGGTTAAATAGCATTTTCCTGGCGCCTTTAGTAGTTTGTGTACCAATGAATTTATCATTTTTATTGTTAAGATTTACAGATGGCAAACACTAAACAACAATTAACATATTAGACCCAAGTGGACCTATCCTATTTTATATAGTTTCCTTTCAACGGGTACGGGTTTATTATGAGCATCATTTATAGTCATTGATTTAACGAGTCCTATTTCTATCTTAATTTTTAAACGAAGGGTATTCACAAATTTAGATGGTACTTCTCATATATTTTCTTGTAAATCACACCAAGAATTAAAATTTTCAAACAGATTTTAAATATTCGTTAATAGTTAAGATTGTCTTCCCACAAATTTATCTATTATTCAACTATTCTACGCTTGATAAGCATGTAGGTATTTGCCTCATAATCTAATTTTCATGTCAAGGAAAGTTCTAACATGATGAAAAACAAAACTATCACATTGGAATTAGCAAGAATCTCTTAGCAACACTTACTAATTCAACTATGGCATATTTAACTCACTCTTCATCACCCATGGAATACTAATCAAAGAGATACTCAAATACCATCAAGGGTTCATTTGGGATAGCTTACTTTTTAGCTTTAATTAATAGAATGTTACAACAATTTTGTTTATTCATAACTTTCTTTCCTTTTTAGAAGGAGCATTTCATAAACAAAACTACTAGAGTGCGACAGCTATAAGAGGGTTGTTCACTATTTTTGGAGATAAATCTATAATATTCATAATTTTAAAAAACTTTATTTTACCCACATGAGTTCCACAAATAATTTTACAAATCGTTGCAATCGTCCCAAACTGACCCTAAGTATTAAAAAAATACTCGCTTTATTCAAGTGTAAACAAAAGATATGAAAAATATAATCCAAACAATAATGCAATACAACAACATCAAGCATTAATCACACTATATGAGATCAGCTACATGAACCATTTTTCTCCAATGTCCTATTACTTATTAAAGGATTCATGTTATGATTGTTAAAAAAAAATTTATGCTAGTTATCAACTACCTAACACAATACTTCATTTTTCTCATTCAGGGCTTAGGGCCTGGCAAAGACATTCTTTCAAAATAATAAGCAATGATTGAATTAATTTAAGAGAATGAAATTTTAAAAAAATAAAAAATCACCAAAATAATTTAAAAAACTTGTTGTGTCAAATTTCATCAAAATCATGAATTAAGTGAGAAAAAGAATTTGCCAAAGTAAAGAAGATTTAAGCCTTCCTTCAAAATTAATAAACTGTAATTGCATTACACTTTAAGGAATCACATATCCAACATACGCATAAGATTGAAATTGGAATAAAGGAATTTGTTGAATCAAAAGTCGAATAATTACATGTCAACTTATTCATTTATGGGCTTAATCTTTAGATCTGTAAATATAAATGGGAAAAACTTAGCCTGATTTGGTTCAAGTTAAATTGAAATTTGATCCTCAAGTGCAACAGAATTGCAAAATATCCACAAATTTTAATAATTCCACTGAAAAACAAAGCAAAAGGTGAGCATCATTATTTTATACAAGAAATCATAACCTATGATAGACAACCTGCAAGTTGGGGAAATATATAAGAGTCGTCACAGCCATGCTGAAGATAGCGTATATGAAAAGGATAGTGATAGTTCAACTGTCACAGTACCAAACCACCATACTACGAATAGAGCATAAGTGTATAACCAAGTTACCAGCCATATAAAATCCAAAAATAGCCAAATCTGCTAATATATATAATAATCAATATTTAACATGAAATTTTTAATGCACAGGGGAATCAAATTAATAAAAGCACATTATTCTTAAAAAAATTATTATCACAAGCATATCTAAATTAATAAGATAACTACATAAAACTTATACATATGATTTATTTATCAAACATTTCTAATGAATATAAATATATATCTCCATCAAAGTTGTTCAATCTGAGCCAATTCGACCACATGAATTTTAATATTTGATATTTATCAAGCCAATCATGACATAAATCTCTTATAAAATAATACACGAGTGCTAAGAATCAAGCCTGTCACGTTAGTAAGAAGATATCTTTGAAATCCGTCATCAATAATAGACAAAATCTCATCATCTAAGATGACTTCAAGAAAAAAACTTTACAAGATTATCTGACATAGGGTTAGATGATAAGTAATAAGGAGGAGATGAAGATATAAGAAATCTAAGCCTTTCTCTCCTTTTTAATTTCTTAAAGATTAATAAAGGAAATCTTTTTGAACTTAATGCACCATTATTTAATCACCGTGTTTAAACACTATGCACCTTTTCTTCAAGTCAACAAAATATGGAGCAAGCAATAAAAATGATACATGCTTGTATACATCCTAAAAGATGGTATTAATAACCAAAAACATTCTTAGAAAAATAGATGATAAGGAAATTTAAAATGTGCAAACCACAAAATGATATTTATATATGGACAAACAGCTGTTTTAAAAAATCAAATTTAGAATTGCTAGATTAATAAATTTAGTTTCTTTTAGGACATTCATTACTAAAAAGTTTCATGAAATATTGGGGCTACATAATCTTCATAGATTTTTCTTTATATTTCATATAAACAGGTATACAACTCATCTAAGAACCAAAAATAAATTCAACATCAATTTGACCATCAGTGATAGGGCTGCAAAAGAATTAGGCTAAGCTGAGCCGGTGGCTATTCAAACTCAAGCTTGTTTTACCCAAAACCTGCTCATTTTTTGCTCGAGCTCGATTCAAACTTTTATGATAATACTCAAGCTTGGTTTGTTTAAATCCGTATTTGTTTGAGTTTGATTTGATCTCGAATTGAGCTTGATTTGTTTTTTACTTATTGAGCTACTCATTTAGAATGATAAATAAATTTTATCAAGCCAAGTTTGTTAAGCTTAAAATATTAAGTTATATTTTAACAATTTTTTTTTAAAACATGATTTAGTTTTATTAAATATTTTTTAAAAAAATTATCTTCATTTAGAAGTATGCAGGCAAATTCAAAGTGTATATATGGCTTCCAACTCACACAGCATGACTTCATGCTAGTGGCTTATGCTTTGTATTATATAAACACTACTAATTGAAGACTCTCCTATACTGTCAGACAAAAAAAGGTTGTGTAAACGCTAGATGAGGACTTGGGATGCAAAATTTGACTATAACAATTGGGTTGCTTGAATGGATATTATAAAAGTTAAGAATATGAATTTTTTTTTTAATTATAAACTTTATATTTAACCATAAACTATGTTCTTATTATAACATATATTTATATCATATAATTTTCTTAGTTTTTTAATATTTTAATATGCAGATATTTGTATTTATAATACACACATACTTAAATAAGCAATTAATAATACGCATGGTTCATTTGCATCTCTAATTAATGATAAAAATAATATCACCAAATAATTCATCAAAAGTTATATTTGCAGATAACTTATTTGATTCGTCAACTATAGTTAACATGATGAGTTCAAATTCACACCTGGGTGTGGAGCTCCGTTCGAAATTCAAGTTTAGAAATAACTTCATACTCAATTTTGCTTTCAATCTTCAAATTTTAACTGTTGTGCAATAGTAGTTCAAGTTCATGAATATGATCAAACGTAGCCAACGTAGGTATAGATTCAGTTTCAATAAACGTATATATACATTTATATTCTAATTGTAAATTGTATTTACATCTAACATATCCTCAAAAGAATATTCAATTATTCATGAATTAAAATCTCTTCAATAAAAACAAATTTAGCAATACATGATTCTTGTGTTAGTGTGAATGCAGTATGCTTCAACAACAACAACAACAACAACATCAAGCCTTTATCCCACTACGTGGGGTCGGTTACATGAATCCTTTTTCTCCATTGTGTCCTATTAAAAGTCAAATTCTCGTTTAAATCTAATAAAGAAAGGTCATTCCTAATATTTTCTAACCAAGTCTTTTTAGGTCTACCCCTACCTTTCTTAACATAAGTCAACTCTAATACCTCTACTCTCCTAACCGGGTCATCGGAAGGCCGCCGTTTTATGTGACCAAACCATCTAAGGCGACTCTCTCTAATCTTATCTTCTACTGGAGCTACTCCAACCTTTTCACGTATATGCTCATTTCGTATCCTATCTCTAAGGGTAAAGCCACTCATCCACCTGAGCATCCTCATCTCTGCCACACTTAACTTAGTATTATGCTTCTCTTTTAATGGCCAACATTCGTCACCATAAACTATTGCAGGCCTCACTACCATCTTATAGAATTTACCCTTAAGTTTGAGGGGTACATTTCTATCACATAACAAGCCCGATGCATTCCTCCACTTCAACCATCCAACTTGAATTCTGCTGATAATATCCCCATCTATTTCACCATCACTCTGAACAATAAATCCAAGATATCTAAAACGTATACTCTTATTAATGACTTGATCGCCCAAAGTCACAATCCCCTCACTAGGTCTATTACTACTAAAATTACACTCCATATATTCCGTTTTAGATCTACTCAAGCGAAAACCTTTAGACTCTAAGGTTGACCTCCATAATTCAAGTTTACCTTCAACTCCCTCTCTAGTCTTATCAACAAGAAGAATATCATTAGCAAAAAGCATACACCAAGGTACATCCTCTTGCAAATGTCTAGTGAGAACATCCATGACTAAAGCAAAAAGATATGGGCTTAAGGCTGATCCTTGATGTAACCCAACCGAAATAGGGAAATACTTGGTCAATCCACCTTGTGTGAATGCAGTATGCTTCAAAGGAGATGAAATTGATTTTCCTTTGCAAACATGAATCACGAGTGTTATAGTCCTAATAAAAAATATGCAACATGCCTACTTGGTTTAGATTTAGATAAAGCCTCATATAATATTTTCAAAGAATTGTAGCTTGGTTTATTCTTAAACTCTCATCTAAGACCTTTAATGAAAAAATAGTGAAAGAAAAATGGTCAATATACATGTTATACGTAGCAACAACATGTACAGAACTTGCATAATATTCATACACACTATAATTATTTTGACTTTTAAATTGATTATTCCATACGTTTATATATTCATCGAATGACAAATATATCTTTTAAGTTTATGTTTCATGTTCACCAAAATAATTGATCATGTACCTTTATCTTTGCTTTACCCATTTTAACCTTTTCATGATCAAATTGATGATAATATTCAAAAAAATATTGCCAATTGTCGATCCAACCAAAAAATTTCCTAAGATCATACCTCCCATCGAATATAGGAATATAAGTTTAAACCTCACGATAGTAATAATGAATTCATCTAAATTCACAACTTAACCACTCTTATTTAAATTGCATCAATTTTTAACTTCTTAGTAATCCAATTAATATTTTCAACATTTAGTTAACATGATGCAACAGTGAGTATATTTGATGTGTGATGCAAGCAAAAAAATAGGAAAATTCTAATTTTTGCTAGCAAAAGAAAAGACTTCCTAGGATATAGAAAATACACAAAAGACTCCACTTAAAACAACTTTATAATATAAAAATAACGCTTACAAATGAGCTTACAAACTTTGACATAAAATAAAAAAACACATACGACTTTCTAAAACTGCATTTCATCCGTCGCTTTGAGAAGAATGATACAAGTGGCGTTGAACTTGCGGAGAGGAGGAGGTAAGAAGCCGAGACGAAAAGAAGGCATAGCTCGCAAGCTATCCTAGAAGAAGGAGAAGGGGATACATAGCTCGCAAGCTATCAAAGAAAACCCTCAGGTTTCTTCCGAAAATTAGTTTCATAAACTCTCTATTTTTATACAAAAACACCTTATGTTTATAGGAGAAAAGAGGCAGCCAAACAACCACCATAACCACTAATTAACCCATTAAATCATGGGAAATAAAAGGCCAAAAGTTCAGTACAGAACATCACCAAAACAGCCACAAAGGGGGCCTGCATTCATTCCAAAACAACTCCCAAACAGCCACACAAAAACCAGGAAAAAATAGCCACGGGACAAGCAGCCACTAGGGGACCGGAACAGGCAATTAAAGGGGGGAAGGAACCAGTCACGGGAAGAACCAGGAGGGGAAAACTGAAGGGACTCAAAGAGGGGGAGAAAGGGGAATGAACCAAACATAAATCCTATTCATGAGTTGAAAAAGTATTCCTAAAGCCATTAATGAGCTGAATTAAGTATAGGACATAAGCTTTACTAAAATTACAACCCAAAAAATTAGGCTCATGTTTTGAACCCCCCTTTGCCTACATCAAATTCTCCTCCGGTTGAAAAAACTCATCTCCCGATGAGTTGTCTTCAAAATTTTGGAGATCCGGCATTTCAAATTGTTGAATTAGAATATCATACTTTCATTTGATGGTTTCCTTTTCTCGTTCAAATTCTGCTATAAGTGAACGCTTCTTAGACTCGTATCCCTCAGCACATAATTGCAATTGTTCTTGAATCTTGATAAGTTCGATCTGTATCGGGTCTGAAGAACTTTCTTGAGGCGAGATCCATTGACTTTTAGGAATAGATTCTTCAAGTTCATTGGGCTTACTTTCTTGACTTCTTTTCACTTAATGTTTATCCATCCTGACTTAAAATAAAGGAATACCCAACAAAAGCTTAGATTCACCGACACCACATACTCACATGACACTCAAACAACAACCAAAACTCACACAATAACCAAGACTTACACACAACTATAAATTCACATGACACTCACATACATGACAACAAGACACACACGACAACCTGCTCGGATACCAAATTGATGCAAGAAAAAAATTAGGAAAATTCTAATTTTTGCTAGCAAAAGAAAAGACTCTATAGGATATAGAAAATACACAAAAGACAACTTAAAACAACTTTATAATATAAAAATGACGCTTACAAACAACGCTTACAAACTTTGACATAAAATCAAAACAACGCATACGAATTCCTAAAATTGCATTTCATCTGTCGCTTTGAGAAGAAGAATACAAGTGGATTCAACCTTGCGGAGAGGAGGAGGTAAGAAGCCGAGACGAAGAGAAGGCATAGCTCGCAAGCTATCCTAGAAAAAGGAGAAGGGGATATATAGCTCGCAAGCTATCAAAGAAAACCCTCAAGTTTCTTCCAAAAATTACTTTCATAAACTCTCTTTTTTTTACAAAAATACCTTATATTTATAGGAGAAAAGAGGCAGCCAAACAACCACCATAACCACTAATTAACCCATTAAATCATGGGAAATAGAAGGCCAAAAGTTCAATCCATAACAGCACCCAAACAACCACAAAGGGGGTCTGCATTCATTCCAAAACAGCTCCCAAACAGCCACACAAAAATCATGAAAAAATAGCCACGGGACAAGCAGCCAGGGGAGGAACCGAAGGGGCAGCACAGGGAACCGGGACAACAGCTAGGGGAACTTGGACGGACAGCCAGGAAATTGGGACAAGCAGCCACTAGGGGACCGAAACAGGCAATTAAAGGGGGGAAGGAACCAGCCACAAGAAGAAGAACCAGGAGGGGAAAACCGAAGGGACTCAAAGAGGGGGAGAAAGAGGAATGAACCAAACATAAATCCTATTTATGAGCTGAAAAAGTATTCCTAAAGACAATAATGAGCTTAATTAAGTAGAGGATATAGAAGCTTACTAAAATTACAAACCAAAAAATTAGGCTCATGTTTTGACCCCCCCTTTGCCTACATAAATGTGGGAAATTTAGAGTTTAGATTTCCTGATGCAACTAAAATTATGTAATGACAATGGATCATGCAAAAGAAATTATGGTTCGCATAATGCCACTTAAAATGGTAAAAACACCACTTTTTTTAGGTCTAAAGAAAAATATATGTGAACTAAAACTCAAACAATAATGTAATGATTGAATAAATTCAAAGATATTTAAAAAAAATTGAAACACACAAAATCAACAAATAATTTAGAATTGCCACATCAATAACAATTTTAACTGTGGCAAATTTAAACAACATCAAGAACTATAATTAATTTTGGGATTTAACCCCAACAACAACAAGCCTTTTACCCATTATGCGACGTTAGCTACACGAATCCTTTTTTCTCCATTATCCTATTAAAAGTCAAATTCTCATTTAAATCTAATAAAACGTCATTTCTAAACTTTCTAACCAAGTCTTTCTAGGTCTACCTCTACTTTCCTAACATAGGCCAAATTTAATACATATACTCTCCTAACTAAGTCATCGGAAGGCCGACGTTTTATGTGACCAAACCATCTAAGTCAGCTCTCTCTAATCTTATCTGCCACTAGAGCTACTACAACCTTTTCACGTAAATATTTGTTTCACATTGTCTCTAAGAGTAAAACCACTCATCCATCTGAGCATCCTCATCTCTGCAACTCTTAACTTAATTTTATATTTTCTTTTAATGGCTAACATTTTGTGTCATAAAGCATTGTAGGTCTCACCACCATCGTATAGAATTTTCCCTTAAGTTTAAGGGATATTTTCCCATCACACAACAGGCCCACCATATTTCCCCAACTTCAACCATCAAATTTGAATTCTAATAATAATATTCCCAACAATTTCAACATAACTTTGAACAATAAGTATGAGACATCTAAAATGTGTACTCTTTTTAATGATTTGATCGACCAAATTTATAATCCCCCCCCAAATAAATCTATCACTACTAAAATTACAGTCCATGTATTCAGTTTTGGATCTACTCAAATACGAACCTTTAGACTCTAAAGTTGACCTCCATAATTCAGGCTCTCCTTCAACTTCCTCTCTAGTCTTATCCACAAGAAGAATATCATCAGCAAAAAGCATACACTAAGGTACATGCCCTTGCAAATGTCTAGTAAGAACATCCATGACTAAAGAAAAAAAGATATGGTTTAGATCTAATCCTTGATGTATCCAACTTAAATAGGAAAATACTTGGTCAAACCACCTTGAACACAAATAACACTTCTAGCATACGTATCCTCAATGACTTGAATCCAATATTTAAAAATAAAGGTGATGCAGAGAAGTGTGTAAATTATATAAAAATTAGGGATTTAACCCAAAAAAGAAATTATAAGAGAATGATGCTAGGCTAAAATTGTAGAAATAATTTAAAAAGTGGTAAAAAGCAAAAAATTGACGAAACAAAGAAAAAAAATGGTATCATTTGATGAAAATAAATAAGAGGTTTAGAGGAATTTTACTCTAATGACAAATTGTTGCAGGGTATGTAGTGAAATGGTAGAATGCCGATATAAAATAGAAAGAAATAAAAGAAAAAAAAAAGTGAATTATCAAATTGTTGATATTAATCCCACAATTAACTATAAATGAACTTCTCAAATGGTCAAGATAGAAACTAGAAAACTAAATATGAAAAGTAGTTTTTTCATTGAACTTATCTTAACATCCTACTTGAAGGAAACTTGACACAACTGTTTTAAAAATATAAACTAAAATTGCAAACTAGCCCTAAACTTGTTACAAGACAATAATCATGATAATAGTAGATAACCAAAAAAATCTTAATTCCAAATAAATTTAAAATTGAAATATATAAATAAAATCCTGCTCATCCAAACAAATTCATAAATTTTTCTTTAAAGTTTATTACGAAACTGAATTAGCTATATTTATAATAACAAATTGATGTGATGCATGGATGGAGTTACACAAGAGTTAAAAGAGAATTAAATTCTAGCTCAACCAATTATATAATCATGTATCAAAGTTAAGTTGATTACAAGGAATTCGTGATGTTCAACTTGCTAGGCAAAGAAATTTCAACAAGAAAGCCAAACTATTTAAACAAACGCAAAGGAAAACATAAAGCTAATGCTAGTAAATAAAAATCCCACAATTAATACGGAGTTGTTCACACCTTGAGACCTTTTCTCTCTTTCCTACGAAGACTAGGTTGAGCGGCGGAAGATCGTCCAAACTAGCATTGAGGTTGCCACGAGGAGGGAGGAGCCAAGGAACGTCGCCGTGGAGAAGGATCTCGGAGGTGGAGGGAGCACGGTGGATCGACCTTTGATGATCCACGTGTAAACGGAGAAGTGTTCGTCGATGGAATCCACTAGCGTTGGTAGGATCCGGTCCAAGTATTCTTCGACGGTGTCGTCGAAGTCAAAGCCGACGTCGAAGAACTATGATCTAAGGATGTTGACCCTTCCGTTGTTGTCGTACTCAAACCTGAAGTTCCACTCGGGTTCGTCCATGCATTCTTGCAAGGGAAAACGAGTGGTCGCCACAAGAAGATCTCCAAAAAGGGGGAGAGAGGGGCGGCGGCTTGGAGATGGAAGAGGAGTGCCGGCGGTGGAGCAAGGGTGAGGGGCGGCTTTGCTTGGGATTAAAACTGAAGTGTAATTTCAGTTTAATGTAATTGGGAGGGAAGAATTAGGGATTTGAATTTCCAATTAATGTAATCAATGCATTAATTGAAAATCAATTAGGGGGAAAGTTAAGGGGGAGCCGGCGGTAGGAAGAGAGAGGGGATTAGGGAAATAAAACTGAAATTATTTCAGTTTTAGTATAAGTGGAGGGAAAATTATTTAATCCTAATTTGAATTTCAAATAGGATTTGGGAATTAATTGAGCAATTAATGGGATTCCCCATAGGGGGCCGGCGGCATGGCTAGAGAGGGAGAGAATTGTGGAGAGAGGAAGGGGGGTTTCCAAATAGGATTTGATGACTAGGAAATTTGAAAATAAATCCGATTTCATATAAATTTATTTTCGGATTTATTCAAAAACTTTCCATAAATAGAATTTCCAAATTTGGAAAGAGAGTGAAATTTGAAAATTCAAATTTCAATGAGAAGTTGGGGAAGGAGATGGGGAGAAGTGGTGGAGAGGGAGGGTGGCCGACCGACGGGACTAGGGTGGACGGCGGGTTGGGCTCCAAGGATGAAAAAATGCTCACGAAAATTCGGCTCCTTCCAACGGTTGACTATTGCTTGCGGGAGATTTGGGTAGAGAAGATGAGGGTAGCATGTAACGACCTCGAGAACTCACTAAGAGATCTCTAAAGGAACTCACAAAGAGATCCAAAGAATGGCACTCACAAAGAGAACACAAAACAAATTTTCATTCAATAATTCAATAATCTCATACAAGATACAAGGGGCCATATAAATAGGCTCCAAATAAAAGTAAATGCAAAAGTCTAAAATGCCCCTTAGGGCTACAAGAGCAACTAATACCCTCAGGGGTAAAATGGGAAAAACTAATAAAATAAATGCATAACATATAAATTGCTAGTACATATAAAATCAATAATAGAGGCTCTCCATCATGGCTGTCGATCTCCGTGGTCGTCTCTGATAGACGCGCCGAAATCTCCTATCGATGACCTCATCACAAATACTTATGTAAGTTCGAAAGACAATCATGCATATTATTATTTCATTTTTATATGTTTGAACTTTAAACTAAATTATTTATTATCTCAATAAACATTTAGCTAATAGATATTACAATGATTACTGGACCACACACCGGTGACACCGTTATTATGTATCATAATATTATCGGTGGATGTATAATTATGAAATGTAATATATAAAAGAATGTAAATTATGTGAATTAAGTAAATTAAGGACTTATGATATGTATAAAATTTATATAAAAGTATTAGAAGGTTTGTAGTTTATTTTGATGATTTAAATTATACACGCTTCCACATTAATGATTATGATGAATATATTAAAGAATGTGTTATATTTTGTGATGATCTAGCCATAGTATTTTTTACTCATTCGATCCTAATACCATTAAAAAAGTCAGGATGGGTGTAAGTGGAAAATAAGTCTACCTAGATTGTCCATTTTTATTACACCTCATGGTTGACTAAAGGAAGGTCAAAATAGGGTGAGACAACCCTCCAGATTTGTTGAAAAAAAAAACAGAGCTATTCAGAAAATGCAGTCCAAGTGCATGCCATCAAACTGTTTTTTGTTTGATTGGACAGATATCCTAGCAGCAATTACAGAAATTAGATCAGTTTTCCAGTTCAAAGTGCTGGAAGATAGAGCCAAGTGCTTTAAGAAGCATAATCATTAGGATAGTTTTGTTAGAAAACATAGCATGCTGCCAAGTAGAGGGAAAATAAATTAAGAAATTATACCTGAGCCGTGCCCAAGTGACACACTCTTGAAAGGTATCACATCTATCCGTATCAAGGCAGTCCACAACACGTTCAAGAAGATCCCTTGCTTGGGCATCACCTGCAGCCTTCATAGCAGCAAGATATTCACTTGGATTAGCTAAAAACTTGTTCACTTCATTGGGCGTCTTATCAAGTATGCCCTCAAACTCGGACCTAGCCCATGTCAAGCAGTGATCAATGTTGTGGGGGAACGAGTGGACCGTGCACATAGGTGCCTGCTTCTCTGGGGGGTCTCTGGATGCTCCATAATTCTCAGTAAGGTGAGGTACAACCATTTGTGTGTTACACTTAGTACCAAGTGTCCCAGATTCCAGCAATGGCTTCTGGAAATACAAACATCTTCCATCTATATACATCCTGGCAGTTACATTGTCCAAAGCATTGATAACAACATCTAAGCTCCCCCAAAAAGTATCATCAAACACATTCTCTGTCTCAGGACTTGCTCGATTTTGCAAAGCCTCGATATGAAAAGACGGATTGATTGCCGTAGCAGCTGCTGCTGCCACAGTGGATTTAGCCTGCCCAATATTCCAGTCACGGAAGAGAAACTGGCGACTGAGGTTACTCTTCTCAATGACATCATCATCTGTTATTGTTAGCTTTCCTTTTGGGCTGCAGCTAACCCCCATTAATGCTAGGTTCTTCAAGAATTCACATCCAAGAGCGCCAGACCCTATTATAAATGCATTGGCTTCTTCCAATTTCTTCTGAAGCTTGGCTCCAAATACTGAGATTTGAGCATCATATCGGGAATTCAATGGTTTTAGATCATTAGGGTCCAGAGGCTCAGGAAGGAGCGATTCCACTGAATCAAAATAAAAAAACTGTCCAGCAAGCAGGCCAAACAAACGTTAGACTAAAGGAATACCACTTTCATTAAAACATAATAGAGACGGAAGAAAATAGAAAAATCAAATAGTTATAAATAATAACCTGGAAAAGGGGATGGAACTTTCCAGAGCAAGCCTTCATAACTTCTTGCCCAACAATACCACCAAACATTGCTGCCATGGGATTCAAGACAGCTCTTGAACCACTTGCAAAATGATAGAGAAGTTTCCTATCAATCTCTTCCAACTTACAGTTACTCTTTCTCTCATTGATACTGACAGCAAAATTTGTTAGTTTCTGAGCATCTTCCTCGGATCCAGGAGCAGGGAAATGCCCAAATTCATGCCGAAAGGCATCCAATGCTTCAAATGCCAAATGTAGCAGAGGTGAGCGATCGATCTTAGAAAAATCACTTAGAAGGAAGTCGCCAGGATCTCTCAATGCATCTCTTAAAGGCTTGAATTGCAGGACTTTAGGTTGCTTCACACCTGTGTTACAATACCACCTCTGTTGTATGTGCCAAACCCAGTAGTGTCTTCTTCCAGAGCAAAAGAATATGGCCTTGCATTAACAACTTTCCGTGGTTTTCCATCATTGAGCTCTATCATTCCTTGCACTTCAGAAAATATAACAAGATCACCATCCTGAAATTCCAGCCGCTCATCATCAACACATGACACAAGTGCAGGGCAATCATTACTGATAGATGCAATGATCCCTGTATGAGGTTCCTCTCCATTAACATCCACAACTGTGAACATTGGACCAAAATCGCAGAACACACTACCAAAAAGGCCTCGTATTTCAGATTTTATGAAAGCAATTGGGGGTTGGTGATTGTGGCAGTAATCATCAAACTCAATGGCTTTCTCTAAGCTAATATCAGTGAACACAACAGCCTGCACAGTATAGATTTAAAAAGGATATGTTAGAACACATTAATAGCTAATGCATAATGAATGCTCACGTAAGAAGCATGGAAATTAAAATATAAGCAGCAGCCATCAATCATGGCCACAGAGTTGAACAGATGAATAGGAACAACAAAGGAGTCGGTAAGGAAACCACACTTGAATCCTAAAAAAACAAAAATCAGCAACAAGTTCCAATTCAAAATGTGATGTAAATATTAAAAGTATTCCATCTATTTTTTAAGCAAACCAAGTCTAAGACTTGTGTAACATTGACAGCCTAAACCTAGGTATTAACAATGAGAAATGTAACATTCAGCAAAAAAATATATGATAATAACAATATACAACAACAACAACAACAAGCCTTTATCCCACTGTATGGGGTTGGCTACATGAATCATTTTTCTTCATTGTGTCATGTTAAGAGTCAAATTCTCATCTAAATCCAATAAAAAATGTCATTTCTAATATTTTCTAACTAAGTCTTTTTTAGGTCTACCTTTACCTTTCTTAACCTAAGTCAAATCTAATACATCTACTTTCCTAACCGGGTCATTGAAAGGCCGCCGTTTTATGTGACCAAACCATACAATGCCACTCTCTCTAATTTTATCTTCCACTGGAGCTACCTCAAACTTTTCCCGTATATGCTCATTTCGTATCCTTTCTCTAAGAGTAAAGCCACTCATCCACCTGAGCATCCTCATCTCTACAAAACATAACTTAATATTATACTTCTCTTTTAATGGCCAACATTCTGCACCATAAATCATTGCAATCTCACAACCATCTTAATAGAATTTTCCCTTAAGTTTGAGATGGACTTTTCTATCACACAACAAGTTTGATCCATTCCTCCACTTCAACCATCCAATTTGGATTCTACTAATAATATCCCCATCTATTTCACCATCACTCTGAACAATAAACCCAAGATATCTAAAATGTGTGCTCTTATTAATGACTTGATCACCCAAAGTCACAATCCCACGACCACTCCATGTATTCAATTTTAGATCTACTTAAAAGAAAGCCTTTATACTCTAAGGTTGACCTCCATAATTTAAGTTTACCTTCAACTCCCTCTCTAGTCTTATCTACTAGAAGAATATCATCAGCAAAAAGCATATACCAGGGTACAACCTCTTGCAAATGTCTAGTGAAAACATTCATGACTAAAGCAAAAAGATATGGGCTTAAGGTTGATCCTTGAATGTAATCCAACTGAAATAGGAATACTTGGTCAAACCACCTTGTGTTTGAACACAAGTAACAACTACAACATACATATCTTTAATGACATGAATATAAGCATTATAAACCCCTTTCTTATCTAGAAACTCTCCATAGCACTTTTCTTGAAACTTTATCATGTGCTTTCTCTAAATTAATAAAAATCATATGTATATCCTCCTTATTCTCTCTATACTTCTCCATCAAACCTCTCAATAAATGTATAGCTTCCATAGTAAACCTACCTGGCATGAAACCAGTTTGATTTTGAAAAATATTAATGTCACGTTGCAACCTATGCTCTATAACTCTCTCCCATAGTTTTGAAGTGTGACACATTAACTTAATTCATCTATAATTCGCACACTATTGTGCATCACATTTATTCTTGAAAATAGGAACCAACATATTGATTTTCCCCTTCTATGGCCTCTTTTTAGTTTTCAAAATAATATTCAAATCTCTAATAAAAATTTCTGCCTATGGGATGTCTAATTTATCAAAATCTCTTAAGTATAATTTATCTTAATTTAAGATTTTTGGAAAACCTATTCATGATCCAATCTATTCTTTAGACAATAACTTCATGATACAACACATTCGAAAGAACAACATTAAAAGCGCAATGTAATCTTTGTAATAAAAAAATACTTCAAAAAATTACCAATTAAAAATTTAAACAAAAGGTAAAATATGTAGTTATTAATATGAGTTTTTTTTTGTCCAAAATTCTGCCTAAGTGGAAAGTGAATAGAAAGACAGGAATATTATTTCTTGAAGAAAGAGGTGTTTTTTCGTTGGAAATGTTCAAAAAGGTTCAACTGTCTCCTTCTGAAATTCCTTCAAAATTAGTGCTCAAAATAAATCTGCTACATTTCAAATTAAGAACTCATTTCTAAAATGTTTTGCAAGCTAGGCACTTTGTTGGGCACCTATATGAATTTTTACATGCCATAATAGACCTAAATAGGCCAACCGTTTAATATATGGGCTGGCCCCTGTAAAATTTCAGCAAACCCCTTTTATTAAATGGCCAACCCAGCCAAGTTATTAATATAATAATATCCAAATTTTTTGCGGCAAGGGTCGAGCTAGTGCTAGGCTGGCCCGAGTTACAACCACAGTCACAGCATTGTTCCGATTAGGGGTGGAGCAAAAAAAATTTATTAGAGGGGACACAAATTGATAATTTCCAAATTACTCTCAAACATTTTCGGGTGATTTTTATTTTTTATTTTTGCTTTTCTATTTAATAGTTTATAGTTATGTAATATTTTGATCTTTAAAAAAATATTAATATTTATTTATAATAATTTTTCAAAATTGATAATCTATTAGTTGTACTAGACATAAATCTATAATTACTTTATTTCAACTTTAATATTTAAGCATTAGTATAAAAAAATAAATTTATGTAAAGATTAGATTTAATTATAATATAAATATAAAATAGTTAGAGAAGCAACAACTACTCGATTACTTAGTTGGTAGTGTTGATTCATCTAAAGCCAGAGAGAGTTGAGTGTGAATCTCAACCCCTTTGTTCTAGGTTATTGTTGTACGTTGTTACGGTTTTGTTTTGGGCTTTGTGCTGGTTATGTCTGGGCTAGATTATGGACTTTATGTTGTTTATGTATAGGCCAATTTTGTTGTGGGCTTTGCTATATGTTAAAGGGCCAGTGGGGGACCATGCCCCCATGGCCCCCACTGTAACTCCACCCCTCGTTCCAGTAAAGCTTTATAATCCAATTGCCAACTCTCCTCTTCATTTTTGCTCCACTCAATAGGAGTCATTTATAAAGAATCTCTGAATCAGAGGAGAAGCACCCACTCCTTATGAGTAAGGGTGTAAATAAGTCTAGTCGAGTCAAGTATTTGCCTAATCGAGCTAAGCTTGTTAAGCTCTTATTGAGCTTGAGCTCGACTCAAACTTGTTTACTAAGCTCGAGCTCGACTCAAACTTGTTTACTAAGCTCGAGCTCAACTCATTAAAAATTTTGTAGGCTCGAATTCGACTCAATTGCTTGAGCTCGTTTAGAAAGCTCGAGCTCGACTCAACTGTTGAGCTTGATTTCTTAGTTTTTTTTAATATACAATTAATTTAAAAATATTAAATATATTATATATTGCTAATTTAAATTAATTGGTAAATATATTTTAATTCAATTGAGCGGCTCAACGAGCTTTCAAGCTGAGTCAGGCTAAGTCAAGCTTGTTTAATATATGAGCTCGAGCTCGAGCTTGAACTCATGGCTCAATAAGCTCGACTCACGAGCTCGTTAACAAGTCGAGCTTGAGCCGACTCGGCTCACTTACACCCCTAATTACAAGATTTCAAACAAAATTAGAGGAGTTAATCTCATCCACTCTTGCTAGCATGATGGATGAAAATTTTGGAGGAAAAAGATGAGGAAAAAGAAAGAGGAGACAGATAGATATATGGAAAGAAAAGATGGGTGGAATCAAATTTGTTATAGCAATATAGCCTCATAGGTGAAAATCACTTGATGTTGATTTGTTTATAGGTCATCATATGGCATATGCTAGGAATTTTTTTTCTTTAATATTTAGTATCAGCAGGTTCACTGAAACAGTTTACACAAGTTGTAGAATACGGTGCAAGGGTGATCTGAGATTATGGATGAGAGGCAAGTTTGCATTGAGTGGTGGACCAAGCGTTTAAATTTTCATTGTCTAAAGAACAGCTAAGAGTTAAAATTCACTGCTTTCAAGTTTTCAGGGGTAACATTTTTAGAAGAGTGTCGTTTTATTTGGCAAAACACAACAACAACAACATCAAGCCTTTGTCTCACTACGGTGGGTCGACTACATGAATCCTTTTTCGCCATTGTGTCCTGTTAAAAGTCAAATTCTCATTTAAATCTAATAAAGAAAGATAATTTCTAATATTTTCTAGCCAATTCTTTTTAGATCTATCTCTACCTTTCTTAACATAAGTCAAATCTAATACCTCAACTTTCCAAACCGGGTCATCGAAAGGCCTCTGTTTAATATGACCAAACCATCTAAGGCAACTCTCTCTAATCTTATCTTCCACTGGAGCTACTCCAACCTTTTCACTTATATGCTCATTTCATATCCTATCCCTAAGATAAAGCCATTCATCCACCTAAGCATCCTCATATCTACAACACTTAACTTAGTATTATGCTTCTCTTTTAACGGCCAATATTCGGCACCATAAAGCATTGCAGGTCTCACCACCATCTTATAAAATTTTCTCTTAAGTTTGAGGGGGATTTTTCTATCGCACAATAAGCCCGATGCATTCCTCCACTTCAACCATCCAACTTGAATTCTACTTATAACATCCCCATCTATTTCACCATCACTCTGAACAATAGATCCAATATATCTAAAATGTGTACTCTTATTAATGACCTGATCGCCCAAAGTCATAATCCCCTCACTAGGTCTATTGCTACTAAAACTGCACTCCAAATATTCAATTTTTTATCTACTCAAGGGAAAACCTTTAGACTCTAAGGTTGACCTCCATAATTTAACTTTACCATCAACTCCCTCTCTAGTCTTATCAACGAGAAGAATATCATCACCAAAAAGTATACACCAAGGTACATCCTCTTGCAAATGTCTAGTGAGAACATCCATGACTAAAGCAAAAAGATATAAGCTTAAGGCTGATCCTTGATGTAATCCAAACTGAAATAAGAAAATACTTGGTCAAACCACCTTTTGTTTGAACACAAGTAATAGCTCCTGCATACATATCTTTATTGATTTGAATATAAGCATTATTAACTCCTTTCTTTTCAAGAACTCTCCATAGCACTTCTCTTAGAACTCCTTTCTTTTATTTGGCAAAATGAAATCTTTTATTTTATTTTTTCGATTGACGTGGGCCAAAATGATTTGGTATTGTTTTATGTAGCCATAAAACCAAAACAAAAAGCCTTTTCAGATTGGACCGAAGAAAAGTGAGATTGAATTATAGATAGGCGAGTTTTGGATTATTACAGGTAATATTACTGAACGAGTCTGCTTTGTTGAAAGTGCATAGCACAAAACCATACTTGAGAAATTGAGAGTTTATAAACAACAGCGTATTTGTTAACTTGACAGATAGTTTCAAGGGAATTCTTAATCTGTGCACATATAAGATAAATGAAATAACCTTTACATGTTTTTTTTTTTTTCTTGTTTTATGAATCGCACTATAAAGCCGTGCCTATCTGAAGGGTTTCATTGATAGGAGAACAAACATGGGTATCACTCATGCAACCAAATTGCAAGCATGCAACTTATGGATGACTTTAGCATGCCCCTAGCACAAAAGAGAAAAATAAAAATCAATATTTACAATGTCCATGAAAATTTTGAAACATAAAAATCCGGTAACCAATCAGCTAACCATAAATTAAAAAGGCAGCCTTAAATAAATTAACAAAGGATCTTGTTCATACAAATTTTGTATAAAAACAAATAAACCCTACATATACCATATAATTTAGTCATAGAGCCTATCTACATATATAACTATATAATTAAACATTATTTTTTTCAAAAGAGAGATAAAAATGTGAAAAAACAATCGTAGGCTCAAAGTTAGACCACTGAAGTATGTGTGAAATTGGTAGATGCAATGCAATCAACAGTGTTTATGTAGGACAAACCTGGAAATCTGAAAGTTGTTCCTTTGACAAAGCAACAGTTATGGTAGATATTATAACTGTATTATTCAGCTCTTGTAACTTCTGAACACAAGCCATAGCTCGATTCTTTCCGACGTCATCTTCAGATAAATAGAAATTGCTGGATAAATCCCAAAGCTCCACCTTGCCTTCATCATGCAGCGTGATAGATTTAACGCCTGCAAGGACTAGGTTTTTTGCTGCAAGAAGAGAAAGCAAAGAGAAATAAGCAGTCCATGATGAGCAATAAAGACTAGAATGAAAAAATGGTAAGAATAATTTAGGAAAACTAATGAACAATTAAATGGGGGGCATTTGCTTAACATATCATCAACAACAGAAACAACAAAATTAGCTTTGTTTAACTACAATCCTCATGTGGAATTTGAAATAAACATGACCAACGGTAGAACCAAAACGTGTTTGAAGATGCCTTCACACCCTCTAGGTTTAGGATCGTGGTATAAAAAGCGTTCAGGGAACCCAACTTGAGACATGCCTCACCATGAAGCAAGCACCAAATAAGCGCCTAACGGCTTACAATTTATTTGGCTTGAGTGAGGCTTATTTCTTTTTCAATCGTGGCGCATGCAGTGAATGCCTCAACTTGATGATAGTATATAATTTTTAGATTGAGAGTTTAAACTGATTTGAAGATAGAGAGTTAAGGTCTAAGAGGAGGGCAAGTAGCCGTGAGTGGGAGCATCGAGGGTGTTGTAGGCAAGAAAGAGTTGCATCACATGCAAGTGGGAGTTGTGTGTTAGGTGGCAATCCATTGCTGCGACAAACGAGCAAGATTCAACTTTGACATCGAGCATTAAAGGTAGATGCTGATTTTTTTCATTTCTTTTTTTTTTTTTTTCATTAGGTGCTGTATTTTTTTATTAAATTTTAATTAGTTTATTACCATTTTTTAAAATTTTTTTTTAAATGTCAGTTTAGTTTTTTTTTACTTTTTTAATTGAAACTGAAGAAGAGGACGGAGTAGATATTTATCCTAATGGAATATTTGAGTTTTAACTTAGAGCTTAACTTGAATCTTGTTTAACTTAAGAATTAAAAGTATTAGATTAAGATTTAAGATTCGAGATTTATTTTCTTCTCCTTATTGTGTGATTTTATTGTTTATGATGATTAATTAAGTTAATATATTGATAGTTTAAGACATATTTATGAAATACTTTAGTTTTAGAGTTTTTATATTTTTAGTTCAAGGTTTATGCTGAGATCCACCTCAAAGCTTCAACTTTGCCTCAACAAAGCAAAATGTCTCAATTACTGATTTCATCTTTTTAAACCTTATTTGGGATAAACCATTTTGTAGTTATGAAGAAATCCTGATTCGGGCACTAAACATGATCAAAAGCTTCAAAAACAAATAGATAATCCCCATGAAATGTTAACTAATCTTCAAATATATGTGGAGGTTATCTGTATATTTTTTTAAAGTAGATAGGGTATGTGTCCGTTTCAAATACTATAAGATGGTTGAGTGTAAATACTAAATGCCCGATAACACTAAAGTGATTGGCCTATATAATATTACACATCGTTGAGTACTTTTACATTCTGTAAACATTGTCACAAAATCAGCGAAGTATGTCTTCTGTTTCCGAAAGATTGTGTAAAGCAGCAAAAAACATTTAAATTTTACAAGGGAAAATGAGTAGCAATCTAAACTTACTCCAAATCACGATAATGCACTATAGCAAATCTCACTATCTGAACAGATTAACACAAGGCAATTTCACTAACGAGAACAGACAGAAGAAACACGTCGCATTCAAACTCCAATGACAAGTCAATATATACAGAGTTATATAGCATAAAGAATATATAGAGGTCACAAAATCAAGAGTAAATATTACACTAACAGTCCAGAACAAAACTTCAGAGCAAGATAATACTCACTACAATAGCAACTATGCAATCCATAATATAGAAGTATTATAAACATCATAAATTGCTACGAATCAGAAGTATAAGAAAAAAGCTTGTAGCATCCTGGTCAGATTCCTGCTTCCTCCTACCAGGGTAGTTAAGCAGCATAAATCCAGAAAGAAATACAAACAGAAGTGTTTAAAACAAGATCCAGATCTCCTAGTTACCTATCTCCGCGCCAAGGCCTTGGAGACCGGAGACCAGAACACTGGAGGCAAAAAGCCGCCGCATGGTCTCCCTCCCGTAGACGGCGAGCTGCCGACTATGGAGATCTTCATCGATCTCCATCGAATTTTTCCCGTTGGCTACCTCGTAATCCATCAGTGGCCCGTGATTGTACCCCTCTGCCAGCGCACCCGAAGTTGACGAAATCACGTATTCCTCCGCTCTGGCCTTCTTCGACGCTTCTTCTATGACAACACCGTCTTCCTCTACATCAGCTTCACAGGCTCTCTTTCCAGTAAGCATATAGAGCTACGGAAAAACCTCAAATCAGAAACAAATACCATAACCTAAACCTAATACGATCGGCAATGAGGACGAGGATTCACCAAGAAATTTCGGTATAGACAACGGAGAACGCAAGCAAAAGGAAAAGCGAGCAAACGCTTTGTTCTTTGGCTGGACTACTTTGATTCTTTCGTAGGGTTCGCACTTTCAAGTGGACAAGCGATGCCGCAGAAAGAAAGCGTGAAGGGAGTAGAGAGAGAGAGAGAGTACAAGATGTCGATGGCTCATCTGCGGCCCGCTTCAGTGGCTAAGTCTTTATAGTTCAACTTATAAACCCAAGCCGAATGAAGGGCAAATTATTTCTCTGTCTAAAATAAAGCGTAAGTGTGTTACAGTAACCTGTATTTTACTATAGACAAAGAGGATCCGAACGGATCTCTCCGTCAGATGACCTGATACAATAATTTGCCCGAATGAAGAGGGTTGCTTGTTTGACAATCCAGAATTTATTTCAGAAATGTACGATTAGTAGAGAACAAGCCATTTTTGCGCAGTTCATTTTTGCATATAATACCAATAATAAATAAATTAGGATCAATTGCATACTTAAATACACAACTCTCCTTGGCCTATTGGTTGAGAGCTTAGGCTTCCAACTAAGAGGTTCAGGGTTCGAGTTTATGTCCCAAAAAAATTGCATACTTAAATATTAGCGCAGAATGTCACGCCTCATGTTAAAAGTTTTTTTTTTTTCATGAATTTATATGTTAGAAATTTTAAAATCAATGCATTTTTTTCTAAATAAAGTTAGAATGACAAATTAATATGAAAATTATCATAACTTTTATAAAAATATTCATTTTCTTAATATAAATATATAATAAAAATAAGGGGAAATCATGTAAATCAAATGAGGAGAGTCGGTTATATTTTGGGCTTTAGCATAAAGGGAGATTTAGGCCATGAATTCTCTTTGAAGTTCTAAAGGAAGGACAACAATCTAATTAGGAGCTTTTGAAAGGGATTTCATAAGTTTAGAAATATTTAGCGAAGGTTTCATCAAAACTAGGTTGATGTGCCCAATTTTGGCTCCTTTTAGCAAGTCTTCAAATATGTGATTAGTGGATCGATCCATTGATATCTTTTGGGGTCGAAGAGGTTTGGGAAAGCAAGAGAGTGTGCTAAGATATGATATGGACTTTTTCATTTGGATTCAAGGAGTTCAAAATTAATGGAGGAGGGAGAGCCAAATTAGGTCAAAGATGCTTACATTTTGTTTGACTAGTTGAAAGTAGCATAAGGATTTTTTTCCTTATTTTAGGAGGGTGGGACTTCATAGAAAGAGGTTAGAGGTTAAGAATATTGGGGAAGAAGTTGAAGAGTTTGAGAGTGTTGACCTCATTTTTTTGTATGAGGACATAGGGACCCATCCATATCTTCACTTAATTGATCTCATGGTTGACATTTATCCAAGTGTCAATCATCTAGACTTCAATTTATGATTCAACCCAAACTCCAAAACTTCAATTCAAATCAAACCCAGACTCATATGTTCAGATTCAAATCAAACCCAGACTCCTACCCATTAATCTAATTGTTGAGAAGTACCCAACTATCAATCATCCAGAACTTCAATTCAATCACAATCCAGCTCCTAATTCAAACCAAAATACATATACTAGTTCAAACATCAATCTATCATTCAACCTAGTTTCCAGTTTAGTTTCAATCATATCCATTCATTTACAATCATCCAATTGATTGTGAGTGATGTGGATAATTCAAATTCAAGTAATCAAATTCAAAAACTAGCTCAACTCCATAAATCCAGGGCTAAAAGGCCGGTCTTGAAAGCATTTTTTAGTGATTTTTCTAACATTTCAAACCTTAGTTAAATGACCCCCAAATCATAATCTATCAATTTTATAATGATTAGTCATGTCTCTAGGGTTAACCCTTTAAATTTGAGCTATATCTGAGACCACTAACCCCAAAAATTAAATTGAAATCCAAATGTTGTAAAAACTTCAAAAATTTATGGCATATGCCACTAGAGCTATCACCTTGTGGATTTTGACCTTCGGACCTTCCCCAAGACTTTTGATCATATACTGACCTTTGACTATAATATGTTAAGTATTAAACTGTAACTTAGTGGACCTACTTTGACCCACAGTTTGCCATGGGTTAAAATAATCAAAATGCCCCTAAATGGCAAAATTGAAGTTTTCATTAAACTTCAACATGGCCCCATCAAATTAAATATTGAAACCTCTTCCAATGCATTCTAAACATCATTAGGGGTGCATAGGACTCAAACATAGACCCTAGCCAAGTCTGATTGACCAAGTCAATCTACTTTGACCAAAATGCCCCTTAGGGGTTTGAATGATCATTTCAATCTAAATAGCCTCATTTTTTTTGCATAGAACCACTTTCATTAAACTCAAAATATCAAACCAAACATGTTGGACCCAAACCTAGGCCCTAGATCTGCCTGGTTGACGAAGTCAGCCTTAGTTTACGAAGTCAGCCTTGGTTGACCAAACAACCCTTTAGTGATTCAAACAATCAATTTGACTATGATGACCTTTCTAACCTAGGAAACCACTTCTACCATACCCAAAATGTCAAACCAAACTGTTGAGCCCAAACCCAGACCTTGGGTAAGTCAACCATTTAAGGGTTTAAATGGCCATTTCGACCATTTAAAACATTATGACGCATAACATTGCCTCTGTCATAATCCATTGATCAAACCAAACATATTGAGCTCAAACTGCAAACTTGGGTCAACCTGGTTGACCAAGTCAACCTTGGTTGACCAAATCAACCCTTAAGTTCTTTCACATTGAATCAAACCCCCAAATCAATATCAACCCCACTCAAACTCCTCTTATCACATCCCTAATGATTTGGATTTAATTGGACTCATTGAATAGTCAACATTTAAATTGGTCATCTAAGCCCAAGTTTAGTCAAACTTGACATATTTGGATCAAAATCACCACAACCATTCAATTCAAGCTCTCTAAGTTTCCAAACCCCCTCAAGCTCGCATCAATGAGTGATCCAAGCATATCCAAATGAATTTGAAGCCAAATCATATAGGTTTGACTTGTTCAAGCCTAACTCATAGTCAAGCCTATAGGCATAGTTAAGCCTTATCCATCTCAAACCATCCAACTCATTTCAAACTTCAAATCAACTATAATCCATAGCCTAAACATGTCCTAATCATTGACCAATCATATCCAAATGAATTTGACCAAGCCAACCTAAATCATGGGGTCAAACTTTCATCTAGACATTCAAACTCCAACCCTTGAACTCCAACCCATTATTAAATAAACCCAACCAATACTTAACATTCTCCCATCGGCCACCTCAGCAATCCACTTGGTTGTTGACGAGTCAACATGGTCAACAAGCAAGCAAATGGGTTTTAAGTGGTTAAACTTCTCCCTCTAGCTCATTCCACACTATCCTTAAGCATTCCAGTAGCTCTAAACATTCTCTAGAATGTTCTTAACCTGCCTTAATCCTTGGGTTAAGCCTAAGCTAAAGGTAATGGTCCCAAAATGGCTAGACAATAATAAGTCCCCTTCTCACCTCCTGTCCTTGGGTTGTCCTTTCCCTCATCCTTTCAAGTTTCAACTACTCCTAGGACACTTGGCCTCAATATAGTGTGTCTCCAGTAGATCCTAGCTGTCAAATATACCTGGAATCGTTTGAATGGGCTAAGAGACCTAAAACAAGGGTCATTCAATCATTAGCTCTCTCTCAATTCACTCTAGCTCAAAAGTCCATAACTCAGTTTGTTCTAGCTCTCCAGGACTTCCCCGACAAACCCCAAGTTCAAACCCATTATTTTGAGGCTGCCAGCGGCGATCCTCCGGTCATCCAAACACAAAGTCGGTCCAAGGCTTGAACCGACCAATTTAGATGCTTCTAGCTTGAGGGGTCTTCTACAAACTTATACGTGGACAACCAACAAGCTTAGAGCACTTTTGTTCATCCAAATCCATTAACTTTATAGAGGTATATCGTTAACCCTAAGTTTAGGACACATATGATAAAATAACTTTTAAAAAAGTGCTTCTTAGGCCGTGATTTTATATCTCCATGAATGCTCTTCATGTGTAGAGCTATGTTTAAAATTTTATTTAATTTGATTATTCGGATTGAGAGAACGAAGTGATTTTTCATTCCTAGGGTGTTTTCGTAGCATTCATTGAGTGTACATTTTCTGGACCTTGCGATCAACAGTCCAGATCGCGTTATACCACGATCTCTCTAAACCTCGTGATGCCTCCGGTTGCTCGAAACTTCGTCCGGCGTGATTAGAACCTCTCGTTTTCCTTAGTTTTCATATTTTCAGAGTCTTGAAGTGATTGTAAAACTTTTCTCTTATAATTTCATCAATGTGAGAGTATGAAGATTACTTATTTTCTTATACTACATTCACGTCCGCTAATCCATTTTGCTTTACGACGTTCTTCATTGCAAATCATGTGGATTTCCTTAATAACTAGAGATTCAAAGAGTCGCATTTCTCATCTTCTTATCATAATATATATATATATATATATATATATATATATATATATATATATATATATATATATATATATATATATATATATATATATATATATATATATATATATATATATATATATATATATATATATATATATTATAAAAAACATAGAAGACATTGGCCTCCCTTAGATCATCCTTATTTTGACGAGAAATTATTATGTGCGGAGACCGAATGTAGAAAGCCGTCTAGAAACTAGCCATAATGCGTCACGTAAGCAGTACCGAGCAATACCAAGCAAACGGTGACGTGGCACATTCTGATTAATCTCCGGACGTTCGACGTCCGCACATAATAATTTTTCTATTTTGACTACATGCTTTCTAGTATTAATGTCTTCAAAGCATCTAAATAAAATTCATTTCACAAGTACAATAAACTCAAAGAAATAAAAAAGAACACCCACATCTTCTTATTTCCATAACTAGACCAACTGCAAATACAAGGATTACAACAAACATATCACAATCTCCTCAATTCTCTTCACATCTTCCTATGAAACCAAACCCTATAGCTAGCTAGACACCAAAGCTCTAATACCTGGCTACATGCTAGCTACTCCTATCAAACAAAACCCAACCTCTTTATTCTCACTCAATCTTCAGCTAAGCCTCTGCCATCTCAGTACTTGCGCATGAAGCACTCATTAAGTCTGCCTTGACTATCCCTTCTACGGCGGTTAAGCTGCGCAAGTAACAAGAGTTCCTATCCCTATACTTATACGAAGACCTGGAGCTTCCACTTCCCCACACTGGCTGTGATTGCCCATCTCTTTTTAGCAAGGATCCCTCTGCTTCTTGTTTATCCATCAAAACACTAACTTCTAAAGCCTGGCCATTCTGGTTAAGGTTAACCACTTCTTGGAGCTGGTGGCTTACCCTTGCCTTCTCAAATAGAGCCCCGCCCATTGCTTTAACACGCGAAGTCTGTAGTTGTAGTGGGGCTTCTACGAACACTTGAACTCTTGATATTGTTTGTTGCCCATTTTTTAGCACCGCGATTGATGTTCTCTCCTTGTTTATCATCTCCACCTGAAAAAACAAAAAAAAGATTGATATTTTGTTAGAACTCCGATGAACGTTATAATAAAAGCATGAGAGGGTAACTATATTGTTATTAGAGATTAATATTTTGATTTTGAATTATAATCATGTATTATTATTATTTTTTGAATGGGAGTATCTACCCGCTGCCACTCCAATTGGCGGCGTAACTAATCCATCAGCGGAACATAGCGAGGCCACTCACCGGTATCGGACCCACATTTCTTTTGTCCCACTGAAGAGGCGATGCCATGGTAGAGGATAAATTATTCTGTGCAGAGTCCGGACGGTAAAGAACTGTCCGGATATGAATGTATACAATGCGTACATTGAGTATAATTTTGTACATAGTTTGATTTTTTTATACACGGTATGTACAAATATTGTGTACACTAACATCCGAATGGTTCTTTACCGTCCGAACTCCGCACAGAATAATTTATCGTAGTAGAGGGGATTCAAATCCAGGATGGGGGGGTTCGCAACCGTGCTCGCCCACCAACCACCTGGGTGGGTTAATCATGTATTATTTAGAAAAATGTAAGTAAACATTTGTTTTTTAATTATGGTTTTAATTAAAATTGTAAGTAAAAAATAGCTTTAAGTTGAGAAGCAATTCGGCGTTGCTCTCTACCTCAAAATAAGATAGATTAAGGCTTCGTTTGGGACGGTTTTTTTACTACTTCTTATAACAATTTTCTAGTGCAAAATTTTTAGTTTTTTACTAGAAAGCTGCTTTAGGAATCAGTACGAAACCCGTCCCAAACGAAGCCTAAATTATGTCAATATTTTTAAAACTAGGATAATTATTTGTTAGGGATAATGGATTGGGTGGGAATGTAAGCCAAACCTGATAGTCAATAATTTATTTTAAAATAAGTGTGATATAAATAATCAATTATTGATAATTTAATTATTATAATGATTGGTAAGAAAATTATATATTTTGATCTGATTTTTATCAAAATAATATTAGCAAATTGATATAATAGTTATTCTATTAATTATATATAAGTATTTAGTTATTTTAATATTTATATGAAATATTTCTCAACAAATACTTTATTTTTTTTAATTTTATTTATGAATCAAAATCACATATTTTTATATGATTTAAATAGAATAAATATTTTATATTTATTTTTTAAATATATTACAATCAAAATCAATATATCATTCAATTTGTTTTCTTAGGAGGAAAATTGCATCAATATATTTTATAAAAATATATAAAATGAACTTAAAAAAATATTTAAATGATATTAAAAGTAATAAAATATATAATATTATAAATTATATTAATTTAAATTTAATTTAGAATTTTCTTAAAATCATATCTCAAAATTTCTCCTTTTTAATTTGTTAAGAGCTATCTTTCACCGTCTTCGTACCTGTGAGACCGCACCCCTGTTCTGCACCTCCACCTGGCTCCTAAACTTCACCTTCTGCCTCACCGTCGTCGTCATATTCCCTTCCGACGAACTCACCCACCCGGAAAATCTCACCAACCCCTCTGCATTGATCTCCGATCCTCCATCGGAATTCCTCCACTCCGCATGCCGATTCACCTTCAACGGCGGCGCTTTCATCTCCACCACCCCCGCCGACACCAAATCCGACCATTCATCCACCCACAAATGAAGATTTCCCGCCAACAACCAATACGGCTGGCTATCTCTCACTCCAAGCCCTATCTCATGCGGCTGCCCATCCAACAAATACGACAGAAAAGGCGTCACGTCTAAATCATATGTCGGTAGATTGAAAGCCCCAATTGCCGCAACCGGTGACCAGAAATAGGGGTTTATTGAGCCAGGGTAGATGACGGGGAAAGGAATGTGTCCGCCGGCGAATTGGCCGTCGACGGTAGCGTAGATTTGACGGAATCCGCCGTTGGCGAAAGAGCCACCGCCGTCGTAAGCGGAGCGAAGGGGATTGGCGTACCAGGACTCGTCGTGGGCGTGGTAGGAAGCGAAGATTTCAAGAACGGCACGCTGGGTGTTGCGAGGGATGGCGACGGCGGCGGCGGGGATGTCGGTGTCGTTCTCGACGCGGAACCAGAAGCCGGCGCCGCATTCGCCGTTGTCTTGGGAGACGGGGAGGATGATATCGGCGGGGCGGCGGTAGAGGTCCTTCGCGGTGGGGTGAACCACGTACCTATGGGTTCGAGGTAAGTAAATCAAATTGCCGGCAATAAAACACAAAAAAAAAAAATCATTTGCGACTCAGATTATCTATTTTTTTAAAAAATAAAGAATATTAAGTTATAAATTTAACATAAACGATATTTGAATCTAAAGTTTTGACAAAAAAATTTTAAAGAAAATTTTAAAATAAGTAAAATTCATATATAATATATATTATATTCCTTTTGAAATAGATTTTAAAGTTTTAAAAGTCATCATAACTAAATTTTTTAAAAGAGAAAAATGATTAATGGTCTGTTTATTATTTAAAAAATTTTCCCCACATACCCAAAGCGCTCGCCGGAGAGGGGACCGCGGTAGAAGTGAAGCGTAACGTTAGCTGCGAAAACGCCTGGAAGGGTGGCGTTGGAGTTCTCGAGCATCATAGACACGATACCAGTGGTGGTGATGCCGCTGCTGCCGCATAAGCGGCGGAACAAGGCGGTGTAGCGGGTGACGTCCTTCTGCACCGTCCAGAACGTGCCGGGAGCCATTGGGACAGGCGTGGCGGTACGGAGGAGCTCAGCTCCATCGAGCCATACGGCGGCGATGCGATCCTTTTGAACGTCGGAGGCTGAGATTGAGAGCTCGAGAACGACACGGGGCCAAGGGAAGGGGCATTCCGGCGGGTGGGTATAGTTCGAGACGGCCGGCGGCTCGCCGGCTGTGTTGGCAAAGACGTGGTGGAGAACGAGGACAGAGCACTTGGGTGGCGTCTTCGTTGTCAGCGCCGGCGGGAGGGTAGGGTCCAGGTGCTCAAGTGTGACATTGGCAGCCGGGATTCGGAGCAGAGATGATGCCGTCGAAGCGAAGGTAACCGTAAATATCAGTAGAATTAGTAGATTCCGCATTGCTTAAAACTTATTTGGTTGATAAAAGTCGCTGCTTTGATGATATATGGTGATGAATTTCGTATAAATAAGAAGAGGCGATCAAGAGAGAGGCGGGGAAGGTGTTTAACTTGAGAAATATTTTTATTTGAAAGGAATTGGGAGTAAATTTGTACGGCGATAAGTTAAATTAGGCGACAAGGAGGGGATTGGGCAGCTTCGCGGTGGTTTCCTTTCTCTTTTGTTGGTGCTTAGGGTTGCGTAGTACTCACTTCAATAATGGAGATGAGGTATCCGAGTGAAATACTGAAAGCTAAGGATTTCTAATTTCTCTTCTCTATGTACAGTACTCTTTTTAGCTGCAGTTGGCTTCTGTAACTGCTGAAGTTCGGCCCTCTTGCTAGGCAAATGCATCCGGTCATCTGACAGAGAGATCCGCTCTGTTTATAGTAAAAGCACACCTACTATAGTATACTTGCGCTTTACTGTAGACAGCCCTCTTGCTAAAGTATAAGTATAGAACTGGTCTATTTGATGAGAACATTTAAAATGGAGCATTTTTTAACGGCTAAATAATTTGAAAAATGACCCAAGAACTTCTAAATGTATCAATTTCACTCACACTGTATGACCTGATCGCTTCGGGCTCCAGTGAACTCGAAAATTGTTATTGTTGAAATTCGATAGTTGCCTGAAGACTTTTCTCGTTGTTGTGGCGGTGGGCAAATTATTACGTCTAGTCACCAGACCTAGAAATAGGTCCGGATATACTATAAAAATTTGACGCGTGGAATGTACACGTGTCCGTGGAATTTTAAATCAAGCGTGCCAAAAGCGCAGGTAAAGCATAGTCAATGCGCACCCAAAGCGCATTCAAAGGGCACAATCAAAATGCGGTCCGCATGACAACTTTTTTTAGTGGATGTCCGGACCTATTTTCTAGGTCCGGTGACCGGACGTAATAATTTGCCGTGACGATGTGGGCTCGGAAGGGTCTCATGATTCACTTGAATCGAGGAAATAAATCTTTCCATCGATAGAAAAGTGATTAAGGCTTCGTTTTGGACGGCTTTCATGCTTCTTAAAGCTGCTTTAGAAAGCAGCTTTAAGAAGCATGAAAGCCGTCCCAAACGAAGCCTAAGTATTACATGCTATGATAGAGGTTTCACCCTTGTGAAGAATTTATATCTTATTTTGAATGTTTTTTATGAGGGCAAGTTCTTATGATTAATTAAGTCTTTTGTTGATAGAAAAATATCAGTTTCAGCCACTCATAAGGCTCTTATTAGATTCACACTGAGATGGCTTTTCTTTTAATTTGATCTATTGTGATATTTTAATAGCCATTGTCACTCTTTGGCTTAGGCAGAGTGGGGGTGATGATAATAGACTCAATTACGATAACATGATTTTATAATCTTGTTAGTATGTGTGAAATTTGATTGTATTGATTAATTTGGTTGTACTATTACCTCGGACCTCAGTTTAATTTGTGATATTTGTTGGTGGGGGGGGAAGGGGGGTGGTGAAAATATAATTTTTTTTTCCAAACAATGTCCCGACGTTGTGTACCCCAACGCCCCGACGTTGTGTACCAGAGTTCCCTAGCATTATGTTTCCTACAAAGTTTGCTAGGAGGAACGACAAAGAGTTTAGTGATGAAACACTTTAAATTCGGCGTCACGGTGCTGTTAGATGGACCGATGATAGATGTTTGAGCGCCGCAACGCTGCAAATTAGCGTCGTAGCTTTTTGAGGTAGGTTGGACAATTTTCTTTCTCGTTGTCTTAAGGTAACATCCCTTGGTATTATTTACTTGACATTCTTTTTTGGTTTGTGTGTGAGAACTGTTAGATTAGCACAACTTTACATTAACCTGTACCTATTATAATTACTGTTTTACCTGTTTTTGCCTATTTAAAGAATAATGTACACACATTTACTTTTGAATAATATTTCCCTATTTTTCCTCCCTTCTTCTCCGGCTCGCCTTCTCTCTGCTTCGAGTCTTGTTTCTTTCATGGTATCAAGAGCCACAAGATGGGGGATCAAGATTCAGCCGCTTCTCTCCCTCCCTCCTCCACCGCCCTCGCCGGCACTCACACCCCAGGGCCATTCATTCCGGTTTCTTTGAAATTTCTCATCACAAACATCAAGAATCTTCTACCCCATCCTCTCACCACCGACAATTACGCCATATGGCGAACTCAAATCCTCCAACAATTCACAGCTACCGGTTATGCTGGACATCTCACCGGCGATGTCCATCAACCTACCGTTGACAACCAGCCCGCCTACACAGCTTGGAAACTCGTCGATAGCACGTTGATTTCGGCTCTGTTCTCCACAATATCACCGTCCATCCTACCGTACGTCATCACCGCCTCCTCGGCCTCAGACGTATGGGCAATTCTTGAACGCCGGTTATAATCCTCGTGTCGTTCTCGAGTTCTTAAACTCAAGAACGATGTAAGAGTGAAGAGAAGCAAGGCGAGAGCGAGAGAGAAGAGAGATCCGTACAAAATTCTCTCAACTTTTATAGTGAATTTCTTGGTGTGGTGCGACTCTCCATTTTTTTTTTCTTCCCGATTTCAGGTATTTCCATGTTAAATCCTGGCATCCTCTTATTTTCGTTGCTTTCTATTTTTATTTTGTGTTTGTTGCATGATTTTCTTTCGCATCCTCTAATAGAACTCACCTAGTTCTTAGCCTACAACAAACCGAATTCCTGCTTTCTTCCTCCGGCACCTCTCAAACTCCTCTCTGCAGTTGCTTCCTCAAAGCCCATCACCAAACAACTATCTACTATAACAAACTCCCCCAGCTTACCACCCGACCTCATTAAATCACAACTCTACACCCAAACAAAAAACACCCCAACTCCAACAGTCAACTCTCTTCCAATATTATTATTCCTATAAAAAAATTAAAACAAGTGAAAAAAATTTGTGTTTCCAAAATCTTGGCCACCACTTCATTTGTAAAGGTATAAATTTAAAAAACTTAAAGATGCACAAGAAGACCCATGCACCCCTTTTGTGGGGTGGCGAGATAGAAAAGTCCTGGCCGTGGTGTCCTACGACACCACATATGCACCCCTTTAGTGGAGTGGTGAGCAGGCTTAGAATCCCTTTAGAATGCCTCCTATATGGGGGTCGGGGGAGACGCCGGGATGCTACCAAAATTTTGATTGAATCAAAGCTTGAACACAATCATTTTGAGAGAATTACAAGAATTGAATAATTTTGGGAGAATTCTTGAACCCGAATTGAATCTTAAAACAAATAAAAAATTATTAAATATTAAAATGAAAAAAAATGAGAAAAAATAAAATAAAATGTAACCATCTCTCTCTATACATATATATTGTAAATCTGATAGGGGTTGTGGGTAAATATAAATTTGAATTATAACAAATTAACAATGAATGCTTAAGGTTCTCTCTCCACTAAATTTGAATTAGATTTTATTTAATATAAATGAGTAAACTCCTCTTAATATAGGTGAGTATATGCGTCGAATGCCCAAATTAAGTAATAAAGTAATAGAGTAGAGTGTCGAACCTACGAGGAAGTATGCTTTTTTTAGTAATCAACAGCTAATGTTTATTCTAATTACAATAATTATCATACTCAATAAAAATAGATGATGTTAAATTACTTAAATAAAATTAGATAAATATAATGAATACACTATATGGATATAATATTTGTGAGTGATGAATATAAATAACATATTTTCTTAATGATACTCTTTTAATTGCAATGTTATTTAGAGCATATATATTCGTAGATCTCTGTCGAGCTTGTAGGAACAAATGATGTACATCGACTTCCTACAGTTATATAATCTCCTTAAGAATTTAATATACTTCATACCCTATGCTATTTATGAAACATACTAATTCAATATTCCTTATTATGTCTGTTTTCCTCCGCCAGGCTCCACATTAAACCTGATTTTAATTCCACATGGTCATTATGTGCATTAAATTAAAATATGATAATATTGAAAACATCATTTTAATCATTTAAGCAATAAGAGAATTCATTAATACTACATATGATATTTATATCATCAATCCAAAATAAAAGAATTTAGTCAGACATGGAATACAATTGAAGCAAACTCATTTTCATTAATAATATAACAGAAAGAAAATAGAAGAGATAGATATCATCAGAATGACAGACATGGAATACAATTGAAGCAAACTCATTTTCATTAATAATATAACAGAAAGAAAATAGAAGAGATAGATATCATCAGAATGATTCAATGGATCTCCTCTACACTCCTCTTTACTTACAGATTTACTTTCACAAATACAAGCCAAACACTCTAATGATGGGATCAAATACTTTTCTAAATTTCTTTAGTTGTCACCTTAAGAGAAATTCAGAGAAGCAGTACTTTGAATTATACTGAAATTATCTAAGTGATTGAACTCTCTTACAAACATAATTTAGTGACTATTTATAGGAAAACATAAAGTAGACATCTAGCTCTGCGGCGCTTGAAAGATCGGCACTACTACGCCCAACAAATGAACTAATGCTGCGCGACACCACTGATATGGTTCCACTACAGCACTAGTTGGCGTAGATCAGTTACTTGACGCGTCCCTTCGCTGATAGGTCGTGCATTTGGGAAGTTACGACTGCTACGCCACGGCAATGCCGACTTTCAAACGCTATGATGCCAGAAAAGTAATTTAGGCGTCGATGCATTATAGAGTGTGACATTGCGGTGCTAAATGACAAAGAACATGGCACTGTAAAGTTCAACTTTTGAAGCCGCGGTGCTGTCCAACAAAGACTTTGGCGCTAATTACACAAATTATCTTTATTCCTTTAAGAGTTCTTTTTATCTTTAATTTATGGAGTACATAATTAATAGTTTTGAATATCAATTTTTTGCTTCGAATATTTTTTATAATCTTAATGAGTTTAATATAAGGATTTAAGATTACCAATTATAAATTCGGATTGCTTATGATTTTTAATTTTAATTTACTCATATTAAATCTTTAATTCTAACTATTTATATTTCTTTCAAAAATTAATAAATAAATATATAACTTATAATTTTAAATTAAAGCATTAATTTAAATGATGTAAGTTAGATAATAATTATTAGTTTTTTTTCCACTCTTTGAAATATAAATAGTGTTCATTTAAACTATGATCTAGGATTTTATTATTTTTCTAGTTTTGTATAATTTTTTAATCATAATTTCTTTTAAGGTTAATTAAGTAATCAAAATATACAAAAATAATATAATAAACATGAGGAGAATTTTAATGAAATGTAAATAAATGAAACATAAACAATAGTTAACCATATACATTCTTTCATATAAATGATAAAAGATGCATAAAATATGTGTTAATAGAAATATAACAAAATATAATATAATAATATAATATTGATTATATGATAACTAGTGTACCAAGCATCATGCATAGCATATCAAGTGAGTTGACTCCTATAAGTGCTAAGTTTTAAGTCTTATACCAGACTATCCAATTATTTTATTTCAAGATGAACCAATTTAGTTATATTTTGCACTCGATCAATGTCTCCCTCTACATAAGATTTCAGTCTATGATCATTCACTTTAAAATTATTTATACTTTTTTTATCCTTAATTTCCACAGCTTCATAATGAAATATTTTTACCGCAGTGAATGGTCCAGACCATCGTGATTTTAATTTTTCAGAAAAAAAACTTAAGTATTGAATTAAATAGTAAAACTTCATGTACATGAGTGAATTCTTTCCTAAGAAATTTTTTTTTATGCCATTTCTTAACCTTTTTTTTTATAAATCCTTGCATTTTCATAAGCTTGATTTCTATTTTTTTCTTATTCACTTAGCTACATCAATCTTTTTTCTTTTTTCTTTTGCCATTTTAAAATTATAATTCAATTCTTTGATTGTCCATAATGTTTTATCATTTTATGTTCTAATTCCACAGGAAGGTGACAAGCTTTTTCACAAATTGATTTATTGGGAGTTATGTCAATTGGATTCTTGTAAGCAGTTCTATAAGCTCATAATGCATCGTCTAACTTAATTGCCCAATCTTTTCTATTTGAATTGACCTTTTCTTTTTCTAGGATTCATTTAATTTTCATATTACTAATCTTAACCTTACCACTACTTTGAGAATGATAAGCAATTGTTACTCTATGATAAACTCCATATTTATTTAAGATTATTTCTATTTTTTATTACAGAAATGACTTTCTTCATTATTGATTAAAACTCTTGGCATTCCAAATCTTTAGAAAATATATATATATATATATTTTTTTAATTTGATCACAATTTGAGCATCAGTTTTAGAAGTTGTTAATTTACTTTGAAGTCCATTACAATAAAAATATACTGATTTTCATAGGATGACAAAAAATGTCTTATAAAATTCAATCCTCAAAAATCAAATATTTATATTTATAGAATATGGTTCTAATGCATTTCATTTCTTTTTATAATATTCCCTATTATTTGGCATTAATCATATTTTTTAATATATTCATCAATATCTTTAAATAAATTAGGCCAAAAGAATATTGTTTAAAGGATTTTAGAAGCAATTGTAATTGCTCCAAAATGTCCTCCAAAATGTGAATCATGGAACTCCCTAATGATTGATTGTGTTTCTTCTTCAGGAACACATCTTTTAATAATTTAATCGTTGCAATATTTAAATAAATAAAGTTTATCAAAAATATAAAAATTTAAATCATGCAAAAATTTACTCTTTTGTTTAGGATTTAAATCATAAGGAAGTATATCACTAACAATTAAATTAACAATATCCGCATGCTAAAATAAATTGTTTGCATAAAGTGCAAATAAGTGCAAATAATTGTTCATCAAAATTTTTTTTATTAATCTCACCTTCATTTACTGTATATTTTTCAATAGAAAGTCTAGAAAGATGATCAACAATTTGAGTTTTAGTATCATTATTTTCTATCAAAAATTTCAACATCAAATTCTTGTAATAGAAGAATCTATACTACCAACCTTGGTTTAGTGTTTTTCTTTGTCATAAGATATTTGATAGCAATATGATCAGTGTAAACAATTATTTTAGTATCGATCAAATATGATCTTAATTTATCAAAAGCAAAAATAATAGCTAACAATTTATTTTCTGTTGTATAATTACGTTATGCAGAATTCAAAGTTTTGCTAGCATAAAAAATGACACGAAATTTCTTTATTGATTTTGGCCTAGAACATCACCTACGACAATAGCACTAGCATCACACATTACTATAAAAGGTAAGGACCAATTAGAAGCAAAAATCATTGGAACAATAATTAAATGTTGTTTTAATGCATTAAAAGCTTCAAGATAAGTATAATTAAATATAAAAGAAACATCATTCTCTAATAGTTGACATAAGGATTTATAAATTTTAGAGAAGTTCTTAATAAATCTTCTATAAAATTATACATGATCTAAAAAAACTTCTAATGTCTTTAATTGAATTAGAAAGGGGTAATTTTTCTATTACATCAATCTATGCAATATCTACTTCCAATCCCTTCTTAGATACCTCGGCTACCATAAATTGACACTTTTCTCAGTTTAACGCTAGATTTTTTCTACATATCTTTCAAAACAACAATCAAATGCTTAAAACAAGAATCAAATGTAGCGTCAAATACTGAGAAATCATCCATGAAAATTTTAATTCCTTGCTCAATTAAATTTGAAAAAATAGACATCATGCATTTTTGAAAAGTAGCAAGAGCATTACATAGACCAAAAGACATTCTCCTAAAAGCAAAGATTCCATAAGGACTAGTGCAAGTAGTTTTTTATTGATTCAAGTACAACAGGAATTTTATGATATCCTGAGTATCCATCTAGAAAAAAATAAAATGAATGACCTGCCAACCTATCTAGCATTTAATCGAGAAAAGACAGAAGGAAAATTTTCTTTTCTAGTGGCTTTATTTAATTTTGCTATAAGCTATGCAAATCCTCCATTTTGAAATAGTTATAGTGGGTACAAGATCATTGTGTTCATTGGTTATAATAATTAATCCTTCTTTTTAGGAACACAATGAATTTGACTAACCTAAGAACTACCTTAAATAGGATAAATAATCCCAGCATCCATCCATTTAAAAATATCTTTTTAGCATCATTTTTTCATAGTAGGGTTAAAGTCTTCTTTAAGGACCAACTTTTGATATTGAATTAACTTCCATTAAGATTCTATGCATACAAATTGAAGGACTAATTCCCTTAATGTCAGCAATCGTTCACACAAAAGCACCTTTTAAATTAATCAACATCTTAATCAACTTATTTTCTTGATGTAATTTTAATTTTGCAGAAACAATTGCATGGAGAGTGGAGTTATTTCCTAAAATAGTATACTTAAGATGACAAGGCACATTAGGGGCTTTCTCACTACATGATTTTAATGAATTATCAAAAGTGTATGTTGCCAAATTTTTATTGTTTAGGTTTTTTTTCTTATGACAAATTCTCCTGTCATTTTTGTATTTTCTTCAACTTCTTCCTCTTTTGAAAATTCCCCTTTTAACAACTCTTCCTTAAGATCCTGTATTATCATATCTTCAAAATCCACCCTAAAATATTCTTTATTCTTTTTTTGATGGAATTTTACAGTTTTAAGAACATCATTTTTTATTTCATGATATTGAACCCTTATAGTTAATTCACCTTTTTTTTACATCAATCATTACTTTTCGAGTGGCTAAAAATGGTCTTCCTAAAACGAGACTTATTTCTTTATCTTCTTCTATACCTAGAACAATAAAATCAACAAAAACATTTTTAACAACTTTAATTAACACATATTCTATCACTCCTCTAGGGTAAGCAAAAGATTTATCAGCTGACTGAAGAGTAACAAAAGTAGGTTGAACATCTCAAATATCTAGTATTTTAAAAATAATGGCATGAGGTTAATACTTGATCCCAAATCACATAAAACTCTACCATAGAATTTATCTTCAATAGTTAAAATAATGGAAAAACTCCCTGGGCATTTAAGTTTTCAGTAAGTTTTTTTTGGATTATAGCACTACACTGTTCAGTTAATTCCATAGTTTCAAATTCCTCCAACTTCATTTTCTTGTTTAAAATATCCTTCGTGAATTTGACATAGGTGGGCATCTGTTCTAAAGCTTCAGAGAATAATATATTAATATTTAATTTTTAATATACTTCTAAAAATTTTGAGAATTGCTTATCTAGATTTTATTTGATCAATCTCTAAGAAAAGGGTAATGGTAGTCTCTCTTCAACTCTCCTAATAACAAAATATTAACAATATATCAAAGATTATTGATTCACCTGTGTTGGTAGATGTTAGGGTCCATATTGTGGTATCAATCATAATGTAATTAGCATAATCTATTTTTAAGATATATTTTATTGGATGATAAATTTAATCTTACATAATTTATATATAATGCATATTAAAAAAGGATTTTTTTGATTATATATTCAACTTTGTGATGGACATAAAAGTAAAAAATAGAAGAAAACTTGAAAGTAAAAATGAATTTAAAGTAGTACCATAGAAGACGAGCTTCAATAAGAATTGAATAATGAAAGATTCTTAAAATATGAAGCTAAATAATTGCTCACATTAGATCATTGAAGAATATAAGCTATATAACAATAGAAGTGTCAACAACAATCATTAACACAAGATGAGGTGGAAGAGACAGAGAGAAAGCAAGTAAGGAGAGCGATTGAGAGCTACATCAGGTAGTCTATAATATGTCGCAACGTGCACTTACTCTTTACCGCGCGGCCCGACGATCCAACCCGGAACGGACCCGAGAGTTTGCGTAGCTCGGTATTGCTATGTATTGGTCGATTTTGCTCGACAAAAACGAAAAATACTATTATGTGAAGACGAATACCGAGCAATACTGAGTTCTTTTAGGTATTACTCGGTATTGATCTTCACAGAGCGGTATTTCTCTTTATTGCCAAACAATACTGAGTAATACCTAGCAATACCGAGCAAATACTGAGCAATACGCGAACATAGTAATCCCGAATTTGGTCCGAATCAGGTCGTCGGGCCGCGCGGTAAAGGGTAAGTGCACGTGACGACATATTATAAGCTACCTGATGTAGCTCTACGTCAGGTAAACTGACGAAATAATTTTTCGATTGAGAGAGAGTGAGATGAAACAAATATTTTTACATTTATGATTATGCTACATTTTTTTTTAATGTTTTGATTTTCATGATAGTTGGATTGTTTGATATGAAATGTTTGGCTTTGTTGTTTAAAATTATATGTTAAGTGCTCTTTAATAATTTGTAATATGGATATAAAATATTTGTATTGTGATAGGAGAGGATTATGCTATCAAAATGAAAAATCAACCAACAACATCGACCGCTTATCCTGCGGGTCCAATGAATTTGTCTCAATTCATAAACATTTGACGCATGCATCCATGTGCGGAACCCTCTATAGGTGGGCCCACCCACAAAATTTATTCTTATATATGAGAAGGGTAATTTTGAGATTAATTTGTTGATGATGATAAATATGTAATTTTATAAAAGGGATTTTTATTTTGTTTATATATATAAGTTTTGATACGGCATCACAAAATTAGCTTGATCGGGCACGAATCTCGAGGCGAAAGCTAGTTGGAAACTTCAAAAATTAATTCCGAGAGCACCCCAACTCCGATTTCAGCTAGCTTATAGTCGAACTGAGCGTCTCGGAAATACCAACTCAACGACACCAAGATCAACCCAATCCGAGCCCAAATGGGTCCAAATAATGGATCCAAAGTGCTGTTGGAAGGTTCAAACCGTAATTTGAGTTACCAAACGGACTCCGATTTTGACGAGCTTATACTCGAATCGAAGGGCTCGATGAGACGAATCCAACGAGCCTAAGATCACAGAATTCCGACATCACTAAGGCCTTCAAATGTCCAATGAACGGTGTATGATCGTAGGATTCAATATCGGTCATCCATTGGACCACTCCCTATTCGGCCCTGATCTCATGCCTATTTACGGGCCTTGCCACTCCAGAAAATCTATAAATAGAGCCCTCATTTCTCATAAGAGGGGGATCCAAGCAAGAGAGAGAAGAGGAGAAGAGAAGGAAGGAGTTCCTCCTCGACAGCCGCCGGACCACCGCCGGACCACCGCAGAACCTCGCCGGACCACCGCCGGACCACCGCAGGAATCTCGTCGGACCACCGCCGGACCACCGCAGGAACCTCGCCGGACCACCACAAAACCTCGCCGGACCACCACCTTAAGGCCCGACGTTCATCCCCGACGTTTCCTGCCAAAGACCCGACGTCTTGTTCAAGGCCCGAAGTTAAGTCTCGACGTCCTGCTGAAGACCCGACGTCCTGCTGAAGACCTGACGTCCTGCTTAAGGCCCGACGTCCTACTCAAGGCCAGACCATCAACATCTGATCTTCCAAGTGACACTGGGACTAACACCTGACTCATTATCTCCTACCGCCTACGGTCCTTCTGACCACTGTCGCCTAATATGGTCCGTCCGACCTCCATCACCAGACAACGGTCTCCGGCCGACTACGGTCTCCTGCCGACTACGGTCTCCGGCCGACTATGGTCTCCGGCCGACTACGGTCTCCTGCCGACTACGGTCTCCGGCCGACTACGGTCTCCTGCCTACTACGGTCTCCTGCCGACTACAGTTCTTCAGGCCTTTGTCGCCTACTATGGTCCTTCCAACCTCCATCAACAGACAACGGTCTTTCTGACCCAGGTCTCCTGCCGACTCCGGTCTCCTGCCGACCACGGTCCTTCAGGCCAAACAAACTTGTATTTGTAACTCTTACCATGTAATGCAATCTATATGATGTACATTTGCTACATCAATCCAAGGCCTTCTCCTAAGGAAGGGCCTCATTTGTAATCGACTACAAATACTAGTGGATTCATTCAAACCGGGCCAGGCCCCGTGGTTTTTCCCCCTTTTTCAGGGGTTTTCCACGTAAAAACTTTGGTGTCTCTTATGAACGCTACACCCTCTCACTTATCTGATTGTGTGCTGGATCTTCGTACAACGCTAAGACGTTAAACCATATATTTCTCTACCGCCGCGAATATTCCAGGACGCAACAGTTTGGCGCCGTCTGTGGGAACCTGGTTCCCAACTGGGGGGCAATTTTGGCTCCAACCTCAAAAGGTTATTCGACTGCTATTGATGCGTTAATTTCATGGAATCAGATCCAGACTGGGGGGCAACCTTAACTTCAATTTTAGTCAAGAAGATCCCTCCAAGACTTCTAAAGCAAAGACAATATTTAAGGAAACTCTCGGCAAATACATGGAAGCTTCCGATAAAATTCAAACCATGTACAGTCCCTTACTGGACTTCTACTCCTTGGGCAAGGTCTTGATCTCAACCTCAAAAAGGTAGTAATGGTCTAAAGATAGACCCTTCTTAACCTTTGATTCGGGATACACGTGGCATACGCCCTCTCCCAATCAAGGCAAAATCGATCCCAGGGGGATCCGATTCGACCTCTCCACACAGGTTAACGTCGTCAAGCAAAGGCTCCGACATACAACCTCGGATAGGTCTTACATCCTTGGTGGATTCTCTCGACCTCTTCCACACAGGTTAACGTCGTCGAGCAAAGGCTCCGACATACAACCTCGGATAGGTCTTACATCCTTGGTGGATTCTCCCGACCTCTTCCACACAGGTTAACGTCGTCGAGCAAAGGCTCCGACATACAACCTCGGAAAGGTCTTACATCCTTGGTGGATTCTCCCGGCCTCTTCCACGCAGGTTAACGTCGTCGAGCAGGGCTCCGGCATACAACCTCGGATAGGTCTTACATCCTTGGTGGATTCTCTCGACCTCTTCCACACAGGTTAACGTCATCGAGCAAAGGCTCCGACATACAACCTCGGATAGGTCTTACATCCTTGGTGGATTCTCCCGACCTCTTCCACACAGGTTAACGTCGTCGAGCAAAGGCTCCGACATACAACCTCGGAAAGGTCTTACATCCTTGGTGGATTCTCCCGGTCTCAATTCCACGCAGGTTAACGTCTCTCGAATGCAGGGCTTCCGGCATACAACCTCGGAAAGGTCTCACATCTTTAATGGATTCTCCTTTCGACGACCTAATACACACACAGGTTAACCTGTCGTCGAGCAGGGCTCCGGCATACAACCTCGGAAAGGTCGTCATCCTTAGTGGATTCTCCCAACTTCTTCCACACAGGTTAACGTCATCGAGCAGGGCCGTCCGACTTACAACCTCGGAAAAGTCTCACGTCCTTGGTTAACTCGTCGTCGGAATGTCGTCAATAGACTTTCATCTGACTTCTCTATAGGCCGTAAATTCTTCCCGATTTTGAATTTCACTCATGTCGTCAAACTTTTGCCATGCAGCGGACTTCTACTCGGACTAATACACAACGCCGAAATTCTGCCTGTCGTCAGACTTCTACCCGACATCGGACTTCTCCATGTCGTCAGACTTCTGCTCATCAGCGGACTTCTACTCGTCGTCAGACTTCTGCCTGTCGACGAACTTTCATCGATCTTCTGCTAGAGGCCATACTTCTACCCGACGTCGAACTTCTGCTCATGAGCAGACTTCTGCCCGACGTCGGACTTCTGCTCGTCAGCGGACTTCTGCCTGACGTCGGACTTCTGCTCGTCAGCGGACTTCTGCCTGACGTCGGACTTCTGCTCGTCAGCGGACTTCTCCCCGTCGTAGAACTTCTGCTCATCAGCGGACTTCTACTCGTCGTCAGACTCCTGCCTGTCGACGAACTTTCATCGGTCTTCTACCAGAGAGGCCATACTTCTACACGACGTCGGACTTCTCCCTGTCGTCGGACTTCTGCTCGTCAGCGGACCTCTACTCGTCACCGGACTTCTGCCCGTCGACGAACCTTTGTCGGTCTTCTACCCGACGCTGCACCTCTACCCGACTTCGTACTTTTACCGGATGTCGGACTTCTGCCAGTTAATAGACTTTCGCCGGTCTTCTGCCTGACGTTGTATGTCTACGCGACGTTAAATTCCTACCTGTCATCATACTACTCCCCGACGCTGGACTTATACTCATTACGGGACTTTCATCATCGGTCTTCTACTCGACGTCGAACTCTTGCATATCGACGGATATTCATCGGGCTTTTACATGTCGTTGAATGTCTACTCGTCGTCGTACTTCTCCAACCTTCGTTGGACTTCTGTTCGTTGTCAACCTCCCTCCTTACAACGGTCTCTCTGACCTCCATCTCCAACCAACTAACATCAGAACTCCGCAATATCTCTCGAAGAATAGAGGGAGAAGGGGGAAATCTCCGGACTTCCTTGCCAAGAGAGGGGCCTCGAAAAATCGAGGGAAGGCCTCAATAGAAAGGACAGAGGGAGAAGAGAAGGAGGGGAAATCTCCGAACTTCCTTGCCAAGAGAGGGGCCTCGAAAAATCAAGGGAAGGCCTCAATAGAAAGGACAGAGGGAGAAAAGTAGAAAAGAGGAGAAGAAAAGGAGAAAGACAATTTTTCTAAAGGCCTCAGGTGCCTATTTATAGGTTTTGAAGAGAAAGGGGGGAAGTTACTATCAATTTCAGAATTTTCCTTTTTTAGAAATTTTTAGGAATTTTTTGCAATTTTTTGGAATTTTTTCGGGATTTTTTGGACCCAAAAATAGCAAAAAAATATCAATTTTTCGCGAAATGGGGCCCACTAGGTCGGTGCAGCCATCGGCCACACCCTTTGGGCGCGGCCAGCGGAGCGATCCGTGGCACCTGCGCGTGGATCGCGGCCAGCCACGCGTGGCTGGCAGACAGGCCGCGGCGGGCCCAGGCGGGTCGCGGAGGAGAGCTGGTGGGCCCCAGCAAAAAAAAAAGCGGAACAGGCCTGGCGGGCCAGGCGCGTGCCAAGCGCGGGCCAGGCGCGGGTCAAGCGGGGCGGCGGCGGCGGCGGTGGCGGCCGGCCGGCCGGTTCCACCGCCCCGATCCAATTCGGGACCAAATTTTTCGTCCCGAAAATGTCAAATCGGACGTTTTTGGGGATCCCCGGACACGTTTTTCAACGTTCTGGACTCGATTTTGACACTTTTGGAGCTCAACGAGACCTCCTTGACTTGGTTTGTGCAAAATTTCAACTTTTGGAACGTAATTTTTGGCATTTTGGCTTATGCAAATTATCAACACTTATATTTTCGGACTCCTGGAGCATCGACGTCCGAAAATAGGGGGGCAACTGATACGTCATCACAAAATTAGCTTGATCGGGCATGAATCTCGTGGCAAAAGCTAGTTGGAGACTTCAAAAATTAAATCCGGGAGCATTCGAACTCCGATTTCAACGAGCTTACAGTCAAACTGAGCGTCTCGGAAATACGAACCCAACGACACCAAGATCGACCCAATCCGAGCCCAAATGGGTCCAAATAATGGATCCAAAGTGCTGTTGGAAGGTTCAAACCGTAATTTGAGTTACCAAACGGACTCCGATTTTGACGAGCTTATACTCGAATCGAAGGGCTCGATGAGACGAATCCAACGAGCCCAAGATCACAGAATTCCGACATCACTAAGGCCTTAAAATGTCCAATGAACGGTGTATGATCGTAGGATTCAATATCGGCCATCCATTGGACCACTCCCTATTCGGCCCTGATCTCATGCCTATTTACGGGCCATGCCACTCCAGAAAATCTATAAATAGAGCCCTCATTTCTCATAAGAGGGGGATCCAAGCAAGAGAGAGAAGAGGAGAAGAGAAGGAAGGAGTTCCTCCTCGACAGCCGCCGGACCACCGCCGGACCACCGCAGAACCTCGCCGGACCACCGCCGGACCACCGCAGGAATCTCGTCGGACCACCGCCGGACCACCGCAGGAACCTCGCCGGACCACCACAAAACCTCGCCGGACCACCACCTTAAGGCCCGACGTTCATCCCCGACGTCCTGCCAAAGACCCGACGTCTTGTTCAAGGCCCGAAGTTAAGTCTCGACGTCCTGCTGACGACCCGACGTCCTGCTGAAGACCTGACGTCCTGCTTAAGGCCCGACGTCATACTCAAGGCCAGACCATCAACATCCGATCTTCCAAGTGACACTGGGACTAACACCTGACTCCTTATCTCCTACCGCCTACGGTCCTTCTGACCACTGTCGCCTAATATGGTCCGTCCGACCTCCATCACCAGACAACGGTCTCCGGCCGACTACGGTCTCCTGCCGACTACGGTCTCCGGCCGACTATGGTCTCCGGCCGACTACGGTCTCCTGCCGACTACGGTCTCCGGCCGACTACGGTCTCCTGCCTACTACGGTCTCCTGCCGACTACAGTTCTTCAGGCCTTTGTCGCCTATTATGGTCCTTCCGACCTCCATCAACAGACAACGGTCTTTCTGACCCAGGTCTCCTGCCGACTCCGGTCTCCTGCCGACCACGGTCCTTCAGGCCAAACAAACTTGTATATGTAACTCTTACCATGTAATGCAATCTATATGATGTACATTTGCTACATCAATCCAAGGCCTTCTCCTAAGGAAGGGCCTCATTTGTAATCGACTACAAATACTAGTGGATTCATTCAAACCGGGCCAGGCCCCGTGGTTTTTCCCCCTTTTTCAGGGGTTTTCCACGTAAAAACTTTGGTGTCTCTTATGAACGCTACACCCTCTCACTTATCTGATTGTGTGCTGGATCTTCGTACAACGCTAAGACGTTAAACCATATATTTCTCTACCGCCACGAATATTCCAGGACACAACAAGTTTAAGGCTTTATTTGAGATAGCTTTTTATCACTATTTTTTCATTGTTTATAAAAAATTTTTTGCAATAAAAATCAAATTTATAAAGTACTAAATATGACATATTCATATTCATTAACACCCAAGCCCTCTTCACTTTACACGTGATAAGGAAAAGGAGCAGAGCGGTCATATTCACTAACTTAAATGCTAATAGCTTGGCTTGTCACAAGGAAAATGAATAGAGCCATCAATTCTCACCTTTGAGAATGGGATAGGAGCCAACTTGTCTTCTTCACCAACAGAAGAAGACGGTTCTTCAATTGCTATCACTTTAAATGTTAGTAGCCTTTACATTTAAGGCTTTTTCATTTGCTTCCATATATCTGCAGTCACTTTTTTATACATCTTATTGCTTTTGAAGTTCTTAAGTAGATTGGCCACCTGATTGCCACAATAATTAAAGATTTTGTTTAGGACAATTGTTGTATTTTATAAAGTTGCTGTGGCGAAAACAACTTCATTACGATATTTTACGAAAAATTGCTTTTCACTGCAGAAATTAAAACAAAAATAGTAAGAAAGCAATAAGAAAACAATAGCCAAATGAAATTCTGATCGCTACATGAAAAACAAAACAATTAGAAAGTTGTCTCTGGCATATCCTAAACTTAGGCTTCGTTTGGGACGGCTTTTATATTGCTTCTTAAAACAACTTCTTAGTACAAAAATTTTAATTTTTGTATTAAGAAGTTGTTTTAAGAAGCAGAAAGAAAGCCATCCCAATCGATATCACAAATGTGACCTTGAAAGTTAAATCTCACAAATGTGACCAAATTATCCGCTATTATTTCAAAGGATTTCATGAAGATATTTGACGTTTGTTTTTTGGAAATGAGTAAAGGAGAGCTAAGTCCTAAGTCCATTCCATCAGAGTAAAAAAAATATTACAAATGTGGTTTCAGAAAGGGGGGAATGACGCTAGCTCCATTTAAAAGACAAACATATATGAAAGAAAGTAAAAGATCATTACAACACCCACCAAAAAGCCATGTAGGGCTCCAACACAAAAATCTATCGAAAAGGCATTAGGCAAGTCTCTGTTTCTAAGTTGCACATGAACAATGATCCAGACTGAAGTAAAGATCGCCATCATCACCCTTACGAGAAATTATTATGTGTGGAGACCGGACGCAGAATGTCGTTCGGAGACAAACCAGAATATACGACGTCAGCGGTACTAAGCCGAGATTCTGAGTGAAAGGGTGACGTGGCGCATTCTGGTTGGTCTACGGACAACGTTCGATGTCCAACAACAACAACAACAACAACATCAAGCCTTTATCCCACTACGTGGAGTCGGCTACATGAATCCTTTTTCTCCGTTGTGTCCTATTAAAAGTCAAATTCTCGTTTAAATCTAATAAAGAAAGGTCATTCCTAATATTTTCTAACCAAGTCTTTTTAGGTCTACCCCTACCTTTCTTAACATAAGTCAAATCTAATACCTCTACTCTCCTAACCGGGTCATCACAAGGCCGCTGTTTTATGTGACCAAACCATCTAAGGCGACTTTCTCTAATCTTATCTTCTACTGGAGCTACTCCAACGTTCGATCTCCGCGCAGAATAATTAATCCGCCCTTAAGGCCTGTGAGAGCAGCAAAACTAGGAGATTCCCAGCTCTCACAGTAAAAAACTGAGGCCACTTATAATTTATACAGGCACAAATACACTTCCAGAATGCATGGAATGGCTTACTTTATAGAAACCTTGCTCCAGCCATTGAAAAGAAAGTTCCAATGAAGTGTTTTAACGTTTCCTTTCAGACCATCCAGAAAACAATGAAAACAAAGCAGATCTTTGTCTTTTGTGTTTGTTATAATTGCTTTACAGGAAGTATAATTGAAATTTCCTTATAAAAAAGTATAAAGATTATTCTTATTACCATTTTATGTTTAATAAAGTGGTCAAGATGAAAATGCTGAATGCATATATATTTTTGTTTTTTTACGCAAATAAGAATATAAAACAAAATAGAATATATATAAATATCATGAAATAAAGTCTTACATCTCATTTTTTTTCATTGCAGTTTTTCTACTCATTTTAATAAAATAAAAATAATAAATAAAATTAAAAAAAAAAATCAAAATTTGTGCTTATTACATCCTGCTAACACTGTAGCACGTGTGATCTAAACATAATGACTCATAATTTTTAATATTGTAATTAGATTTGCATAATCCGTTTACTCTTTGCTCAATATTTTTAATTTAATATATAAAAGGTTATAATTATCTTTTATGAAATTGCTAATTTTTAATTGCCCAAACATAATTTGTTTTTATTAATGTAAATTAATAAAATAGTAATTAAATGTGTAATAATTTATTGAGGGATTTACTTACATATCATTTTATATCTTATTATTTTCATATTTAATATTAAAAAATTTAATATTTTATGTCTATCCTTATAAGTCAAATATTGGTATAGATAATGAAATACTAAAGTTTATAGACTTATGACAAATTATTGCATCCGGTTACTAGACGCGGAGATAGGTCTGGATATTAATAAAATATTATTTTAAATTTAGCGCGTCAAAAGCGCAGGTAAAGTGCAGGTAAAACGCAGGTCAAAGCGCAACTAAAGCGCAAGTCAAAAGCTCAGTTAAAAACGCAAGTGACGTGACAAATTTTTATTGGACGTCCGAACCTATTCTCCGCGTCCGATGACCTGAGACAATAATTTGCCATAGCCTTATAGAGTGACATAAGTGATATGAAGAAAATATCAAAGTTGTATATGAGGGATAAATATGAAATATTAAATTTTAAGGGATTAGATAAATAATATAATATAAAGTAGTAGGTAAGTAAATCCCTGTTTTTTTTAGATAAATGAGTAAAAATCCTAGGACTGTTGGAGACTTGGAGTTGATCGTCTTCTTAAAATGACCGCCTTGCTCTTCTGCTGCTTTTCCTCGGCTCCAGTGCGAGGCTTACTCAGGCGACAACCTCACCGCCTCGGTCAGCTAGCCTCGCAACCCAGCGTCTGCTTCCAACTTGGCCGAAATATCGGAAATCGGAGCGCCATCGAAAGACAGTTTCGGCTGGTGGCGCCGAAGGCTGCAATGTCGCTGGGAAGCGGAACGCTTTTGCAGGATACCTTAGCGTCGGCTTTGGCCTCGGGAGTGGCCCTTGCGATTCTACGGTTCTGGGAGGAGATGGCGAAGAGAGGGGTTTTTGAGCAGGTTTGTTCTCCTTCTCGTGTTCTCTGGGCGTCATGTTGTTGGGATTTGATTGTGTGATCAAAAGCGCGCAGGTGGAAGATATTAGTTTTTTTTTTTAAAGAAAATTGAGATCAATTTATAAGTATATCTCTTTTCATGTTTTTTTCCATAGATTTTTTAAATTTAAATCTGCTAATGGCACAACAATTTCTATTGTTGTCCTGTGGCTTATATAACTGTCTAAATTTATGAATCTCATGGTACAATATTTTCGAATGGAAAGATAAATCTAAATTTATGAATCTGGAGGTTACAAAGATTTTTCTCTCAAAAGTTTGAAGTAGTTCAAACCTACCATATTATATGAACATGAGCCTCTGAGGCATTTTGTCAATAAATTTATCTGCTATCATATTAGTTGTTTCCGTAAGCAATATGAAATCAAGTTTCCTTTCTCCTGAAACATGATTATAAATGGATAGTGTTGTCTTGTCTACCTTACCTTGGCTGACCTGATCGCTGCCCTTTGGTTGAGATGAGATTATTTCGTACATTGAGTGTGGAACCATTGGAACTCTCAGCTACCTCTGATTCATTTTTTCAATTGCTTTATTTTTTACGAGTTTGGTTGTTGCTATAATCAATGTAAAATAAGTTCACCATGCATGATACGTGATCATTAATGGATTTGTCATTGTGCCCTCCTGATCCCACGCTGTGCTAACTGCTGCCCTGTGGACATTGACTGTGGAGCCACTGGAACGCTTAGCTATGTCTCTGAAAGTCTTCCTTTACTGCTCACTTACTCAGGCTTCTAGTATCTAAAAAGGGATCAATTGGCTAGTTTATGGAGTCATGCATATTTGTGTTTGAAGATGTTTCTAACGGCAGCTCGTGCCTTGTAATCTTTCAGCTCATTTTATCCGTAGAAGGTGATAGATTCCTCTTACATTCAGTTAGTGACTCTAAAACTGAGTGAGGCAAATCGTTGATTCTTTAATCTCCTCTCATTCATAAATCAAAGGCTCCCCTCCTTTTTTTTTTGGGTTGCTGCTTCTTAGCTGTCTTCACCTTGTTTAAGGACACATGAGTAAGATCACTATATATAAATACAAATTGCTGTATAGCTATTGTTACCTTGTCACGACTTGGCTTGGAAATTCTTTATTAGAGCCATCATCTAAATAGTATGAGTACTAGTTAAGGTACTTCATTATTTTTTTTAATAACCTTTTCTAATTTTCGTGCACGGGGTATATTTCATCTCAAGCCAGCATCATAAAAGGGTATACTCTATTAATCAACATGCACATACAAGTATTTCTACATAAATTATTTCATTTGTATTATCCATATCATTTCATATCTTTGTAGTTTGTATAGTAAGCATTATATGATTTATGATAAATGATAAAATATGATAGAAAATTCATGTCATTCAATTCAACATGATTGATTATCTATAACATAGATAAATCATAAATAATTTGTAGTAATAATAAGTGGATAAATATCAATTAGAAATAATGCATTATAGTTAGAAGAACCAAAATCAAAACTATAAATTAGAAGTATGATTATCCATGTCAATTTCAAAATACTTGGTGAACCACTTTAATCCTTACTCTGTCACGTTAGTGTAACATCTTTGTAATTACACATAAGATATTCTTATCATCATAATTTATATATTTTTTATTTTAAAAATTATCAATAACTCATAAATTGTTTCTTCAAGTGTTTTCTCTTACAGATCTAAGTTATTAATTAACATAATAGAAAATTAATTTGTTCGTTATATAATTAAAATCTTATATAATCATTTTATTTATATAATTGAATATGCTCTCTCTCTCTATATATGTATGTACATTCTCTTATTAAAAACATGTATGCTTTATACTTAACTAGTTTCTATTTTTAAATAGAATTTTTTTATCCTCATATTCTAAATTTATTGTTTCAATTGGTTTCTACGCTAATTAGCTAATTACTTATTTATTTAAAACTCAAATTCTATTATATATTTAATTAAACATATCAATCATTTTATTTAGATGAAATTAAGCTTTAATAACATTATATATTTTAGATATAATTTTTATGTAAATATTGTTTAAATTATATTATTTCTAAAATTAGTACTCTTGATTCTATTAGAACTCCGCAATTAATTGTTCTTGAGTGGGAGTAGTACTAGGGTGAGTGAACTCTTGGGTGGGTCCCAAGCCCTCGATGAAAAAAGCAAAGCTTTGCTAACAATCATGACATGCATACATTTGTCGAATAATCATGACATGAATCTTTTAATACATTAAGTTAATGCTAGGCATTCCTTGAAAGTGATGCATTGTATGACATGTATACAAGGAAAAGTATGGAAAGGTTGCACTAGCACCTAGGTGCAATGATAAATAAGCAATGATTCCCACTTCATGGACAAATATACAAATATGAGCAAAGAAGTCAGTCCATGAAACTCGAATTAGAATAGGAGCTTGAAGTATAGGTTCACTATCATAAATGTAGATCCTGTCTGTCATATCTTGTCCACTATCAGTTCAGGGGCCAGCACGCCATAAATGCTTTCAGTTCTGCAGGTTGTTGCTTTGTTTAAGGTATCAGATTTGAGTTATGACAACATCCTGGACTATACATTGATGTATGTTTTTGGGAAATATTGTGCAGAAAGTTTGTAAGTATTGGCTTTGAATCTACACCCTTCTTATGGAGAACAAAATTTCACATCACTGAAGCAATTAGGCGGACATCACATAGACGTATTTTTCCTACCAAAAGCTATTAGCAAGAACGGTGTTAGGTCCAGATCCTTTGCTATGTTTACAGTCGGTTTACTGGTTTTATTAATTAGTACATCCACAGATCTTTACGATTCTGCAGGTTCATTATTGACATTAGGTATTAGGCAGAAGTAATCAAAACAGCCTTGAATGCATGTTGGCATTATTGTCCTCTCCTCCCAATTTCTGTAGAGCCTTGTTTCGGTTTGCTAATAAATCAAATGATGATGTTGCATCCTCAATTTATTTAGTTGTCCATAGTGACTGCAACTTTTTAAATGATGAATTCAATTAATATCATATCGTTGTTTGACTTCCTTAATTATCTCTGTAAATCTTAATGGTTGCAAGATATGTTAACATAGCGAAAGAAAAAAAAATTATGTACGCTTCCATGGAGTTTCGTTTTCTGTTTTTTTTTTTTGCTTCTTGTACATGGAAAAATATTCACTTATCTTGAATTTTAAGAACTTTTCATTAGAAAACCCTTGGCTAGAAAATATTAGAAATGACACTTATTTATTAGATTTAGATTGTAATTTGATTCTTAAGAGGACACAACGGAGAAAAAGGATTCTTGTAGCCGACTCCACATAGTGGGATAAAGGCTTGTTGTTGTTGGTGTTGTGTTGTTCATTAGAAAACCCTTGAAGCATACTCGCCACAACTCTCTTTTCTATTTTGGGTAGGCTCCTGTTAGGCTGTTAGCATGTTTTATGATACCAGAGAGGTAATTTGGAATTAGGATTTTAGGAACCATCTATGTGATGTTCATTATCTGTTTCTTGACAAAAAAATTATGAAGAAACTATATCAGATTCTTTATATTGTACTCTTTAGCTTTGCCTTTATTTTCCTCTTCAATAATCAACAACTTGGTTATCCAAAACATTGCTTCAGTCACCCATTTTTAAGTGATGCAGCAAAAAATACTTTCGTAACTCCATTATTGCTAGTTCACTCTAGGCAACTGATACAGCTTTTATTATATGGCAACTAGTTTGTCTTATTGTTATCTAAGCGTACCACTTAGTTAAAATTATATCAGTGGTAACTTGGCACTTATAAATGCTGTCCTGATATAACTCTCCCTAAAAAAATGCAAACAGGCAATGTGCGCAATTATTCTTAATATTGCTTTAACCATGCAGTATAATAAATTTTCTTCTCCTGCAAAGGACAAAATAATAATTCTTTAACCAAGCAACTAGGCAAAAATTTTCTTCAAAAAAAAAAAAAAAATGACAAGCATTTACTTCTTTTTTAGAAAATGAACCGGAAGCTGGTGCATACAAGTGTTGGGTTGGTGTTCATACTTTTTTGGCCTCTATTCAGGTGAGGTGTTGTATAACAGCTATCCTTCTATTATATATATGCGTTAGTTCTTTCCGCGTTGCAGTTCTAGCAACCTGGCACCATTTCTTGCGGCTCTAGCTCCAGGTGTCAATATTATACGCATGTTGCTCTTGGGGCTTGGAATTTGGAAAAATGAAGCCATAGTCAAGTCAATGAGCAGACAAGGAGACTACAGGTTTCCGGAAATCCATGCATTAATAGCTTGTTTTTGCAAATAATCCTAAATATATATGATTAGTTGATTAATAATTGATGATAACATTGTTCTACATTAGCTCACTACAATTTTGCCTCTGACTTCCTAGGGAACTTCTGAAGGGGCCATTATATTATGCTTGCACCATTACACTGGCTACCACAATCTTTTGGCGAACATCTCCCATTGCAATATCCGCCATCTGCAATCTGTGTGCAGGAGATGGTATTTTCTATTATAATAGAATCTTGAAAATCAATAATCTATGGTGAAAATGCTTTTGTTAGCCAAATTGATTAATCTCAAATTGAGATTGGTTCTAACAATTAACTTAGTTTGGGACAGTTTGCGAAACAAAAGATTAGTGTAGCAGGGGATAGAAATGGGCGCATGTTTAGCATTCTTATGATATGTTGGACCATGCCATGCTATTTGGGTCTTTTTCATTAGTGTCCAAATCACGGGTCTATGAAGAATGGGACACTGTTCCTTACGATTCAACATTTTGATACTTGAATGCTACAAGAAATTGTGTTGAACATGCCATTTAGTGTGGCTAAAAAATTTCTCTTATTTCTATTAAAAAATATGATGCTTCTTGAACACCCCTTTGCACATTATGAACATATATTGGATTTATGTCATTCACAGACTATAATACATCAACAAGAAAAACCATCAATATTCTTTTGATAACTTAGTAATCCTATAATGTAAAAACTATAATTTTACTTGTACTATTGTAGCGTGCTAGAAAAATAATGGTGGTATAGTAAGTATTTTAAAGATTCATATGCACACAGATAAGAGAATCTCACAAGTGATGTCAGTTTTTACATGGAAAACTCTAGATGAGGGAAAATTCACTTGGTTTGGTCCAGTTTAAATAATCCACTATGTAGTAGGAGATTACAAAAGTCTACCTAATTGGAGAAGGCGAGATTATAATATATGAATAACCAGCTTGGACTCTTGTGAATGTGATAGGAAGTATTTTTCCTCCATTACAGAATATTTCTCGTCCATCTCGGCCCTAGTTTGTTCCATCTCACCTTGCAGTGCATCCATCTTCTTGGCTGTCATTTACCTCGCTCTAAAACCAATTTGATATGCATTGGAAGTAAAATCAGCGAGAAATTAGAATAAAAACTGCAAGGGATTGAGAAGCGATGGCTGATTTTTTGGATTAATACTTCAAAATAAAAGCAAGATACAATGATCTACAATTAAAGAGGTAGTTCGACTCTCCCAAACCACCTAGACATCATTAGGAGTCCCTCAAAGAAAAAAAAAAAAACTACAACAAAAATCAAATTTCACATAATCCCCATAAATCCTAGAATAATTCTTAAATAAGCTCTCTTGATTCCCCCAAAACAACCCTCTTGCCTTACTTAATTCCCCCTTTTATTTTGAATTCTAATCCTCTCATTAATTCCTTTCCTAATCCTTCTCCTCACATATGTAATTATAGGTTTGATGGTCCCCACAAGGGGGCCAAATTCCCTGCTATTCCTGCCCCATTTGCTTGGTTCGACTGGTTCGGCTTTTGCTGGACTGGCATGTTGAGCTGGTTGCCCCCCCCATATCTCATTCCTTTTTCATTAAACCAAATATTAAAATTCTTAAAACCCTTGTATTTAGAATACTTAACACTCACTTTTCATCAAACCAAACAACCCCTAAATTATTAATTTAGGGCGTCACTCTAAATATTGAGAGAAATTCATCAATGTTTTTTTATTTATCTAAATAATGTTTGTAATACCCACATGTTTGATTTTGATCTAGAAACAACTACATGACTCTTATATGTTTGCTTTTTAAAAATATTTATGTTAATGAAAGTTTAGTTTATATGATGCTTTAAAATAATTATTAAAATAAAATTTCAAAATTTTTTTAATCTTTAAAAATTTTTATGATTGTTCGAATTAGAAATAGAAGTATGACTCTTTAAAATTTTATATTGAATATTTTAATATGTAATCTACAAATTATATATCAGAACTCTTTATAAGTTTGATTTGCAAACTATCTTCATCACACTATAGATAATGTTGTACTTTATCTATAGCTATTTTTCATATTTTTATGTGTATTTTATATATGAAAATAATATATTTTTTATTTATTTGAAACTCTTTAAAAAGATTGACTAATGTTAGTATAAGCAAATTTTTTGAAATCGACTGGTGTTCGTTTTGCAAGCTATTTCAACAAAGCATTTTAAACATGATTTACTATTTTATAGTTATTTTATCATAATTTTTAGATCTCTAGATTTAATGATAAAAATATATAGATTTATATGAATTTTATGTTAGAAATTCAATAGTTCATGTAATTACAAATTGAACCCTCATCATTATCCCTTCATATCCCCTTCCACTTCTAGGAAACCAAACACGACCATTTCATTCTGATTTCCTTCTAAACAAATAAGAAGGGTTAAAGGTAAGAAAGGGAGGGAGAGGCGAGAGAACATGAAGGTTTGGAGGTCTTAGAGCTGTTTTTGCTTGAAAACCTAGTTTAGAAAAATTTTTGGCTTGCGGCGGGCACCCGATATCTTGCCTATAATTTTGGTCATTTTTCTTATTTTATTTTTTCTAAATTTAATTTAACTAGAACTAACAAAAATTTTAATATTTCAAAATTTTAACAAACTTTTGCAGTGTAATTTTTAATATGTTATTGTTCTAATCATTTTGTATATGTTGATATGATCATATTGAATTATTATTTGTATATTTTTATATATTGTGGCCCTAAATTGAGTAAGATAAATAAATTAAGAAAATTTGATAAATGGTTGTCATGTCAGGTTAATACTAGAAGAATGATATGCATATTATAATTGATTTGTTAGGAGTTTACATATAAAATAAGAGTTATCCTATAAACTCAATTATTTTTTATTTACATGTCATTTTTATATGAATTGCAAATGATACAATGAGCTTTAGTGAGTATGATTTAAAATGATAATTATGTTGTGTTATGTAATGTGTGTATGCCAGAGATGGTGGTTGTTATGATTCATGATGGTGAAGTCATGATGCCCTGCTTAGTAGGGTGGATCTATGGATTTTTTTTTTTTTAAATATGAGTTAGTGGTGTGAACGTGATACAAGATGCGTTATATAAAGGAGAATGTGATATATTTTGAGTGCCGATGGGCTTGGAGTGACGACTCGCATTTACTATATTACATAAATGTTCTTATTTATATAATGTGATATGATATTTTACCTAACTTTTATGTTTGATTCAAAAAAAAAAAAAAAATCACTTGAAATGATATGATTAGGCATAACATAGAACTTGCTTGATATATTTTTTATGATATGTTGCTATACATGATGAATTCAATTGTTTAAACCTTATGATGTGATATGATGCCCTATACGACATATGATTTTAAAATGACAATCTTTATCATGATTGTACTGTATATGATACTTGATTAGGAGTATTATAGAGATTTATTTATTTAATACATTAATTTTTATGATTAACTGATTGATAGCATACATAATATTTTATTTTTCATATATTGAATACAGTTATAATTTTTGTGTAACATAATGGATTGTTTGCTCATTCGTTATTATATGATGTTTTCTTTATTATAGATGAATTATTTTGTAATTATGAGAAAAACATATATTTTATTGTAGTTATTTTAAAAAATCATTATTGGGGATGTAAGTAGTTCTTATATATATATATATATATATATATATATATATATATATATATATATATATATATATATATATATATATATATATATATATGTGTGTGTGTGTGTGTGTGTGTGTGTGTGTGTGTGTGTGTGTGTGTGTGTGTGTGTAAATTTTGAATTGTGTATTATTCTATACATTGTTATGATGCACCAATACTTCCTTTTAAAAAGATATGTTGTGTCTGATACGTATTAGACATGACATGCGTCCGACATGTAGTGGACACAACATTCGTCTCAATGTATCGGACATGTCAAAGATGTATCTAATTAAAAATATTAAAAATAAATTGAACGCGTGTGTCCAATACTTGCCATAAATATTTTATAATTTCTTCCATTTCAAAATTTATTTGTAAATAAAATAAAAAATAATTTCTTATTTTCTTTATGCAGCTCCAAATCAATCTAATGTAGTCAGTACCCTATTCACTCAATATTCCAATTTTCATTTCTTTCTGGCATATTGCGACTTGGAATTCATAATAATGTTTGATGTCATCTCAACATTGGCTTCCAATGTCGTCGTCACAACATCAATGTTTCAAAACCATTTTTTTACACTGCTTATTTAATTTATATATATTATTTTTAAATATATAAAAATTATAATATCGTGTCTAATTTATATATGTCTTATATTTTCAATAATTGACACGTCTAGTGTCTGTTTCGTGTTCACGTTGTTGTGGCTATGTCGGTGAATCGTAGTACATTGATGATTTAGTGGATCTGAGTTATAAATTTAAATGACAATAAGAAATTTCTTTTAAGTAGATTTTGGGCGAATTTTTTTTCTCCACAAAATTCTTTTCTCGTATTTGATCTTATATAACATATTATAATGCATAAGTTATGTTGGGTAAGATTGTGATAGTGTTGCTCGATGCTTCAACATAATAGAGGTTAGGGATGTAAGTGAGCCGAGCCAGCTCGTGAGCCGGCTCGAACTCGACTTGTTAACGAGCTCGCGAGCCGAGCTTATCGAGCTTCGAGCTCGAGCTCGAGCCTACAATCGAGCTCGAATGATTAACGGCTATTAGAGGTCGAATCGAATCCTGTTGAACTGGCTATGCATTGATTTGGATTTTGGATGCAACAATAGTTGAGTATTTCTCAAATCAAATGGGCGAGTTGGTTTGGCTTTAGAACATTATTACCCTTAAGGTTATGATTGTGACCTTGTTTAGGGAAAATAAAATTTGATCACATAGCAATTTTGATAAGAATTTTGTTATTTGAATAATGTTAAGATTACATAAATATTATGAAGTAACTTTTTAAGGGTCTTTGATAAGACTCTGAGGAGAATCTTTAGAAGTATTCTTCAAGAGTTTTTTTTTTTCTCATTTTGACAAATCCTAAAAAGATGGGAAAAATCATTGATACTCATCGGATTTGTAATAAATTTCTCGATGAAAAGCCTACGAGGTTGGCAAAGGGGTGGATAGGTCTACTCGGGAGCAATTGCAAGCTTGACTCTTGAGAGTGACCAGGAAGATATGACAGAGGAGTGCATCAGAGACTTGTTGAGTATGCATGATAGTTCTATAATAGTTGATGTGCTCGTTAGGATCAAAAGACTCATTATAGAGATCGATAATGGGCAACTTGAATCCCACTCGTATGTGATTTTGAATTATAACATCAGTAATAGGTGAAGATTCCTAAAAATTCACGGTGACAAGAGAGCTGCTTTTTATCCCTTAAAGAAAATTCTTCTTAAACAACAGATCATTACTCTTCTCGTATGATGACACTAGGGGTCTAGTTCACCAAGGTTGTTAGGGGATTATTAGTTGGTTGGACAACTTGAAAAGGATGAGTCGAATTGGCAGGATTGATGAGTTCTTGGTTAATTTGTGGTGTAGAGCATTGCTGTGAGGGGACCTTGCACGGGTGCCCCTCAAATTGACTAGCCCTGACTTGCTATTGATTTGATGCTAGTAGAACTCAGTCGTGCTATGTTGGTATTATTTGTTGGCCAACCTCTTGTAAGAATTGGAGGGTTTGAGCTTGGTACTTCTCCATTTTGCAAATACAACCTCTTGAGAGTGACCAGGTTTGAGCTTTATTATGTTGTGTTGGATTGGTTTCCAAATTGTTGAGTGTTAAAGTGTGAGTCATTTGATACAGCTGGCAACAACAGTTTAGCTGCCCAGGTGGGGCCCAAGACCTCTTTTGTCACCTATGGGAGAAGAGGCTTTGGGAGGAAACTCTTTGGTAAAGCAGGGGACTCTTTGAAAAAGATGTAAGAGACATTTATTAGGGGGGATTTGAGTTGTTTAAGGGAGGAGATTATGGTGGGTTGGGGTTTTTATGTTATGTTTTGAATTTCTACAGGAGTTTTTATGAGGTTTTGGGTTCCTAGTAGCTGCTAGGAATTATGGGAGAGACGATTCACCTCTCGAGCAGTGAATCAACTTGTATCTTATCTTGTTTTGCTTAAAAATTAGTAAAAATATCTCTTTGTGTTATTTCTTGATCTATTTGGAGTAAGTTGCTGTTTTTTATATTGTTGTGTGCTGTTTTGATCATCAAGTCATATCAATTTGATATCAGAGCAAGATTCAGGACCTATGACGTCGAAGAAAGTGGATGTTTTGGTAGAGAAACTAGAAGGAGAAGTTGATTAATTCAAATCTGAAGTTGAGGAAATGATTTCATTCATGGAAGTAAGGTTTTCTAATCTAGATGATATGATGAAGAAAATATTTGACCTTAACACCCAATCGACAACATCAGAGGCGAGGGGACTGGTGGGTGGCCAAGGAAGTGGGGGAAACCCCAATATCGGCACAATTAAGAGATGATTGAGAGGTAGAAATGTTGGGCGATAGGAAAAATATTCCATCTCTTGAACTAATAACTAGGAGGGAAATAGGTGAAGGATATAGCATGAGGAGAAATGGGGAGGGAGAAGTAAGGAGGGTTGATTTTAAGGAAGAGGATATATATGAAAGGAGGAGAGGTGGGAGAGAACAATGAAGATATCACAACAATCGCTACATGGGAGGAGTAGGAGGTTGAAGAGGAAGTTGGAGCGGAGGGGATCTGAGAGTGAGAAAATTGAAGATGCTCATGGATGGATATATAGGGTGGAGAGATACTTTGCAGTGAATGGGGCCGACGGAGGAAGAGAGACTCACGGTGGCGGCTTTATGCTTGGAGGGGAAGGCCTTGTCTTGGCATAAGTGGAGAGACATGAGAGAACCAATTTGATCGTGGAGGGAGTTCAGAGATAGTTTATTAGAACGTTTCCGAACCAATCGGGAAGGAGACTTTTACGAGCAGTTCTTTGCTCTTGTTCGGGAAGGGACAATAATGGATTATCAAGAGAGGTTTGAGTATCTTTCTAGCCGATTGGGGAGGCTTTCTGAGACAGTGTTGGAAGGGAATTTCATGAAGGGACTTTAGCCAGAAATCAGGGTTTCTATTCGGTTATTGAGACTACGAGGGTTGGGAGAGGCTATGGAGCTAGCCCTATTGGTGGAGGACAAAAACTCACTTGAGAGAAACAACAAAGACAATAATTTGGGAGCTTCATATCGGACGACGACTACTTTTTTGGCACCAAAGGTACAACCTATGCCCATTCAAAGAGAAGTACCCAAGGATAGGAGATTGGGAACACGACCAGGGGAAAATTTCAAGCGGCTGACTGAGGCAGAAGTTCAAGAGAAGCGTGCTAGGGTATTGTGTTTCTGTTGTGAAGAGAAATTTGTGTTGGGCCACCGCTGCAAGGATCGTTCACTCCAGGTACTTACAGTCTGTGATGAGGAGGAGACTCTTAAGGAGAAGGTGGTTGACGAGGATCATTTGCTCCTAGATGTGGCGGAGGTCTCCCTAAACTCAGTGGTGGGGTATCTCAAATCACACAATAAAGTTGAGGGGATAGATAGGAGGAGAATCAGTGATAGTTCTGGTGGATAGTGGGGCAATCCACAACTTCATTTCCAACCAAGTGGTGGACCGATGGGGGCTGAAGCTAGTTGACACTAGTTGTTTTGGGGTGATGATAGGAACAAGGAAGATGGAGAAGAGTAAAGGCAGATGCCTAGAGTTAATGGTGACTCTGCTTGAGATTCAGGTGAAGGAGGATTTTCTTCTCTTGGATTTAGGGAGCACAGATGTAATTTTGGGCATGACGTGGTTACAGACATTGGGGGAAACTAAGGTGGACTATAAAGCATTGACTATGAAATTCATGGTGAGAGGGAGGAAGGTGAGAATCAAAGGGGATCCTAGTCTGTCCAAAACTAATGTTTCTCTCAAGACCATAGTGAGGGCAATCCAGGGAGCTGGGATGGGATTCTTGGTGGAGTTCCAGAGCCTCGAGGGAGGAGAAAGTATGAGGAAAGAGGAGGAGGTTCCAAAGATAGTCCAGCTACTCCTACAATAATTTAGTGATGTGTTTCAGCTGCCTCAAGGCCTACCTCCTCTAAGGGAGCATGACATTGCCATCATCCTGAAGGAGGGAGTATCCCCTATTAGTGTTCGACACTATCGGTACCCACAGGTTCAAAAAGATGAAATTGAGAGACTGATCAAAGAAATGTTGGAGACCTAGATCATTCGTCCTAGTGTTAGTCCCTTCTCTAGTCCGGTGTTGTTGGTGAAGAAGGATGATAGTTGAAGGTTTTTTGTAGATTAGCGGGCTCTGAAGGAAAAAATGTTGGATAAGTTTCCTATACCGGTCATTAATGAGTTGTTGGATGAATTATATGGAGCGATGATGTTCTCCAAGATTGATATGAAATCGGGATATCATCAGATTAGAATGTGGCCCGTTGACATCCAAAAGACTGCTTTTAGGACTCATGAAGGCCACTACGAGTTCTTAGTGACACTTCATAGTCAAGACCGGCCAAAGAAGTTTGAAGTTTCTGTTAGAGCAGAGGATGATAGAGGAGATCACCGGTGACTTTCCAAGTTGGGTTATGACTTCGAGATTCTGTAAAAGCTTGGGTTAGAAAATAAAGTAGCAGATGCTCTCTCCAGGCGTAGTGAAGACCCTCAGGTTATGGCTTTATCTATTCCCATGGTGGTGGATTGTGAGGCCTTGAAGCATGAGTGCGAGCAGGATGAGGAGCTGAGTAAGATCATAGGGAACTTGTTGCAGGACAAGGATAGCCATCCTAGTTATTCTTTGATTGGTCAGAAGCTGCTATACCAGGGACGATTTGTACTTTCGCGAAAATCGCTATACATTCCTCATTTGTTGCAGGAGTTTCATGGTACAGCTATTGGGGGCATTCATGAGTTAAGAAGACATCATAGACTGACAGCAGAGTTATACTTGGTGGGCATGCGGAAGGATGTAGACGAGTTGGTGGCCAGTTGTGATTTGTGTCAGAGACACAAATATCTAGCTATGGCTCCAGGTGGTCTTCTACAGCCGTTAGCTTTTACCCAAGAAGGCATGGGAAGAGGTGACTATGAACTTCATTGAGGGACTACCTAGATTAGACATGTTTATTGTGATTCTAGTGGTAGTGGACAGATTGAGCAAATATGCTCATTTCATTCCCTTACGCCACCCTTACACCGCGGTGTCAGTGGCAACCGCATTCATTAGAGAGGTGATTCGTTTTGCATGGCATACCCGAGTTCATTGTGTCTGATCGGGATAAGGTCTTTTTGAGCCACTTCTGAAGGGAGTTATTCAAGATGCAGAGGACTATCCTGAAGAGGAGTACAACTTACCACCCCCAGATGGATGGTTAGACGGAGGTGGTGAATCGCATTGTGACTTATCTTCATTGCTTTGTATCAGATACACCAAAGATGTGGGCCAAATGGTTAGCCTAGGTGGAATATTGGTACAACACTTCATATCATACAGTAGCCCAGACAACACCATTTAAAATATATGGGAGGGATTCACCTCATATGATACATTATGGGCAGGGCAACACACCAGTGTCATCAGTGGAGCAATATTTGAGAGAAAGAGATCAGATTTTGACAGAATTGAAGGAACATCTACAGAGAGCACAACAAATAATAAAGAAGCAGGTAGATGAACATAGGAGAGATGTGCAGTTTAAGGTTGACATAATTTATTTGAAGATTCGACCTTACAGACAGGATTTTGGCTCGACGAAGGAATGAGAAGCTCTCCACCACTACTTTGGGCCCTACGAGGTAATGGAGCGCATTGGCTCAGTAGCATATTGCCTACGATTGCCACCAATCTCAGTCATTCATCCCGTATTTCATGTATCACAACTAAGGCAAGTCATTGGAAACCACACACCCTCGCTCGCACTACTTGCCACATTGTCAGAGGATATGGAGGTGATATTAGAACCATTGGAGGTGAAAGGGGTTCGCCAAGGAGATAAGGGGATCAAGGAGATGTTGATCAAGTGGAAGGATTTATTAGAATATGAGGCAACATGGGAGCCATACAGTACTATTTAGAAGTAATTTCCCTTTTTTCACATTGAGGACAATGTGACTTTTTGTGAGGGGAGTATTGATACAGCTGGTAGCAGCAGTTTAGCTGCCCAGGTGGGGCCCAAGACCTCTTTTATCACCTATAGGAGAAGAGGCTTTTGGAGGAAACTCTTTGGGAAAGGAGAAAACTCTTTGGAAAAGATGTAAGGGGCATTTATTAGGGGGGATCTGAGCTGTTTAAGAGAGGAAATTATGGTGGGTTGGGGTTTTATGTTATGCTTTGAATTTCTGCAGGAGTTTTTGTGAGGTTTTGGGTTCCTAGTAGCTGCTAGGAATTGTGGCAGAGATGATTCACCTCTCGAACAGTGAATCAACTTGTATCTTGTCTTGTTTTGCTTGGAAATTTGTAAAAACATCTCTTTGTGTTATTTCTTGATCTATTTGGAGTAAGTTGGTGTTTTTTATATTGTTGTGTGTTGTTTTGATCATCAAGTCCTATCATCATCATTGTTGTTGGCTTTATGCTTGTCGCTCTTTGGATAAGTTTTTGTAGAATGATGGGATTGTTCTCACAAATGGTGTCAAATTGTTACGTATCAATAAATTTTACGGCGGTAGAGTGATTATTTTATTCCATAGTATTGCACAAAAATCCATGCACACAAAAACAGACACAAGGGCTTTTAAGTTGAAAATCTAAAAAAAAAATCATGAGTATGATTCAAATAAAATAATGCATCATGTATTTGGAGATTATAAAAGGTTGCTCGTCTCTGTAATAAAAAAGCTGAGATTGCAATATCTGAATGGTCGGCTTGGCTTCTTGTGAATGTGGTGGTAAATATTAGAGAAGCAATAAAACATGATAGACATTAGCGTCATTTAGCGGCTAGGAGACTGCCAATGTTGGCTTTGGTTAGAGGAGATAATGATAGTTGGGTAAAGGTAGTTGGACAATGACGGTTAGGCAACGATGATTAGGTAACAACGATCAAACAACAATGATTAGGTCAGGTGATGATAATGGGGAGATGAAAGTTGTTAGTGGTGATTGTTTGGAAGTGCTCTAGAATTTTTTCAGATTATTATGTTCTCCCCAATTTACACATTCTCCCATTCATCAAATAGGGTCACGAAATTTTCAATTATGCTTTGAACCTTGATTTAGGCTAATTTGGATTGGGATTAATTCAATTTTGGTTTCGTTGATTTTTCTCATAGAAACGTTAACCACAACTATAAGTTTGTTGAAAACTGAAGTTAGATGGTTCTAAAGTCGACCATGAAACCTTCTAATTCACAAATATACATCAAGATTCATATTTGGTTGATAGATTTTTAATTATATATCAACTATTTATGATATTTGATTTCACATAATATTATATACTTCTTACTGAGATTTTTTTAAAGAATATAATTTTTTTTCAATCCTTGTATATCTGTCATAATTTTCAAGAATTGTCATACCAAGTATTCATAAAATGCCATATCCATAGCTGCAAAATTGTTCTTTCTTCCAACTCTCTTAGCACCTTCATTTATACCTTCTTTCAGGCTTTGCCGACATAGTGGGAAGACGGTATGGAAAGCAAAAGTTGCCTTACAATCCTAGCAAGTCATATGCTGGAACCATTGCCATGGCAGCTTCAGGTTTCTTAGCATCTATTTTGTAAGCACAATCTGTAAACGATATATCTCTATCAACCAAACAAATTCCAGTAAAAATATTATCATCTCTTCTATTTCATTCCAGGTGCATGCATTTCCTCGCTTCATTTGGATATATTGTAGAAAGCTGGAGCTTGGTCTTGGCTTTCTTTCTTGTATCAGTAGCTTCTGCAATTGTGGAGTCGCTGCCAATCAGTTCACAGCTTGATGACAACTTAACTGTTCCGTTAACATCTTTTGTTGTTGGTGCTATTGTTTTCTGATCCAGAATCTTTGGAAATAGTTCTCCAAATTGGATGAATCCTGTGCTTTCCTTCAGGAGTTCATAAACCTGGTAAGATAAATTACATTTTTTTCCTGTAAAATTGAATACAGGATTGTTGTGATTTCTTCTACACCTGTAGCGGTTTTCTTCCCCTTTGTTCTGAAATAGAAATGTTAAATTTCTTTTTTAATTTAAAGATATTCTATGAACTAATTTAATGCAAGTGCTGTAATTCATTGGCATCCATAAATTCAGATGTAAATTTGACTATACTTATTTTCTTACTTGTCTGTTAGAGGTGCTCTGATTAACTGGATAGATTGGATATCTGCTCTTTCAGCACGCCAGTAAAGCTGTGAGCCTGCTTTAATGTGCTGGTTGATCAGAATTGGCTGTTGGCTTAACAAATTGTACCCTACTGATCCCTTCCCAAGTAAGGTAAACTACACCCAAGGTATTAATTTGGGCATCTTTAGCTTAAGTTTCCAACAGTACTTTCTCTAGAGGGAAATTTTTATGAGTTTTCTGCAATATGATTTTGTTATGAAAAATAATAATGTATTAAAAATTTATGAATGACAATGATTTGTCTTTCCTCTAACAAAGGCCACTAAACAGTGCATATGATACATATTTATATAGGATTTTTCTCAAAGAAACTTTAGAGCCTATCAAACTCCTCTTCCTAGGGCTGAAGCGAACCGAACGTTCGACGAGCTATTCGTTGCTCGGTTCGATTAAAGCTCGTTTGTGATTGTTTAACTAACTAAACAAACAAACTTGAACAATATTTTTAAAACTCGATCTTAAATAAACAAGCTTGAACACTAATGTGTTTGGTCCGTTTATGTTCATGAACAACATCTTTTGAAGCTCGTGAACAAGTTCGATAAAAGCTCGATTTGTGTTTGATTTAGAACTTGTGAATAGACTCAATAAATATATTCGTATAGATTAATCATATTTTTTATTTTAAATAGACAACAACTTTTATTATAAATTTTATTTTATACCTTCAATATAATGAATTTGTTCATGAATAAGAGATATTTCACATTTGTCAATATTTGCTAGATTGTTTGTTTAAGATGTTCATGAATAAATATAAGATGAATAATAGATTATTTGTTCATAAACGAGCTCCTTTGTTAGCTCAAAAATACTAGTTATACATATATTCATGATATCGCTCATTTGATATCTCAAGAATACTCATTAGGTTTGTTCATGATCGTGCTTGTTTGACAGTGTAAAAAAATTCGCTAAATATTTTCACAAACATAGCTCATTAAGGCTTGTTTGTTTGAAGCTCGATAAGCACTAAACGAATCGAAAATGAACCAAACATGAACACCATTAATTTAAACGAACTAAGCATGAACACAAACAATAAATCTCGAATTAAACACGAACCGAACTTGAACAAGCTAATAATAATAAACGAACTCAAACATGAACACTCACATACTCGGCTCGGCTTGGTTCATTTGCAGCCCTACCTCTTCCATTTCATCACTAGTTTTGGCAGTGAAACTATTGGCATTTATCAAAAGTGGGTTATTGATCGATGATGTTGAATGACTGATGCCCAGTTACTAGCAAGCAGAGGTAGATATCTTTGGGGAAAGGGGTGAGACCTTTCCTTAAGATTTTTTGTATTTTCTTTATATTGTATGATGTGAAATAACATAATTGCCATACCTAACAAGCGACTGGCAAAACTTTGGTGAAGGTGACAGCCAAACCGTCATCATTCTACCATTGTTATCAATTCATCATCAATGATTCATCAATCATTTAGTTTTTCATATTTATTAGAAAACAAATTATATTAGAATATCTTTATACATAACCCATCATTTTGATCTTTAAGGTCATTAGATTTAGATTTGCGTTAAGATTAGTATTGTTTATGATATTCAGAATGACGGTAATATCAACATAAATTCAAAGACTTTGAAGTCCATTCTAATGTGTTTTACTGTTTTGTATCATGATATGTTGACAAATTTTTTTATATGTATTCCTAACTAATATTTCTCTATTATTATAGACTTTGTTTTTAATATGTTGATTATCATAGTTAATGGTAGTACGAGTCTTTTGATGCTCTTATATAAGATTTAAGGATTTAGATCTTATATAAGAGCTAATTAGAGAAGCTTTTTTCTCTGTAAAACTCTTTTTCCTCTCCCCAATTCAAAACCATCCGGTAGATCCTGAGTTGAATGTTGCCTTGAAGAATATTAACCTTTAAGCTCTCTAACTGCCACTCTTCTTGTGATGTGGCGCATTCTGGTTGGTCTCCGGATGGCGTTCGACGTCTTTATAGAATAATTTTTCACTCATATGTTATCTCGCTCGTGCCTCCTTTAATTATGGAAAAATTAAAGGTATTATCTTCTCTGCTCTCTCTTGTTCTGCGCTCCTGGCCTAGACGATTACGCATTTGAATTTTATAAATCCACCTGGAGCACTATTGGTATGCAACTTAATGATGCAGTGTTGGCTTTCATATCATGCGATCCATGTTCCATGTTCGATTTGTCTAAATACTTCCAAAAAAAATAAAATAATGAGGAACATCATGATATGAATAATCTCTATCGATACACATTTTTTTTATGTCCATCACATGAAATATCAAAATAATTCAATTTTTTTCAGGATTATAAAACGATTGATCTTAAAAATGCTTAAGATTGTTTGATTATTCATAGATTAAGAATTTTAAAATAGATGGGTTGGGGTGTAAAAGATTAGAGTTGCTTGTATTATTGTTTAGCTCTTATTAATATATGTATATTTGCATTGAATTTAAATTTTTTCGTGAATATAATGTCCGTGTTAGCCTTATTCGAATTAGAGTGGACAATAAATAAATAATGGGCTAAATAAGATTGAATTATTTATTTGTATGCTAATCAAATAATAATAAAGCATAGGAAGAGCTTGAAAAGGAGTAAAATCGAGTAAAAGAATCCCACAAAACAATGGAAAAGAAAAAAAAGAGAGCTTAATTAACTTAATATAAAGTAAAATAAAAATTTAATTAACCTTAATTAATCAACTGGCAAATAATACTTTTTAAATGTAATGGAATGAATATATGAGTTATGCTAAATTTAAGAAAATGAGTTAAATAAAGTTATAAAAGTAAAAATCCTTAATTTAGGCTAATTGGAAAGGCCAAAACAAAAATTAAAATAGAAAATAAAAATAAATAAAATTAAATGTAAGCTTAGTTTTATTTCTTTTTTATTCTATTTTGTGGAAGAAAACAGTCGGTTAGAAAATTAAGAATTATTTGTACCGTCTTTTATCTTAATTTACTTTCTAAAAAAAAATATTTGAAAGGGAGATTTACATACATACCACCATATAATACTCTATTTACATATTTAACACCTAAAACTTTAATATTACATACATACCATTCTTAGTTTATTTTCATATCAAATATGAGTGATAAAAATGAAATATATGAGTGATTGGAAGAAAATATGAGTGGCATATTTGATATTAAAATAATATAGAGTGGTATGTATGTAATATTAAAATTTTATTTTTTATTTTGCTTTTCAAAAGTGAACTTGTGCACCGTTTGGGATATATAGCTTTTTTATTATTTCCTTAACTAACAGTTTAGTATAAAAATTTTTAATTAACAATTTTTTTTACTAAAAATTTACTTACAAAACAGTAAGAAAACTGTTCCAAATGTAATGGAGCTTGGGTTGTGTAATTGCTCTCATTCAGATTTTTTTTTTTCAAAATAAGTATTTTAATTATTTTGCCGTCTTCAATTCTTTTTTATTTATGATTTTTTTTATTTCATCTTTATATTATTTGCATCAATACTCAATACAAAAAATAAGAGAAAAAAATCAGCAGCATCAAGGGGGGAAAAAATCAAGGCTACGTGATTAGTAGAAGCAATAGTGCACTGTCAATTACTAGCCATAGGCATAGAAATTTTTTGATTAGATATAAAATGACATATCAATAAAGATTAGGTAACAATTATTTATATCAATTAATTTCCATGTGATAGGAACATGGCTCATCTCAAGTCGCTTTCTAATGATCATTCGAGTGGTGAGAATTTTTCTTTTTTTATAAAAAAATATATCAAATATTAGTGTCAAATCTAGAAATTAATAGTTCTAAATGGTTTAGGGTTTATCAAATATGGTTTGATTATTAAAATAAACATCGATAAATTTAGCTTAAAGGATAATTAGATTTAATTACGAGACTATTTACAAGTTTGGGACGGCTTTTTTATTGCTTTCTAAAACGGAGTTTTAGTACAAATTTTTTTATTTTTGTATAGAAACTCCGTTTTAGAAAGCAGTAAAAAAGCCATCACAAACAAAGCCTAAGTCTCTACCTCAAACGCAAATTCAGCTCAATGTGTAAACTCTAATACAAGTGATTGATCAACGTTCTTAATAGTATATGTATATTAAACTACTAGTCAAACAACTTCTAGCAAGACTAATGAGTCTTTCGAAAATCGTTGTGCAACTGTGATCTTCTCATCATCAACACCTAACTCTTATCTTTCGTCCATCATTGCTCGATTACGATCTCTGAAACATCATTGCTTGACTCTAGTTTTCAACTATTGTCACTTAACTACAATCCGTTTACCACTGTTGCACGATTACGCTCATCCGACCATCGCCACTTAATCATGGTCCTTGGAACACAATCACCCGATTATGATTCTTCGTCCATCGTCATCTGACTTTGGTTCTCCAACCACCACTATAGTCTGATTATGATCTTCTAATCATTATCGTCCAACTACAATCTCTTAACCGTTATCATCAAACTATGATATCCTAACCACTATCACCCTACTACATTTTCCTAAACATTATTGCATGAATACGCCGATGCCTATTGACTTTATTGCTCGCCGTCGCTAATAGCATCGATGAAATTTCGTTATACATAATTTTTGTATGATATATTAAATCAATACATCCCCTAGTCATAAGATATTATTTGTAACTAATGAGAAACACTAGTAGAATCATTTCAACTAAGCTGGATTAAGTGGGTTTTTTCCTTCTTTAGATTTTCCACGTAAAAACTATGATATTTTTTGCAGCCTTTTTTAATATGCATGCATGTATTGGATCTTTGTACATTGCTAAGACATTAAGTTTTATCTCATATCACCACAAATCTTCTAGCAAAAGCCCACGAGTGTGCGTGCGCGCGCACACATATATATATATGATTTATGTGATTTTTTTTCTTTCACAAACTTAACTTTTGATATTTCTTACATTCCACCCAAATTGCAAACCTGATGCACATAGCTCCACAACAGTGCAATCATAAAATTTATCAACTTACTCTTAAGCTATCCTTTCTTTCTCACATGATCATTCAGGCTTCGTTTGGAACAACTTTGTTTTACTGTTTTTTAAAACAGTTTTATAGTACAAAATTTTTTTGACTATAAATTTTCGTACTTGAAAACTATTTTAAAAAGAAGTAAGAAAGTTGTCTCAAACGAAGCCTTGGATTCTATTTGAAGTTTTGAACCATATGAAAGTTATGAAAATGAAATAAATTGAATATAAATAATTTAACTTTTCTGTAAGATTTTTTTTTTTTTTTTACTTTCTTTTCAATCACATTCCCTCATCCAAACAGAATGTTATCCTTAGCCATAAAAACTACATCACCCTTTCCTCTCTTCACTTAACCTTTTTCCATTAATTACTGAACACTCCAACTTTTCTCTTGCAAGAAATGTGAACTTAGTACAATAATACATCACACAGAATATTTGGCTGTCTGCCTCTGAATAAGAAACAGTAAGTCCTCTTTCTCAAGCAATCATTGTCCCTCAGCTCCATCACAAGCGCTGGCCTTTTATCTTCCTGTAGCTATATAGAGATTGATAAAGATGGAGATTTTGAAGTTGAGGCTGATCCTTCTTTTCTGTTCGATCTCCTTTTCTTTCTTCTCTATGGCAATGACAAATGACTCAGTCTCCATCCCTTCCTCGTTGGATGCCATCAGCCAGACTCAAGACAAAGGATATACTGTTCATGGAGAGATCATGTTGTTTGTAATTGTGTCAATTTTCGCTATCTTTCTCCTATGTCTTCTCTTTTATGTCTATCTTCGCCGGTTTCGACGGCGGCGGAAGGAGGAATTCGAAGATGATGTGATGGGTGGATTGCATATGCGGGAGAAGTCGATAACGGCCGTGGGTTCGGTGAATTTCGCCGCATTGGATCGGTGATTGACTAAGTGTGTCATTGAGAAGAATTGTTCACTTAGAGAAGTTATAGTTTGCTTAGTAGGAGTGAGTGAAGAAGAGCAGGGGTGGCTCTTGCTCTCCCTCCCTATAATTTAGAAAATCTTGTATAGGCATGCTATTATTGTTATCATATGATGTTCATGTGTGTTTATAGTTCAATTAATCTATTTTATTTTCACATAGTTAAGGCTTGAGAAAGTTTTCTTATTGCTTCTTAAAGCAATTTTTTAGTACAAAATTTTTAACTTTCGAACTAAAAAGCTGCTTTAAAAGCAGTTAAAAAACCAATCCTAATGAAACCTAATTAGTCTTTTTTTTTTTTTCAAGTTTGTATATGTGGGAGAACTAAACTCAAACATAAATTAATAAATTTATGAATTTATAAAAATGTAAAAATTAAAATAAAATGAGATCAAATCCACGAGAAATTATTCTATACGGACACCGAACAGTACGGAGACCAATCAGAATACGTCATGTTCTCCGGTACAAAACGATACTGAGCATCGATATCAAATAAAAAAGTAACGTGACACATTCTAATTGATCTCAGAAAATGATGTGTGGAGAATAATTTTTTGAAATCCAGATCATACCGCCTGAACCAATCAATTATTTGTAACTGAGTTCCTCCATCCTGTTTGATTCGTTCAGGTGATTTTATTCCACGCCAGCTTTTCCTCCAGCTGGGCATTTATGATTCTCATTGAAAAAGGACAAAAGAGCCACGTTTTAGTGTTTTTTACTCTTTGCAAGAATGAATGGCATAAATTTACGATTCTTTGAATGATCTGATGTTTACTCACATTCATGAATCGAAAGTACAATTTTAGAGATATTTTATATATCGCTTGAAGTTCATCGAGTGTCGGCTAAAATAAGTTCAAGAAGTCATTGATTGAGAATCGGTTTGAACCACCCATAACTTAGAACTAACCATGTTTTAAGTTATCCAATGCATTAAGTCACTCGTAATTATGATTTTATTTGGGATATTTTTCTTATTGTTTTATAAAATAATTTTTTAGTAAAAAAAATTCTTGAAATCAAACTTTTTATACTAAAAAGTTATTTTAAAAAATTATAAAAAGATGACAGTTTTCTTACTGTTTCTTAAAGCAGCATTTTAGTACACTGTTTTGATTAAAAAAAATATTTAAATATATATAGTTTTGAAAAATATTCAATTATCTTTGGGAATATTTAATTTTTGAATTTTGAAATCGAACACGTCATTATAAACAATATATCGTCTCGAAAGAGGATCATATCATTCCCTAATGGGTTCAGATTTCAAAACTATAATCGTATCCGGATTATTGTAGTCAAACTCAAAAGGAGAATCGCATTTGACCCCGGAGGATCAAAAAGGAATCTAATCAATTGTTTGACTATTCTAATTCAGATGAAAGATCATTAATTTCATAATTGAAACCACGATAATAGTTGATATATCTCTCCGGAGAAAGAGGATATCAATTATTATGGATCGTTTGAAAATGACGATAATGATCGTCGGGTTTGATTTTCCCAGAGATAATTAATTAGAGATTTAAAAAAAAAAAAAAAAATTGATTTTGAAAATAAGTTCTGGGTTACTAAACCTCCTACGAGCGCAAGCCCTCGTAGTTAATTACATCGTAAAGAAATTGGAATTTCCCTACGAAAACTCTCGATTAAAATAGCGGTGTAAATTTTATTTTTAAGATTTTCAAAGTTTGATATCAAAGGAGAGAAATGATATGAATTTTCAAATGGGATTGGTTCAAGATTGAACACTTATTTTTGAATCCAAAGGAGAAAAAGTAGGAGATGTTTTGAGATTCTGAATTACTTCAGAAACATCTCAATCTACCCTAAGTGTTAGGCTTATATTTGAAAGAAATTTTTAGTTTGAGTAGTCAATTTTATTAGAAATTTGGGATTCAATTCCCGAAATTTGAGGTCTTATGGCCCGAGCCAGCCTCGGAACCTAAATCTAAATTGGGCACAAAAAAAAAAATAGTGCCCCGAACCTAGCTAGTGCAATGCGGATCTGGTCTTACCCCGGCCTGGATTGGGGAGCCAGCTAAACCACCTAAACGATTTTAAAATATGAGTCCGGTCTTTTAATGTTGAGTGATAGGGACGTTAATTAGAAAATTTTAGAGAAATGGGGTCGACATCTAGAGCAGATCCTTAATTGACCCCTTTAACTTATGTCGGGTATTCGATGTCTAAATAGATGCAATTTAAATATTAGACTCCTTTAAATTTGTTACTAATGCGATGCATGCTAATTGACTCGATTGAATGCAAAATTTGTATGTAGCAGTTTAAAAAATTTTGGCTTAGAAAATAGGTTTTATCCTAGAGATTGCATAACATCCCCTTGACAGGTCGGCACCCTCATAGGTCAGGTGGCCTGCCAGAACCCGCAGGCGGGGAGATGCCTAACAAGGTTGAGAAAGTACAATATGTATGCATGAAAAACCCTCGGCGAATCCGAGCTTACTTCTTAAGACCGTTTAGAGTTTCTATCTTATCTTAAAAATTTTATTTAATTAGAATAGAAGAATTTTTGACAGACCCCTAAGAGCCTAAATCGTATTCCAGGTCAATCCAAATACGGCATGCAAGTAAAAAGACTAGAAAAGCAGGAGTTCTAATGCGCAATCAATTTAAATAAATCAATCAAATTAAATATATCGAATTGAATGTCCATGGGCAAGTGCCCTTATTATTACATCACAGAATTTTGCAGAAAATTAAAGTGGCCGGGCACCACTGACTACAACCCGGATTTCTAATCCTAAATCAAATGACTTTGAGATTTGGGATTCTTCTCGTTGTCCAATCCTTCATCTTCTCACGAACATCTTGATTCGTCGGTTCCGGATACCCAAATGAAAAGAAACTCCCCCTTAATTGGGGTGTTATCTTTCCTCTTTGGATATTTAAAAAGTATCCTAATTTGACTTCCAAATGGAAGAAGACTCTCCCCTTTAGGGATGTCTTCACCTCTTTGGAATTCAAATTGGATTTTGTACCCAAATCTCAAACCATTTCAAATAATTACAACCTTAATTGAATTAAATTTACATTGAATAAAATAGGAAAAATCTAGACTCGATCCTGCAAGGTTATCCTAATAATCGACAGTTGTATATATTCCCAAGCAGTTATAATATAGAAAATTGAAATGCATTTTTTAGCCACACTTGGCCATGCTCTTTTTATTTAAAGGGGGTCTTAAGCGCGGCAGGTACCTGTGCAAAGAGTTATATATTTTTTTATTAACCGCCCCCTTTAATTTCAGCTCCTTGTATGAGCATGGCCACCTGCATAAGATTGCACAAATATATAGACTTCGTTCCTAGCCTATGGGTAGGTCTAACGCACAATCAAACACAGAGTGCAGAAAGCAAGTAAATAAACACAACAATTCTACACTAGCAAACAGCATGCAGTGAAAGCTACGAAAATCCGGCACACAGCAGAAAAAAAGTAAAACACCGGCCTATCCTAAAACTAGAATCGGTGATCCCTAGCACAACATCTAAAGTGTGTGAGGTAGGTCGTGTGGTTTTGATATATCCTAAATAGGATTATTAATTAAAGTTGTTTCAAATTTGATTGGTTGAAAGGCTTAAGGGATTTTTTAATTAGAATTTAAATATTAATATTTTAAAATCTTTTAAAATCAATTATTTAATTATTTGTTGGAAACCACCTTTGTTTCACACCGAGGCCGTGAAGTTTATTTCACCTTCCTTGGGGCTGAGTAAACAGCCTCGTAGGCCTGGGTTACCCAGTGGTACCCGGTATAATTAAGTAGCTTAAGTTGATTAAGACTCAAAAGTTAATGAATTTTATCCAAAATTGGTTGATTACTGATTTTAGAAGTTAATTAATGAATTCTGGAGTTTTAAAATGAATTCCAAGTTTTTATGAAATTTTGGAATATTTTAATCATTTAATTAAGGGGTTAAATATTGACTTTTTGATTAAGCTCAAATTCTGGAAAGTTTGTATTTTATTAAAATACTAGACCTTACTACGATCAGTTAGAAGGTAAGTACGTTGAAATCGGATTTTTCTACATTTTATTACGAAGGTTTGAAGTTTTGAACTAGATTTGACATAGAGTTGACCGATTTGTTGACTTTTTGAATTTAATGCTTTTCTGAAAGTTTAATATTTTTGATAAATACTAGGAGTTATTATGAGTTGAATGCAAGTGAGTTTGAGTGATTTGGAGTTTTCTTGAATTAGTTATGAGGGTTTGAAGTTTAATGTATTTAATGAATTATTGAAAATCCTTAATTAAAGGCCCCTTTTGTGATTTTACTCCAAATGAGATCCCAACTCCTTGAAATCAGCTCCAAAGGTCAAAATGACCTAAGGAGAGATTCCCAAGTGTTTGGGAAATTTTTGGAATTTTTAATAATTATTAATTAATTATATTAATTAAAGGTTGAATTCTAATTAAAATTAAATTAAGGTTCAACTTGCTGTCCAATCAATTGGATTTTAATTTTCATGGGTTAAGGATTCAATTATGGTCAGTTAGAGGGCTTGTATGTAATTTTCGGGTTTAAATATGATTTATTACATTTTCCGGAAGGTTTTAATGCTTAATTAAGGCTTAAACTTAAGAAAATCAATTAGGGGGCTTTATGACTTCTAAATCCAGTGAAACTTTTCCTAGTGGCTGTACATGTCACTAAGTTCATATGTCCAAAGTTTCAAGTGAAAAAAGGAATGTATCCTAATTATTGGAATGTTCTAAGTTCTCTAAATAAAGTCCTTAATTATTGTCCTTAACGGTGTCGCTAAATTTAATAGGCTTGAATCAAAGTTCTGACTAACCCTTGACTAAACATATAAGAGAAAATGCATAACAACACAATCGAGTCCTTAAAACTAGGAGAGCCTAGGCTAGGTGGTGTGTGGACAACCTAAGCATGCAAAGACTAAATAAAATACACATAATTAAATCAAGATTAATGAATGAGCCAAGAAATGGTCATTCACTAATCATCCCCATTAATTCCATTCACATATGCTAAATCCATGTTTAGAGTTTCAAGATGGATCTCTCAAAGGTTCAAGATTTAAATATATATATATAGATTTTAAAATAGTTTTAATATATATATATATATATAAATAAACCTATATATATATAATTATATAAGTTTTAAAATAAAGTAATTCAAACTATTATCAAAATAAAAATTTTTATGGATTGAGAGATCCACTGGTTATAGGGTTATTTCAAAATAAATTTTTAATTTTCAAAATATCTAATATAATATTTAATTAAATATTAATTAAATATCAAAGATAATTAAATAATTCAAATAAATCAATAACTAAATCTTAAAATCAACTTTAAATTAAAATACTTAAAATTTCAAAAAAACTTTTGATAGATTATTTGTATTTTATTGATTTAATTCAAATTTGTTTGAAATTTTGAAAATTTAAGTTAATTAAAATAATTTAAAATAATTTAAAATTAACTAAACATTTAAATAACAATAATTCTTTATTGAATTGAATTAAATATTAAATGTTTTCTGAAATATATTTAAAAAAGATTTAAATTTGAATTATTTAAATAATTTAAATAAAATATTTTTTTATTAATTATTAATCTATAATATGAGATATATAATAATTGAAATAGTTTAGAATATATGTAGTATTTTAAATTAAAATTAATTTCAAATTAAAGATATTATTTTTCTGAGAAATTTGATATATTATATTAAATTTTTGAACTTATATTTAATTTTAAATAATTTTTAGAAATTTTCTGGATTTAAAATGATTTTTTAAATCATTTTAAAGGGTTTGGCGGCTGGAGATGCCACGCGGCGGCTCTGGGTTGGGGAATCAAAACGCGCGGCGGCCCCACGCGCTTTCACTTAACCCAGTCAGCAGGCTGCGCTGACCGCTCGATCTTCCGTGGAAATGAACCAACGGTTCAGATGAGATCACACGATCGGATCCCGCGGAAAAGGATCAGACGGCGAGATCTTGATTCCGCGGTCTGGATCAAGGGTCACGATGTCGTTGAACAAAAGAACTAAACGCCAGATCGAAAACACCGTTGGGAAATACGGCGGCATGGCTTGATCTGGACCGTTGATCGTACGATCAACGGCCCAGAAAACGTGCAGATCATGCACGTCCAACCCCGAAACCCAGATCGACTAAAACGACATGTTCTCTCAAAATACTCAACCATTTGACTTCAAATTTTAAACACTGATTCTATTAACGAAGAGAATCAATGGGGATATAGCTATTTGACTTGAAATGCACTGTAAGAAATTCTATTTAATCTAGTGTACCTAGATCTAGGGTTTCGATTTATACCTCATCCACACGGTGGATTCGGGAGTTCTTTAGCTCTCTGAACTTGTTGTTTGTCCACGCTACTTTCTCCTTTTGAACGCACGGCTCGATAAGCTACGGATCGGAAGATATTAAGCTTGGACGGATTTGGCCTTCGGCGTGGCCGGAAACTCGCCGCCGGCGACCTCCAAATGCCGGATTTGGACTTGGGGAATGTTTATGAAGTCTTTGATAGCTCAAATGAAAAGACTTCTGGATCTAGGATGGCTTTAATGGAGAGAGAACGGCTAGGTTAGAATGATGGCTCAAAATGAGGTTCTACCCTATTCAAGCAGCCCTAGATCTATTGGACGGCTAGGATCATTTGAGTGCACCTCTGGATGGCTGCCACCTGCCCCTGGAGTGGTTGAAAAGCTGGGATCAAGGACTAGCCAAGGACAATGAGGTGGAAAGCCTCTTTGGTCCCCACTTGGACACATAGAGTGAGGGGAGCCATTTGATCAAAATCCAAGGGCTGTGATAGGTCCTAAGAAGGTTCTAGAGGATGATTAAACAGCTGAGATTAAATGGGATTCAAGCTAATGAATTTCAATCAAGGTTTTAAGCCATTTGAAGGCTACTTTGACCCTCCATTGACTGTTTGACCAGTCAATGGGTCAAGGTAGCTGATGTGGCATGCAAGGTGACACCACTCATTAGATGGAATGAAAATTAAACCAAGCAATTGGAGTTTAAGATTATTTAAGGGGGTTTGAATCGGTTTGACCAAGTTAAAGTGACTTGGTTTTGGGTTAAATGGGCCAAGGTTCGACTCAAAGTGATTTTTAAAATATTCCATGCATCAAATGGAATGGATTTAAATTGGTTGGATGCGATTTCAAGATTCAAATAGGTCATTTTGGATCAAATGAACCTATATGGGCCCTTAATGGGCCTTGAGTCAATCCTGGTTGACTTGGTCAACCAGGTGGGTCCAGGGTCTGAAAATGGGTTCAATCAATTCAAAATAACATTTCGAGTCTATTGGATGTGGACTCAAGGTCTAGGGAGGTCATTTGGTTCAAAAACACCTATTTGAACCCTTAAAGGGCCTATTGGGTCAAACCTGTTGACTTGGTCAACCAGGCTGACCCAGGGGTTGGGAATTGATCCAACAGGTTTGAAATAACATTTGAAATTTGTTGCAAGTGATTGCACTCAGTTTGGAGTTCATTTGGTTTGAAATCACCATTTGAACCCCAAAGGGGTATTTTGGTCATTTTGACCCCTGGTCAACTGGGAGTCAAAGTGGGTCCAGAAAAATACAATTTAAAGTTCAACATATCAACATTAAAGGTCTGGAAGTGACTAGAGGATTTGGAAAAGGCTCTCAGGTCAAAAACTTCATAGTGATAGGTCCAGTGGCATAGACTGTAAATATTTGAAGGTTTTACAGCCTTTGGATTTTAATTAAGTTTCTGGGGTTAGAGACCTCAGAATGGGCTCAAATTTTGAGGGTTACCTCTAGAGACATTACCCGTCAGTGTGCAACTGACAGACTCTGAATCGGAGGTCATTTAACTAGGTTTCAAAGTGTTCAAAATTTCAATGAAAAAGGCCTTTAGGACAAAACCTTTGGACCTTGGAATTGGCTTGATTGACCTAAGATCTAGGTAGATCCTAAGGTCTAAGCTCTAGAAGAATCCTAGGATAGATCCTAAGGTCAGGATTCTAGGAGGATTCTAGGATTTAAATTAATTAAATCGATCTAAGGTCAAGAGTAGTCCAAATGACCTCATACAAAAATGAGGTCAACATACACAAATTGAAAGTTGTCACAAACGAAGCCTAAATCTCAAATAAGTTGTCCAAGGTTAACTCAACCTTGTCCCTCAATATCGAGCTATTGAACTAGCCCATGGACAGGTGCGGATCCTACTTTTGCACACACCCCACCCCCCCACCCACAATCTAAAAAAATAATGAAATTCCTTATTATATGATTCTTTAGGCAATTTGTCCTCCTCAATCTATTCTTTACTCTTTATTACAAAGTTTTTTTTTTAGATGTATGAAATGAAATATTAAAGTTTATAAGATGGTATGAATGGTAAAAATGAATTATAGAAGTGATATATTTGATATTAAAGTTGTATAAGAGTGATAGATATGTAATATTAATGTTTTGGGTGTTAGATATGTAAATAACATGAAATAAAGTGGCATGTATGTAAATTTCCCTTTTTATAAATAACATGTATATAATTTCCTCTAAATTGCATTAAAACATCTTAAAGGAATTTAATATTATCTTTTAATGCCTAAAATCAAGCATGTTTAATCTCTCCAAATATATATTTTTTTCTATCAATGGCCATACTATTCTATAAATAGGAGAGACTCTGGCCATGCATGTGAGCATTTGTGTGCATGTGCATTGGTGCAATGGCAGCTAGAACCATTTGGAATGATTTGCTTATGTAGAAATTTGCCTTTTCTTTTGGTTGGGATTAATCAAGGAAATCTTCGGGATAGCTTTAGACCACTGATTTTTTCTGCTTTCAAGAATTTTTTTTACAAGAAAGCAGTTTTACAAAACAGCAAAAAAAACTGTCCTAAACAAAACCTAAATAAATTAGTTGCGGCTAAAGAAGCGTGCTTAGAGTTTGTAAGTATAGAAGCTGGTTGATTTGTAGTTATTTTAATAATAAAGTGGTGAAAATTGAAGAAATTTTCTTTTCAATAATCATGGAGAATTATCTCCATGAATCCAAAATTATGATTGCTTCAGATATTATGTTTGATTCTATAGATATTTGAGGTGTTCTAGTGAGGAATATTTGAAGTGTGATTTTTTTTTTTATATTAGTGAATATTTATTGTTTATTAGTTTCCGTGTGTTAGGCTTCGTTTGGGAAGGCTTTTTTATTGCTTCTTAAAGCGGGTTTTAAGAAGCAGTAAAAAAGTCGTCCCATACGAAACCTAAGTCACTTTTTTTATTTGGCTTGAGAGAATTGTGGCTTCATTTTGTGTTGATATTCGATATATTTTAATTCGGGGAAGAATATTTTGTTATGTTTCTTTTCTTTTGTATATTTATGTTGCTCCTCTAATGTGGATAGGATCATCCGGATCTTCTTTTTGATACTCGATCTCTTTTATTATTAACTTTTGCATCATATTTGCATATAAAGTGTGATGAGGGATAAGATGATAAGAATAATAAGATTGAGAGCTTTTATTTTTGAAGGAGTTTTGGCTTTAGAAAAATCAAGAAGTGTGATGTTCTGATTTTGAAAGGACTCTTGAGGATATTCGTGAGGCATTCAAATATTATAGAGAGAGAAAAACCTAAAGGATTTTTAGAATTTTATTTTAAAATTTTTAAACCTAAGATTAAAGTTCTATAAATTTCTAAAACCCTTGAAATTCTTAATAACCTTAAAATGAAGTATCCAACTTGTATTGCTCAATAGAATACCCTTTAAGCACGGTGATAATCAATTAGCTGGAGTTGGAACCATGAAGTTTGAAGTATCAAAATGAGAAGATAAATTTTACTTAATTCGAGATTATATACGAAGGATCTAGGGTTTGATTGTTGCTCAATTAAATCCGAGTCACATATCTCTTTAAATAACAAATGAAATGCGGTTATTTCTTCCCCTACCTCCAATACTCAGTACTTCACAGTACGGAGCTCAATACTGCTCAGTACTGTGAATACTGAACGTAAGCTATGTCCGGTGACCAGACCCAATAATTTCCCCTAAAGTAGAGCCTTTTTTTTTTTCTCCTCCATTGATCTCTTGGGATCCTTAAACAAATTCTAGTGATATAGGGGTGGTCATTATTGATTGTGGAATCAAGACAAAGATATTGGTATTAAAATCAAGAAAATGGTAGCCTATGCATTGAAAAATGATTAAACATATAAAAATGCTTGTTGGGAGGCTTTGATCTACCTCCCTTTGTATGGATGTCTCGATCGATGTTCATTATAGGTTTATTAGAGCTCATCAATCCCATGCTCAAAGGGATAAGGGAAAGAAAAGAAAAGTTGGGGAGCTCTTTAGAAGTGTTATTCAGTTTCTGATGTTTTTTTATTGGGTCTTTATAAAAAGATGTGAAGGTTGACATCTCTAACCCTTAACATTTCATTAATTATGTGAAGTACAAGAATTTAATTTAGAAAAAAATATTCTTTTAACTTTTTAATAAATAACAATCAGAACTATTTAATTTCATCTATTAAAATAAATATCAGCATAAGTAACTACTGGTAAAAAAATTAATATTCACATTCATTTTAAAAATATTATAATAAATAAATTATAATTGAACTTAATTCCGAAAATGTCAAAATATCATATCGGTAGACAACAACTATTGGTCAAAACATCAATATTCACATTCATTTCCAATATATTACAACAAATAAAGTAATTTTTAGAATTTAATTCAAATATTAAATAAAAAAAATCCTAAAGCTTTAGTTAAACTAATTAAATCACTATTTTTAGAAGTCAAAATAAATTTTTAAGTTGACAAAAATCACTATATTTTTATAATCACTGACGAAAAATCTCAAATAAATATTAAAAGTATTTATAATCTCAATATCTATTGCATATATATAAAAGTTACGCGGTGAAACTTTTACCAATACAAAATTATCCTCATTTTTCATGACCAAAATATAAATTTGATCGGAAAAATATCAAAAATACAAAATTATTGAAATGAAAAATGGGGGAATATATTTTTTACTGCGAGACAAGTAAATCTCCTAGTTGGGCCGACTGTCAAAAATCACTCTACAACCTTCAAATTCTAACTTTTCTTTTCTTTCTCTATGAAAATTTCTAATTTATTAACTATCAAATGAAGTGATAAAAAAGATTTTAATGGATTCTCTTAAGAGATTTAAGATATTTATAATAAAATATTAATATAATAATATAATTTAATTAATTTTAAGTATAAAATTCATAAAAATCTTTTCGGGACTTCAAAAATTATAAAAAATATCCATAACGTAAATTATTTTATTTAGAAAATAGTAATGAAATGAGTTTGCAAAACACACCTAATGATGCCAAAATTCTCACATGTACAGACATGTGACAATTTCTTAAAGATTTTTACCAATGCCAAAAAATTACAAAAAAAAAAAGTGTAAGTAAATCATCATAATATCTATCTTATGGTGTAGACGATTTTCAAAATTGAGTTATAATGACTGTTGAATTTTTTTTTTTACTGGATTATTACATCTTCTCCCTCTCGTTAAGGTTGATAAGGGGGTGCAAATAGTAGTAAGCTAGGTTGGCTTGGGGCTCTAACTCAAGTTTAGACGAAAACGAAAGCAATCTCACAATCGTTACCAAATAATTTTGGCATTCATTGACATTGATACCTAATTTGATAATCTATAGTTGGCTTACTATGATAGCTACTGGTTCAAGGGTTGCATCATTGGGTCCAAAGAAGAAGTTAAGTAACCACCCATGGGCTCAATTCAAAGCCCCAATCAAGTAGGCTCAATTGGATCTAGTTGGGCATGACTTCGCTCAAGTGTGACTTAGCATTCTTGTGTCGAGCATACTTGGCCTAAGCAAGGCTAAATGCAACCATGGTCACTAATTAACTTAAATTTTTGGGATTCTCTGTGTCATTGGAACCCTATTGGTTTACATAGTTCAACTTGGGTTCATTTGAGATAAGTGAATCAATTGACCAAAGTGAGGTTAGATCATACTCTTATGTCTAATAGTGCTCATCCAAGGGGATTTAAGAATTTGGGTTTAGCTAGTGCAAATGCACCTAATTAAACCAATTAGATTAACTGGGTCTAATTTTGTGTTCAATTGGGCACAATGCATCAAGTAATTAAATTGAAGTTCAATGTAAGCTCCAATGACAAAAAATGATCAATGCTAAGATAATTTAGGTGGAAATTCGGCTCAATTAGTCCAATTACACCAAAATGGGTCAAATATGTTTATTAAGCTAGTTTAGGTTAACTTAGGGAAATAGTTTATGAATGATGCTAATTAGTGGGAGTTTGATCCTGTTTAGACAATTAGGATGTTCTTGGTCAACTAAGTTGAGTGATATGGATCATTAATGACCTAAGGTGATTAAGTCTTCAAATTGGGTCACTTAGGGTTTATATTGCCTAAGCTTGGCTTTATCTTTGTCTTATATACCTCTTTTAGGCTTAGGATTCTAATTTGATCTCCTTATAGGTTAAGGGTTATGCTTGGGTTAACATTGCACTATGTTAATCAAGTTTGAGAGATATCAAGGTTAATTAAGCTAAGTAGAGTTGGGCATGCAGGTTTTAAGGAGATTCCAAGGTCCTAATGAGTCCTCCCTTGGGCCAATAGTACAAAACATTAGATAGGTTAACCTAGTTTGACGAAGATCGGTCACATTGACTTGGGGTAATTATAAAATTGACTTGGCTAAATCACCCAAGTTCCTCTTGGGCCTCTATAAATCCATTAGGTCAATGAGATGGGTTATATTAAAATGGGTCATGCTTCAGGATTTTATGATAGTTGGGGTCACATAACTAATGAAGTTTACCTTAATAACATTAATATGCCATAAAATGATTTGAATAAGTCCTAATATCATTTATGGCTCACAAAACTAACATTGGAAAAAAATGATTCATTTAAGAAATCTCAAATAGTGAGATAAAATATTATTGTTGTTCTATATATAAATACTTAACTATATTATGATATGATTGTAAATCTTTCTTATATTTTTATTATTAATAGGAGATTTGGGTTTCGTTTGGGACAGCTTTTTTTGTTTTTTGAAGCTGCTAGTAAAGAGTTTTTAATTTTTTATTAAAAAACTGCTTTAAGAAGTAGTAAAAAAATTATCTCAAATAAAATCTTAGCTAATATTACTGAGTCCGCTTAATTAGATACTTTCCCAATTCAGTTAAAAATAAATCTGAGCCCTTTGATTTTTGCCCAAGTACTATTTGAGCTATTTTCCAATCCAACGGTGGAGAGTCACTCTGAGCCCTAGACTTAAAGACACGGTTGAGATCGGCTCAATGGATCAAACGGCCTCTATCTTTCCCACCAAGGGTTTATTCAGCATTGGCTTCGTCCTCGCAAAAAGCCCGAAACTCAGCCGAGAGGACGGCGGTTTGAGAGCTGCCGTGGCTCCGGCGATCCCATCGTAAACGATTTAATTCCTGCGCCGACAAGATGCCTAAGTCAAAGCGCAACCGTCCTGGTGAGTTTCTCATTGAAATCTTCCATTTCTTTCCCCCTATCCAATCTTGCTTAAAACCCTGAAACCTCAAAATAATCCACGAATGCGTTAAACGAATGCAGTGACTCTTTCAAAAACCAAGAAGAAGGGGAGAGAACACAAGGAAGTCATCGTGAATTCCATAAGACAAGCTCTGGAAGGTTATAGCTCCGCTTTCGTCTTCAGCTTTGAGAATATGAGGAATCAGAAGTTGAAGGAGCTCAGGGAACAGCTCAAGCCAAGCAGCAGGTTCAAATTAAAATTATTTTTCTCTGTTAATTGTGTTGGAACCGATTACATAATGGCAGCTGAATGCCATGCTTTGGCAGATTTTTTCTTGGATCCAACAAAGTCATGCAAGTTTCTTTGGGCCGCTCTGCAGCTGATGAGGTTAAGCCTGGCATTCACAAGCTTGCCAAGGTGTAGAACAATCCTGTCCTTCTGCCAATATTTTTCTCTATTGATAATCGACTTATCTTTTACTGTTTTCAACAGTTCCTCCATGGTGATTCTGGACTGTTTTTTACTAAGCTTCCAAAGGAGGAGGTTGAGAGGTACTTCTTTGGTGCTTGATGATGCCTTATACATTCAGGTTTTAGTATATATCTAGGGATGCTTATTGTTGTTTTTTAAAGTTATTACTGTAAAACTTGCTCAATTTTAAGTTCTACGCCCTTCTCAGGAAATTTACCTAACTGTATTTTGCTACCAGAACTTACAAGTACTATGATAATTTAAATGCTGTTAGTGGGTATCTCATTGTTTTGCTTTTTGATTTATCGTAATAAGTGAATCATTCAATAGAGATCTTGCTATTTCTATTTCTACCAAATCCTATCTTTCTTTGCAATGTGGGCAAGAGAAAAACCTTGATTTTGATGTTCAAAGGTCTAGGAAAAAGTCCGAATTTTTCTGTAATTTGTAAAACATGAATGCTACTTCATTGTTAATGCTGCATTCGAAGTTTTGGGGTAGGTCACAGTGTCACACCAGGGGGAGGAGCATTGGATGTGTATGGGCTCTTTTGAACTTCTTTCAAAATTCTCCAATTCAAAAACCTCATAAATAAGTAAACTCTGAAGCAATAATTTAACAATCAGTTGTATTATATAAATACACAAACATGTGTATAATTGTTGGAAGTAAAATGTACAAGATGTAATTAACCAATACAATGAGTGTTTAAGTGTTAACTATGATTTAAATAATATTACACTTAAATGTATTACCACGCACATTTCAATCAAAACAGCCTAAATGTGTGACACCACACAAGTGAATTATTTTGTATAATAATTAATAAATATAATAAGTGAGTGTTAAAACTAGTTTGATTAATATGAATTGACAACATTAGTTAAATTAATTGATATGCTAATTAGAAAAGCCACAAAACAATTGTCCACAATATAAATATGGTGAAGCAAATGGATTTATGCAATGTGAGAGCATAATGTTAATTAAGCTGTCATACACGAACATGAAATTTGGAACTAAGTCAATGATAATGGATAACAACATTCCTTTTAGCATGAAGATAACAATTACTAACTAAAAAAACGTACTAATAATCAAAATATTTTCCAGAACATGAAATTTATCAAAATAAAAGTCTAATCATTATAATCTGGAGGTCATATGAATGATGGATAAGGTTGTGTAAATCCTTCCTTAGTGTCCATGTTGTTTGTGATACTCATTCATAAGGTGCATTTTTTTTGCTTGATAAAAAATTGAAGAATCAACTTCTAAAACTGGATTAAATCAATGGAGTTAATCAAGGAGTCTCATTCTGTAATGGCAAGGGAGATGTTACAGATTACCCTACGGATTTTATTGTGCTCTCTTTAATTTATTATTTAAGGTGATTGTGAGAACTATTTCAACAGCTCTCTTAGATAGAAAAGTAGGCTTACATGCACTGCCCCTTCGTTTGGAATATTTCAGGCATTCTAAGTCTGCCTTGAGTGATACCAAATCCTCTCATTCCTTTTGTCTATTATTTGTCAGTGCTTCATAGCTTCTTATCCTTCAATGTCATTAATAGCACCAATCCCAAGCATGCTTTAAGTGTGCTATTTAGACTCAGTGATATAAATCTATTTTTTATTAAAATTTTGGACTACACGTGTAGAACAAAAAGGATAAGCAAATGTTAATATGGATAAGCCATTTTGGACTATCCGAGGACTTTCTTTATATTGTTGGCTTCCATAACCCCTGGCTTAAAGGCTTTTTGGCTGCTTATTCATTTTGCCCCCTATTTAGTGAATAGCAATTCATCATTATCATCGGCCTCATCAAATCAAAATCAATAGGACAAGTAGATAGAAAATATTCCTTGCAATGACAGTTGACAAGAATTCTTGGGCCCATTTTTTCAAATTTTTCCTAGACTTATTCATTCTCTTCTTTTATCCCTTACTGTAGATCTCAAATAGAATTTGAAATTCATCTGGTTGGCTTCCAATTTGAATAATTTTACATACCATCCTTATTTTAAATTCAAACTACTTATTACCTTTTTTAACTTGCAGTTGAAATTCAATATATTAACTTGTATTTTTATGGTTCACTAAAGTGGGGCCTTCTGTAAATAAAGTACTAAATTTTCATGTGATGTGTATTATAATGAATAATTTCTTGAGAAGGTTTCAGAATATTGGATAAATAATTCTTTGGATGTAATGGGACAAATTTCTAATTTAGAAAACCAAAATATTTTAAACTGTTTCTTTTGTTTACATTGAGGGCATTTGGTAGGATGAAAAATTTTATGGGAGAGCATGTGCTATTTTTAAAATGTGCTTGTAAGTTATTGTAGAAATGTTTGCATGTAGGTTACATTGAAATTCTGCCAGCTAACTATTTTTTAATTTCATGTATGCTCCAATTTGTGTACCTTGTTGCTTATTACCTTTTCTGCCATTTTCAGGTTGTTTAAACAATTTGAAGAGCATGACTTTTCTAGGGCAGGCAGCATTGCAACTGAAAAGGTTTTATTTTATGATTAATTTAGTTTCAAATTGCTCTCTTTTTCATTGGGATTTGATTTAGCAACTTTTTGCAAGTCATGATCTACATAATCCATTCTACACTCCCCCTTTTAGATGTCACTAAGTTATATTCAAGACACTTTATAATTAATTAAACTTGACAAGACTAAATGTCTCCAAGAACCTTAAGAAACTAAATGACTTCGGCCAAATAATGAAATAAAGATTACCAAAAACTTTGAAAAGAAATAACTAGTTCAGGAACCCCACCTTTCCCATATAATTTTTCCAACTGGAATTGAATTTTTTGCCAAAAATTGGTTGGTCAATTTTCCTTTTTGAATTGTTCTAGTTGTCCTTCTAGTGTTCAAGCTTAAGGGAGAAAGCCAAGGAAATGTCAACGAATGTCACAACTTGATAGAACCTCTCCCTACACTCCTAGCTCCTTGCCTGAGAGCTTCATGATTTTGGTTGCAAGCTTCTGCCATGGATATCCAAATGGTTGTTGCCAATATTCGGAGGTTTGTCAGAGTTTCCAGTAGCCTGCAGTGAAATTCAAGAAGAAAAGGTCGGTGGATCATTGCTTAAGAAAATAGGAAAACTAATAAAGAAAATAAGATAACAAAGAATCTAATGATAAATTTTTATTGCGTTAAGAAGATTGCAGTCTTGAAGGCTTTTCTGCACGGTCGATCCTTCATAAGTCCCGTCTTATCATTTTTTTCTATTATCGTGCTTCTCTCCAGTAGGGGGAAAAAAAAACCACAACACTAGAGCAACTGTTATTTCCTTTCAATTTTGGTGGTTCTTCCATGTTATGGCTCTCTATCTACTGTTGCAATCCACCATCTTTAGCCACCCGAGAAAGACACTCTCCCTTCTAAATAAATGTAGATCTTCAAGAATCTTGCTATGAAGATGGAAAAAAGAAACAAGAACACCCAAACAATTGGATGTGGATTTCATATAGTTCTTGGTCAACATAGCTGCCCCTTCCATTACCACCAAGGGTTTTCTCGCTTGTTGAAATTGTTGCGCCGCCCCTAGTAAGGCTGCAGTCAGCAGATAATGATATTGGTGCTTTGATTTATCAATTGTGGCAGAGTTCAGGACTCCACTATAAACTCCTCCCCCCCAAAACAACAATACAAAATTACAAAAATACCCTATAGAAAAATCTTAAAAATAATCCTTTACAATGATGAAAAATTTGCATGTAACACTTCTAAATTATGACATTCCTCCGAAGTTGAAGAAGGCTCATCCTTGACGCCTTGAACAGTTTCTTGCTCATACTAGGGTGAAATTCTTGTGACGTTGAAGGTTGTAGATATGCTGTTATCCCTCAAGAACCAATCTTGGGAGTGCTAATATCTTGACCAGTAAACTTTTTTTATTTAGCAGTTTACATTGACGTTTATGCATTCATCAAAAGAGAACCTCCAATTTTGACCATTAAACTCTTTTATTTAGCAGTTTGCATTGACGTTTATGCATTCATCAGAAGAGAACCTCCAATTTAATTAATCTCATGAATTTGAAGATAAGACAATAACATTCTGTGCTTGCTCAATTGTGTCAAGCCAAGTAAGTGCAGTGTTAGGCTAAATAATGTGGTTCTTTACAAGTAAAAGGTTGAACCATGCATGCATTCAACAATAAGAATGCTGTAGAAGCATAGAGAAGAATTATTCCGAGGTTTCGTTTGATACAGCTTCTTATTGTTTTTAAAGCAGTTTTTTAGTGTAAAATTTTAATTTTTGTACTAAAAAGTTACTTTAAGAAGCAATAAAAAATCTGTCCCAAACGAAGCCTGAGATACCCCTCAATTCTAACCTACTTTGAACTTTCCACTTACTTTAATGAAAATTATGACAGCCGTGTTCTGCATGTAATTTCCATCTCGTTGTTAATTTCTAGTGTTGTGTATTTTTATTTGTTTCTTTCAGGTGGAACTGAAAGAGGGTCCTTTGGAGCATTTCAGTCATGAGATGGAACCATTTCTTAGAAAACTAGGTCTGCCAATTCGCTTGAACAAAGGTCTGAACTCTGAACTTTCAACATTTTTTTGTACCAATCTTTTTTCTGAGGTACAAGTTTTTCACTTATTGAAGTAGAAGCCCTCATAAATAATTAAATTGCAGGAGTTATAGAATTGGTTTCTGACTACATTGTTTGTGAAGAAGGGCAGCACTTATCTCCTGAATCTGCTCGTACATTGGTATGTCGATGGCCAAGATATCAATGGCTCTATGTTTAAGATTTTTGTTTTTATATCTTTATTTTGCTTCATGAAGCCAAGATTTTAAATGAGAAAGGGTAAAAAGATTTTTACTAAATTGAGAGAGTGCGAAGTGTCCATACTATTAATTGCTCTAAAAAGATTTATGGGCATAGCTTCTATGCTTTATAGGATTATAAAAAAGATTTGTCCCAAATTGAAGGGAGCAATGGTTGCACTCAACCCTCCCTAATTCTAATTTGGCCACTATTTAGAGCTAAGGGGCAGTGATGGAATCAAGAAGGGCTACATAATTATATAATTGTAAAGTTTTACATTTAAAATTTCCTTCAATTATGCATATTATAGAAGTTTTGCTTTCTCTAAACTTGAGAGAAGCTCTTTTGCCTTCTCTCACTTAAAATTATATTTCTGCATTTGATGAGGGTGCATGAATTTATCTATTCCTTGATTTTTTTTATCCATCAATTTTTAAATTGCTCGCCCCTTACACTCTTACTCATGGAGCTATTTTAGGCTTCGTTTGAGACGGCTTTCTTACTGCTTATTTTTTACTAAAAAACTGCTATAAGAAGCAGTAAGAAAGCCGTCCCAAACGAAGCTTTAGATGAAAATTTTGAGATTATGTAGTTATTTCCTTTCTTGTTCTTTATCCATCAATGTTCAAATTGCTTGCCCGCTACAATAACTATTTTAGATGACAATTGAAGCCATAGGTTTAATTTTTAATTTTCACCATGTTTGGGACATTGTATTTTCTTAGTTGAGTGCAATTGCCATCATAAAACACACACCACAATTACTGGACTTATTATTCTGTGCAGACGCCGAATGCCGTCCGGAGACCAATCAGAATGCGCCACGTTACTCCTTGCTCGGTACCGCGGCTCAGTACTGCTGACCTGACGCATTCTAATTGGTCTCCTGACGGCGTTCTGCGCCCGGTCTCTGTACATAATAATTTCTCCAATAACTGTGACTATTTTTTTATTGAATCTAAAGGCATTTTTTTGTTTGCAGCGGTTGCTTGGGATCAAAATGGCTACTTTTCATCTCCATCTCATTTGCAGGTGGAGCTCTGATGATTTTGAAGTTTATAGAGAAGCATTGAAACTCTCTGACAATGAGTCTTCCTGAAATACACCATCAACAAAGCCAACTATACTTTGTTTAGCCTTCACTTAAGCCCCAGGGTGCAATTTTGTTTCTGTCATTCTGTTTGTAGAGGGAGTTGCAGGTTTTTGTAGAACTGAGTTGTGGCCATTTATGCATGAAATTTTAATCTTTTTTCTTGTAATGGGTTAGGAAATATTTATATCATTTACATTAATTAGTGACAGATAATGACATCATATATTTATGGTTTGATAACTTATTGAGATGTTTGGTTCTGGAATTACCATAATGTTGCAGCAAGTCTCTAAAGGCAGGTATTTTTTAATGGATGATTGCCTTGCTTGTAACATTTGATTAATTTTTATCACATTTACATTAAGGTTTTATTTATGACGGATTTCTTACTACTTAAAGCAGTTTTTTATATAAAAAGTAAAATTTTTATATTAGAAAGCTATTTTAAGTTATAAGAAAGTTGTTTCAAATGAAGCTTAAGACTTTGTTTGGGATTGCTTTCTTACTGCTGCTTAAAGCGAATTTTTAAAATTTTTATACTAATAAGCTGCTTTAAAAAACAATAAGAAGCCGTCCCAAACAAAGCCTAAATTTATATTTTGGTACATATATATGCATATATAATGAATTTGGATTCTGAACTGCTTAATCATTTAAGTTTCAGTCAAATTTGTAAGGTTGAAAGGCAAGATTAAAAATTCCATGCATCTCTGTGACACCATCTGCTACGTTTTGTAATATCCAAGTAAATTCAGTAGACATCAGTTTGCTTAGCTGCAAGGTTTTTAAAATTTTGAGATTGAATTTATTTTACTTCAATTAAATTTGAGCTGCTTTTTTTTTTTAATAAGCTAAGAAAAATATTGGCTTTGACCCTTTGATAAAAAATTTAAATTTAGAAGGCTCAATTTGTTTAACCAACATATTATAGGTAAATAAATTTATATATTAGAATGAGATTAGGACTTAATTTTAAGATTAAGTTTAAAATTAATTTAATAAAAATTTAGAAAAAAATGATTTTTAAATTTTTATAGAGCTGGGGTTAATAATAATATGAGTCAGAATAATTTCTCTAGCATATTAATTTACTACTACAAAATTACATCTATCCTGATATATATACACCGAGCAGAACGAAAAAGTTTTGATTGCAGACTAATATATTTAATAAAATAAAAAAATTAGGAGCATATTTTAAATAAAATATTCATTTACTAGTAATATTTATTTATTTTTTGTTATATGATTTGCAAAAAATTGACGACATTCTCAGATTACAATTATTAGCTAATATAGTTCGTAAGAACATCTCCAATGGAACGGCTTGTCGTTCCAACAGAGTGATAATTCTTATATCATTTTATCGTGGATGAACAGTGCAACGTCAATATTGACGTTGCACTGTTCATCTTCATCATTTTTTGATCTTTACTGAACTTGCCGAAGAAACGCACGAAAGAAGAGAATGACTGTTACGGAAAAAAATGAAGTTCGATTGGAGATAAATTATGGCATTTTTTAGTTTCACGACATTTTGAAGTGAAAAATGAGATTTTCGGTTAGAGATGCCCTAACGCTTCAAAATTTAAACTAGATTATATACCAGGGTTTTCTAGCTTGACAAAAAAGTCCTCAGTAATTCTTTCATTAAAGACATTTTAAAATTTTCACATATAATTTCATTAACCTTAAATTTTCATAAAACAAAATGAATTTAGCAGACCCTTAACTTACTGTAAGCTGGAATGAAGCTGTCCAAGTCACAAAGGGTAATGGATCTTTTTTTTTTTTTTTTTCTTCTTCTTTTTTTAAGGCTAATGGATCATAAGTGCAGATAATTATCAATTTAGGCTTCATTTGTAACAGCTTTTTCATTCTTTTGCTTTTCAAGCTGCAACTAAAATTTTAATTTGATCATTACTTTTTCAATAATTTCAAAAAAATTTTATACTAAAAAATTGCTTTCTATAGCAGCTTTCACAATAGCTTTACAATCATTTTTATAAAAAGCTACAATCATCCTAAATGAATCCTTAGACAACAACACATCATAAGATGCACAATCAAAAACTGAAAAAGAGAGCTAACTTCTCTGTAACATACTGAAATATTCAGTCATGTAATGATAAAAATGTTTAAGGATAACTAATAGTTTGATAAGGCCAACATATAATATACAAGTAGCACTGGGGGCTCTCAAAAGGATAGGTTACTCTATACGAAAACTTAGAAAGAAAGGCTGGTAGCATTCATGTCACTGATACGAAAAATTATTAGGTGCGGCGTCCGGACACGCCAAGTCATTCAATACACAGTGTATTGGATGATATGATGCATCCGGATTGACCTCCGGACGTGTTCGAACGCCGCACAGAATAATCTCTCTACTGATATGCTTGTTTGTTCTACTCGAACTTTTCCCATTCATTATTTATTTGGGTAAATGGATTAGCTGCGGGTGGAGTCAGGCTCCCCATACCTGAGTCGAATGTCTGCCATTGTTTGGTAACTGTGGTTCCATTGCTGCTGTTGCTTAAGGGATTTGGATTTCGGGCTGCCACTTTTAGCGCATCAAGCAACTCCACGTAATGCTGTATGCGGCGAACCTGATGACAATTTGTGATGCATCATAATGAGTCGGCACGAATTTTACAGTCCAGAGGAAAATTAAATCACATTTGAATATATTATAGATCTTCACTCTGAAATGTACCATAAAATAAGAAAATGTTAAGATATTTATATTAAATATAATAAAATTTTGACAAATCAACTTTTTAAAATTATTATAATTAAAATTAGATCAGTATATCCTAATTACAAGACAGGGCACGAATATGTGACATGACAATTATTGAAAATATAGGACAAACAGGTATGACACGGTATTGTAATTTTTATATCATAAAAATAGTGCGTGAAAATTAAATAAGCTGAATATTAAAAAATATAAAGAAAAAGAAATTTTAAGTCATTTAACTAAAATTTGTGCTTTAAATGATTAAGATTAAGATGTTGAGAGCCAGAAGTCAAGAGAGGAGACGACAACACACTATCGATAGTGGTGGTTGATATCGTTCATTGGGCATTGCGGTCAAGATGTCGCTAGGCGTCAATGTTGAGATGACATTGGACAAATATAAGATTTCGATATGGTATAGGGGTGTAATTGTGGGGGATAGATATTAAAGGCGTAGGGTGTCAATGTTAAGATTATGTTGCACATCAATATTGAGATGGTGTGTTGATTATCAATGTTGAGATGGCATCAAACATGCATCATGTTGAGATGACATTGCGCATTGAGTATTTTCATCATGTCTAACACATGTTAGTGTTGTGTCAGATTCATGTCTGCATCCAACACGGGTCGAACATTTACATACCTCCTTAAAAAAAGTGTCGATGTATCATAAATAACAACTTTTATTGAGCATAAATGCACACTCTACGATTTTTGTACTCTTCAATGATATTGAAAGGCTGGTGGTGATGACATTAGATGTGTTTATGAGCAACTTCAACAGAACACTACAGTGAAAAATTGTTGTGCACGCAACTCATTTTGGTTTGTTGATTGGAAGCTTTGGCAATCAACCAAGAGGTCTTCGGTTCGAGTCTCACGTATGTGATGTGTGTGTGAGTTTGTCTCAATTGACCTAAATATCAACACCATGGACAAAATGCCAGGGACTTTCATACAAGATGCCATGGACAAAAAAAGAAAAAAGTCAACACCAAGCTGCCCCTCAGGCTAATTGGTTGTAAATAATATAGGAGTTGGAGAGTATTCAGAGTTGCAGTGTGGCTTTGCCTTTTGCTAACTGCAGGGCAATAATGCTTAAGAGTGGTAGCTGCAACACAAGTCTTGAGAGAGTTGTAATGTAAGCCTTCAATGTATTAGATATGGATCTTTACATTCCCTATAATTTGACTTCAAAGTCAAGATACAATATCCTCAAGTCTTTGATAAAATTTGGAAGAGAAAAGAGATTTTGATACAACTTAAGAGTATGCATTTGATTGATTTGGATTATTTGATTTACTAATTAGCTAAACTAATTGTTTTGGGTTGTAAATTTAAAAAAATTAAACCAACCAAATTATTTTTCAAACAAAAATAAATTGAACCGAACTTTAGTTAGAATACTTAAATTTGGCTTTAAATGAATCAAAAGGTATTTAACTTCAGAAATGCGCATACAACAACAACAACAACATCAAGCCTTTATCCCACTACGTGGGGTCGGCTACATGAATCCTTTTTCTCCATTGTGTCCTATTAAAAGTCAAATTCTCGTTTAAATCTAATAAAGAAAGGTCATTCCTAATATTTTCTAACCAAGTCTTTTTAGGTCTACCCCTACCTTTCTTAACATAAGTCAAATCTAATACCTCTACTCTCCTAACCGGGTCATCGCAAGGCCGCCGTTTTATGTGACCAAAACCATCTAAGGCGACTTTCTCTAATCTTATCTTCTACTGGAGCTACTCCAACCTTTTCACGTATATGCTCATTTCATATCCTATCTCTAAGGGTAAAGCCACTCATCCACCTGAGCATCCTCATCTCTGCCACACTTAACTTAGTATTATGCTTCTCTTTTAAAGGCCAACATTCGGCACCATAAAGCATTGCAGGCCTCACTACCATCTTATAGAATTTTCCCTTAAGTTTGAGGGGTACATTTCTATCACATAACAAACCCGATGCATTCCTCCACTTCAACCATCCAACTTGAATTCTGCTGATAATAACCCCATCTATGTCACCATCACTCTGAACAATAGATCCAAGATATCTAAAACGTGTACTCTTATTAATGACTTGATCGCCCAAAGTCACAATCCCCTCACTAGGTCTATTACTACTAAAATTGCACTCCATATATTCCGTTTTAGATCTACTCAAGCGAAAACCTTTAGACTCTAAAGTTGACCTCCATAATTCAAGTTTACCTTCAACTCCCTCTCTAGTCTTATCAACAAGAAGAATATCATCAGCAAAAAGCATACACCAAGGTACATCCTCTTGCAAATGTCTAATGAGAACATCCATGACTAAAGCAAAAAGATATGGGCTTAAGGCTGATCCTTGATGTAACCCAACCGAAATAGGGAAATACTTGGTCAATCCACCTTGTGTTTGAACACAAGTAATAGCTCCTGCATACATATCTTTAATGATTTGAATATAAGCATTATTGACTCCTTTCTTTTCAAGAACTCTCCATAGCACTTCTCTTGGAACTTTATCATATGCTTTTTCTAAATCAATAAATATCATATGTAGATCATCCTTATTTTTCTCTATATCTCTCCATCAAACCTCTTAATAAATGTATGGCTTCCATAGTCGCTACCCGGCATGAATCCAAATTGATTTTGAGAAACATTAGTATCACGCCGCAACCTATGCTCCAAAACTCGCTCCCAAAGTTTTAAAGTATGACACATTAACTTAATACCTCTATAATTCGCACAATCTTGAACATCACCTTTATTCTTAAAAATAGGAATTAACACACTCATTCTCCACTCATCTGGCATCTTCTTAGTCTTCAAAATAGTATATAAAAAGTTTAGTAAGCCATGAAATTCCTTCATCTCCTAAGCATTTCCATACCTCTATTGAAATATCATCAGGTCCAACAGCTTTTCCACCCTTCATTTTCTTTTAAAGCCTCTCTAACTTCAGATTTACTAATACGCTGATAAAAACATAAATCTTTATTTTCATCTAGAGTGCTAAGGTCACTATAGTCAATCTTATTTTCACAATCTTCATTAAAAAGTTTAGCAAAATATCTCATCCATCTTTGTTGAATATCATCTTCTAAGAAAAGTATTTTTTGATCATCTTTAATACACTTCACTTGAACTAAATCCTTACTACTCCTATCTCTTTGTTTGACTAACTTATACATATATCTTTCTCCCTCTTTAGTATCTAATCTATTATATAAATCACTAAAAGCTAATGCCTTTGCATCGCATATTGCTTTCTTAGCATCCTTACGAGCCACTTTATATATTTCCCAATTATCAGAATTTTTAAAATTAAACCAATTTTTATAACAAAGCTTCTTATTTTTAACTTCAGAAATGCGCATGACTATCTTTAATTTAAATAACGTATATTATGAAGAATACTAAGTAATCTGGTTAAATTTATAGTTTGGAAAGTGGAATAAATAGTATCTACATTGATCTTTGTCAATTGTTTATTTATATGACTTTATTGATTAAATATTTAAAAATAATATAATTCATTTTTTTGGTTTGATAGGTTTTAGAAAAGCAAAATCTGAAAAAATAAAAAAAAAATGTCAAAATTTAAAACCAATAACTAAATTTTCAGATTTATCAAACAAATGCACACCCCTATCACAAATATTATTCAAAACTAGAGCAAAAAAATTTGCTAAACCAAGTTAATCAAATTCACACCTAAGCTAAATCACACTAACCACCACATCTCCATCTATAATACCATATTACCATATTGAAACTATTGCTAATGTAACTGATCTAGGGTTAAGAAGTGCCTCTTTCAGTTCAAGAGGAGATGATTGATGACAATCATCACAGGAGGCCAGTTGCGTGTGAGCAGGCAAACAAAGCTGGAGATTGGTGGGAAAAATGGAAGGAAGCTTCCCTGCATGATTTGAAGTGGTCAATGACAAAATTGAGTTCTTAATGGAGGCAGGCAGGCATCAAAGTGGTGCCAGAAGGAGATCAAGGACAGAGAAGTTTAGTGGCATGGTTGGAGAGCTACTGATGGTTTGTGGTAGTGGCCAACGATTGGAGCTAGATGCAATGTCAATGGAGAGGAGTTCATGGTTAGAGTTGGCTTCATGGACATAGAAGTTTAGTGGCATGGATGGAGAGCTACTGATGATTTGTAATAGTGGCCAATGATTGGAGCTAGAGGCAATGTCAATTGAGAGAAGTTCATGGCTAGAGTTGGCTTCATTCAATGGATGACTAGATGTAAGTGCAAAAAAATGAAGTGGAAGAAGGGCCTTGATCAATATATATATATATATATATATATACTTAAATGTATTATACAGTATATATTAAAATCTTATTATTGTTTTGGATTTTGGAGTCATTAGATAAAATGAAAATTATATATGTACCAGGCTTATCAGGTATTTACAACCACCTCTAAATCGTGTTCACTACCTCTAATTGGGGTATTACATGGTAGAAATAGCTCATAGAGATGGTATGTTGTGCCTCCAATTAGAGTAAGTCTAGGGCTCGCCTCCAATTGGATTAACCCATTTAATGTCTTCAGCAATAAGCCATGATGAATTGGTTGTGGAAGGAGCCAAAAACTTGCCTTTTAAAGGAGACATACCTGGTCCTTAATCTCTTATATGTGATAAAATTTAAGCCGAGTGAGCCCAACCTTGTAGGCTTGGGCCAAGATAGGTCCAAAACTTTTCCTAAGCTATTTTAAATAGTTTAGATAGGCCAAATCATGACATTGAAATAAATTTTAATTCCTAACTAAATAAAAGTCATCACGAGATCATTTTAGAGCTTTAAAATAGCATTTAGGTCATCCTTTATGTAGATCCACGTAAAGAAAGCTGGTTGAAATCATTTATCAACACCATTTGGGCTTTCAAAATTATCAAATCATTGCAAGACTTTTTTTATTAGCTCAAAATTTGGTGAATTGCCATATAGAAAAAGGGGTTAATTTAAGGCCACTCAACCCACAATTCCAAGAGGAACATCCTAGATAGTAGTTGTGGTTGAGTGGTTCACATTTGGACACTATTTCAATCTCCCCGAATCTTGCAAATATGATACAAAATTATGTCGCAATTGATGTGTTCTTCAAAACTAACACCTATGGATTAATCTTGCATGTATGATCAAGAATGTTGAGATTCATGCTCCAACAATCTCCATGCCACGATGGTTGCTTTAGCCCTAACACAATCAAATTTCATGCCAACCTTTTAATAGAGCTTAATATCACCTTTTAATAGAGCTTATTATCAAATAGTAGGGCATTGTCACCATTTTCTGGCAACCCAAAATTAAAGGCGATGAATTTTGTAAAAATCCTTGCCAATCCGACAATCAAAAGTTCAACCTATCACCCACCTATGAGCTCATAGCAATGAAATTTATGATATCGTTTATTCATAATTGAGATTGGAGATACTAGTGCGATAATCTCCACTAGACCATTACTAGCCACTAGAATTAGCCTTAGTTTAGGAGGATGCCGGTCAAGTCAGCCAAAGGGTAAATATCATGATGATCTACGCCATTTATTATTAATAACTGTTGCGTCCTGGAATATTCGCGGCGGTAGAGAAATATATAGTTTAACGTCGTAGCGTTGTACGAAGATCCAGCACACAATCAGATAAGTGAGAGGGTGTAGCGTTCATAAGAGACACAAAAGTTTTTACGTGGAAAACCCCTGAAAAAGGGGGGAAAAAACCACGGGGCCTGGCTGGCCCGGTTTGAATGAATCCACTAGTATTTGTAGTCGATTACAAATGAGGCCCTTCCTTAGGAGAAGGCCTTGGATTGATGTAGCAAATGTACATCATATAGATTGCATTACATGGTAAGAGTTACATATACAGGTTTGTTTGGCCTGAAGGACCGTGGTCGGCAGGAGACCGGAGAGTCGGCAGGAGACCGGGGTCAGAAAGACCGTTGCCTGTTGATGGAGGTCGGAAGGACCATAGTAGGCGACAAAGGCCTGAAGAACTATAGTCGGCAGGAGACCGTAGTCGGCAGGAGACCATAGTCGGCAGGAGACCGTAGTCGGCCGGAGACCGTTGTCTGGTGATGGAGGTCGGACGGGACCGTATTAGGCGACAGTGATCAGAAGGACTGTAGGCGGTGGTAGGAGATAAGGAGTCAGGTGTTAGTCCCAGTGTCACTTGGAAGATCGGATGTTGATGGTCTGGCCTTGAGTAGGACGTCGGGTCTTAAGCAGGACGTCAGGTCTTCAGCAGGACGTCGGGTCTTTGGCAGGATGTAGAGACTGAGTGTCGGGCCTTTGAACAAGACGTCGGGTCTTTGGCAGGACGTCGGGGATGAACGTCGAGCCTTAAGGTGGTGGTCCGGCGAGGTTTTGTGGTGGTCCGGCGAGGTTTCCTGCGGTGGTCCGACGAGATTTATTTCTGCGGTGGTCCCGGCGGTGGTCCGGCGAGGTTCTGCGGTGGTCCGGGCGGCTGTCGAGGAGGAACTCCTTCCTTCTCTTCTCTTCTTCTCTCTCTTGCTTGGATCCCCTCTTATGAGAAATGAGGGCTCTATTTATAGATTTTCTGGAGTGGCATGGCCCGTAAATAGGCATGAGATCAGGGGCGAATAGGGAGTGGTTCAATGGACGACCGATATTGAATCCTACGATCATGCACCGTTCATTGGACATTTGAAGGCTTTAGTGATGTCGGAATTCTCTGATCTTGGGCTCGTTGGATTCGTCTCGTCGAGCCCTTCGATTCGAGTATAAGCTCGTCAAAATCGGAGTTCGTTTGGTAACTCAAATAGTGGTTTGAACCTTCCAACAGCGCTTCGGATCCATGATTTGGACCCCTTTGGGCTCGGATTGGGTCGAACTTGGTATCGTTGGGTTCATATTTCTAAGACGCTCAGTTTAACTGTAAGCTCGCTGAAATCGGAGTTCATGTGATCCCGGATTTAATTTTTGAAGTTTCCGGCTAGCTTTTTGCCTCAAGATTCGTGCCCAATCAAAATAATTTCAAGATGACGTATCGGTTGCCCCCCTATTTTCGGACGTCGAAGCCCCATAAGTCCGAAAATATGTGTCTTAGTATTTTTAAAAGTGTTAAGATACTTCAAAATTAAAAATTCCCCAATCTGATCTCTCTCGGAGAAATGCAAACCAATAATAATTTCCATCTCATGCTCAGCAGTCTTAGCATAAGTGATCTATTGGTGTTGCTAATGAAGCCATTGAGAAGTATCGCCTCCTTAAACAAGCTTAGTATCTCAAATAATGATGATGAGCTGGATTCATTTCCAAATGTGGCGGAGCAGTGGATTCCAAAGTCAGGCATTCTCTTTATGAGATGAAATTTAGATGGCTCAAATAGTCAAATCCTTGTAAAGCTTATCTTCACTTCATTATATGCTTCGGAAATTACCGAACCTTTCGCCTCTTTGAAAATATCACACAGGTGTTGACCTCGTTTTTGTCTTGATTAGCCCTTCCTTGACTTCTTATGATTTTGTTTCAGTTTCGCTCATATGGGCATAGAATCCCTATCCCTTCTATTTTGCTGTTTTGATTAGGCAGATAGTTGAGCTGCCTTGTTTGACTCTTTCTCGCTATCCTGATTTAGTTAGGTGAGCATTGAGTCTTATTCGTTCGTTGTTTCGATTTGATCAGGTGGATGTTGGGTTTCTTTCTTTCTTCTGTCCCACCATGCCTGCATGATTGTATGATTGTCACATTATTGAGTGATTGATTTAGTGTATGTCATTGTATGATTGTCTGGTATTGAAATGGTCATTGCATCTTGGATTGCTCATTTGTATAAGTGAGTGATTTTTGCTTGCTTGAGTTTGTTGCATGATCATGTAGCCATTTCATAGCTAGATGATAGTTGCATTGTTGTGTGATCATAATAAAGATTGTTTGATTATTATGTAAGCGCATGATCATTTCATAGTTGTATGATTGTTGGTGACCATTATATGATCATTTGCTCATTGTGTGATTTGATACGATTAGATGGTTTTGCACACTTATTGCATGGTTGTGTGGTTATGGTGCAATAACATGACTATAGTGTGGCTTGATTATTGCTATATGATTAATTAATTGTGATACAAGAGTGTGATAATTACTTGATCATATAATATCATGTGAGTGTATAAATATTGCATGAATCGGTGGTTGTGACATGTATATAATAATAATTCTATGGTTGTGTGATTATTGTGTAATTTGAATAATTGAATGATCATCCATCATTGCACGCTTGCATGATCACTGTGTGTGATTGTATGTTCATAACATGGTGGGGACACTTATTGCATGATTTGCGTGATTGTATGCTTCTCAATTCTCATTAGTTGTTTTGTAGGATTGCATCTTCCTAGCGAGTTTTCTTAGTTGATCGTAGGATTGCATCTTCCTAACGAGTCTTTCTATTTTGGTCGTAGGATTGCATTTTCCTAGCGAGTCTTTGTGAGCGTAGGATTGCATCCGCCTAGTTACTCTCTTTCGTGGTTGTTGGGTTGTACCTTCCTAGAGATAAGGAGGTCAACGCCAACACGCACGGTTCACTTGTTGTTCACCGCACCTGTTGGGGTGGAGTTTGTTGACCTCGTTTTTGTCTTGATTAGCCCTCGAGCGTATTTGATCGTGTTGATCGAGCCTCATCGAGCCCGATTCGATTCGAATTAACATTAATTTGAGTTCGATTTATTTTATCTTATTTTGTTGATTTAATTTTGGGTCGAATCGAGGCGAGTTTGAGTTGACCCGAATCGACGAACTAGGCTTGACTCAATTTTGAACCTAATTTTAGTCTCTTGGGTCTAGTCAGGTCCTAATTAAAATTTGATTGACTCGCCAAGCCAAGTGGAATCCCACCGTTGGATCAGGAATTTGATCGGACGGCTCTCTCCCTCACACCCGGATTCTCCCCTGGTGCCCTAATAGAGGCCGAAGCCTCCATCTCACGCCCAGCGGCTCGCTAGTTCGGAGAGCACAGAAAAGCCAAGGCAGGAAAAACTCCTCTCCCGGTCTCCCTCTCGTTTTTGCACGGCCAAGGTCGGAAGACCCCCGACCTCCCTCTCTCGTTCTCTTCTGGTTTGTGAGATACCCGACGCCGAAACGCCTTCGCCTCTCTCCTCTATTCGCCACAAGCAGGAGAAGGTCGAAGCCTCTCGACGCCATTTCAGTGAAACTAAACCAACCCAGGCCCCCGACGAATCTTGCCCTAGCCGACCCCATTCGCACGCTCGGGGTGGCTCTCTCAGGGCGTTCGCATAAGCCAGAGAGGCTTCCGCCTCTTCTTCCCTCTCATTCACACGTCTCAGATGAAAGAAGAAGAAGGCCGAAGCCTCTACCCCCTGCCCCTTTGTTTGAAACCGAGATCTCTTTCGGGGCTCCTAGTCGAGCCATCTCCTTGTCCCGCGACAGGCAAGCCGTCGGACTCCAAATCCGACCACGTTCGCGACTCGCTCTAGCTGATTCGAATTGACTTCTAGCTGTAAGTATATTCCTTCTCTCCTCCCCCCTTTGCCTTTTCCATTCTTTCTTCTCCTTGCCTTCCTCTGTTTACCCATCTCCTCCGATGTTTCACCTCTCTTTCATATTCATGGATTATTGATACTTTTTCTTTTGAAGATTTCTCATTCATGATCACCACTTACAAGGCTCTAAAAATTTTCTTTGGCAATGCGTTAGAAAAGGAACTACTTATAGCCTACGTTACTGTGAGTTTGGTAGCTTGTTCAATATTATTCATTGGTGTATGGCTTTGGTACGCCTACCTTGGTGATAGAGGATGAGTTGAATTATATACATTGGGGAGGTCATAATGTATGTTTAGGCCTATTTATGTTGGCAAGTGGAAACGACATACAGTTTAGGGAGTTTTGACTATACCTGAGAGATTTCTACTTGTATGTGTATGGTATTCCAATAAACCTATTCGTTTGAAAGGTTTACATTGGCACACGTTTTGTACACTTTAATTCGATATATAATTTAGTTTCCGATACATGGATAGGAAGAGAGAGCATGCCCCCTTTTCTTTTATCAAATGACCATAAGGCGTTTGTGGAAATACGTATGGAGAAATAACACAAGCTTAAACAAAATAAAACATGGAGCTGTTGTATTTGAATATTTTCTTTTTGTCTTGTTTTATGTTCATAAATCATTCATCAATTTGGAGAAAGTAGAGAGCTTGTTCATTTACATAAGGTGGAGTTATGTGCAAAGTATATGTATAATGTAATTCACATGGATTTTATGGATGATTGAAGAAAGTAAATAAATGTGAAAGCACGTTCAAAATTAGTCTTCTCAACGAGTTTGGGGTGATTTTGCCTCATATGAATAAAAAAAACTCTTTATGCAGTGAGTTCATTATTGTTGTTCCTTTAAATTCTCATTATAAAATCTGTTGGAAGGTCTGACCTACCCTATGTTAAATATGATGAAGTATATTACATGTATATTTTGCTTGGATTAAATCATGTTTTGACTATGGAGAAGTTATGTTTGATGTTGAAGACTTCTCGATTTCTTTACAGGAGACTAAATTGGCATTGAGTTCACCCCTCTTACGGTTATTATTTCTTTGGGAAAATGTGGAGTTCTGAATTTCTATTAAATAAGTTTGTAATTTGGAATGAAAAGCGGAACATTTTCTTTCTGAAATATGTGATATTTCAATTTGACGGATCTATGGAGAATGGAGGGATAGGTTTAGTTTCTTTTAAAAGTATCATTTTCTTTATCTCTTCTGTTATTTGATGGTTATAGATCTTGAAGGTAATAATTTTGAGATTATCTTATATCTTGTGTTTATATTAGAAAGAATGATGTTCTAAATTTCCTCTTTGCATGAATGAAAATGAATAGTTGCTTCACTTGCTTGAAATGCTTCTTTTTTAGTTTTGACGGAATGAGATGAGTTGAAAGTGGTTTTGTTTGGATGATTATTGGAAAGATGTTATGATTTGTTTTATGTCGGGGAATCGTGCCTCTTGTATTTCTTCTCGTTGGAAGACTTTACGTGCTATATTGTGATATGTTTTATGAATGTTTTTGTACTACGGTTTTCTGGGCTTTCCCCACGCCAAGTACGAGAGAAGCACTTGATTGTTGTCTTGTGTCAAAATTGCTTTGGTCGATTGCTTATAGAAGGATTTCTATGCATTGTTTCATTTCGTAGAATTTTCATAAGATATTGTTTCGGGACAGATAAATTTTGTGAGGTAAATTGGTGTTGGAAATTTCTAGGGATCTTTCTTTTTGTGATTTATCTTGCATAGGTTGTCTCTCTTTTATTAATATTTGCTTCTAAAATATAAGGTGGGAAGAATGTGATAGATAGAAAGGAATTTTGTTTTAGTTCTGGTTTTGGAAACTTGAGTTTCCCTCGTTGCTTTGAGTCTGGTAAGGAATAGTTTGCATAGTTGAGTCGGGTCTGTATCAAGTGCTGTGTTTGGATGTGGGAACAGTAAAGTGGCATTAAAATACCTTCTCTCCTATTCACATCATGTTGAATGGGAGTGAAAAGGGTGTCTCAGAGACATGCTCGATTTCGAAGGAGCATGTTCGATAACAAAATGCCAACATTCCATTTATTATTTTAGTTTCCATTCGTTCTTCCTAGCATTTTGTCGTATCTCTTTCTTTTCTTTTTCTAGCTTTCCCATTTCTACTAATTTTCTGCTCATTGGCTTGTTTCATTTATGGATTCCTAAATCTTTGGATACATGTGCAAATGTCTAGAAGGGTTAGAAAAACATCTCCCTTCGTTTCCTATAACACTAGTGACATCTAAGGACAAAAATTAAGGATCGGGTCTTAGAAAATATAGACTTAGGATGCATGCTCCTTATAGATAGAGACATCAAAACAAAAATTTAGTGACATGTCTTTCTTAGGTTCTAGTTTTCTTAATCCACTAATAATCAACCAACCAATCTTAATCTAATTCTTAAAATTTATTTAAAAAAAAAACTTAATCTTTAATCAACTTATAATTAATATTTATAATTGTTAAATTCTAAATCTAAAACATACATCTAAATCAAGTTTGACTAATCTAATAATTAACTCCTAACTAATTTAAAACCTAAAAGATGTAGATATCCTTAGGAGATTAAATTTTAAATGAAATTCATTAGGATTAAAATACTCTTAAAGATCAAACTTAGAGTAATCTTTTAAAATCAATTAACAAATCTCCTAATACATAACAACCACTCCAGAAGTGAAGTTTATTGAATGGACTACTCCGGGCTGCGGGGCTAAGTGTCCTAAGGAGGCCTGGTTCCTCGAGCCTGGTGGCACAACGCCACGAATGGATCCAATGAGGTGTTAAAATTTAAAATTAATTTCTTAATTGGTTTAAGTCAAACCTTAATTGATAATAAATTATCCAATTCACATTTTCTTTTAATTTACAACCAACTAAATAATTCAATCAAATCCTAAAATAAAAAATCTCTAAAATCAATCTTAAAATACTAATATTTAGACTTAAATCAAAATCCTCCTTCTGCCCTTCAACAAATCAAATGAAAGCAACTATAATTAAACTATCATATATAGGGCCTACCCAAAACTACACACTGTTACACATACCTTAGACTTGTTTGATTAGAATAAGACTTTTAGCTCTAGGTTTGGCTCACATTTCCTCTTGTTATTCAATGCTTGTTATATATACATGTTCTGTGAATGCAATTATTAAATTTCCTGTTAGCTGTATTTAATTTCATATTAGTTGTACTTTTGTTAGTTACCTGCACTTCTTTTCTGAATGGCATCTACGCTCATATATATATTTCTCTGTTGTCTTTTCTTGCGAGGTACATTGGAGCTTAATGATCGGAAGCTAAGCGGGACCGTTTGCTTATAAGCTCTTAAGTGGCAGCGCCACATACAGTCAGGTATAATTTCTTTCTGCAACTTGTAAAGCAAATTTTTTTAATTATATACCGGAAACTGTTTCACATCACACACTTTCTGTTAGTAGGTATTCTAGTATGTTTAGATAGCCAGCCTTAGGTTAGTTCACTGACGAAGCTTTGGCCCTATAGGTCAAAGCTTGCCCCCTTTCTGTGAGCCCTAGAGACCATTAGGGTCATTTAGGCCTGTAGAGTAGGCCGCCTATTATGCCGGTTGGCATCGTTGTTTTTCCCACACGAAGTGGGCATCGTGGTTTTTTTCTGCTAGGATTTTTGGCCTTCTAGTTTTGGGTACGATACCCTTCCTTTTTTTTTCTTTTTTTTTTCTGTGAGCCTTAGAGACCATTAGGGTCATTTAGGCCCTGTAGAGTAGGCCACCTACTCATGCCATTGGGGCATCGCTGTTTTCCCACACGAAGTGGGCATGACTATGATGATTTTCTGTGCGGGTACCTTGCCTGGAGGGTACCTTTAGGGTGTGTTTATTTATTTTTTTTTTCTGTACTCTGAATGTCATGCATGCATTTGTTTTTTTTACACACCTTACTTCATGCTACACTTCACTTACATACATGCATCACATCAATAGACCTAGGGATATTTTGTAGCCATTTCATGCACCATACATGGCGTTAGGTATATCTTTTTTTACATATTATAGAGTCACTGAATTGAAACCTCTTGAACTACGAATCCTTGATTTCCTAGGGTATAGAGCCTTCCTATCTTGTATACATATAGGGCGATTGATTGTGTTTAGGATGTTAGCTGGCAGCTCACTCCAGGCAAGCATAAGCCCAGATTGTACACCCTTCAGTGTGTCTCTTTCACTTTTGGTGTGTGTTTTGAGTCTGTCGTTTTCTCTTAGGGTAGTAATCCAACCTTTGATCTTCTAAACTCAAAATTTTAATCATATCTTTATCCATTCAAAAATGTCTAATCATCACTAAAGGGTAAATAGAAGAGACTATTTGGAGTAGAATTTAGGAACTTTATCTGTGCACCAAATCAAGAAGTAAATAATCCAACATCCTTAATCGAGAGTTTTCTTTAGATCGAGGTCTAAGATGTAATTAACTACGGGGGCTTGCGCCCGTAGGAAACCGATCCCCACAATCAAAATAAACCCTATTCGAGCTGATGTATCGAATAGGGGAAATCTCGTGAATTTTGGGTTATAGATATTATTATCCATCGAGGTTGGTAGGTGAAAGCCGCTATCCTCCATGGCTAATCGTATCTATAACTCCATCTGCTCTTCCATCGGCCTGCTTGTGCCGAGTGTAAAGGTCTACGACCATTTTGTCCTACGGGATAGTGTGATCGTACCCTTTGCATTCGAACCACACGAGCGGAACCCTTTCGGAGACCCACAGATTTCTGGCGACCACGGTGGGACAGGTTTTTCTCTCCATCTTTGGATATTGTATTATTCACTTCTGTAGGTAATCCTAGTTTGGTGCCTAGTTTGAGTTCTTATTTTCTACTCCACTACCTTCTCTTAATCCTTAATGAAGGTTAGATCATTTTAATGTACAAAGATTTAATTAAAATTTTGAGTTTATTAGATCTTTGTTTTTTTTATTATCCTCAAATTCAAATCCAGATCAATTTATTTCAATTCTCTTTGTCCAAATCAAAATTTTAATATCTATCAATTTCTAGCTGGAATTCTTTTAAGCTTAATCCTGATCCATATCATTTCAAATGAGAATATTTATTCTATCTTTGATTACATATGTTTGACATAAACTTTAATCTTTATCATGTCCCTATTCTGAGCTCTTTTAGACTTGATCTTGATTCATATTAGTCCAAATAAAATTCAAATATGATCTTTAATGTAAGGGTCCTTAAATTTGACACGTATAAATTTTTCAAAAGAAAATTTAATTTGAGAAAAGTTTGAGGGTTTAAAATTTGATACAAACTTTTGAAGGAATTTTCTTTAGAGGGTAAGTGACTTATTTCTCTTAATGAAAAATTTACCTCTATTTTATTTAAAATATTAAGTAAGAGTTGGTTGACTCCTTTAAACACTTAAAGCAATTTCTTATGATGATCCAAAGAAAGAGTATGTCTCTCCCTCCCATCCCTTGTGTGGGATGATTTCATTTTTGAACTCAAATCTATATCAAAATGAAATTAAATTTAGAAATGAAAATTTTCTCTCTTAGCTTGCAATTTGGTATCTTATAGGTATCCTTGCATATTTATGGATTTATTTCATATTTTTCTCAATCAAGATGTTCATTCTTATCATGGGATCTAGTTTGTTTTGTGAATTTTTCTTCCTTGCATAAGGGAATGAGTTTTCTTCCCTTATGATTGGAAGATAATTCTACTACTGAGAAAGTCTTCTTTTAAAGATTTAGAAAGGAAGCCAAGTACAAAAAAAAAAGAAAGGCGCAATGTTCGCCAAAATTGTTGAAAATGTCACAAAGTGACCCCAAAAAAATGAAAGATACACAAAGTGTATCAAAATGAAAAGATGCGCAAAGTGCGCCAAAAAAAAGAGAGGCGCAATGTTCGCCAAAGTTTTTTTAAATGGGCACAAAGTGGACCCAAGATGAATAAGTAAATGGCTTTCCTTTCTTGTAAATCTTTAAGTCTCAGAAAACCTATATCCCTTGATTTGTCTGATTCTTGGATTTGAAAATTATGATTTCTGAATTCATAATTCTGCATTGATACTCTATTAGATATGAAAATATTTGTTATGCAAGAAGATTGAGAAGATTCAATTTCTTCTTCTAATTTCTATCCTTTTGAATTAGATTTTAATTCAAAAAAAATATATATAAAGGAGAGAGTCCAGTTTAGCTTGTAGGGAGCTTAACTTGGTTTAGCAAGTTTTCAAATCCCTAACCTTTTTGGGTTTAGATGGAGTCAACCAATTTCTTATTGAAATTTTAAATTTGGTTCCTTATGTCATTTTGATTGGGCCAAAATAATCAAGAGGTAAATCTTTCATTTTGAAAAATAATACTCTTATTCTTTGATAATATTTTCCCTCTTTGAAAAAATTATGTGAATCAAACTTTTCTCAAATTAATTGGTGAGTGTTTAGCTTCTTTTTAGTGGCTCCACTATTGAGTATGTTTAAACACTTATCTTCTTCTCTTAAAAATTCATGCATGAAAATTTTTGGACCCCTACATTTAATTATAAATCACTCTTGAGGACTGATATGATATTCCTTTGATTGCACTCTCATTTTTCTTTGGAATCTTGGTTGTTTTGAGCTATTGTTGTCTTGCTTAAAAATAACCGTTTGGCGTGCATTTCTCTTTTGATGTCTTTATGCCGCCATCACTTGTTTGGGAGCCACTCTCCCATTCAAGTAGTTTGTTTTGTTCACTTGTTTGGGAGTCACTCTCCCATTCAAAGTTCTGGTTTTGTTCACCTGCTCGGGAGCCACTCTCCCATTCAGGTCGTTGTTTTTGGTGATTGCTTGCTTGGGAGCCACTCTCCCATTTAAGCTATTGAGTTTGTCTACCTTCTTGGGAGCCACCATCCCATGTAGGGTGTCGTTTTTGTTCACTTGTTTGGGAGCTACTCTCCCATTCAAGTTGTTGTTTTTCTCACTTGTTTGGGAATCACTATCCCACTCAAGTTGTAGTCTTTGTTCACTTGCTTGGGAGCCACTTTCCCATTCAAGTTGTTGCTTTGTTCACTTGTTTGGGAGCCACTCTTCCATTCATGTTTTGATTTCATTTCTTAGTCGAGTTCATCCCCTTGGATCTTTCTACTTGTGATTGTTCTGTCATGTTCATCCTCATATTGATATCTTGATGACTTTACCTTGATTTGCATAAGAGTATTCATCTTCATTCTATGTCGTTCTTTCTCCACGGACAGACCCGTAGGAGAGATTTCTCATTTGATGTTTCTGGTGGATTTATTTGTTCAAGAGATCCCCTTTTGCTGCTTCACTTCTTTTTCGCTCTTTGTTCCGCCGTTTCGAATATGGTCAGGCGAACATTGAGTAATCCTCATTCACCGTTTCGAATATGGTCAAGTGGATGTTGGATCCTTTTTCTCTCTTTTGCCCTGCTGTTGCGATTGTGGTCAGGCAGGCATTAGACCCCTTTGGGAAGCTCTTTATTCGCTGTTACGAATATGGTCAGGTGGATATTGAGCTGTTCTCATTCGCCGTTGCGAATATGGTCAGGCGAATGTTGAACCCCCTTTCTCTTTCTCCCTTTGTCTCGCTGTTTCGATCTGGTCAAGCGAACATTGGGTTGTCCTCATTCACTGTTTCGATCTGGTCAGGTGAATGTTGGACTGTCTTTTGTCCCACCGTTGCGATTTTGGTCAGGTGGACATTAGACTTTCGGGAGGGCTCATTATTCGCTGTTGCGAATATGGTCAGGTGGATTTTTGAGCCATTCACATTCGCTGTTGCGATCTGGTCAGGCGAATGTGAACTCCCCTTTCTGGTTGAGAGAGCCCGACAGAGTCCCTGGGAGGCATTCCTCACTACCTTGTCCTCTTCTTATCACCTCGGCATATGCGTCGGGTGATTGTTGAGTGTACTTTCCTCTTTTGTCCCACCGTTGCGATTTTGGTCAGGTGGACATTAGACTTTTTTCGGGAGGGCTCATTATTCGCTGTTGCGAATATGGGTCAGGTGGATTTTGAGCCATTCTCATTCGCTGTTGCGATCTGGTCAGGCGAATGTTGAACTCCCCTTTCTGGTTGAGAGAGCCCGACAGAGTCCCCTGGGAGGCATTCCTCACTACCTTTGTCCTCTTCTTATCACCTCGGCATATGCGTCGGGTGATTGTTGAGTGTACTTTCCTCTTTTTGTCCCACCGTTGCGATTTTGGTCAGGTGGACATTAGACTTTTCGGGAGGGCTCATTATTCGCTGTTGCGAATATGGTCAGGTGGATTTTGAGCCATTCTCATTCGCTGTTGCGATCTGGTCAGGCGAATGTTGAACTCCCCTTTCTGGTTGAGAGAGCCCGACAGAGTCCCTGGGAGGCATTCCTCACTGCTCTTTCCTCTTTTGTCCCCACCGTTGCGATTTTGGTCAGGTGGACATTAGACTTTTCTTCGACCCTTTGTTTTACCGTTTCGATCTGGTCAGGTAAACATTGGGTCATCCTCATCTGCCGTTTCGAATATGGTCAGGTGGATGTTGGATCACTTTTTCCTTCTGTTCTGCTGTTTCGATCTGGTCAGGCAGACAGTTGATTCTTTACTTGTCTTACTCTTGCTCACTGTTTCGATCTGGTCAGGTGAGCACTGAGTTTTCCCCATTCACTGTTTCGATCTGGTCAGGTGAGCACTGAGTTTTCCCCATTCACTGTTTCGATCTGGTCAGGTGAATGTGGGACGTTTCTCTTTTTCCTTCTGTTCTGCTGTTTCGATCTGATCAGGCAGGCAGTCGTTTCCTTACTCTACTCTTGTTCACTGTTTCGATCTGGTCAGGTGAGCACTGAGTTTTCCCCATTCACTGTTTCGATCTGGTCAGGTGAATGTGGGACGTTTCTCTTTTTCCTTCTGTTCTGCTGTTTCGATCTGGTCAGGCAGACAGTCGTCGTTTCCTTACTCTACTCTCTTGTTCACTGTTTCGATCTGGTCAGGTGAGCACTGAGTTTTCCCCATTCACTGTTTCGATCTGGTCAGGTGAATGTGGGATGTTTCTCTTTTTTCTTCTGCTCTGCTGTTTCGATTTGGTCAAGCAGACGATTGATTCTTTCCTTATTCTTTACTCACTGTTTCGAATATGGTCAAGTGAGTCTTGAGTTTTCTCCTTTCACTGTTTCGATATGGTCAGGTGGATGTGAGACCCTTTTTTTTTTCCTCTCTATTCTGCTGTTGCGATGTGGTCAGGCAGATAGATGATTTCCTTATCTTTGATTATTCTTCATTACCTCCCTATGATTGTTACTCTTTGCTATTTGCTATAATTTTCAAGTGATGGTTGAATCTGCTTCTCCTCGCATCATCTTAGACATGTGTTCTAGGTGATTGTTGAATCTTCCTTGACTTCTTATGATTTTGTTTCAGTTTCGCTCATATGGGCATAGAATCCCTATCCCTTCTATTTTTGCTGTTTTGATTAGGCAGATAGTTGAGCTGCCTTGTTTGACTCTTTCTCGCTATCCTGATTTAGTTAAGTAGGTGAGCATTGAGTCTTATTTCGTTCGTTGTTTCGATTTGATCAGGTGGATGTTGGGTTTCTTTCTTTCTTCTGTCCCACCATGCCTGCATGATTGTATGATTGTCACATTATTGAGTGATTGATTTAGTGTATGTCATTGTATGATTGTCTGGTATTGAAATGGTCATTGCATCTTGGATTGCTCATTTGTATAAGTGAGTGATTTTTGCTTGCTTGAGTTTGTTGCATGATCATGTAGCCATTTCATAGCTAGATGATAGTTGCATTGTTGTGTGATCATAATAAAGATTGTTTGATTATTATGTAAGCGCATGATCATTTCATAGTTGTATGATTGTTGGTGACCATTATATGATCATTTGCTCATTGTGTGATTTGATACGATTAGATGGTTTTGCACACTTATTGCATGGTTGTGTGGTTATGGTGCAATAACATGACTATAGTGTGGCTTGATTATTGCTATATGATTAATTAATTGTGATACAAGAGTGTGATAATTACTTGATCATATAATATCATGTGAGTGTATAAATATTGCATGAATCGGTGGTTGTGACATGTATATAATAATTCTATGGTTGTGTGATTATTGTGTAATTTGAATAATTGAATGATCATCCATCATTGCACGCTTGCATGATCACTGTGTGATTGTATGTTCATAACATGGTGGGACACTTATTGCATGATTTGCGTGATTGTATGCTTCTCAATTCTCATTAGTTGTTTGTAGGATTGCATCTTCCTAGCGAGTTTTCTTAGTTGATCGTAGGATTGCATCTTCCTAACGAGTCTTTCTATTTTGGTCGTAGGATTGCATTTTCCTAGCGAGTCTTTGAGCGTAGGATTGCATCCGCCTAGTTACTCTCTTTCGTGGTTGTTGGGTTGTACCTTCCTAGAGATAAGGAGGTCAACGCCAACACGCACGGTTCACTTGTTGTTCACCGCACCTGTTGGGGTGGAGTTTGTTGACCTCGTTTTTGTCTTGATTAGCCCTCGAGCGTATTTGATCGTGTTGATCGAGCCTCATCGAGCCCGATTCGATTCGAATTAACATTAATTTGAGTTCGATTTATTTTATCTTATTTTGTTGATTTAATTTTGGTCGAATCGAGGCGAGTTTGAGTTGACCCGAATCGAACTAGGCTTGACTCAATTTTGAACCTAATTTTAGTCTCTTGGGTCTAGTCAGGTCCTAATTAAAATTTGATTGACTCGCCAAGCCAAGTGGAATCCCACCGTTGGATCAGGAATTTGATCGGACGGCTCTCTCCCTCACACCCGGATTCTCCCCTGGTGCCCTAATAGAGGCCGAAGCCTCCATCTCACGCCCAGCGGCTCGCTAGTTCGGAGAGCACAGAAAAGCCAAGGCAGGAAACTCCTCTCCCGGTCTCCCTCTCGTTTTTGCACGGCCAAGGTCGGAAGACCCCCGACCTCCCTCTCTCGTTCTCTTCTGGTTTGTGAGATACCCGACGCCGAAACGCCTTCGCCTCTCCTCTATTCGCACAAGCAGGAGAAGGTCGAAGCCTCTCGACGCCATTCAGTGAAACCAACCCAGGCCCGACGAATCTTGCCCTAGCCGACCCCATTCGCACGCTCGGGTGGCTCTCTCAGGGCGTTCGCATAAGCCAGAGAGGCTTCCGCCTCTTCTTCCCTCTCATTCACACGTCTCAGATGAAAGAAGAAGGCCGAAGCCTCTACCCCCTGCCCCTTTGTTTGAAACCGAGATCTCTTTCGGGGCTCCTAGTCGAGCCATCTCCTTGTCCCGCGACAGGCAAGCCGTCGGACTCCAAATCCGACCACGTTCGCGACTCGCTCTAGCTGATTCGAATTGACTTCTAGCTGTAAGTATATTCCTTCTCCTCCCCCTTTGCCTTTTTCCATTCTTTCTTCTCCTTGCCTTCCTCTGTTTACCCATCTCCTCCGATGTTGTTTCACCTCTCTTTCATATTCATGGATTATTGATACTTTTCTTTTGAAGATTTCTCATTCATGATCACCACTTACAAGGCTCTAAAATTTTCTTTGGCAATGCGTTAGAAAAGGAACTACTTATAGCCTACGTTACTGTGAGTTTGGTAGCTTGTTCAATATTATTCATTGGTGTATGGCTTTGGTACGCCTACCTTGGTGATAGAGGATGAGTTGAATTATATACATTGGGGAGGTCATAATGTATGTTTAGGCCTATTTATGTTGGCAAGTGGAAACGACATACAGTTTAGGGAGTTTTGACTATACCTGAGAGATTTCTACTTGTATGTGTATGGTATTCCAATAAACCTATTCGTTTGAAAGGTTTACATTGGCACACGTTTTGTACACTTTAATTCGATATATAATTTAGTTTCCGATACATGGATAGGAAGAGAGCATGCCCCTTTCTTTTATCAAATGACCATAAGGCGTTTGTGGAAATACGTATGGAGAAATAACACAAGCTTAAACAAAATAAAACATGGAGCTGTTGTATTTGAATATTTTCTTTTTGTCTTGTTTATGTTCATAAATCATTCATCAATTTGGAGAAAGTAGAGAGCTTGTTCATTTACATAAGGTGGAGTTATGTGCAAAGTATATGTATAATGTAATTCACATGGATTTTATGGATGATTGAAGAAAGTAAATAAATGTGAAAGCACGTTCAAAATTAGTCTTCTCAACGAGTTTGGGTGATTTTTGCCTCATATGAATAAAAAAAACTCTTATGCAGTGAGTTCATTATTGTTGTTCCTTTAAATTCTCATTATAAAATCTGTTGGAAGGTCTGACCTACCCTATGTTAATATGATGAAGTATTACATGTATATTTTGCTTGGATTAAATCATGTTTTGACTATGGAGAAGTTATGTTTGATGTTGAAGACTTCTCGATTTCTTTACAGGAGACTAAATTGGCATTGAGTTCACCCCTCTTACGGTTATTATTTCTTTGGGAAAATGTGGAGTTCTGAATTTCTATTAAATAAGTTTGTAATTTGGAATGAAAAGCGGAACATTTTCTTTCTGAAATATGTGATATTTCAATTTGACGAATCTATGGAGAATGGAGGGATAGGTTTAGTTTCTTTTAAAAGTATCATTTTCTTTATCTCTTCTGTTATTCGATGGTTATAGATCTTGAAGGTAATAATTTTGAGATTATCTTATATCTTGTGTTTATATTAGAAAGAATGATGTTCTAAATTTCCTTTTTGCATGAATGAAAATGAATAGTTGCTTCACTTGCTTGAAATGCTTCTTTTTAGTTTTGACGGAATGAGATGAGTTGAAAGTGGGTTTGTTTGGATGATTATTGGAAAGATGTTATGATTTGTTTTATGTCGGGGAATCGTGCCTCTTGTATTTCTTCTCGTTGGAAGACTTTACGTGCTATATTGTGATATGTTTTATGAATGTTTTGTACAGTTTTCTGGGCTTTCCCCACGCCAAGTACGAGAAGCACTTGATTGTTGTCTTGTGTCAAAATTGCTTTGGTCGATTGCTTATAGAAGGATTTCTATGCATTGTTTCATTTCGTAGAATTTTCATAAGATATTGTTTCGGGGCAGATAAATTTTGTGAGGTAAATTGGTGTTGGAAATTTCTAGGGATCTTTCTTTTTGTGATTTATCTTGCATAGGTTGTCTCTCTTTTATTAATATTTGCTTCTAAAATATAAGGTGGGAAGAATGTGATAGATAGAAAGGAATTTTGTTTTAGTTCTGGTTTTGGAAACTTGAGTTTCCCTCGTTGCTTTGAGTCTGGTAAGGAATAGTTTGCATAGTTGAGTCGGGTCTGTATCAAGTGCTGTGTTTGGATGTGGGAACAGTAAAGTGGCATTAAAATACCTTCTCTCCTATTCACATCATGTTGAATGGGAGTGAAAAAAGGTTTGTCTCAGAGAGACATGCTCGATTTCGAAGGAGCATGTTCGATAACAAAATGCCAACATTCCATTTATTATTTTAGTTTCCATTCGTTCTTCCTAGCATTTTGTCGTATCTCTTTCTTTTCTTTTTCTAGCTTTCCCATTTCTACTAATTTTCTGCTCATTGGCTTGTTTCATTTATGGATTCCTAAATCTTTGGATACATGTGCAAATGTCTAGAAGGGTTAGAAAAAACATCTCCCTTCGTTTCCTATAACACTAGTGACATCTAAGGACAAAAATTAAGGATCGGGTCTTAGAAAATATAGACTTAGGATGCATGCTCCTTATAGGATAGAGACATCAAAACAAAAATTTTAGTGACATGTCTTCTTAGGTTCTAGTTTTCTTAATCCACTAATAATCAACCAACCAATCTTAATCTAATTCTTAAAATTTATTAAAAAATACTTAATCTTTAATCAACTTATAATTAATATTTATAATTGTTAAATTCTAAATCTAAAACATACATCTAAATCAAGTTTGACTAATCTAATAATTAACTCCTAACTAATTTAAAACCTAAAAGATGTAGATATCCTTAGGAGATTAAATTTTTATGAAAATTCATTAGGATTAAAATACTCTTAAAGATCAAACTTAGAGTAATCTTTTAAAATCAATTAACAAATCTCCTAATACATAACAACCACTCCAGAAGTGAAGTTTATTGAATGGACTACTCCGGGCTGCGGGGCTAAGTGTCCTAAGGAGGCCTGGTTCCTCGAGCCTGGTGGCACAACGCCACGAATGGATCCAATGAGGTGTTAAAATTTAAAATTAATTTCTTAATTGGTTTAAGTCAAACCTTAATTGATAATAAATTATCCAATTCACATTTTCTTTTAATTTACAACCAACTAAATAATTCAATCAAATCCTAAAATAAAAATCTCTAAAATCAATCTTAAAATACTAATATTTAGACTTAAATCAAAATCCTCCTTCTGCCCTTCAACAAATCAAATGAAAGCAACTATAATTAAACTATCATATATAGGGCCTACCCAAAACTACACACTGTTACACATACCTTAGACTTGTTTGATTAGAATAAGACTTTTAGCTCTAGGTTTGGCTCACATTTCCTCTTGTTATTCAATGCTTGCTATATATACATGTTCTGTGAATGCAATTATTAAATTTCCTGTTAGCTGTATTTAATTTCATATTAGTTGTACTTTTGTTAGTTACCTGCACTTCTTTTCTGAATGGCATCTACGCTCATATATATATTTTTCTGTTGTCTTTTCTTGCGAGGTACATTGGAGCTTAATGATCGGAAGCTAAGCGGGACCGTTTGCTTATAAGCTCTTAAGTGGCAGCGCCACATACAGTCAGGTATAATTTCTGCAACTTGTAAAGCAAATTTTTTAATTATATACCGGAACTGTTTCACATCACACACTTTCTGTTAGTAGGTATTCTAGTATGTTTAGATAGCCAGCCTTAGGTTAGTTCACTGACGAAGCTTTGGCCCTATAGGTCAAAGCTTGCCCCCTTCTGTGAGCCCTAGAGACCATTAGGGTCATTTAGGCCTGTAGAGTAGGCCGCCTATTATGCCGGTTGGCATCGTTGTTTTCCCACACGAAGTGGGCATCGTGGTTTTTCTGCTAGGATTTTGGCCTTCTAGTTTTGGGTACGATACCCTTCCTTTTTTTTTCTTTTTTTTTCTGTGAGCCTTAGAGACCATTAGGGTCATTTAGGCCTGTAGAGTAGGCCACCTACTCATGCCATTGGGCATCGCTGTTTTCCCACACGAAGTGGGCATGACTATGATGATTTTCTGTGAGGGTACCTTGCCTGGAGGGTACCTTTAGGGTGTGTTTATTTATTTTTTTTCTGTACTCTGAATGTCATGCATGCATTTGTTTTTACACACCTTACTTCATGCTACACTTCACTTACATACATGCATCACATCAATAGACCTAGGGATATTTTGTAGCCATTTCATGCACCATACATGGCGTTAGGTATATCTTTTTTACATATTATAGAGTCACTGATTGAAACCTCTTGAACTACGAATCCTTGATTTCCTAGGGTAGAGCCTTCCTATCTTGTATACATATAGGGCGATTGATTGTGTTTAGGATGTTAGCTGGCAGCTCACTCCAGGCAAGCATAAGCCCAGATTGTACACCCTTCAGTGTGTCTCTTCACTTTTGGTGTGTTTTGAGTCTGTCGTTTTCTCTTAGGGTAGTAATCCAACCTTTGATCTTCTAAACTCAAAATTTTAATCATATCTTTATCCATTCAAAAATGTCTAATCATCACTAAGGGTAAATAGAAGAGACTATTTGGAGTAGAATTTAGGAACTTTATCTGTGCACCAAATCAAGAAGTAAATAATCCAACATCCTTAATCGAGAGTTTTCTTAGATCGAGGTCTAAGATGTAATTAACTACGGGGGCTTGCGCCCGTAGGAAACCGATCCCCACAATCAAATAAACCCTATTCGAGCTGATGTATCGAATAGGGGAAATCTCGTGAATTTTGGGTTATAGATATTATTATCCATCGAGGTTGGTAGGTGAAAGCCGCTATCCTCCATGGCTAATCGTATCTATAACTCCATCTGCTCTTCCATCGGCCTGCTTGTGCCGAGTGTAAAGGTCTACGACCATTTTGTCCTACGGGATAGTGTGATCGTACCCTTTGCATTCGAACCACACGAGCGGAACCCTTTCGGAGACCCACAACAGGATGGAAAGGCGCGCCAAACTTTTTTTTTTTTTTTTTCAAACCGCCGTGGCGGTGTTCTTCAAAACCGCCCATAGTGGGCGGTTATGCCAAACCGCCCACGCCTTAATTTTTTTTTTTTTTTTTTTTTTGAGCGGCCCCCATGTCGAAGAGGCACGTGAAGCGTCCCTTAAGGGGCCTTAATTGAGCAACCGTTGGATGCCATCATAATATAATAATAAATTTTATTATTAATTTTTTTTTGTGGGACCCACATGAATTTAAAAAATCCGAAAAAATCCCAGAAAAATCTTCTTCTGGAAAAATCAGAAAAATTCAAATTTTTTGAGAATTCTAGAAAACTCTAGAAACTTCCTATCTTCACTCACAGAAACTATAAATAGGCCCCATAGGCCTTTAGAAAAATTGTTTCTCTCCTCTTCTTTTTTATTCTTCTTCTTCTTTTTTCTTCTTTTCTTCTTTTTCCTTCTCTTCTTCTGTCCTTTCTATTGAGCCTTCCCTCGATTTTTCGAGGCCCCTCTCTTGGCAAGGAAGTTCGGAGATTTTCCCCTCATTCTATTCTCCCTCTGTCCTTTCTATTGAGGCCTTCCCTCGATTTTTCGAGGCCCCTCTCTTGGCAAGGAAGTTCGGAGATTTTCCCTCATTCTCTTCTCCCTCTGTCCTTTCTATTGAGGCCTTCCCTCGATTTTTCGAGGCCCCTCTCTTGGCAAGGAAGTTCGGAGATTTTCCCTCATTCTCTTCTCCCTCTGTCCTTTCTATTGAGGCCTTCCCTCGATTTTTCGAGGCCCCTCTCTTGGCAAGGAAGTCCGGAGATTTCCCCTCCTTCTCTTCTCCCTCTGTCCTTTCCATTGAGGCATTCCCTCGATTTTTCGAGGCCCCTCTCTTGGCAAGGAAGTTCGGAGATTTTCCCTCATTCTCTTCTCCCTCTGTCCTTTCTATTGAGGCATTCCCTCAATTTTTTGAGGCCCCTCTCTTGGCAAGGAAGTCCGGAGATTTCCCCTCCTTCTCTTCTCCCTCTGTCCTTTCCATTGAGGCATTCCCTCGATTTTTCGAGGCCCCTCTCTTGGCAAGGAAGTCCGGAGATTTCCCCTCCTTCTCTCTTTTCTTCGAGAGATCTTGTGGAGTTTCGATGTTTGGTGGTTGGCAATGGAGGTCGGATAGACCGTTGTAAGGAGGGAGGTTGAAATGACGGGCATACTTCCAGCATCGGGGAGAAGTATGATGACAGACAGGAATTCAACGTCGGGTAGTCATACAGGATCGGGCAGAAGACCGACGAAAGTCTATTAACTGGTAGAAGTCCGACACCCGGTAGAAGTACGAAGTCGGGTAGAGGTGCAGCTTCGGGTAGAATACCGCCAAAGGTTTTGTCGATGGGCAGAAGTCCGACGACAAGTAGAAGTCCGCTGACGAGCAGAAATCCGACAATAGGGAGAAGTCCGACGTCATGTAGAAGTACGGCCTGGGGCAGAACACCGATGAAAGTTCGTCGACGGGCAGAAGTTCGACGACGAGTAGAAGTCCGCTAACGAGCAGAAGTCTGTCGACATGGAGAAGTCCGATGTCGGGTAGAAGTCCAACGACAGGCAGAAGTCCGTAGTCGGGTAGGGATGCAGCGTCAAGTAGAAGACCGACGAAGGTCCGTTGACGAGCAGAAGTCCGACGTCGTGTAGAAGTCCGTTGACCAGCAGAAGTCCGACGTCGAGTATAAGTCTGCTGACAAGCAGAAGTCCGACGTCGGGTATTAGTCCGATAACAGGAAGGATTTCGGTGTTGTGTATTAGTCCGTCGAAAGTCCTGCAAGGCAAAAGTTTAGTATAGGAGGAGATTCAAAATTGGGAAGAATTTTAACATTATGGAGAAGTCAGATAGAAGTCTATTGACGACATTCTAGCGACGTTAACCAAGGACGTGAGACTTTTCCGAGGTTGTAAGTCGGAGCCCTGCTCGACGACATTAACCTGTGTGGAAGAGGTCGGGAGAATCCACTAAGGATGTGAGACCTTTCCGAGGTTGTATGCCGGAGCCCTGCTCGACGACGTTAACCTGTGTGGAAGAGGTCAGACGTGTGAACCTTTCCGTGGAGCCCTACTCGACGACGTTAACGGTGAAAGAGGTCCACCCACCAAGGATGTGAGACCTTTCCGAGGTTGTATGCCGGAGCCCTGCTCGACGACGTTAACCTGTGTGGAAGAGGTCGGGAGAATCCACCAAGGATGTGAGACCTTTCCGAGGTTGTATGCCGGAGCCCTGCTCGACGACGTTAACCTGTGTGGAAGAGGTCGGGAGAATCCACTAAGGATGTGAGACCTTTCCGAGGTTGTATGCCGGAGCCCTGCTCGACGACGTTAACCTGTGTGGAAGAGGTCGGGAGAATCCACCAAGGATGTGAGACCTTTCCGAGGTTGTATGCCGGAGCCCTGCTCGACGACGTTAACCTGTGTGGAAGAGGTCGGGAGAATCCACCAAGGATGTGAGACCTATCCGAGGTTGTATGCCGGAGCCTTTGCTCGACGACGTTAACCTGTGTGGAAGAGGCCGGGAGGATCCACCAAGGATGTAGGACCTTTCCGAGGTTGTATGCCGGAGCCTTTGCTCGACGACGTTAACCTGTGTGGAAGAGGCCGGGAGAATCCACCAAGGATGTAGGACCTTTCCGAGGTTGTATGCCGGAGCCTTTGCTCGACGACGTTAACCTGTGTGGAAGAGGCTGGGAGAATCCACCAAGGATGTAGGACCTTTCCGAGGTTGTATGCCGGAGCCTTTGCTCGACGACGTTAACCTGTGTGGAAGAGGCCGGGAGAATCCACCAAGGATGTAGGACCTTTCCGAGGTTGTATGCCGGAGCCTTTGCTCGACGACGTTAACCTGTGTGGAAGAGGCCGGGAGAATCCACCAAGGATGTAGGACCTTTCCGAGGTTGTATGCCGGAGCCTTTGCTCGACGACGTTAACCTGTGTGGAAGAGGTCAAATCGAATCCCCCTGGGATTGATTTTGCTTTGATTAGGAGGGGCGAACGCCGCGTATATCCCGAATCAAAGGTGAAGAATAGTCTACCTTTAGACCATTACTACTATTTTGAGATCGAGATCAAGACCTTGCCCAAGGAGTATGAGTCTTGTAGGGGACTGTATGAAACTTATAAGTGATAGAAAGTATCCTTGCATTTGCTTGGATTTTTCTGAAATATCATCTTGATGTTGGAAGTATTGGAGGGTCTTTTTGACAATAGTCGGAGTCAAGGTTGCCCCCCCCGGTCCGGATCTAATTCCTATGAAATTGGTGAAGTAATGACTGATGTCAGTAAGTGGACATGAACTTCTTTATGAGGTTGGAGCAAAAATTTGCCCCCCCAGTCGGGAATCACTTTCCCACAGACGGCGCCAAACTGTTGCGTCCTGGAATATTCGCGGCGGTAGAGAAATATATAGTTTAACGTCTTAGCGTTGTACGAAGATCCAGCACACAATCAGATAAGTGAGAGGGTGTAGCGTTCATAAGAGACACAAAAGTTTTTACGTGGAAAACCCCCTGAAAAAGGGGGAAAAACCACGGGGCCTGGCCCGGTTTGAATGAATCCACTAGTATTTGTAGTCGATTACAAATGAGGCCCTTCCTTAGGAGAAGGCCTTGGATTGATGTAGCAAATGTACATCATATAGATTGCATTACATGGTAAGAGTTACATATACAGGTTTGTTTGGCCCGAAGGACCCGTGGTCGGCAGGAGACCGGAGTCGGCAGGAGACCGGGGTCAGAAAGACCGTTGCCTGTTGATGGAGGTCGGAAGGACCATAGTAGGCGACAAAGGCCTGAAGAACTATAGTCGGCAGGAGACCGTCGGCAGTCGGCAGGAGACCGTAGTCGGCCGGCCGAGACCGTTGTCTGGTGATGGAGGTCGGACGGACCGTATTAGGCGACAGTGATCAGAAGGACTGTAGGCGGTAGGAGATAAGGAGTCAGGTGTTAGTCCCAGTGTCACTTGGAAGATCGGATGTTGATGGTCTGGCCTTGAGTAGGACGTCGGGTCTTAAGCAGGACGTCAGGTCTTCAGCAGGACGTCGGGTCTTTGGCAGGATGTAGAGACTGAGTGTCGGGCCTTGAACAAGACGTCGGGTCTTTGGCAGGACGTCGGGGATGAACGTCGAGCCTTAAGGTGGTGGTCCGGCGAGGTTTTGTGGTGGTCCGGCGAGGTTCCTGCGGTGGTCCGACGGTGGTCCGACGAGATTCCTGCGGTGGTCCGGCGGTGGTCCGGCGAGGTTCTGCGGTGGTCCGGCGGCTGTCGAGGAGGAACTCCTTCCTTCTCTTCTCTTCTTCTCTCTCTTGCTTGGATCCCCTCTTATGAGAAATGAGGGCTCTATTTATAGATTTTCTGGAGTGGCATGGCCCGTAAATAGGCATGAGATCAGGGGCGAATAGGGAGTGGTTCAATGGACGACCGATATTGAATCCTACGATCATGCACCGTTCATTGGACATTTGAAGGCTTTAGTGATGTCGGAATTCTCTGATCTTGGGCTCGTTGGATTCGTCTCGTCGAGCCCTTCGATTCGAGTATAAGCTCGTCAAAATCGGAGTCCGTTTGGTAACTCAAATAGTGGTTTGAACCTTCCAACAGCGCTTCGGATCCATGATTTGGACCCCTTTGGGCTCGGATTGGGTCGAACTTGGTATCGTTGGGTTCATATTTCTAAGACGCTCAGTTTAACTGTAAGCTCGCTGAAATCGGAGTTCATGTGATCCCGGATTTAATTTTTGAAGTTTCCGGCTAGCTTTTTGCCTCAAGATTCGTGCCCAATCAAAATAATTTCAAGATGACGTTGATCGAACAAAAGATGTGTCATAGTTGTACCATATAGAGCTTACATTGCAGTCATTACTTGCAAGACCAGCATCACAATAGTCACCTGCAAGACCTATGTCATAACATCTACATTAAGACTACACTATAACTGTTCCTCGTAAGGAAGAGTGTGCATTTGGTTGTTTTTGATGGTTCAGTTAGTTTAGTTGACGACTTAGCTAAACCAAAATGGTTTTAAAAAACTCATAAAACAAAACCAAACAAACTATTTTTTTTAAAAACTAAATTAAACAAAACCAATCTTTAGTTTGATCAATTTGGTTTAATTTTAGATGAACCAAAAATCAATTAATTTAAACAATAAACCTAAGTATCTTTAACTTAACTAATATGTATCAAGAAGAATAAAAATAATAATAATAAATAAATATAAAATAAAAAAATATATACATCAAGAAGAATACGGAATACCAATTAATCTTTGCAAAATTTTAGAAAATTTAGCATGTGAAATAAATAATATTCAAATTGATCTTTCTATACTTCTTCTATAGTTTAAAATTGCGCAATCCAAGGCGCGCCTTTGCGCAATTTGCTCCAAAATAGCCTCAAAGCCTAGGCAATTCTCAGGCATCATGAGGCGTATGCCTCAGGTGGAGTGAGGCGCGCCTCACTAGAGTTATTGCGCAATTTCCTTTGAGGCGTACGCCTCTAATATGGGGGCCCACTTACTTAAAAACCTCTTAAATTCTTCCTTATACCCACTTACCCGACTGAAGACCCACTTACCTGACCGAAGATGTCAACCAAAGCCGCGCAGGAAGTATGCAGATGCCCAATCCGGCTCTCCTGCATGTTTCCGCCGCCTCTCCCACCGGCGTCGCCTCTCGCCGGTGAGTCCTTTGTTTCCGGCCGCCCTCTACATCACTTCTTCAAGTGTTCTTAGGATTTTTTTTTTTTTTAAGTTTAGGGTTTGATTTTTCAACTTATAGGAAAGCTAGGGTCATAGTTCTTGATACTGCTATGTACATGCTCGTTACCGCTAGGTACATGCTCGGTACCGTTAGGTATCTTTCCATACAAAGTACTTACGAATTTTCCATACATGCTCGGTACCACTAGGTCGAACCACGCCAGGGGGCAGCGCCCCCTTGGACCCCCGGCAGCCCGACATATTATTGTATTCATCATCTTTAGTAATAGTTGTTAGTGTTAGTCTACTACTTCATGAGTGCATGCTTTGATTGGGAGACATTGGACTCTATAGGAGAGGAGGAAGGGGTGAGGACTTTAAATGTGAATTCTTGTCTCTTGGACAATATTATTTCATATTCATGTTTATTATTTTTATGTTTTTGTATTTTATTTTGCATTTGTGTTTTAGGAAACATGGTTATGGGGCAAGGAAAAGACAAATACGTCATTGCGACGTGACCCTTTTCGAAAATACAGTGTGCAATTTGATATAAGAGGCGGCGAGAAGACGTGTATTTAAAATATAATTTTTGTGATAATGTGGTGAAGGGAGGAGTAACTTGCATGAAGGAACACTTATCCGGCTCATATAAGAATGTAGCACATTGTGCGAATGTTCCGAATAAGGTGAAGGAGGAAATTACAGCTTCTTTGAAAAAGAGTACCATATTCAGACAGATTTGTCATTATCAGACCTGTAACTAGAAGATCTAAGTGTGGACGTCTTGAGGGGCGAAGTAGATCAAGTGGGCACATCCACTAGTTCTGCAGCACAACAAGCAACTAAAGGTATTCCATAACTTCTTATGTGCTATTACATTATATATATATATATATATATATATATCAAGTGGGCAATTAACATGACAATAATCATTCTTATTGAATAGGGAAGAAAAAAGTGAGTAACATTGAAGATGATGAAAGATATGACATTCATATATATAATTGAAGAAGAAGATTTCCTTGAAGATCCATTTAGTGATGGGACATGATTTGATTTAATATGTTCTTTCTTATCTGTACTTTGGGAGTTTTGATAGACTTATATTTTGTGGTTCTGTACTTTGGGACAAGATTTTATTGCAACTATTTTCTTACTTTCCACTAATTTCACTTGTCATTTAAATATTTTTATTATATGATAAAATTTTACTATTATTTAACTGCTAAAACCCTTAAATTCTCATTTAAGCAAATCCTCGTCCGTGAGGCTTACGCCTCACACCGCCTCGAGGCTTACGCCTCGCCTTACGGATGAAAAATACCTCGAGGCTTATTTACGCAATTTTAAACCTTGACTTCTTCATCTGTGTTTGTGGACTTTATTGAATCCTTAACAATGCTGTGCATGAGTGCAGACGTAAGGCAAGTTGGTTCGAACTACACAAAAATCATTCTCCTCTTTCTCTATAGAAAAATTTACATGATTTGTTTTATTTTCACTATAGTTAGGTTTACATTACTTGCACTTTATTCAATTTATATGCTTATATGAACTTAAAATGTTAAATGATATGTGATCACTTGCCTAAGTTCTAAAGTTATATTTAGATTAAGCTTTAGATTATCACACACATTCTTAGCATTATGTGTTTCCATCATTATCACAAATTATGCAGATATATTATATATTGTTTTGCATTATTATAATCTCTCTCACAGCATTGTACATCTCCTATCTCACAATTAAATATCTTGTAAACAATTGTTGTGATTGATTATTGAATGATAATCATAACTAATTTGATTAATATTAAATATATTCATGATTACTTAATCACATTACTCATAAATAGCTTATCTTTGTATTAACACTGTAGTTTCTTGTGCACTGTAGGTTGCATATTACGCATATAAGTTTATTATGATAGTATTGTCGAGTGAGGTCTTCATCATTCTCCTTAGAGCTTGATAAATCACTTGGTAGTATTAATTGCTTGATCACCCATATACACAACATTATCTAGTTAGTGTAATGTTTGATCATTTTGATTTGCTTGTTCAAATTCCACTATGCTCAATGCCCCCCCCCCCCCCCCCCCCCCCCCCCCCCCCCACAAAAAAAAAAACCCTCAACATGTGCCTTTTGAATCCCTCAACTAGAATAATCTACATGTACGTATCAAATTTCTTTTCATACTTATCCTCCTGCATGTAGTTGAATCATTAGACCTGAATAATCTATGGTTCTCCATTAGTACAAAGTACAAACAATATCCATCCTTCGTACTCTTTGCTATAAAATGCTGAATCAAATTGTAGGATAGGATGCAAAAGTATCATTAGAATATATATATATATACTTTCTAAATAAAGATTGATTAAAAAAAAAGAATTCCTTTTGGAGCTTGTTGGATATGGAAACTTTGGAAAGGCACCTTGAAACTAGAATTACGAGGTAGAAGATAAAGCTAGATCCAATCATGATTTAAATAGAGAGAATAATAGGATCAGACAGAATAAATAATCATGCAATTGAATGGCATAGCAAAGTATCAAATCAAGAATATTTAGAGGATAGAATTAGTAAGCGGGTGTATTATGAAGAAAGGAATATAAAGGAAAGTAACTTATGAGCCTATATTCAGCCGTTTCAAATATGAGCATCATTATAGTTCATTCATAAAAAAAAGTCACCTGTCGTCCTTGTTTGCTTCATTTCATATTGTTTTCGTTATGAAAGCCCAAGTCATCATAATACTCACAACACATGCTAACAACGAATATATGCAATCATATAAATAAAAGTATTCTAATCCACTATTTTGACATTTAAGCGATCCATTTTCTGAACCAAAATGTAGATTCATTTTGAAAAAAAAATGTTGTTATCTAATAGCTGCAGGATATAAAAATATTACTTACTCAATACATGTGATATTATTTAATAATATCAGGATCCACAATTTTAAGAAATAAAATGAAATTGGTTTTTTCCTACAATAAAAATAGCATACCTCACTTCTCCTTTGCACTCTGGCTTCACCCTCTGCCTCAATGCTGTCCAATTTGAGCAACTGCCTCATAAGTAACTCGGTTAAAACCACAAACTCTTGGTCTGGTACCTTTGTACCCCTGCGCAAAGAAGATTCCAAGGCATTAACCTGCACCAAAAGGAAAAAAAAAAAATCACATTAAATAAAATTACAAGTGATATGTAATAGCTCTTCTTTTAAAAATCAACAGAAGGTGTACACCTTCTCAATAAGCTTGTCCACTTCATCCCTTACAACTGCAACAGCTTCACATGCCTTAGCAATTCCTTGATTCCGTTGCATCTGTTCAATCTTCCTCTCCCTGCTTGCAGGATCCTCCAATAGAACCACCTTCGACATGTCCTTAACTCCAGCCATGTGCAAGTACTCATGATCTTCCTTCTCCTTCCCCCGGAAAAGTAGCCTCTGCTCTTCAGGTGCGAGACCAGTCACTTGACCAAGAACTCTCTTCAGTTCCCCTTTAGATCACACAAATCGCACTAATTAACTTCTAGTTAATCCATTCACAAGGCAAAAAAACACATTCCATCACACAAAATCAAGCATGTATCTACAAAGAAAACATAAAATAACAAAGAAATGGAAACATAAACAAACCATGCCCGCCACACAATTTTCAGCCCAAATACATACTAACAAGAAAGGAAAACCTAATTTCTCAATTATAAAATCAGATTAAGAAGTTGGCCAACGAAAAGGAAAACCTAAAGTCTTCAAAGTCCAAAGACAGTTTATCTTATATACCGTCTTTTGGCCATTTTTAACAACCTCAATCGAATCGCCCGATACACGCGATTCACAATGAAACCGTAATCAAAACACAACAACTCGCTTGGTTGACTTGAAGAACGACAAGGCCTGAGGCTTCGAGAGAAATGAGAAATTACCGAAAGTGGATTGGGCCGGGACGGTAACGTCATGCTGATACGAGTCATGATAGACCTTAATCCTGATCAATGGAACCGCAGAGTCAAACTCATCTTCCCTCTTCTGCACCAGCATCCCTCCGGGCCTCAGCTCCCAGTCCGCAGCCTCGCCGTTCCCGTTCTCCGACGCCCGTGGCTTCGAGTTCGATCCCCTCATCCTCAAACGAAGCCAAAGAAGAAATATGAGCCAGAGAAGATTGCGGTGGTTGAGCGATGGAGAAAGGCTGCCTTCCTCGATTCCTTCTATCAGAATTCACGGAAGAGAAAACTCGGGAAAAAGGAAGAGATACGGAGAAAAAGCTCTTAAATGGACGATTTGCTGTGCCAAAGAACTCGCTTGGCGGTTGCCATTGGGCAGTAGTTGACGGAGGGCTATCTAGTAGCTTCGACTTTGGTTTGGTTGGAATTTGGAGGTGCCGGTGGCCGGTGCCTTTTATTTATAGGCCTCCGACATTTATTAAGTTGCTTGGCCAACGAAATATTTTATATTGCACGTTAATAAAAAAATTAAACTAAAAAATGATATAATTAAATATAAAATTAAGTCGTTACATTTTATATAAATAATATTAAATAATATATAAATATTACATGCAATCTTTGCATATTTATAAATAATTTATACATAATCAATAGTCATATAACTTCTATTATTTTTTAAATATAATGGTTAAATTAGATGAAAAATAAGAAACAAGTTTATGCATAATATTGATATTTTTTTTATGTATAATATTGATATATATAATGGAGCCACACTCAGACAATCAAAATCATATTATATTGTACATGTTAAGAATTAAAAAAAATAAGTCGAACTCAAGTAGGGGCATTGTCAGTCTTAATTTTTAGGAGGGCAAAATTATAAAAAGATAAAAAATATATTTATAACAAAATTCAAGCATATCATCCATGGTAGTTTTTAAGGCAACTGCATTAGTCGATGCGACTTGTGCGACATGTTTAATGCCTAAAAACCTTTCAACAACTTGACCTAAACTATCCACATATCTCACTACAACAACTAGTTGTTCCTTTGTTGAAATATCACGACATTCATCAACCAAAATGGCATAGTAGGAGTCACCAATATTTTTCATGATTGATATCAAAGTTTCTGCAGCTGCAGTTAAACAAATTTCTTTCTAGACCTTCGGTGAAGATAACTTCAAATATGAGCTTGAATGTACGGATAAAATGTTCTTAATTTCATCATTATGATTATCAAGAAAATAAAATATCTCCAAATAATTTTCTCGATTCTCAGATCTGAATGACTCATCATGCCCACGAAATGATAACTCTTTGCTTGATAGAAACAGAACACAATCTACTCCACCAGTCAACAAAACCCTATAATCTTTTTTATTTCTCTCGTCTTTGCTCAACCATAGAAGATGGAGACTTTTTTTCTTGAGTTTTCATCAAATCTTCACATTTGTGTCTTACCTTATTATGTGTACTATTATGATCGTCAACGTAACTTAACAGTTTTTCATTCTCCTTCCAAGTTAGTTATGTACATGAAAGAGAGTTAGTCTTTGAACACTCTCACATCATAGCTCCTACACCATCTATATTCATCATTCATTAAGATGTTAGCTTCCCATGTTTGATGCATAGCTAAATATTACAGATATTTTATTTTATGGTATAAATATTCATAACAAGATCAAACATAACATAGGTTTCAACATTAACAACAAGAGATGTACTGACTGAAAATAAGAACAAAATATAAAATTGAAATGAAACATCCTAAATGACTTTATAAAACTTGTATTGCAGCAAAGTCCATTATTGATCTCTATTTGAGTTCCAAATTTTGGCAGCAGAACAAGAAGCCAATAAATATGGAATTAAAAAAAAAAAAAAAAGAGTTTAGGAGAGAGAAAGTAAGAGAGAGAAATAAGCTAAAGAGAATAAATTGAATGTTGACATAGAGAAATAAAATAGGAGAGATAAATAAAAAGAATTCAAAACTTCTTCTTTTAGTGTTGTGTTGGAGAGGAGGTTAGAGGTACATCAGAATTTTTTTTTTATTTTTATTAAAATCTTAAATTTCAAATAATTTTTTTTTATTTTTAATAAATAATTTAAAAAAAAAAATTATGTGTTTTTATTCATAATGTATTATTATTATTTTAAATTTATCTTGTTTTGAAGAAAATTATATTTTAAATAAATATTTATCTTTTTTAAAAATAAAATTTTACTAAAAATTACGTTATATTTATTAAACTTACATTTAGTACTTATTAGTATTAATTATAGAATTCATTTTAATTAACTAATGAAAAAATAAGATAAATATTTTTTATAAAATATTATTTTCCTTAAAATAAGATAAATTTAAAATAATAATAATACATTATGAATAAAAACACATAAAAATATGTATTTTTAAATTGATTATGATAAATTAAATTTTGAAATTTTTTTACACATAATAACTCATAAAAAAATTCATTCTAAATTATTTATTAAAAATAAGAAAAAATATATTTACATTTAACATTTTAATAAAAAAAATTATGATGTAACTACTTCTAATATTAGGGGTGTCAATTCGGGTCAACGGGTCGGGTTCGGGTCGAACCCGAAACTGACCCGGCACTGTTCGGGTCAACCCGAACCCGACCCATTTTTAAAAACGGGTTAGGTTTCCGGACCCGAACCCGACCCGACACAAATGTCACGTGATTGACCCAAAATTGCTAGTTTTCGGGTCAAAAATTGGGTCAATCTTCATTTTTCGGGTCAAAATCGGGTAAAAAACGGGTCAATCTCGGGTTTTCGGGTCAAATATAAGTTTTCGTGTCACTTTCGGGTCAATTTCGGGTTGCCGGGTCAACCCGAACCCGACGTGATTTTTAAAATGGGTTGATTTCTTTAACCCGAACCTGACCCGTTTCGGGTTTGCGTTGACCCGAACACGACCCGTTTCGGGTTTTGGTTGACCCGAACCCGGATTTTTTCGGGTCGGATTTCGTGTCGTGTCAAAAATTGACATCCCTATCTAACATACATGAATATCTCTCCTACTTTATTTCTCATACACTTTTTAGTTAATTTCGCTCTCCAACGTTATCGAACAAGTTGCCATTCAATGGGCGACTTTGGCTAGTTGTAAATTTAATTTTTTTATTGGTTTAATTGCTAATTATATTATTAACAGTAATTATTTTAAAATTTTGCCCTTGAATATTTTAGTTGTTTGTATATGCGAGAGTCGAAGATATTTGTGCTTGGTAGATTATAAAATTTCACTTATCAAAAAACAAAAAAAAACAAAAAAGGGGATTAAGAGCAGATTAACAGCAGGAACATGCAGAATATACTGTTCCGACAAAATCAACGGCTGGTATTGGTGCCGTTGCTTTTGGGCGGTTCAGTTCCGACTTCCGAGTGCCAACTAATCCGCTAAATAACCGTTCAGACTCCACGCCGTTTATATAATTTTGCTCTCTGATATGGACAGAGAGAGAGAGCAAGAGAGAAACTTGAAAAAAAGAAATGGATGAAGATGGTGTGATCAGAGGAACATGGAGTTCAGAAGAAGATGCAAAGCTCAAGGAACTGGTAGAGCAGCACGGCCCGCGTAATTGGTCAGTGATTTGCAAGGAGATCCCCGGCCGCTCCGGCAAGTCGTGTCGGTTGCGTTGGTGCAATCAGCTGAGCCCCGACGTCGAGCACCGCCCGTTCACGGTGGAGGAGAACAATATTATAGCTCGGGCCCAGGAAACGCTATGGGAACAAATGGGCGACTATCGCTCGCCTTCTACCTGGTCGTACTGATAACGCCATTAAGAATCACTGGAACTGCACGCTGCGCCGTCTTAAGCGCACTTCAGCTTCTTCATTATCTGATTTGGAGGTAGAAGTTGATGAGAAAAAAAGAGCGCGAGGGAAAAATGTGATGATGGAGAAAGATCAGGATCCGATAACAATTCTTTTCTCTGAGTTTGCCCGGAGGAGGAGGAGGAGGTGGTGGTGGTGGTTTGAAGGGGGAGGAGAAAAAAGATTCAGGAGATGGGTTTTTTGGACGTAGTGACCGAGAAGGTAGTAGGAAAAGTTGAACTTTTTTGTTTTTCAAATGTAAAAGTCTTTCTTTTATTAATTCTGGTGGTTTGACTTTCTCTCTCATTTATTTTGTGATTTTTTTTTTGGGAATTTATTTTATTGTCTTCTGTAATGATGATTTTAGTAATTGGAGGAGAATTATTATTTTCTTAGAGATATTTGAATAGTAAATTGGCTTTCATTTTGATTGGAATAAAAACTCTTTTATTGTTGGTAAAGATGTATTGAAGGACAAAATTAACAATATTATGGATATTATTGGATTTAATATTCAATTTTCACCTCTTTCTTACTTGGGCGCCATTTTTCTTTATAAATGTCATAAAAAACTTTTAGTTTGATAAAATATTTTTCAACGTTCGAGAGAGAAATTGGGTTTTATCGAGGGGTTCTCTGCTACGGTTTCGCATCCTGGCCGTCTTTCATGCTTCCTCGTCGACCACCTTCAGGATCTCTTAGTTCGTCATCTTCGTGCTTCTCAGTAAATTAAGTTATCTAAACCTTCTTGCGGTTGGTTAATTTCTCTTTCAAGTTGGTCAGGTGCCAGCTGGTTGCTTTGTTTGCTGTGGTATTTCAATTTTGGGATTTTTTTTCCTCATTTTCTTGATTTTTGTCGAGTGATGGCTACCTTCCCTAGCTCTTAAGAGATCTAATCTAGGTTTTCTTGATGGTACCTCAAACTCTAAGAGAGGCTCTCGCTAGATCCTCTTCTTCTTCTACTTTTCTGGACTTAAAAGCAACCACTCATCATGGTTTGTCTTCTCTCTGGATTTCCGAAGAGTAAGTTCAAGCTTTGGCAATTTTCTCTTGTTAGAAAGTTCCCTTTTCGCCGTCCTCCTCTGGATGCCATTCGAAAACTTTTTTACTTAAAATTATCTAGGGATTTATCTATAACTTCTTTTTACCCTAAACATGTGTAATCAAGCTATCAAACGATATAGATTACAGTTAATTTTTTCTCATTGGGCTTATTATGTTATCCATTGCTACATGAAGCTTGACCTAATTATTCAGATTCCTGTGAATTCTTCTAGTTTAATTAATGTGAATGTGAATGAGAATGAGATTTGTGTGGCGAATGCTATGAAAAATGAGCAACATGCTGAGCTTCTGGGTTGTATTCCTTTAGTTGGCAATGCGACTCCCTTTAATCTCATTAAGGATAATTCGATATCAGGCACTCATTCTGCTCATAGCCAAAGTGAGAGCCTCCTAATTTAAACTAGAAGGAAGGGGAGGTTCACTCTGATGTGGATCAAAATTATTATGTTTCAAAGAAAGATCTTACTTTCAATATTGTTCATGAATCCCTCTATTATTGGTGATTTTAAAAAGGTTCTTTATTGCTCTCTTTTTATTTTTTTTGATGTGTCAGTTAGGTTCTTTATCCTTTCCTGAATACATGTAAAACCACATAATAAGCATATAGCCCAGCAAGTAACTAAAATCAATGTGAGATAATAGAGGATAATATGCTATAAATCATATGAAGAAATATATGCATCAATGTTTATACTGGTTATTTGTATCAATTTAGCTTTCTATTGTTTATCACATCTCAATCTATTACATCATCAGTCATAGTAGTAGTAACATTAAATAATACTAACCAATAATATTAAATATAATAACAAAAAATAATATTATCGTTAGTCACAATATCAATACATTATCGATATCAGTATTTATATATTCAATAAGCATATCTTAAGGGTATCTTTCTCCTGCACTAATGACTCTCAATCAATCGATATCTCCCCTTATAACTCCCAATTAATATATTTCTTATTACTCCTATTGAATCATACGAATCTGTTGGCCCAACTCCTTATAACTCCTATTCAATCTCCAACTCCTTATGACTCACAATCTGTGAATCACATGGATTAATAGGGTATCACGTGGTGTTACTATATCATGTATCTGATATCATTCATTGCTTCATCAAATCGTTCAAAATGATTAAATATATAATATATACAAATTTGCACAATGAAAGTTTATAAAGATAAGAGATAATATATTTTTGACATATTTATGAGAGATAAAATTCGTAGAAATTAAAATTATTGAAAATAGAACTAACAGCTTAATCACTTATAATGAATAAAATAAAATCAGCAATAGGAATGACTGATAAAAATGTGGCAAATTTTTAAAATAATTACTGTTAATAATATAATTAGCAATTAAAGCAATAAAAAAATTAAATTTACAACTAGGCAAGGTATCCATTGAATGGCGACTTGTTCAAGTTCTAAAAATATTAAAAAAAGATTTCAAGAGAGGTAACGTTGGAGAGCGAAATTAACTAAAAAGTGTATGAGAAATAAAGTAGGAGAGATATTCATGTATGTTAGAAGTAGTTACAAATGTTAAATGTAAATATTTTTTTCTTATTTTTAATAAATAATTTAGAATGAATTTTTTTATGAGTTATTATGTGTAAAAAAAATTCACAATTTAATTTATCATAATCAATTTAAAAATACATATTTTTATGTGTTTTTATTCATAATGTATCATTATTATTTTAAATTTATCTTATTTTAAGGAAAATAATATTTTATATAAATATTTATCTTATTTTTTCATTAGTTAATTAAAATGAATTCTATAATTAATACTAATAAGTACTAAATATAAGTTTAATAAATATAACGTAATTTTTAGTAAAATTTTATTTTTAAAAAAAGATAAATATTTATTTAAAATATAATTTTCTTCAAAATAAGATAAATTTAAAATAATAATAATACATTATGAATAAAAAAACATAAATTTTTTTATAAATTATTTATTAAAAATAAAAAATTATTTGCATTTAAGATTTTAATAAAAATAAAAAAATTTCTAATGTACCTCCTCTCCAACACAACACTAAAAAAAGAAGTTTTGAATTTTTTTATTTATTTCTCTATGTCAACATTCAATTTATTCTCTTTAGTTTATTTCTCTCTCTTACTTTCTCTCTCCTTTTTTTTTAATTTTTATTTAAGTTGAGCAAGTCGCCCATTGAATGGACGACTTTGCCTATTTCTAAATTTATGTTTTTTGGTGGTTTAATACCTAATTAAATTAATAATGATAATTGTTTTAAAAATATATCCAATATTCAATTTTATTAATAAAAGGAAAAATTAAGAAAGTATCTTTGTAAATAAGTACTTATTCATGAATGCAAAGAAAAATTTCGATCAACATTAAGACTTTGTTTTGGGATGGCTTTTTTACTGCTTCTCAAAGTAATTTTTTAGTATAAAATTTTTAATTTAAGAAGCAGTAAAAAATTTGTCACAAATGAAGCTTAAGTGAAATAAATTATTTTCTTGTCTTTTTAATTGTTGATGTTGGGGAGAGTAAAAGCTAAGTGATGAGCCAAAATGATTATGAATAAACAACTATTGATGAATTTGTAATTTTTTACTTTTTTTTTTCTTTTTCTTTCACTTATATTCATGACATTCAAATAGAGCCTTATAGATGAACTTAATTATTAATGTTGTCTTATTTGATTAAACATCCATATTAATTTCAACCAATTCTAATGAATCATAATGTGACAATAAAGGGTTAACATATTCTAATGCAAATTTAGGCTTCATTTGGAATGACTTTGTAATTGTTTTTAAAGTGACTTTTTAGTATAATTTAATACAAAAATTAATATTTTTGTACTAGAAAGCTGCTTTAAGAAGCAGCAAAAAAGCTATCTCAAACTAAACTTTAATCAAAATAAATTTTATAGCCATATAAAATTTATGTTGAGATAATATATACTTTGATTAATTAATAATAGAATAGGCTCATCTAAAAATATATTTAATAACTATAATGCTTATCTTGATTAAATTTGAATATGGATATCAGCTAAAATTGAGTGATAAAAATTCTCTATTTTAGGCTTCGTTTGGAATTGTTTTCTTACTTCTTTTTAAAATAATTATTTAGTACAAAATTTTTAATTTTTGTACTAAAAAGCTAGCTGCTTTAAAAAACAATAAAAAAGTCGTCTCAAACGAAGTCTTAATCACTCAATTTTAACTATTAGAACAAATTTTTAATGCTTTTGTATCATATATCCGACATAATTAAACATTTAATATTCCAATATTTTTTTATAGTATAATAAAATTGATTAATTATTGATATAATACCAACAAAAATCAAATATCATTTAAGAATCCTTTGTTCCCCTAATTCTAAACATTCTATTTTCAAAATATTTTCTTTATTATTTTAATTTTTTAGTTAATTTTTAGCAAATAGCTAACTAATTAAAGCTATTATTTTATATTAAAAAACTGCTTTAAAAAGTAGAAAAAAAAAAACGTCCCAAACAAAACCTTAATATATTATTTGAGATAGCTTTCTTACCGCTTTTTAAAACAGTTTTTTTAGTTAAAAAAAAATTAAAAAAATATTTGTACTATCATAATCAACTTGTCAAATACAAGCTAATAATAAAAGGGAAATGGCACTTTTATTAAGATATAAATGTATATACAATTGGCAAAGCAGCCTGCTATGTAGATGTCAAAAGCAGGATAAACAAAGCTTGGGCTATTAAGGCCTGCCTTTACAAAAGATCAAAAGATATTTACAGTCAAGATCCATCTATGGTATGGATGAAAGAAAGCTAAAAGGTCAAAAGAAAAGTCCTTGTCACTGTTAAGTAGGCCATTTAAGGGACCCTAAAAGAATCTATAGACAACTCACAGGTTTTTAAGCTGCCAGTGCCAGTATGGTTAAGGAACTGCCTATTGAACAGAAACTGTACAAGCTTTCCTGAATCTCATATCATTATGTGAACTTCAGAGAGATCATCCATAGGAATTTCAAGCCCCATGAAATCTTCCTGATCATGTGTTCCTTCTTCCTCAAAATTTAGCCATGAAGCAATATCTTGACCTTGACCACCAAAATCAACAACATCCATATCAGGAATTTGAAGGTGACTCAAGTCAATAGGATCATTTTCATTGGCTGATTTCAAGTTCAAATCCTCTTTCTGCTTAACATCTCTACTAGTTCCTGATCCTGCTCTGCCTGATATATCAGGAGTCTTGCTATGAAGAACATTGACTGAAGCAGATAATTGTGTTGTCTTGACCTTTGGCTTTGTTTTGTTCTTCCTTTCCCCCTTCGAGATGGACGTCGAAGGCCTACCGATCTTGGCGGTGGAATTCTTGAAGGCTGAGTCTCTGTTGTATCCCTTACCGTCCCGGTCTCTCTCGCTTCGCTTTCCTTTTGCGCCGCTCGCTAAAGAACTTCCAAGACCTGGTGAAGTTCGCGACGAAGGACCAGATGTATTGCCAACAACATCATCAAGCAACGCTTCCTTCTTTTTAATGTGATTTGACCAGGTTTCTTCGTTGCTGAATGGATGTTCTATAGGAGGATTTATTGATGGTGCAGCATTGGAAGATTTAGCATGAGCATCCACCCCTCTGGCAATCTGTGAGGCTGTAAATGGGATGTGATTGGTAAAGTTCAGCGTTATCATTCTACTAAAAGTTGCACAAATCATATTCCCTAAAGCTATAAAAACAAACTATTCCAACAGTTTCAAAACAGAAAAAGATTGTAGAACTGCCAAATTATGTGAAAACAAAAAAGAAGGCTCACCATCAGCAGGAAGGTCTGTAACGTTCAAATGGCCACTATGAGAAGATGCAGAAAGGAAGATGTCCCTGAAAACAGGCTCATGAAAGCAACTAATACCCGTTTCTTCAAACTTCTTACATCTTGTTAATGTTCGTTTGATGAAAGCCAGGGCAGCATGTTTTGCAAATTTGTTCACATTCTTGCTTCCAGAAGCACTAGGACCCCAGCAAGACTGCTTGCCAAAGCAACAAATAAATAAAAAAAATAACTATATTATCAGTGAACAATAGCATAATCCTCATTCCCAGTATAAAATCAGCTAAATAGCCTCTTTGTTTAGTAGATCATAGAAAAATGATGTCAATTCCAAGAAAAAGACTACCTTTTTCTGAATTAAAAGGGCATCCAAAGTGCATATTTCAGAACAGGTAGGGAAACAGGAGTGAAACATTGAAGTTTTCTGAGAAGGAAATGAGGATATAAATCATGATATCATATCTTACTCCTGACACGTGAAATGTAATAACACAAGAAGAATATATCTCTATATCATCTGATGATGTACAGCACAATCTATATACCTCTCCTCAAGACAAATACAGCGAAAACGACTTAACACAGAAGTTCCCTGAAAATAGATCAGGTGGCACTTTTATTTTCATTTGCGGGGATTGTGGAATAGCTCGAAAGGAGTTGTGCGGTTGGATAGAGGCAGATGTTGAGCAAAATATGAAGGTAACTCTGTTTAGGCAATGAGTAGTCACATCTTCTCAAGAGAAGTGAAAGGGAGAATAAAACTCAAAGGTATAGCAACCACACAAGTTTTGAGAAAAGCAATACGAACAACATACAAAGCACGGATTTTTCTGAAAGAAGTCATAACTATGTCAATATTTTCATGTCCAGAGACCAGAGCCACACATGAAAAGGGGAAACCATTACCAGCATTTTCTATAAAATTCCTAATCGTTGGATGCCTCTCATTTAATCTCCAAGAAGTTTGAATTTGGTAAAAAAATATCTCAAGAAATGAAATGTTCCATAGTATTAAGCAAAGAGTTTCCCTATGATAGATGAAAGCCGTGATGGAGAAAATTATGAGATGAATACAAATCTTGAGCAAATTTGGAAATATGCTTTCAACCGTGTAGAACCATAAATGACAAGGAAAGATAAATTAAGTAAACTATTGTAAGTGAATGTGCCAATGAAATTATCTATCAACTTTTCACAATAAATTGAATATAAATCAGTACAGCAGAACTACTGAAATAGATATATGATGAAGAAATTTTTTTTACCATATATCTGTCATATGCCATCAGTACAAGACAATCCATTGCCAAACGCTCTAAATTCCTGAAGTCAGAAAAAGAAGAAAGTGTAAGTTGCAATACATTGGAGAAGAGTTACAAAATGTGTAAAAAAAATATTGCGCACTGAGAACAATTGATAAGAAGATATAAAGTCTAGAGTATTTAAATTTAGTAAAACATGTTCATCTCAAATAAGGGATGAAGACAATGATCAGCACATAGGAAAGCCTACCTCTGTTGAAGTTCATTGGCATCCATAACACCCTTCTCCAGCTTACGGAGCAGGTTTTTCCGATTAGAAGCCTGTTAAATATCAAAATGTTATAAGTATACATAATGAGAATTATACATCAGGGAATGTTATAATTTTTTTTCCAACTGAATTAGTAGGCAAAGTGCGTCTCACACACAAATGCGATACATAAAAAAATCAACTAGATTAACAAATAAAAAAGCTGATGGAAGAAGAAATTTGAATGATAATAAAAAAAACTGCTGTACACTGAAATACATACCTGTTCATGGAGCTTCTCCTCTAGTATGTGGATGCCTTTAGTGATATCTTCCCCTTCTCCATAAGTCAAATCAGGCTAAAATGAGAAAGCAAGTGCAGTATTAACAATCTACAAAAGTTTACTACCAAGAGCACAAAACCAAAGTTTAACATGAATATGAAGCATATTTAAAAAGGTTGTGATCCATTACGCTCATATTTTCCCAACAAAACTTAATTTTTAATTTATTCCATTAGATTATAGATGTATCCACTTCAATCTTAAAATTGCATTAAAAGTCTGATTTATGTGAGATGTATTCAGCCACACAATACATAATCGGCTATTGAAATCTTTGTGCTTATAAATTGAGCTAGCAAGAAAAGGAACAGAGCACCAAATGTTGGGCAACAAATGCCATAAACATAATAATCTGCCATAAGAGAGTAAGAGAATAACAAATTTGTAGTCATAATGAAACAGGCGCAGACAACAAAAATGAAAATATGTAACCATAAACCATCATAAAATGGAATCCATTTGACATTAGTCATCCTAAAATTTTATCAAAAGCTTTATGCCAAAGGAATGTATTCGTTGCATTACATGTTGTTAGATCGGTCTAGGAGGGACTAACCCCTATTTATAATAGGCGGACCCATTCTGCCTCAAACTCCGGCCCCCCTTTGGGGTGGGGTTCAGCAGCCATTTGAAGGAGCAAATTAAGGCTTGGTTAGGAGGGAAAATTCAAAGGAAAGGCTGTTTTGGGATTTACATAATTGTTTGTTTTAAGTAGGTTGTTTCCCTAGGATAGGGTTATGTGTTATTTGCTAAAACTAGATTGTTCTTAGGCCAGCTAGAGATTTGGGAGAGTCGGATCTTCCTCTCCAACTGAAGATCCATTGTATCTTATTTGTTTTCTTCAACATAGCATCATTTAAAAGGGTTTTTCTTTGATTATTCTTCTTAATTCTTCTTGGGGATTTTGTTTGGGCTGCTGAAATTAAATGTCAGCAAAGGAATAGCAGCATTTTTCTACGAGGAGGACTTCCTATCAAATTGGTTTCAAAGCTTTGTCTTGGTGGGAAAAAAAAGACTTCATTGCTGATTTATGTTGCGTTTTGCCCCTTCGTATTGATAATTTTTTGTTGTTTGAAAACCAGATCCGCTATTTTTTAGACGTTTTTGTTGTTTGGAGCCTAGATTCAGGTACCCATGGCCGGAAGAAAGGTAGAAGTGTTGGAACGGGAGATCGGACAATTGAAATCTGAAATTTCGGATCTCCAAACTTAATTTTTAGATTTCAAAAGTCAAATTTCAGCCTTTCATGAGAAAATCTATGGGAAATCTATGGGAAATTTTCCATCATGGACGAAATGTTGAAGAAGTTGCTTGAGGGCCAACCCAAAAGGGTGTCGTCAAAGGCGAGGGAAGCCGCCGACCTCCAAGGAAGTGGGGAAAACCCTAATCAGATAAGGCAAAGGGAAGCTCAAGAGGTGGAGATTTTGGATAGAGAAAAGATAATGCCTCCCCTAGAGTCTATTACTAGAGAGGAGTCAGGTAAAGGGCATAGGGAGAGGCGTGAGGGGGTAGAACACGAACAAAGGGGTGCTGAATTTGAGAAGAGAGAAGCAAAATTTGAAAGGAGGGGCTGATTATAAATGAAGGAGTAGTGAATTTGTAAGAAGAGGGGCTGAATTTGAAAGTAGGATGACTGATTATGATCCAACAGGTGTTGAATTTGAAAGAAGAATGTGAATTTGACGAAAACATTGGGTAAGAACGTAGAAGGGATGATTGAGAAACTTGGGGGTAATCACCCCTATGGGGAATGGAAAATTATGGAGGAAACATGGGGAATGGAGGAGATCCGAGGGTAAGGAAGTTGAAGATGCCTATTTTTGAGGGAGAGGATGCACATGGGTGGATATACAGGATGAAAAGTTACTTTACCGTCAATAGGTTAACGGAGGAGGAGAGACTAACCGCGACCGGGATGTGCTTGGAGGGGAAAGAATTGGCATGGTACCAGTGAAGGGATATGCGATGACCTATACGGATTTGGAGTGATTTTAAGGACTGTATGTTAGAAAGTTTCCGAACCAGCAGAGGAGACTTCTATGAACAGCTCTTCGCCCTGACACAGGAAGGGACAGTAGCGGAGTACCATGAGCAGTTTGAGCACCTGGCCAGCCGACTGGATCGGCTTCTGAAGACCGTAATGGAGACTTTGTGAAAGGTCTCAAACCAAATATTCGGGTGACAGTTAGAGTGATGAGGCCTCGTGATTTGGAAAAGACTATGGAGGTAGCCTGGTTAGTAGAGGATCAGAGCCACCTGAAGAGAGGGGCTGGAGGCAGCAACTCAGGAGGTTGGTATAGGATGACCGCCACCTTTTTGACATCAAAGGAGCCGACATTGGGTACTCTTAAGGAGACCCCAATGGAGAAGACTGCAGGAGGGAGACCTGAGAAAAACTTCAAGAAGTTCATAGAAATAGAGTTACAGGAGAAGAGGGCGATGTTTTAGATAATCAGATGTGATGAGTGGTATACATCAGGGCACAAATGTAATGACCAAACTCTTCAGGTTCTCACCATTTATGATGACGAGGAAATTGAGGAGGGAGCCATATTTCCACCTTGAGGACAAGGTGGCTCTTTAGGAGGGGGAATTGTTAGACAGGTCTAGAAGCGACCAGTCCAGTTGGTCTAGGAGGGACGGGCTCTTGTTTACAGGAGGCAAACCTATTCTGCCTCAAACTCCGACCCCCCTTTGGGATGAGGTCCAGCATCCATTTGAAGAAGGAAATTAAGGCTTGGTTAGGAGGGAAAATTCAAAGGATGGGCTATTTTGAGATTTACATCATTAATGTTTATTTTAAATAGGTTATTTCCCTAGGGTTAGGGTTATGTGTTATTTGTAGAAATTAGATTATTTTTAGGGTGTTTGGGCTCTAGTCGGTGCCTAGGGATTTGGGAGAGCTGGATCTTCCTCTCGAATTGAAAATCCATTATATCTTGTTTGTTTTTGCCCTTATATCATCAATTAAAAAGGTTTTTCTTTGATTATTCCTCTTAATTCTTCTTGGGGATTGTGTGTAATATCAAAAATCTGCTCCAGGATCGTCCAGGACGATCTGGATCGTCCTGGGACGATCAGTTGTAAATCTGCTCCAGAATGTGCCCAGTTTTGCTCCAGGTGATTTTCTGTACATATCGTCCAGGCCGATTTGGACATCGTCCAGGCCGATCGGCACTGTAGAAAATATCGGCCTGAGAATAGTTCTGGGAACCATCCAGGACGATCCAAAATGGTCTGATCGTCCTGGGACGATATGGCGATCGGCCGGGCCGATCTGTGTATTATAAAGCTGATTTCAGTCGTTTTGAAGAGAGAGAAAAATCAAAATTAAAAAAATAAATATCTGAGGAGAGAGAAAGTCGAGAGATTTTGGAGAAAAGTTGATTTTCGGACGACGCGGAGCCGTTTTCGTTCGAAGAGACTGTTCAGAATATTGCTGTACGCAAGGTAAGGCACATTCCTCCTTTCTCAATTTTCAGAACCGTCGAGTTTGGCGGTATTTTCTGTCCGGATTTCATTTCCGTTACTGTTTTTCGTCCGTATCTTTTGATTGGTTCAGTTTTTACCGCGTAACTTTCTGTATATTGTTGACGTGCCGAGTGTGCACATTTTGGTTATTTTTCGAAGATTTTTGTCCGGGTATTTTTGATTCGGCGTAGTTTTTCGTAGACTACATTTTTCTGTGAAATTGTAAATTCTCTGTGCAGTAGAATAAAGGTTCTGGAATGTGATTATCTATATTCTGTGCGAATTTGGTAAATTTTCTTTGCAGGAAATTTTGTGTAAATTCTGTCTACTGCCGTTGTGCTGCCCGATTTTTGTCTGATTTCGGATTTGCCCGGATTTCTTCTGAATTGAAATGCTATCTGTATGTGCTATAAAAAGGGAGCTATAAGGGGTCTGAATCCTATGAGATTCAGTTAGTGTCTGGGAATTCTGAAATGAGCTCAAATCTGAAATCTGATATCTGTTCTGTTCCGGATCCGATGAATTCTGTTCTGGTGCTATAAGCACATCTGTTCTGGTGCCGTGAGCACAAAGGGAGGCATAAGGGGCCTGGATCCTATGAGATTCAGTCAGTGTCTGGGAAGGGAGGCATAAGGGGCCGGAATCCGTAGAGATTCCGTCAGTGTCATGGCATTTAGCTATGAATTAAATATTTGATATCTGATATCTGATTTGATCTGATTCTGATTTCCGTATCTGTTCTGTAAGCAATTATGATTCTGTTATATCTGATTTGATCTGATTCTGATTTCTGTTTTCGTACAATTATGTTGGATTTGATATCTGTTCCGTTCAGTTTACTTCTGATTCGATAAGTCTGATATGTTTTGTTCTGATTTGTATTCTGATGTGAATTAATCTGTACGACTCTGATTCTGATGTGATCTATCCGTATCTGTTCTAATTTGTTCTGTTTCGTTCTGATATGTCCGATTTGATATCTGTACGATTCTGTTTCGATTTCTGATCTGATTTCTGTCTGATGAGTTTGGTTTTGGATTCTGAGAATTTTGATTGGAGGTTTGTTGCTTTGCTGAGCTGTTGAGCTCACTCTTGTTTTCTGGTGGTTTTCAGGTTCTGGGAAGGGAAGGAAGTCCAGGAGTAGATTTCTGAGTTCTGATCCGTATAGGTATTGTTTGTACCTTTTGATTTTTTTGTACAGTCATGGCTTTTCTGTTCTGTCTTTCTTTCTGTTCAAAAGCCATGTACTGTATCTGTAGATGATTGTTTTGAGGAAAATGAAAATATAGATGTTTTGTTCCGCTGTGATTGATGATAAATAGTAGCTCTGTGTTTGTGTGTCTGTTGAGTTGAGTAATTTGGAAGATTCAGTTCAGTAACCAAATTCCAAAGCCAGATCCTGGATAAGAAGGTTTTGTCGCGGTCCGGCTCGGGCGGGATCCGTCCCCGTCGGGTCGGGTCGTGACATTGTGTTTGGAGCGGCTAAAACTAAATTTCATCCAAGGATTAGTGGATTTCTACGAGCACTTCCTATCACATGCTTCCTTAAATAGTACATAATGCTTAAGTAATGAAACTAGTATAACATGAAGAAATTTAAATAACTAGCCCATACAAATTATGAGGTGGACATAAACTATAATTTTTATGATGCCATTGATATTTGAGTTATTTATGGTTTTAAATTTCATTATCTTTTTAGGATTATTATAATTAGTCATTAAATTTGTTAGCACCATGCTATTTTTTCTATCTATAAATAAGGGATATCTAAGTCATTTATTTATAGCAGGAATAAATTTCTTACTCGATCAAAGACACGAAACACTTTTAAGAGAAGTGATGCAAATCTAAAAATACTATAGTGTTTGAAAGCATAAATCCTACGCATTTAGACGAGCACATCAACCTTCTGAGTTTTGATGTTTACTTTAGTTGTTTTAATATCATTGCTTTATTTTTTTCATTGTTTTTTTAACATGCCTAATCCATTTAAGAATAATCATCATATGCTTCAACATCCAAATATCTACATAAATTCTCCGAGAATATTTTTTGTAAATGGTAACCTAGTTCATTCATAATCCCTAGCCTAAGACCTTCAATAAAATAACTAGTGGTAAAAAATGATCTATAAGTAAACCATGTGCAGCTAAAAGCAAACCTTGCATAATATATAAATATATTAAAATCGCTCCGTTTAGAACTCTTAAATTGATTATGCAATTGGTCCCTACATTCATCAAAGAGCAACTATTACTCTCTTTTTTTTTCTTTTTTTTCATGCCAACCCATATTAATTTTATTTCACTTGCACAGTACATCAAAATAAATGAGAATGACTTTTTCGGGTTTCCAAAGTATTGATCCACTCTAAAAGTTCCCCAAGGTTATATCGCACATCAAATGAAAGAATGTAATTTTCAACCACATGATATTTATGTTGTATTTATTTAGAACCATAACATAACTTACTACATTTAAATTGTATCATTTATTAATTTTTTTTATAAACCAAATTAATGTATTCTAATTGACATCATGATAAAATCATAAACTCAGATCCCAATTTTGATACTGGACATCTTAAGATTTTAGGGTTTACTGATTCTAACCTAGGTATTGATAATAAAAGAATGCATAAATGATCAAAGTTCACAAAAGTTAATGCAAAATTTCATATCATTAAATGAAAAAATAGAAAACAAACACACTTGCAGCAGAAAAAATAATTTCAAGACATCCAAAGTCTATATTTTTTAATAAAATTTGAAATCAAGAATAAGTACTGTGATAACGATTCACATTGCAAAAGAAAAGCTAGGTTATAGCAAACTTCATCAAATTCTAATTCCAAACACAAAACCAATAGCAAAATACATAGATGAAAAGGAAACAATGATAAAGTCAACAAATTGAAGATCACAATCTCACATTGGTACAAGAAGCTTACACCGAAATTTATCAAGAAGACTTGCACCGTAATTGAAAAATTAACATCTAACCAGCACACACAAATTTGAGAGACAAGAATTTTAGCAAGCAGTTGATTGATTTCTACAAACCTAAAAACATTTATAATCAAAATTTGAACACAATTGGTAGTCTATCATAATCTTGCCTAAAACCTCAAAAAGTAGCAAGTTTTCATTCATAAAATAGGAAAAAACAGCAACACACGAATCAAAACAAGTTTCGGATATGTAAACCTTGCATTCAATCACTTTTAAAACTATAGAAGGAAAGCTACGGCCCAACTACATTGCAGTCAAATATAGAAGGAATGTCAAAGCCCAACTATAGTGCAGATATAGGATTTAAAGGAATATGAGCTTTTTCGTCAATTGAGAAAAAAATTGCCAGCAAGCAAATATGGGAATCACCCAGTATGACGAATCAGAAGACCCAACCTTCAGTCATAATAAGAAAATCATGACGAACTGCAGTACCAGGATGAAACCAACTTCAAAAAACAATTCAAACAGCCACGAGTTTCAAGAAGCAAAGTAAGTGGAAACAAAGTAGGCGCCATTAATACCTCCCAAATAGGAAACTAAAAGGTTCCAGATCAGTAAGAATGCAATAACTACCTGCTATCAAGCAGAGATATGACTTAAAGGAACAGTGCTCACAATAACCAAAAATCAATAACATAAGCAAGAAACCGGTGACTGGACCCGCTCAAACCCTCAAACCAACACATGGAACTAAACCAAAATAACTCAAATTTTAGAGAATGCAACCCATTCTAAACAGTATCAACATATTTATGTTTACACACAAAAAAATGAAGAAATGAAAACAACTGAGGCAAAGATCAAAACTCAAAAGATTTATGTCTTGTCTCAACATGCACAGTTGGTGTTTCCAATGAGTATTAGTGATGCGGACATCCGACGGTGGACGATATTCAAAGGAAGAGTCGAAGATCGATGGCCGAGATCACTCTGTTTTATTTTAGTTTATTAATTGTATTTTAATTTAATTTTGCAATTTTCCTTTTTTACCTGTTTTATTTACGAGTCTTGTCTTATGTAAGCTCAATGGGCAAATTTGTCTTTTGGTTTCTTTTGAGGCCTATATATACAGGCTCCTTCTCTTGTATTATGCATGATGGAATTATAATAAAAATTTGTGTTCTGCACTTGTGTTCTTTTGGGAGCGCGTTAGTGAGATTCCTATGGGAAGGAATCAGAGTTTTCACCAGCCGCATGATGGGTCCGGGCTCGTGGTTTGAAGTCCCTTGGAGAAGGGCAACGTATCACCCGTCAGTCTTCGGAAGAGTTCAAGGCTCGCGGTTTTATCTTTTATCTTTTTGTTTCTTTGTTTTTTGTTCCTTCTTGTTGTTCCTATTCGCCTTCTCCATCCTCTCCCTACTTCCACCCAACCAGCCTTTAGCTCCACCACTAGCCCTTCCCCCATTGAACCCAAGTCCACCAGCCATCCTTAGCCGCCGGCCACCATAACTTCCCAACCTTGATTTCCAATTCAAATTGCCACCTAATTACATTCCTAAAACATCCAAGCATAGGTTAGGAAAGTTTTAATTTTGAATTCAAAATTATTTAAATTTCAAAATTTTATTTCCTATTCCTTAAGCCTAATTTATGAAACCTCCTTAATTCTCTTTAAATATGAAATTAAATTCAAATTTAATTCCTTAATCGCATTAATTGCTTGCCCACACAATTAATCCACCTAGCCCCTTTCCCTCTTCCCATAGCCGGCCCCTTCCTACCCGCCGCCCTTTCCCCCCTCTTGCTCTTGATTGGAGTCTACTTTCCTTTTTCCATACAATCTCATTTGGGAAGCTTTGATATTATTTATTCAATTCAATTTTGAATTTTGAATGAATTCCTAAACGAAAGTCTTTAAATCAAATCCCAATTAATTCTCTCCACTTATGGCCGGCCCATCCCCTTTCCATATTCCCTCTACAATCAATTTCCCTCCATTAATTAATTCTCTAATTGGATATCCCGTTATGAGAATTAATTAATTCAAACTTCAAATTTCCCCCACCCCCATACCCCGTCCTACATCAATTAGTTTTCATACTTGCATCACTGTTGCTCCTTAAAAATCGCATTCTCCTCTAGCTCATTAAATGCACCATGCATTAATTGATTATATATAAGTATATAACATATGGACATGATGTGTACTTAGAGAATATTATCATTGCCACTGTTTGACGTGAAGTAATTTGTAGCCATGGGAATTAATCCAAACATCAATTCGAAATTTTTCTTTTTTTTTATTTATGTTATTTCTTTTAAACTACATTATTGTTAGTGCTATTCTAGCATACGTAATCAATTTTATTGTCAATTTATTATCAGGTAATTAACAGTTTAGTAGTACAGTGTTAGTAGTTTATTAACAGTTAGTTTGTACTTTGTTATTTCGTTCATCAACAAAAGAAGGAATTTCAAGTCATCTAAGATAGTTGTCAAGAATAAGTACAGTATTATGCATAAGCTGGCCACCATCAAATAGCAACTAGAACAGAAGTAAAATCTATAACATGAAGCAAAAATAATCATCAAAGATATAGTTGTCTCTCATAGAAATCAAAAAACAAACGTACCACAGGTTCTGGGTAAAGCCCAATTTCACTCAGCTCTAGAATAAGTCTGTCATTGAAGCTCATCTGGTTGTATAGAAATTCAGAACAATATGTGCTAAATGGCGTTGTCTGATTTGGTGCCAATTGATTCAAGGCTTGGTGAGGACTTGATAATGGTCTATTAACTGTTTCAGGTATTCCATTTGTTCCCAAACTCTCCCGTGAAATTTCATCATGGAATCTCCGATTAGGATCTACTTTATAATAATCTAAATTTCTTCCAGTGGTTTGGCAGTCTTCCAGCAGATGCAAGTTCAAACCTTTTGTTTCCAAGTCTTTGTCAAGCTCAAAACGTGCGGCATATAAATCATTACATGAATATGCTTCCGCGCAATCACCGGTGTTGTAAAGATTATCCATGTCATCTTCTTCAATTATATAGCAGAAATAAGTGCCTGACAAATCGAAATTCCAGAGTATGACACGCACTGCGGCATAAATTGTTCTAGAAGATGGTCTGATTTCGTTGTCTCCTTGGCAAATACTGTTTCTCTCTCACATCCATAAAAGTTAACTCCATTAGAGAAGGCATTGCTTTCGCACCTGTTGGCAACAACTGCTGCTGATGGCATTACAACATGTTCCTTATCAATCTGAAAAACAAAAAAACAAAAGAACGTCATATCAATTCACAGCTATAAAAAGTACAAAATGTCTCCAATTTAAGAAAGCAAAAGGTTAATTAAAAAGGTGTAATTATCATGCACCTCTCAAAAAATATTTGCCAGATATTATAAAGCTCAAAGAGGTTTGGCAAAATATAAAATCCCAAAAGAAAGATTTGAATATTATTTTGAAGACTTAAAAGATGTCATATAAGGGGAAAAGCAGTATGTTGGTTTCTCTTTTTAAGAATAAAGGTGATGCACAATAGTGTGCAAATTATAAAGGGATTAAGTTAATGTTTCATGCATTAAAACTATGGGAGAGAGTTATTGAGCATAGGTTACGACGTGATACTATTGTTTTTCAAAATCAATTTGGATTCATGTTGGGTAGGTCTACGATGGAAGCAACACATTTATTGAGAGGTTTGGTGGAGAAATATAGAGAGAATAAGGAGATCTACATATGATATTTATTGATTTAGAGAAAACATATGATAAAGTTTCAAGAAAAGTGCTTTGGAGAATACTAGAAAAGAAAGGAGTTAATAATGGCTATATTCAAGTCATGAAGGATAATGTATGCAAGAGCTATTACGTGAATTCAAACACAAGGTGATTCGATCAAGTATTTTCCTCTTTTAGTAGGATTATTACATCAAGGATCAGCTTTAATCCCATATCTTTTTGCTTTAGTCATGGATGTTCTAACTAGACATTTGCAAGAAGATATACATACCCTTGTGTATGCTTTTTGCTAATAATATTCTTCTTGTTGATAAGACTAGTGGGAGTTAAATGAAAACTTGAATTATGGAGGTCAACCGTAGAGTCTAAAAGTTCATTTGAATAATTTTAAAGCCGAATGCATGGAGTGTAATTTTAGCAGGAATAGATCTAGTGGTGGGATTGTGACTTTGGGCAATCAAGTCATTAAAAAGAGTACACGTTTTGGATATCTCGGGTCTATTGTTCAAAAAGATGGTGGAATAGACGAGGATATTATTTAGTAGAATTAAAGTTGGATGATTGAAGTCGAGGGATGCATCGGGCTAGTTTTGTGATAGAAAAGTACCCCTCAAACTTAAGGGAAATTTTTTGTAAAATGGTGATGAGACCTGCAATATTTTATGGAGCGGAATATGTTAGACCGGTCCACGCGGGACCGGCCCAGGCGAAGAACGGGTGAAACGTCTCTGCCTCTTACGTCAGCCGCATGCCCGCACGTTCCACGGGAGCTCATTTAGGAAGGTTTTTGAATGGTTTCTAGGAGGGAAATTGAATGTAGGGATTATTTAGGGAATTCCTTTTGATTTGTATGCATTAAATACTTTGTTTTGGGAGGGTTTGATCATCTTGAATTTGGCTGAAATTTGATATCTCTATATTTAGGTTTCTTTGGGCTCTAGCGGCGTCTAGAGATTTGGGAGAGATCGATCCTCCTCTCGAATTGAGGATCAATTGTATCTTGCTGTTTTTTATTCATCTACTAGTGAAATACAAGCTTTCCTTTGAGTTTTCTCTCAGATTTTCCCGGACAAGTGCTGTTTTTCTGCTGTAAACAGCAGATTTCTGCTGTTTTCCTGCTGTGGACAGCCATTTGGCTGCTGTTTGTTCGCCGATTTGGGTTAGGTTTGCTTGCGAAATCAAGTATTACCTTAGGGTTACTTGCGAACTCAAGTATTTCCTATCAAATTGGTATCAGAGCACGTCGATCGAAGGGGAACCAATGGACGGAAGAAAAGTGGAAATTTTGGAGGGAGAACTTGGGCAACTCAAAGCAGATTTTGAGGAAAAGATGGCTTATTTTCAAAGTCAGATTGCATCCGTCAATAAAAAGATGGAGGAAAAGTTTGCCGTAATGGAAGACTTATTGAAGAAATTGCTTGAAGCCAAAACCAAACCGGTGATATCAGAAGCAAAGGAAACTACAGGAGGCCGTGGAAGAGATGAGAACCCTAACACGTCTAGGGGAAGGAAAAAGCCAGAAGTGGAGATCCTGGAGGGAGAAGACGGAATGCCGCCTCTAGAACCACTTTCTAGGGAGGAGATGAGCATTGGCTATGCAAGAAGGGGTGCTGAATTTGTAAGGCGAGGAGATGATTTCGATCGCCATGGTGCTGATTTTGAAAGAAGAAGAGGGAATTTTGATGTATGGTTTGGGTATGATCGCCGGAGGGAAGATCGTGTCCGCTTCGAGGAATGGGAGGTTATGGAGGATTTAGGGGAAATGGGTGTAACCCGAGGGTGAGGAAACTGAATATGACAATCTTTGAGGGGGAGGATGCACACGGGTGGATCTACAAGGTAGAAAGATATTTCGCCGTCAATGGGCTGACAGAGTAGGAGAGATTGACGGCGACAGGCCTATGTTTAGAAGGGAAGGCTTTGTCTTAGTATCAGAGAAGGGACATGTGACGACCCATACGAAGTTGGAGAGAGTTTAAGGATTGCTTGGTAGAGCGTTTCTGAACTGGCAGAGGAGGAGACTTCTACGAGCAGTTCTTTGCCTTGACATAGGAGGGTTCAATGACGAAATACCGGGAGAGATTCGAGTACCTTGGTAGCCGATTGGACCACCTTTCTGAGATAGTGCTAGAGGGAAACTTTATGAGAGGATTGACACCAGAGATCCGAGCAGCGGTTAGAGTAAAGAGGCCTCGTGACTTGGGAGAGGCTATGGAGCTAGCTCAATTGGTAGAAGATCAGAGACACCTGGAGGGAGAGACGGGAGGCGACAGCTCATGAGGCTAGTACAGGATGACCACCATTTTATTGAAATCCAAGGAGCCGACACCGGATACTCTTCGAGGGACTTCGAAGGAAAAGACCGCAGGAGGAAGACCTGGGGACAACTTCAAGAAGCTCACAGAGACAGAATTACAGGAGAAGAGGGCAAATGGACTTTGTTTCAGATGTGACGAGAGGTATATGCCGGGGCACAGGTGTAAGGACCGAACTCTTCAGGTTCTTATCGTTTGTGATGAAGAAGGAATGGAGGGTGTCATCTTTCCACCTTGCGGACAAGGTGGATCTTTGGGATGGGAGTATTATTAGACCGGTCCATTGGACCGGTTCAGCTGGTCCACGCGGGACCGGCCCAGGCGGAGAACGGGCGGAACGTCTCTGCCTCTTCCGTCAGTCGCACGCCCGCACGTTCCACGGGAGCTCATTTAGGAAGGTTTTTGAATGGTTTCTAGGAGGGAAATTGAATGTAGGGAAATTTTAGGGAATTCCTTTTGATTTGTATGCATTAAATACTTTGTTTTGGGAGGGTTTGATCATCTTGAATTTGGCTGAAATTTGATCTCTTATATTTAGATTTTTTTGGGCTCTAGCGGCGTCTAGAGATTTGGGAGAGATCGATCCTCCTCTCGAATTGAGGATCAATTGTATCTTGCTGTTTTTTATTCATCTACTAGTGAAATACAAGCTTTTTTTTGAGTTTTCTCTCATATTTTCCCGGACAAGTGCTGTTTTTTCTGCTGTAAACAGCAGATTTCTGCTGTTTTCCTGTTGTGGACAGCCATTTGGCTGCTGTTTGTTCGCCGATTTGGGTTAGGTTTGCTTGCGAACTCAAGTATTACCTTAGGGTTACTTGCGAACTCAAGTATTTCCTATCCGAATATTGGCTATTAAAAGAAGCATAAAATTAAGTGTTGTAGAGACGAGGATATTCAGGTGGATGAATGGCTTTACTCTTAGAGATAAAATGTGAAATGAGTATATACATGAAAAGGTTGGAGTACCTCCAGTGGAAGATAAGATTAGAGAGACTCGCCTTCGATGGTTTGGTCACATAATACATTGGCCTTTCAATGACCCGATTAGGGAAGTAGATGTATTAGATTTGGCCTATGTTAAGAAAGGTAGAGGTAGACCCAAAAAGACTTGCTAGAAAGTATTACAAATTGCATTTTTTATTAGATTTAAATGAGAATTTGACTCTTAACGGGCACAATGGAGAAAAAGGATTCATGTGGCTAAACCCACGTAGTGGGATAAAGGTTTTATATTATTGTTGTTGTTGTTGTTGTAACATATGTTAATAACGGATACTTTAATCATTCAACAAAAAATACATCTAATTGGTAAAACAAATTTAATATTTCCAAATCGATGGCAAGATCTCAGCCGCAAGGACTAATGTTTGGGTGAAAGAAAAATGGGTTTGAAACACTAGGGTGTAAGATAAATGGGCTTGAGATGAATTACTTTTCAAAAATATTAGTGTTAGAATTTTGATTCAAATATTTATTATCTAGAAACTTTTTTATTAGTTAGATATTGTCATTTTTAACATATTTTAATAATTTAAATTTAATAAATAATTCTCTTCTTGTCTTGATATGAAATAGACGAATATTGAGCAGGAAAAAAAACAATATTTGTAGAAATTTTCCATGTTGCAGCATTCCTCGTTGCATGGATGCAAATTAGACTCATTGTTACAGCCTACATTACTGCATTGTTGCATTTCTTTTATTTTTTGTTAACTACAATTTTCCCTCTCTGTGGACAAAAATAACAATACTCAAATACCTTGATCTCAAGTACTCTAAGAATTGAGGAAATGCATTCTAAATAAAAAAAGAGAGTAACAAAACATCCATTCAATAAGCCAATGAATGAAAGAGCTATTATAAATAGCCATGATCCGTTCACATGTTCTTAAAAGGAAAAAGAAACTGTGTCATTTACAAGACACATAAAGACAAAAAATGCATGCAAGTAAAACCTAAAAGAACATCTATATAAAGTAATTGTGCTCGAGCATTCTCAAGTATAACCACATCTTTTCATATCTTTAAAGACATAGAGATCTCCATTTCTAACTCTTGGATCATTGATTCAGAAGATATATATCATACGACTAACTCCTCTCGTAAATTTTGTTTCATATGCACGTAGTCCTAATAATAAGAAAATAATCATGATCAATAAATCCCTTACCATAGTGGCTAATCAAGGAGATATTTTAATAAACAAATCCCTCATACTCAAATATATTTTCAATGTGCCTAAACAATGATGATATTCTTCTTGTTGATAAGACTAGAGAGGGAGTTGAAGGCAAACTTGAATTATGGAGGTCAACCTTAGAGTCTGAACATTTTCATTTGAGTAGAAATAAAAACTGAATATATTGAGTGTAATTTTAGTAGTAATGGATATAGCCGGGGAATTGTGACTTTGGGCGATCAAGTCATTAATTATAATACACATTTTAGATATCATGGGTTTATTATTCAGAGTGATGGTGAAATAGATGAAGATATTATTAGCATAATTCAAGTTGGATGATTGAAGTAGAGGAATGCATCAGGCTTGTTGTGTGATAGAAAAGTCCCCCTTAAACTTAAGAGAAAAATTCTATAAGATGGCGGTGAGACCCACAATGCTTTATAGTGCAAAATGTTGGCCACTAAAAGAGAAGCATAATATTAAATATTGCATAGATAAGGGTGTTAAGGTGAATGAGTGGCTTTACTCTTAGAGATAGGATACAAAATGAGCATATACATGAAAAGGTTAGAGTAGCTCTAGTGGAGATAAGATTAGAAAGAGTCGCCTTAGATGGTTTGGTCACATAAAACTGCAGCCTTCCAATGACCCGATTAGGAGAATAGATGTATTAGATTTGACTTATATTAAGAAAGACAGAGGTAGACCTAAAAAGACTTAGTTAAAAAATATTAGAAATGGCCTTTCTTTATTAGATTTAAGAAAAAATTTGATTCTTAATATGACATAATGGAGAAAAATGATACATGTACCCACGTAGTGGGATAAAGGCTTAATATTATTTTTGTTGTTGTGCCTTTTACCAATCAAATATTCATTCAAAAGCTAACTAAATATTCTAAATACATTATTGTATTTTATCCTTTATATTGTGTCTTTCAGGACCAAGATGTGAAGAGGATGATTAAGCTTGCTAAAAAAAGGGATGGTCTAAACCACCATAAGGAATTAATTAATCAAAAAATTTTATACAACTTTAGTATTATTTCTTCTCTCATTAACCCTAAAGTCCAATAAAAAGATAATCAAGCTTCATCACATACACCTTGGCCACTTATCAGTTATTATTCTCAAAATCATATTTTCTTTGTTACAACAAAAATAACAATATTAAGCCTTTATCTCACTACATGGGGTCAGCTAATATTTTCTTTGTTATTCAAAAAAATTAATAACATAGGATTTCATTGTGATGTTTATGGATTAGTGCAACACAAACATACCATTGATATGTTGTTCTTCATATTCTCAAATAAATAAATAAATAACTCTTGGAAAAGGTTAGTCGTACACTCAGCTTGAGTAGTATAATATTTTAAACATTCACCGACATTGGATATGCTAGAACTGTTGATTATAGAAAGGTAAAATTCTATATATAGTATTTTTTAGGAGTTAATATAGATTCCTTTTAAGTGTTGGAATCAAATTGTTGTAGTTAGGTATATTGCTAAAACATAACATAGAGACATGGCTCATTCTATATGCCAAATGATGTAGGTCAAGATGTTAAAAGAATTCAGTTTTTCAATAATTGAGCCTATGGCTCTACATTATTAACGATCATGTAGCCATATACCTTGTCAGTAATCTAGCTATTCACGAAAGGACCAAATTCATCTATGTTTTGATAGTCATTTCATCCCGAATGTTATGCTTTCTATCAAGATTGTTGCTCATATTTCCAATTCAAAATAAGTGACGGATATCTTGCCCAAAACTATTGGTCTTCTCTCATTATTTTGCTTATATAACAAGTTGAAGCTAATAAATATATACGCTCTATCTTGAGAATGAGTGTTAGCATAATAGGAATTAGGAATTTTAGAAAATCATTATAAAAGTAGAGCATATAATTTGGGAAGATTTATATTGATTCTCCATTACTTACCTTTATTTTCTCATTTAATTTATGTCTATTGTATTCATCTTAAATGCTACAAATAGGCATTATTGTTAGCAAATAAGATCACATAATTTCTCCCCTCAACAAGCCCAAATTTCAAATGCACAAATACAAGTATAATAAAGTGGTAGCAAGCATATATTCCAATTATTACCTGTTCACGCAAGAAAGTTGTGTCTTCCGTGGAAACAAAACTAAAGACAGGTTCTACCTGGTTCCAGAATGAACCGAAACATATCCGTCCTGATCAACAAATATGCAAATAAAAAAGATGTCTTTGTTAATAAAAATGGCAAAAAAAAGACCATGATACCCAAGGACAAGTTTCCCACCAATTGTGGGGCTTTGGGAGGGTCATTCTTGCACAGCCTTGCATTAATTTGGCAGATAAGATGTTTCAGTGATTAAATGTGCGACCTCAAACAAGAGGTAACTACTGTGGCAAGAAAAGCCTCATGTTTTAGTTTGATTGGTGGTATTTTATCCCAAAATATAAAGAAAAACTTAGTTATATGAGAGAAGTAATACCAGTATCAAGGGCAGCAGTTGCAGCAGCCACAAGCTCTTCATGATCATCAGCAACTTCATCTGACAGAAGGCAACGCAAACACATAAAAAAGGAAACAAAAATTAAAAGTTTGACGAATTTGTTCAATTAGAGTAAGCTCTATGACAACATTAATTTGTCCTACGATATAACAAAGTACCAGAAAACTCCATTGATGAACTGCTTATCAATTGCCTCGGTCGTGCATAACTCTTTCGTTCAGACAACTTCTTAATAGGCGGATGACCTGGTTTACTGAATAAAATAAATAAGATAAATATAATTAGAAAAGGCTCCATTGCAAGTTGAAATTAATTATTTAATTAGTTTAAATTGATAGTTGAGAAAGTAATCATTGCTGTTACTAGACGAGATAACTAATCACCTTTCAACTCTCTCCGATCCATGTCTAGCACTCCTCTGCTGTTTTGTAGTGACAACATCACTAAGTTTTTCAATAGCTGCAGGCATACCAGACCTTACAGGAGCAAATCCTCGCCTTATTCTCCCTTGCCTACGATCAACATCCCCGCAATCTTCTTCAACAGCCATCCCATTCTTCCTTGATGGCATGATAAGATTTGTAAACTTCTGAACAGCTTGAACAGGTTTACCTTTTATATCCATGCGTTTCTTAACCTTATCTTTAAGCTTGTTTTCTTGCACACCGGATTCTTCACTTTCTGACAACGAAGCTGGTGCAAAATTATCCCCTCTCATTTTATTATGCTGGGAAGCATTCGAAGATTCACGTCTTGTCCCCGCCAAATCATCATGATTGATCAATGCATCTTCTGCAGTCTCTGATATAGACAACTCATCATGGCTTGAAATAAGAGGGGACAAACTCGACCTTCTCGAAGAACGGGACATTTTTTGTGGCCTTTGTACAGCCCACTGGCCTACAGGAGGTGATGAGGACCTTATAGAAGCTGATCTTTTCCTATTGACAACACCAAGAGTTTGAGGCGGCTCCATGTCCTCAGGATTTCCCACCACTCGATGGATGTTAGGAGAAGTTTTGGACAGTGAACTCGAATTGGAGCGCGGTCCTCGAGCAGATCCAAATTTTGGCAATGTGGTACTTGCAACACAAGTATCTTCTCGGCTGTTAAGCCTGAATACCGATGGCAGTAAGAAAATGATTTCAGAGACAAATGAAGCAGCAAAAAAAAATGTTAAGTGATATAAAATCAAACTTCAGGACAAAGAAGGAAAGAATAGCAGTTTCTCAGAATTAAGCACAGTAAAAACACATGGTAATTAGAAAAATGGCAAACTAGCCCTAACAAACAAGGAAAACATTATTAATTATTCCTTTTGGAATTATCTGTTGCTTCAAATACCATGAAGGACATATAACCCATAATTACTATCTAATATAGCTCGTAAAAAAAAATGTACTCTAAGAAAATGTCTTACTTGCTAATAACTCTCAGAGAGGGGCTTTCAGTATCAGGACAAAATCGAGCATCTCTTCTGTCATTAGGGACTGAAACGTGATTTTGTTCATTCCTTGAACGTACGCTGGTAGCATTTTGTTGAGCACTTGAATCTATCTTTCCAGCAAGGGTTGTATTAGTATTGGATGCTGACCTGAAAAACTGCACTTAATTAACACTCCTGCCAAGTCATACTGAAGTAAAAAAACAGAAATGTGCAACTAAGGCTCCGTTTGGGACGGCTTTCCAACTGCTTCCTTCCTGAAGCACCTTTCTAGTATAAAAATTAAAACCTGTGTACTAGAAAGCTGCTTTAAGAAGCAGTAAAAAAACCATTTCAAACAAAGCCTAAGACAACAAATACTGAGGTGACAATTGTGAAGAGGCCAAAGAGCTGAACAATCAGAATACTGTACCTGAAGCTATGTGAATAATTAAGTTTTGGTCGAACATCACTGCCAAGCTTTTGCTGTATTACTCGTTTAGTTTCCCGATCAAATTGAGATTTAACAAGGCCAGAACTTGCTGAAACATCTGATTTAATTACTGAGCGTTTTTTCTTCATCCTTGACCTTTCCCAACCATCTACAACCGTTGAAAATCCTCGATCACTCTCATCCCCCTGAGCTGCACTGCCATTTGTTGATTTTAAAATGTCTTTATCCCTCTCCAGAGGCCCAGAGGTTCTGGAAGTTCCATTAGCCTGTACATCCATCAAAATAAATCAAACAAGCAGATAAGCCCTCTATCGACACTTACCAAGAAACCACAAACAAACAAAAAATAATGAAGATACCCATTGTTCCATACATAATCCATCTCTTTAACCAAGGGTGGTTGTTGTGAAAGTTATAAACTTGGAATGTTACACGTTATGATACTCTTGGTGTGAAACACTATGAGAGAAAATTTATCATTAATGGTCAACATAACCACAAATATTGACAATACCAAAAAATATAGCAAAAAAGGAAAGAAAGAATTGAACAGTGTTATAACTAAAGCGTGTATTATTGATATTAAACCTAGTAAATGGTGATGCTTGATGATACTAGAATGGAGCAAAGACTGTAGAGAAGAAAGACTGACTTTAGTTCACATGTAAATCAAGTTTAAAGCATTCATAATAATTTCTTAAACAATAGCTGAAGATCACAGAGTAAATTAAGCAAAACATTATCTAAAAAAAGTTAAATATAAAGTGGTGACTGGTTTCATAAAATAAGTAGACAATAATACTGAGAATCAAGAAGCAAAGCTATACCTCAACAAGAGAAGTTCGAATCCTTCTGTTGGGTACACTAATTTTGGCCTTGTCTTCTAATCTTTGAGACCCAACCTCAAGGACACATCCAGACAGATGACTCTGAGGCCCAATCTTAGAAATACTTCCTTGATTTAATCCAGTAGATCGCTCGCCTGAAAAGGAGTCAACTCGAGAGCGTTTTTTTAAGATAATATGACAGAACTTGTCAATCTTCGAAGAAGCATCACCAAAAATTTTAACCCTATCCCTGCATGGAATAAGCATTTGTCTAAACTAAAAGAAAAACCTGAATAAATTTTAAAAATAATAATAAAACTCTCCTGATTAAACGCTGTCAGCCCATTTTATTTCAAAGAAAATTAAAAATAATTATTGAAACAAAAAAAAGGAAATTGTAAACGTCAATCACTGAAAAATGTATCTTTAAATTTATTCAAATAAATACAGCATAAAAGAATTAAATTACATGATATGAAACCTGGAGCTGTACCTTGCTTTGGTAACATGGTCTTGCAGATTATTCTTTAAGCGTTTAATCTCCTCCAAACAGGAAGAAGTTAATGGCTTTGTGCCGAATGCCACTGATGAAGTATCATTGGCATATGTTCCAAAGATATTAGTCACTGCCCTTTTCATCTCTCCTGATCGATTTAAGCGATGATCAGCAGTAATGACCTTAAGATCTGAAGCAAGAGACTGCAGTAAGCAAATCATATCTCCTTGGAATGCCGCAGCATTAGCCTTTGATGTGCCAGGAGGTGACGAGAGGATACGATCTGAACCTTCACGAAAGCTTCCCAACTTTTCTAGCGTAGCAGCGGAATATGATCCCCGCTGCCCATTGGAATAAAGTAGGCCCATCAGGGCTACTCAAAGAATAATCAAATCTGCTGTTTGCAGCCATTTCAAAGACTTAACGCAGCCTTAAAGTTACTAAGAATCCAGACAAAGAGGAGAGTACAATGTAGCAATGAGTGTTGCTTGTAATCATTGGACATGAGAGGATTTGGATCAAGTCAACAAGTAAATAGGGAAAACAACAAAACCTGCAATAAAAAACAAGATTATTTGTGAAATATTACATTTAACCTAAATCCACTGATAAACATGTTAGACCAATGAACATAAAATAGTAGTTGAACGACAATAACACAGCCTATCAAACTTGCCTTTCATTTCTTTTCCTGTAAATATACGTGGTCAATGAAAAGAACTTGGCTAGCAAAGGAATGTATTTGATTGATTAGGGATTTGCAGTAATAAGCTTAAAGACACATGAAATCTTATGGAGATTGCCATATTTGGCAATGCAGTAAAAAAATAACTGATCTTAGCTTTTTTCATTTTTTAGCCCAAAAAAAGCAAAATGGAAAGATAAATATATGAAAGAAAAACAATGTACGCTAACAAACTACGCAACTCAATTCCATAGTTAAAAGCAAACTATAATGCTTAAGAAAGCGGATCCCTTAATGTACTCAACTGTCAAATCATGATTCTCGTCCAAATATAAAACCAAAAAACACAGCTGAGCAACAAATTTAACCAGAAACAGAAATTTTGCAACTCAACGCCGATAAATTCCCGTTTTGTTTACAAATAGCCAAACACAGAGTAGCATTACCAAAAAAATGAATTCCTTTGCATAGCTACTCTATCTGATCAACTTGCATTATGCATAACAAACCTAAACCGAAACATTCATTTCAGATCAAATAAATACCAAAAATCATTAACAATAATCCAAACCAGCCAAACAAGCGCCATAAGCTTCACAACTAATTGAAACCCTAATAAATTTCCAATCCAAGCTAAAAACCCGAAATCACACCTACAATTAACTCATTCAAGTAAGATAATTACTTCAAATCACGCCGGCCTCCAGAGAAATCACGACTAAAATTGAATGACTATGGCTAGTAGCTTGCAGGCAATGATGCAGAAATATAAGATAAAAGTGATCGGACAAGCGAACTCACCTTGATCAACGCCCGATTAGAAAGCTAGGGTTTCAAAAAAAAACTTCCCAAATTTGTAAATTTTATCCTTCTTCCCTAAAAAGAGAAAACCAGTTAGGCCTTTGAGGAACTATAATTACGAAGAGAAAATACATACGAGGTCGAGGGCGAAGGGCGGCAGCTGTTAGCAAATATTGCGGCCAGATCTACGTAGGCCAGGCTTGACTCAGGGTATTTTTGTAAGAAATGATCTAATTTGTAACAAAAAAATTTAAAAATTCTCACTAGTTTTTACCCCTATCCAATCATCAGCTATTTACGTGTCCTCGTACAAATATTTCTCTAGGCTGATATTTGCATGATTACCGAAAAGGTTTTTAATGAAATTTAGGCAGTAGTTTAGATACTCGTAAAGGTTTTTCGCTGGAGATGGCATAATGGAGAGAATTGTTCTGCGGTTCATTTACAGATCATAATTTTTAGTTAAAAGATTTATTCAAAAATAAAAAACGAATTCTATAGTATGGGGTCAGCTATGTGAATTAATTTTCTCTGTTGTGTTCTATAAAGAATCAATTTTTTTTATTAAAATTTAATAAAAAATATTATTTTTAATTCTTACTGATACGTCATCAAAATATTATCTTGATTGGACACGAACCTCGATGCAAAATAAGTTGGAAACTTCTAAAATTAAAATTGAGACCATTCGAACTCCGATTTCAATAAACTTATAGTAAATTGAATGTCTCGAAAATACGAACCCAACGACATCAAATTCGACTCAATCCGAGCACAAATGAGTCCAAATCAAGGATCCAAAAAGATGTTGGAATGTTCGAACCACAATTTAGATTACCAAACGGTTTCCAAACATTATGTACTTATAGTCGAATCAAGCGGCTCGATGAGACGAATCCAACAAGCCCAAGATCGCCGAATTCCGACATCACTAAGATCTTCAAATGTCTGACGAACGTCCACAATCAAGGGATTCAATATTGGCTGTCCATCCAACCACTCCCCATTTGCCCTTGATCTCTCACCTATTTATAGGTCATGTCACTCCATAAATCTATAAATAGACCCCTCATTTCTCTTGAGGAGGGAGGGACCCAAGCAAGAAGAAGAAGAGAATATAAGGAAGAAGCTCCACCTCGACCACCGCAGGAGTTTCGCCGGACCACCGCTGGAGTTTCGTCGGACTGCCGCTGGAGCTTCGTCGAATCACCACCAGAGGTCCTCACCTTCGTCGGACCACCACTTGAGGCCCTCACCTTCTTCGAACCACCACTTGAGGCCCTCGCCTTCGCCGGACCACCACTTGAGGCCCTCACCTCCGCCAGACCACTGCCTGCCTTCGTTGCTCTGTCAGACTTATGAAACTCTTTTCGGTATGAAACCTAGCAAAATGGTATTGACATGTATACTAGTGTTCACCCAAATATGACATCCTTGCAGGCCATTAGGGTATAGAGAAATCTCAAATTCTAAAAAAAGTAACAAAGATTCATAGATGTTACCTAGTTCCTATGATGCTAAAATTATTGCAATCACAAAATATAAAGATCTTAACACTAATTCTATTAAAATTTGCATTGGGTAAACTATTGCGTTTACGAGCAAGGAGGTGAGTATAAGGAAAGTGATGAGGTGAAAAGAAAAAGAGATCCGAATGGTGACATGAACGTAAATAACTTTGAAAGTGAAAAGTTCTTTAAGTAGAGGAAGAAGATGAATATAGCCTTGATGGACCCGTCAGTTCAAAACTTTTTGAAAAAGAAAATAAAGGCATCATCAGAACAACTGGAATAAAAGGTAAAAGATTGAGAACGACCTAATGTTCTCATCTGACATAGATTTGGTTTGCGGCAAGAAAAATGGTCCTCCCGAGTGATTCCCCAGCTTATAGAGTTTAACCAACTATGGGAAAAGGAGAGGACAAAGCTAAGTATAAGAAGGGGAAGATAAAGACACAAAAGAAATTTTGGGCCGACTCTGCCTCAGAATCATCAGAAGAAGAAGCAGAGGAGGATGTAACAAATTTGTGTCTAATGGCTAATGATAATGTTGATCAATCAGATCAAGATGAGGTATGTCAACTTTTATATGAAGATCTACTGCTTATTTCTGAGAAAATACATGACTCATATAGGTAGTTGAAAAAAATGCATGCTAGTCTTAATATTGATTTTAGTACTTTACAAACTGAGCATGCTAACTTAGTTAAAGAAAATTTTGATTTTGATAGAGATAACTTGTCCCTGCTTGATGAGTATGATGCATTAAATAAGAAGCATATTGAATTAACAGAAGCACATGAATCCTTAAAAATAATACATATTAAACTAGAAAAGAATTTTGACAGACTAGATAAACTTGCATTGGAGTTAAATCGTAATGAACAACTTTTAAAATTGGAAGTTGTAGGATTGACATATCAAAATAACACATTTAAAGAAAAAATCATAGAACTGGAAAAAGAGAAGACATCACCCATATTAACCCAATATAATAAACCCCAATCACTACATGCATCACACAACTTTAAGAAGAGGCATCACCACACACATAGATTAATGAACCCATTTCCCAGTGTTAGGTGCTTCTCTTGTGGCATGCTAGGTCACATTGCCCACACATGCATGATTCATCGTAGGACACCTAGTATGGAGACCTAAATTGCATCCATCATAGTATAGCATGCATACATCTCATTCATGCAAGCATAAGGAGGAACCCAAACACACTTGGGTTCTCAAATCTAACCGTTGAATCACATTGTAGGGATGCTCTCACAAAAGACCTAGTGAGAGCATGTGGTACCTGGATAGAGGCTGCTCACGACACATGACTAGAGACATGAAAAAGTTCATTTTACTGGAGACTAGGACTGGAGGCAAGGTAAGCTTGGGAGGCAACACCACTAGGAAAGTGGTAAGCTAAGGTATTATTAGAAATGCTAAGAATTTTTTAATTGAGAATGTTTTATTAGTTGATGGTTTAAGGCATGACTTACTAAGCATTAATCAATTGTGTGATAAAGATTTTGATATAAAATTTCTTTCTAACAAATGCCTGATTAGTTTAAATGACAAACTTATTTTAGAAGGAAAATGAATGAACAATATATACATGTTAGATCTTGATTGCATTGAAAATTCAAATTCATTTTGCTTAAAAATAATAATAGATGACTCGTGGCTATGGAATATGAGACTATGCCATGCTAGTATGAAAATACTTAGAAATATACTCAGAAAAACCTAGTTAGAGGCGTACTGAAGTTAGACTTCACTAAGGACCATTTATGCGATGCCTGTCTAGTAGGAAAACAAATAAAATCATCCTTTCATTCAATCAAAGATGTGAACACATCTAGGCCACTAGAAATCCTTCATATGGACTTATTTGGACACGTTAGAACAGCTAGCCTAGGTGAAAAAAATTATGGATTTGTAATTGTAAACGACTTCACTAGATTCACTTAGGTAAGTATCCTAGCACATAAGAATGAGTCGTTGAGGAATTTAAGATTTTCTCCACTTGTATTTGACAAAAATTAGGATGTGAAATCTCAATAATCCATAGTGATCACAGTGGAGAGTTTAAAAAAAAAAAAAGTTTGAATCATTCTGTTAAGAGATAGGAATAGAGCATAATTTTTCAGCCCTAGAATACCTCAGCAAAATGGAATAGCAAAAAGGAAAAATAGAACCTTGGTAGAAGCTGATAAGGTAATGTTAGCTGAGTATACCCTTCTTAAATATTTTTGGGCAGAAGTGGTTAACACGGTGTGTTACATCTTAAATAGGGTGAACATTAGGTCAAAGCTGAATAAAACTCTTTATGAACTTACATGTCTTTGGTTGCAACTGCTTTATCTTAATCAATAACATGTTACGAATCTTAGATTATAGATTAGACTTTTGATGATAGCAAACATTCAAGTTTTTCTGCAACTGCCTTGCCTACTAACATTTCTGGTCCACAAGATCAAACGCAACTCATGACCAGCTCAAGATTGGGTAGATTTAATTTGAGTTAGTATGTAATTTTTTCTTTTTCTTGAGTCTTTTTAAAAGTGGTTCCTGATGCTAAGTAACCTTGCACAAACACACTTTAGGGGTTTTTTGTGTTCTTTTATTTTGAGTATATCGGCCTGGACGATGTTCATATCGGCCAGGATGATCCGACTAAAAATAGAAATCCTAATTAGGTCGGTCATCCTGGTTAAGCAGCAGTAATTAAGCACATCATCCTAGACGATACTTGTATTGGCCAGGACGATAAGCTCCAAATTAGATAGAATTAGCTGTCATGATTAATTTAGGTATTCTTTAATTTGGGACATCGGCCAGGACGATGCAGCATAATTATGCCTAAATTAGTCTGGTAATTATGGAAAGCAATTAAGGCTGATTGATATGATGACATCGGCCAGGCCGGTAGCAGGATCGGCCGGGACGATGTCTTTGACGATTGATATTGGCCAGCATTTATTCCAGGTGATGTTCAGGATGATTGTACTCCAATTAGAACTAATTGACCATGACGATATTGTATCTTCCTGGACGATGTAACCAATTTTCTTTTGATCTTCCAAAATCATCCCTGCTGATTGAGCTTATTTTTTACTGATCGGCCAGGATGATATTCCTATCATCCTGGATGATAATGTCAGTTCTTAAAGTTATATTTAAAGGACCCAAATTTTCTCATGCGAAAGAGACCTTTAGCTGCTATCTTGACCTGAGAGAGCCAAGAGGAGAGGGAGAGAGAGGGAGAGAGAGGGAGGAAATTATGAGGGGGGGTTTGTGAGAGGGATTCACAAAGGTTACTCCAAGCAAGGTTCCAAGGCATCTTCACTAGTCTTCGTCCTTCGTCCTAGGGGATTCAAGGGAGGTAAGCTTCAGCAATTGGTCAAGGTTCTCTTCCTGCTTCAGGAGGAAGCAAAAGGAGTTGGATTCTCTGCCTTCTTTAGGAGGAAGCAAAAAGAGTTGGGTTCTCTGCCTACTTCAGGAGGAAGCAAAAGGAGTTGGGTTCTCTGCCTCGCTGTGGTTGGAAAAAAGGAGTTTTTGTGAGGGCTTCTCAGCCTTGTCATGGGAGCAAAAGGAGAGTCACTTTTGTAGTGCAATACTCGAAGGGCGCCTCCGGGGAGTGGAAGTAAGTCGAGTTGACCGAACCACTATATATCCGGTGTGATCTTTCTTTATTTTGATTTTTGCATTTATTTTTTTGCACTTCGATTTCTGTGGTGATTTTGGCTTTAAGTTCTTGTGCTTTGATTGTAAGAAGATTTTTTAAAATACCAATTCACCCCCCCCCCCCCCCCCCCCCCCCCCTCTTGGTTAGCCTCGGGCTAGTTCTTAAGGGCTTAACATCCCTAACAAACTTTCAAGTGGTATTAGAGAGAGATTTATAAAAATTAAGTTTAAAAACTTTTTTAATTTTGATCCATGACTAACAACGATAATCATAATGCAACGGAAGGATATTTTATAACACAACCACCTTTGTTTAATAATCTTCCCTTTAATTTTTGAAAAACTCGCATGTCTACTTTTTTAGAATCGATTGACTATCGTATGTGGATGCTTATTAAAGAAGGATATTCTTCAGCTTCTCATGAACTTAATGGAATTAAAACTGAAGTACCTTTTACTGAATGGACTTTTGATGAAAGAAATTTAACACAACTTAATGCAAAGTGTTTAAACTTTTTTTCTGTGCTTTAAAATCTCAAGATTACATGCGTGTTTCTACTTGCTCTATTGGAAAAGAAATTCGGGATAAATTTTATATCACCTATGAAGGCACTAATGAAGTTAAGCAATCTCATTTGATTATTTTATTGCATGATTATGAACTTTTTTGTATGAAACATAATGAAACAATTTCTGAAATATATACAAGGTTTACTTAGATTGTTACTTCATTGCATGCATTAGGAAGAGAACATACTAACTATGAAAAAGTGAACAAAATTTTAAGATGTTTGCTTCCTCTTTTGATGCTAAAATCACTGCAAATTCTGAGTCTAAAGATTTAAATACCTATTTGATCGATAACTTACTTGGTTCACTCATTGCTTAAGAGCAAGGGGTGAACCAAACAAATCTTGATGCAAGTGAGAGAAAGAAGGAGAAAATGGTGGCACTTAAGGTGAACAATTCAGACACTAACTCCTTCGGGTCTGAAAGCGATGAAGATGCCTTCATCACTAGGCAATTTAAAAACTTTCTAAGGAAGAGTCACAAGCATCATCAGAATTGGAGAAAAGGTAAGGATAATAAAAATTTTAAAGGTTCTTCTGATGTTGTTTGTTTTGAATGTAGGAAGCCTGGACATGTCAGAGCTGATTATCCTACACTTCAGGATCACTCAAGCAAACAAAAAGAATGAGGAGAAACCTAAGTTCAAAAAGGATAAGAAGCGAGCCCAAAAAGCTTTCTGGGCGAACTCTGTATTTGACTCATCTAAGATTGAACCTGAAGAGGAGACAATAAACTTATGCTTAATGGCTAATGATTTTGAACAATCTGACCAAGAAGAGGTATACCAATCAACCTATGACCAATTTCTTGAAATATATGAGAAAATTCAAACATTATATAGAAAACTTAAAAAAACTCACGCTAGTTTGAAATTGGAGTTTTTGAACTTACAAAAACATCATGAAATTTTGAGTAAATATCACTTTTAAATTGATAGTAATCACATGTCTTTACTTGATGAATTTAATGATTTAAATAAAAAGCATTCTGAATTAATAATTGAGCATGATTCTTTGAAAGTTTCCTACACCTCGCTTGAATCTAATTTTAAAGCTTCTACTAAAGAATATGAGCAAAAAAGGCAGTGTTTGGAGATTGATTTAGAAAATGCTCACTTGAGGTTTAAAGTTGAATTGGATGTACTTAAGAATTATTGGATGACACCCACATTTGATCTAAAGCTAATAACTAAGAAGAGGCATTATAACCCGAACCGATTAAGAAGTCCTTTTCCTGGAGTTAGAAATTTTTCAAGTGGCATGTTATGACACGTAGCACATACTTGCACCATTCACCATAGTACACATTTGGTGTGGAGACCCAAATTGCATTATTCATTGCATAACACTCATGCATCACATTCTTCTTTTCATAAGAAATAACCCAAACCTGTTTGGGTTTGGGTTCCTAAATTTGACATTTGATGATTTTGCAGGTGTGCTCTCACCAAAGACCTCATGAGAGCCTATGATACTTGGACAAGAAAAGGCTCACAGCTCATAAATTTCTTAAACTTGCTGCTAAATAAAATTTTGAAATGCATAATTACTACTCTATTGTGTGTTATTATTTTCTACCTTAGTTTTTGTGTTAGCTTTTCATATTTGTTGTTCTAGTTGCTTTTCATATCTTAAATTAATAACTGATTTTTGAAATTAAGATCTGTTCTATCTTGATACAATAATCTATCTTATATTTATAATATTTAAAAATTTTATATATCTTTCAAGTTAATTAAAATCTTGCCATTGCATTTATCATATAATTATTAAAGTCTACTTTGTTGTCTATTCTTCCTTATATGAGAGAGTGATTTTCTCTTCTCTAATATATGGAAGATCTACTCACAACTAAAAATATTTTAAGAGTTTTTGAAAAAGGATCTAGCTTGCAAGAACAAAAAATAACAATAATAAAAATAAAAAGGCCAATGACGCCAAAAATAAAAAGATGCACAATGACATCAAATTGAAAAATATACACAAAAGTGTATCAAAAATAAAAAAGATATACAAAATGCGCCATTCAAATTGACAAGAGGCATAAAATGAGCCCAGAAAAGACAAGCTTATCTCTCTTTCAAAACTCTTAAAATTTTAAAAGATTTTATGGGTTAATTGATATTTTCAAAGGCTTGATTTCAAATTCCATGATTGAGACAAATTGCTTTGGTATATTATTTTATAAGATATTTTCTTTGGAGAAAGTTTTGAACGGATCTTTTTTTAACCCAATTAGTTTGTATAGTTAGGTCTTTTGTTTTCAAAAGACAATTTTCCCCTGAAAGAAGTCCGTGCTAGGATTAACAGGATAGGATATTCTACCATTTTCATATTTTGACTTTGTTAACTCATTGATCTTACAAAACTTTAACATTTAATTATCTGGAGCATTTATCATATACATGCCTTGCTAAACTTAAAAACACAAAAAAAAAACACTTTGTTTCTTTGCTATTTTTTATGTTTTTTTTTCATGTTTTATCGTTGTTGTTCTTAGTTGATTTTATTTTTATTTTTGACCTTCTCTGATCATCTCCATCCTTCCTCTGAAGTTCAAAATTTTGTCAAATCATCCTGGCCAATACTTATATCGTCCTGAACGATATGTTCTTTTTCATAAAAAAAACTCCATCTACTGAATATTTTGACTTTTCTACTCTCATTGTCCTAGATGATATGATCGTCCTCTTCTACAATCATCTTGATCGTCCTGGACGATGCATTTATTGGTAATCATCTAGTCCGTTACACATGTTTGTCCTGGACGATACACGTGTTAGCATGTTAAAAATCTATAATTTTGCCCGGGAAAATGTATTTTTTGACAATAGTCCTGGACGATCAATTGTTCACCCTAGATGATACACGTGACACATGATTTAAAATGTTTTAAATTTGGCCGGTATAATTCATTATTGAGCATCATCCTGGACAATCCACATAATTGGCATGGATGATCTGCTTTTTCAAAGTTGTCCGGCTTGACTCCTCTGAACGATCATCTTTGTCTAATCGTCCTAGATGATATCTGATCGTCCCGGAGGATTGGACCGCCTTTTTGACCAATCGGATTGTGCACAATAATTGCACAAGATCGGGCTGAACGATCTTGCATTCGTCCTGGACGATCCTGCGATCGTCCTGGAGGATCTGTCCGTTTCTTTAAATTGAGCCCCTTCCAGCCATTTATTTTCTAATCAATTCTTTCTTTGCTTTTACTTCTATTCCTTGCTTTTTTCTCGCTAATGGGCAAGCAGCAAGCATTCGACACACGGTTTTGGAAGCTCCTTGAGGGTCTCACTGGACCCTCACTTTTGGGAAGCAGACTATAAGCTGCCTACGACACTACAAAGAATATAGCTTTTGTCTCTCCCAAACAATCAATCCAGTTCACTTCTACTATCCGTGTACTCGAACTTTTACTCACCGCAGTCTGCTTCTTTGACTGTAGTTCCCACCCTCACATTCCTCTTTTAATGTGAACTCTCTTTTTT